>JAOPSE010000052.1:13675109-14875109 GCA_029449295.1 Zea luxurians | reverse complement strand
AAGCTACCACTGTTTTGCTAGCATCCTTGTGTAGGGACGAGTACCACAAGGTGAGCGGCTTGGATAACGCCAAACAAATTTGGGACACCCTCAAGATTTCTCATGAGGGGAACGACGCCACCATGATCACCAAGATGGAGTTGGTGGAAGGCGAACTAGGAAGGTTCGCAATGATTAGGGGAGAGGAGCCAACACAAACGTACAACAGGCTCAAGACCCTGGTCAACAAAATTAGGAGCTACGGAAGCACTAGATGGATGGACCACGACGTCGTCCGACTTATGCTTAGGTCCTTCACTGTTCTTGATCCTCATCTTGTGAACTCAATCCGTGAGAATCCTAGGTACACGAAGATGACGCCCAAGGAAATACTCGGAAAGTTTGTAAGCGGGCGTATGATGATCAAGGAAGCAAGATACGTTGATAAGGCATTGAATGGCCCAATGCCCATCTACGAGCCTCAAACCGTTGCTCTCAAAGCAACAAGCAGCAGGGAGGCGCTACCTAGCAAGGTAGCACAAGTTGAGGCGGCCGGGCTAAACGAGGATGAGATGGCCCTAATCATAAAGCGCTTCAAGACTGCATTGAAAGGACGCAAGGAGTACTCAAACAAGAACAAGGCAAAGGGAAAGCGCTTCTGCTTCAAGTGCGGTAAGACTGGTCATTTTATAGCAAATTGTCCCGATAACTCTAGTGACCAGGAACAAGGAAAGGGCGGGAAGAAAGAGAAGCAAAAGAGCTATAGGAAGGCAAAGGGCGAGGCACACATCGGAAAGGAATGGGACTCAGACTGCTCATCTTCTGATTCCGACGACGAAGGACTCGCTGCCTCAGCCTTCAACAAGTCCTTTCTCTTCCCCAACGAATGCCACACCTGCCTCATGGCCAAGGAAAAGAAGGTGAGTGTTCGAGATTCCCCTAAGTACTCTACTTCTAGTGATGAGGACTCTAGTGATGATGAAGTAGATTACACTAGCTTGTTCAAAGGATTAGATAGAGCTAAAGTAGAAAAGATTAATGAGTTGATTGATGCCTTGAATGAAAAAGATAGACTGCTAGAGAGACAAGAGGACATTTTATATGAGGAACATGACAAATTTATTAGTGTTCAAAAGTCTCTTGCCTTAGAAATAAAGAGAAATGAATTACTATCTTCTGAGTTATCTACTTGCAATGAAACCGTGGCTAGCTTGAAGAGTATTAATGATGATTTAAATGCCAAGCTAGAAGTAGTTAACAAATCGAGTTCTTGTGTAGAGAATGTTGTAATTTGCAACAGATGCAAGGATTTTAATGTTGATGCTTGTGATGAACATTTAATTTCCATTTCCAAATTAAATGATGAAGTAGCAAGTCTTAATGCTCAACTTAAGACTTGCAGAAGTGATTTTGATAAATTAAAATTTGCTAGGGATGCCTACAGTGTTGGTAGACACCCCTCAATTAAGGATGGGCTTGGCTTCAAGAAGGAAGCCAAGAACTTAACAAGCCAAAGGGCTCCCATTTTCAACAAGGAAAAAGGGAAGGCCCCTATGGCTAGTTGCATTCAAAAGAATCATGCGTTTATTTATGATAGAAAAGTTTCTAGGAATACTCATTATAACATAAGTTATGGTGCTTATGATTCACATGCTATGATTGCTTCAAGTTCTACTTTTGTGCATGATAGAAGTAGGCCTAAGAAGGGAAATGTTATTCATCATGTGCCTAAGAAAATGCCAAATAAATCTGCTACTATTTTTTATGCCTGCAACACTAATTTTGTACTTTCATATAAAAATAAGAAAGTGGTTGCTAGGAAGTTGGGAGCCAAATGCAAGGGAGATAAGATTTGCATTTGGGTCCCAAAGGATATTGTAAGTAACCTTGTAGGACCCAACAAGAGTTGGGTACCTAAGACCCAAGCCTAATTTGCCTTGCAGGTTTATGCATCCGGGGGCTCAAGCTGGATTATCGACAGCGGATGCACAAACCACATGACGGTGGAGAAGAAGATGTTCTCCTCCTACGTCAAGAGCAAAGATTCCCAGGATTCGATCATCTTTGGAGATGGGAACCAAGGCAAGGTTAAAGGTCTAGGAAAGTTAGCCATTTCTTCCAAGCATTCCATATCTAATGTGTTCTTAGTTGAATCGCTCGGGTATAACTTGTTGTCCGTTAGTCAACTATGTAATATGGGTTACAGTTGCTTATTTACCAATGTAGATATGTCTGTCTTTAGAAGGATTGATGGTTCACTAGCTTTTAAGGGTGTACTAGACGGCAAACTCTATTTAGTTGATTTTTCGAAGGAGGAGGCCGATCTAGATGCATGCTTAATTGCTAAGACTAGCATGGGCTGGCTATGGCATCGCCGTCTAGCACATGTTGGAATGAAGAACCTTCATAAACTTCTAAAGGGAGAACATGTGTTAGGTCTAACCAATGTTTCCTTCGAAAAAGATAGACCTTGTGCATCTTGTCAAGCAGGTAAACAAGTGGGAAGTACTCATCACAGCAAGAACGTAATGACCACGACAAGACCTCTAGAGCTACTTCATATGGACCTCTTCGGACCCGTCGCCTACCTTAGCATCGGGGGAAGTAAGTATGGTCTTGTTGTTGTTGATGATTTTTCCCGCTTCACTTGGGTATTCTTTTTGCAGGATAAAACAGAAACCCAAGGGACCCTAAAGCGCTTTTTAAGGAGAGCTCAAGGTGAAAAAGATAAGGAGCGACAACGGGTCTGAGTTCAAGAATCTTCAAGTGGAGGAGTACCTTGAGGAGGAAGGAATCAAGCACGAGTTCTCCGCTCCCTACACACCACAACAAAATGGTGTGGTAGAGAGGAAGAACAGGACACTTATAGACATGGCAAGGACGATGCTTGGAGAATTCAAGACGCCCGAGCAGTTCTGGTCGGAAGCTGTGAACACAACTTGCCACACCATAAACCGGGTCTACCTTCATCGCCTCCTCAAGAAGACATCATGCGAACTTCTAACCGGTTACAAACCCAACGTTTCATATTTTCGTGTATTTGGGAGCAAATGTTACATTCTTGTAAAGAAAGGAAGGAACTCCAAATTTGCTCCCAAAGCTGTAGAAGGGTTTTTGTTAGGTTATGACTCAAATACAAAGGCGTATAGAGTCTTCAACAAATCATCGGGTTTGGTTGAAGTCTCTAGCGACGTTGTATTTGATGAAACTAATGGCTCTCCAAGAGAGCAAGTTGAGCTTGATGATGTAGATGAAGATGATGTTCCAACGGACGCAATTCGCACCATGGCGATTGGAAATGTGCGACCACATGAACACAAAGAGCAAGATCAACCTTCTTCCTCAACGACGGTGCACCCCCAACTCAAGATGATGAACAGGTTCCTCAAGATGAGACGTGTGATCAAGGGTGAGCATACGAAGACCAAGTTGTGGAAGAAGAAGCACCACGAGCCCCTCCCACTCAAATCCGAGCGACGATTCAAAGGAATCATCCCGTCGACCAGGTTTTGGGTGATATAAGCAAGGGAGTAACTACTCTCACTAGATTAGCTAATTTTTGTGAGCATTACTCGTTTGTCTCTTCTATTGAGCCTTTCAGGGTAGAAGAGGCCTTGCTAGATCCGGACTGGGTGTTGGCTATGCAGAAAGAGCTCAATAACTTCAAGCAAAATGAAGTTTGGACCCTGGTGCCACGTCCAAAGCAAAACGTTGTGGGAACCAAGTGGGTGTTCTGCAACAAACAAGACGAGCACAGAGTGGTGACAAGGAGCAAGGCTCGACTTGTGGCAAAAGGTTATGCCCAAGTCACAAGTTTGGATTTCGAGGAGACTTTTGCTCCCGTGGCTAGGCTAGAGTCTATTCACATTCTATTAGCCTATGCCGCTCACCATTCCTTCAGGTTGTTCCAAATGGATGTGAAGAGCGCTTTCCTCAACGGGCCAATCAAGGAGGAGGTGTACGTAGAGCAACCCCCTGGTTTTGAGGATGAACGGTACCCCGACCATGTGTGTAAGCTCTCTAAGACGCTCTATGGACTTAAGCAAGCCCCAAAAGCATGATATGAATGCCTTAGAGATTTTCTAATTGCTAATGCTTTCAAGGTTGGGAAAGCCGATCCAACTCTTTTCACTAAGACTTGTGATGGTGATCTATTTGTATGCCAAATTTATGTCGATGACATAATATTTGGTTCTACTAACCAAAAGTCTTGTGAAGATTTTAGCGGGGTGATGACACAGAAATTCGAGATGTCTATGATGGGCGAGTTGAACTACTTCCTTGGGTTCCAAGTGAAGCAACTCAAGGACGGCACCTTCATCTCTCAAACAAAGTACACGCAAGACTTGCTCAAGCGGTTCGGGATGAAGGACACCAAGCCTGCAAAGACTCCAATGGGAACCGACGGACATGTCGACCTCAACAAAGGAGGTAAGTCCGTTGATCAAAAGGCATACCAGTCTATGATAGGGTCTTTACTTTACTTATGTGCTAGTAGACCGGATATTATGCTTAGTGTATGCATGTGCGCTAGATTTTAATCCGACCCAAGGGAGTGTCACCTTGTGACCGTTAAGCGAATTCTTAGATATTTAGTTGCTACGCCTTGTTTCGGGATCTGGTATTCAAAGGGGTCTACCTTTGACTTAATTGGATATTCAGACTCCGATTATGCTGGATGCAAGGTTGATAGGAAGAGTACATCAGGGACGTGCCAATTCCTAGGAAGGTCCCTGGTGTCTTGGAGTTCTAAGAAACAAACTTCCGTTGCCCTATCCACCGCTGAGGCCGAGTATGTTGCCGCAGGACAGTGTTGCGCGCAACTACTTTAGATGAGGCAAACCCTCCGGGACTTTGGCTACAATCTGAGCAAAGTCCCACTCCTATGTGATAATGAGAGTGCAATCCGCATGGCGGATAATCCTGTTGAACACAGCCGCACTAAGCACATAGACATCCGGCATCACTTTTTGAGAGACCACCAGCAAAAGGGAGATATCGAAGTGTTTTATGTTAGCACCGAGAACCAGCTAGCCGATATCTTACCAAGCCTTTAGATGAGAAGACCTTTTGCAGGCTGCGTAATGAGCTAAATGTCTTAGATTCGCATAACTTGGATTGATCTATAGCATACATGTGTTTTATGTCTTTGATCATGTTCCTTTATGCATATTCTTACTTACTTATGGTGATCAAGTTGTGCAAGAGATCTCCGGACCTCACAAATCCATATGTGAATGATGCACATATTTAGGGGGAGAAATGCTACAACTTGACCCTTTGAGACGAACCATATGCTTGAGTTTACTTAATTTAGTCTCAAAGGTGGATTGAAAGGGAAAGGTGAACTTGGTCCATGCAAGACTTCCACTGCACTCGATGAAAGGGTAATTTATTCCAAGTTCATCTCCATACTCTTATTGCCTTTTACTCTTAATTGACGATTTTGGTGAGGCAATGGGGTTTAAGGGCCAATAATGATCCCGTTTTGGTGCTTAATGCCAAAGGGGGAGAAATTAAGGCCAAAGCAAATGGATCAACTACCACTTGAGAACTTTGAAAATAGTAGAAAATAGTGGAGTTAGAACTTTTGATTTGTCAAAATACTCTTAATGTGCAAAATTTGGTCTCTTGTGGGAAGAATTTTTTATTATGGGAAAAGGGGGAGCTTTTGGCTCTTGATCAATTTTCTCTTGGAATATCTCTCTTTTTGCCTAAACAAGTGTGTTTAACTTAGAGATAGGAAAATGAGGTTGATTTCAAAAACAAACCAAGTGGTGGCAAAGAATGATCCAAATATACCAAATTTGAATCAAAAACAATTTTTGTTCTCAAGTATATGGATGTTGCACTTCTATTGGTTGCTTTTTGATGAGTTGGCATAAATCACCAAAAAGGGGGAGATTGAAAGGGAAATGTGCCCTTGGGCCATTTCTAGTATATTTTGGTGATTAAGTGCCCAACACATATTGAGTGAATATTTATGTGCCAAATGATGAATGAAGTGCAAATCAATAAGAAGGTATGATTCTAGACTCAGTACATTGGTTTTTGTGTACTAATATATTTGTCTAAGCGTTAGAATCAGAGAAAAGAGAAAAAGGAAAAGAGTTGGCTGGAGCAGCTGTAAGGAAAATGGACCCCGGGCCATTTGGCTTATTGAGTTTTGGTGTTTGATGAACAACACAATCCGTGAACTAATAAAGTTTTCTAGTGTTTGTGTTTGTAGTTCACAAGATGCGAAGAGAATTGGACCAAGGCAATGAGGATGCAACACCTCAAAAGAAGACATAAAAAGATGCATAGGAGTCCAATACTCAAGAACAAAGAAGCCCGAAGAAATCAGCGAAGAAATCCAAAGATAAGGGCTGTCAGCCAGCGCCTGGTGGCGCACCGGACTGTCCGGTGAGGCACCGGACAGTCTGCGCAGAGAGGCCACAGACAGGCGCTCTCTGGCTGTAGCACCGGACTGTCCGGTGTGCCAACGGGCAGACGGCAACGGTCGGATCCAACGGTCGACTGCTACAGGCGCCAACGGTCGACTGACGTGGTGTGCACCGGACATCTACTGTGCAGTGTCCGGTGGTGCACCGGACTGTCCGGTGCACCCGACGACAGAAAGCTGCTGCTTTCTGTCCAACGGCTAGTTTGGGGTGTGGAGGCTATAAATACCACCCCAACCGGCCATTCTCTGGTGTGAGAGCCCAAGCAACATACCAAGGCATATAGTGCACATTTCTAAGAGCTCAAACACCCAAGTGCTTAATAGAATCACTCGGTGATTAGCATAGGTGCTTTGCGAAGTGCTTAGGTTAGTTAGACCGCTTTAGCGCTTGCTCTAGGTGAATCCTAGTTAGTTGAGTGAGTTTTGTAAAACCTCACAACCCCTCGGCTCTTGCGTGAGTCGTTGTAATTGTACCGAGTGGGGCGAGAGTCTTGCGAGACCGTGACAACCGCGTTTGTGTCATGGCCGCCACCGTGTACCGGAGGGAACGAGGCCCGCGGCGTTTCGGCCGGAAGCTCGATAGTGGAGACGGCGGGGAGCGTCCGAGAGGAGCCGGAAGCGGAGCACCACTTGCGCGTGGAGAAGGCTCGCGGTTCTCTACGGAGTTACTCGACCGTGGTGCTTGGCCCTCGCGTGGGCTTCCCTTTGCGTAGGGGCACCAACGAGGATTAGTCGGGACCTTGCGTGGTTCCGGATACCTCGGTAAAAATACCGGCGTCATCCACGAGAGTTTGCTTCTCTACTTAGCTCTTTACATTCCGCATTTATATTAAGCATTTAAGTTTCAATCTTATTATCATACTTGTTTAGTGTAGACTGAAACTTAGCCTTTGCGGTAGAGATAGCAACACTTAGACAAAACCTAGTTTGCACATTCTAGTTTTGATTACTTGCATAGGTTTTGCTCTAGGGATTTAATTGTGGCGTAGTTTAGTAAAAGTTTTAGAAGTCCTAATTCACCCCCCCCCCTCTTAGGCGTCACCCGTTTCCTACAGCAGCCAAGACTCAGTGCAGTCTGGCACATCGGACTGTCCGGTGCGCCAGGCTGGCTTCTGGTGAACTGGCCACTCTCGGGAATTTGTCGGCGGCGTACGACTATAATTCACCGGACTGTCCGGTGAGCCAACGGCCACCAGCGCAACGGTCGACCGCGCAATCCGCGCGCGACGCGTGGCCCACGCCAACGATCGGCTGGGGGCACTGGACTGTCCGGTGTGCACCGAACAGTGTTCGGTGCGCCAACCAGCCCGAAGATCCAACGGTCAGCTGCGCCAGGAATGGAAGGAGATCCGCACCGGACATGCTACAGTGGCTGTCCGGTGGTGCATCGGACTGTCCGGTGCGCCACCCGACAGAAGGCAAGAATTGCCTTCCTTGTTGGGTTCCAATGGCTCCTAGCTGCCTTGGGGCTATAAAAGGGGCCCCTAGGCGCATGGAGGAGACACCCAAGCATTCCTTGATCATTCTTAAGCACCAAGACTTCATTCTCGCGCATTCAATTCTTTGAGATAGTGACTTGAGCTCCATTTGAGTAGAGAACTCTTTGAGTTGTGTTGTGAGCTTAAGTTGTGGCTTGTGTGCGTGATTGTGCTCGTGCTTTGAGTCTTGTGTGTGTTGCTCTTCCCATCCTTACTTCTGTGCTTCTTTATGGTCATAAATTGTAAGGGCGAGAGGCTCCAAGCTGTGGAGATTCCTCACAAACGGGAGAGAGTATAAGAAAGAAAAACATCGTGGTATTCAAGTCGATCATTGGATCACTTGAGAGGGGTTGAGTGCAACCCTCGTCCATTGAGAGTAGGCAAGTGTTACTTGGCCGAACCACGGGATAAATCACCGTGTCTCTTGTGCTTGTTTTCCTTGTGACTATTGTGTTTCACAAGAGCTCGGTCCTTAGCCACTTGATTCCATTGTGCTAACACTTAACCAAGTTTTGTGGCTTCAAGTATTTGATTTTTACAGGATCACCTATTCACCCCCCTCTAGGTGCTCTCACTTAGTAATCGATCATGGAAATTGAACGGATGACACATACTCTCAGTAATCGGTCATGGTAAAAACACATGACTTTTAATGACTTCAAACTGACTCAATATTAGTGTAAGCACATGCCATATAATAGGTCCATAAAAACGATTATCATGACCTAAAAGAAATATAAAATTGTCTACAACAAGAAACGTTCTGGATAGATAGAGAGTATTTTTAAGTGGAAATATACAATACCGGCTCGTGTTACAGTTGACTTAAAAAGGTATTTTCTCCGTACTACCTTCTCAGTAGTTTATTTTTTTCTATGATAACCATGTATATAATATAGATATCCAAACATTATTCTATAAGCTTCATACCAGCTACCTTGTTCTACAAGCTACGGCGGATCACAAATGGATTACAGAACCTTTTCTCATAACAGTATAACACACATTTGTATAAGTTATCGTGATATTATACGTTTCCGTTGCAACGCACGGACACTTACCTAGTCTATACTAGATATGTCAATGTGACCGATCACCGATTCATCACGGTGAATTTTCTATTAGGAAGTATATCAGGTAAAATTAAGAAGGGGTTAAAATCCTCTTGTTGTTTAATTTTAAATAGAAATTTTTTCTAGTATTCTTGCTTCCAAACAAGCTCTTAGGAGATAGGGATGAGTAAGTTTTTTTTCTCATGGAGATATAAATGAGAAAAAGTTCTATCTCGGTTGGTAAACAAGGACGGGTGAAGAAGCATTCCTCATCCCATTAACCGCGAGGACCCGTTAAACTTTCATCGACGATGTTTTCGTATATTTGTTATGATAAAAAGTAAATAATTACCTTGTCAAGAGATCATTCATTGTATCAATGTCTTTATTTTGATATACATATAATGATATAGTGTGCAAGTGACAATATTTTATATTAATCCTAAAGAAAGTATGTCCTAATTGTAATTTAAGCGGTGACGAGGATTAAAAAAATGTCCCCGCGAGCGTTCGTGAGGATCTATATGGGGGAATTCTTTATCACGAGGATGGAAATGGGGAGCTATTCTCTGACGAGATTCTCAGTTGTCATTTCTAATCTATACATTTTAGACGTGTGAGAGCACTTAGAGGGGATGAATAGGTGATCCTGCAAATTTTGCTCAAAACAATACAACCTCCACGTTGGAGTCTCTCACACCTTACACAATTGAACACAATAAAAAACAGAGTAAGGGATAGAGAAGAGTACATACGCAAGAGCACAATCGCAGCAACAACACACACACAAACTAGAGAGAGGTTGCAAGAACAAGAATGACAGAGTTACAACTCATAACCACGCTCAAATCTCTCAAGCACTTCAAACAGCATGGTTGCAGAGTCTCAGAGTTGTAGTATGCTCTTAGAATGCTTGGTGTGTTGTTCCATGCGCCTAGGTTCCTTTTATAGCCCCAAGAGGCCTATGAGTCGTTGGAGCTCCATTTGAAAGCTCCCAGCCTTCCCTGTCTACGTGTGCACCAGACTGTCTGTTGGCACACCGGACAATGTACAATGCAACAATCACCAGATTGTTGATTGACTATTTTCCTTTTCTGGGGCACTAGACTGTCCGGTGACCCATTCGACCGTTGGAGCCTACTGACGTGGCTGATAGCTGTTGGCTGTCCATCACATAGGACTGTCCGACACTCTGCTCGGATTGTCTGGTGAATTATAGCTGACAAGGCCTGGCTGAGCCCGAGAGCGACCACTTCGGTCGTACAGTTGGCGGACTGTACGATGGATGGCACTGAGATGTCCGATGATGCCCAAACCAGCCCACATTTTCTTCTTTTGTGCCAAACTTCTTTGGCTTCTTTTGGCTTGACTTGAGGTGATTCATAGCACTTAGACAAACATGGTAAGCAACTAAAACAATTGATTAAGTGTTGGAACCATACATTTTTATCCAATTTTTTCAGGGTTTGCAATATGCCCAAACTTAAGCCCAAAAAGTGTTTTTCTACTTATACCATTTTTCATAAAGTTGTTCATTTAGATGCTTATTATTTGTACTCTATAGGACTTGATAACTTCAATTTGATTTATCCAACATGTGCTCATGCTCACAAAAGAAGGGTTAGTTTAAAGTGATATGTTAGAATCAAACATTACCATTTCAACGTGCGACGCGGCGACGAGTTACGAGTAAAAGATAAGAGAAAGAGCAGCCGTCCAGCAGAGCAGTAAATCGGGCCTGATCTGGTCGGTACCTGAAATGAATTTGTTCTTAATTAAATTTATATAATGCCTCCTTTATTTTCAGAAATTATGTTTCTTTTGTATCAAGTTATGATGGCAATTGTGGAGGCCACTGGCTGTACGATTGGTTAACGTGGAACTCAACCGATGCTACAAGAGCTACTATCCACTGATCACAATCACAATCTGTCACCAGACCCATTGTCATGGTACATCAAACCCCTCGTGGCTTGACCTTGGTCCTTATTTATGCGTTTGGTTAGTGCTGAGAATTGGACCATACACGGTTTGGACCCATTGTAATTAGGATTAAATAGGTTCGAGCGAGAAGGTCTAAAAAACTTTTGATCATGTCGTACCAGCTCATTGGATAGAAACAGTGGCTCAGTCCGACTATAAAGCGCGTCAGGCCTTCATCAAGCTATGCCGATTCAAACACGGCTAACATATTTAAATCACATAAAGTCCAAATACTACAATCACATAAAATCCTTACTAGATTAAAGGAATTAAACATTATAGACTTCGTGCTAGGCTACGGTGCTACGCTTGTGCTCCTAATTTTAAGTCGTGCCCATACAGTCGTGCTGGCCTAGAAAGCTCAGGCCACATTTCCAACACTAGGTTTGGTCCCAAGTTCATCTCGCACTAGCACACTGCATAATAGAATTAGAGAGTACATAAGTAATGTATCACTAGGTGAATCCTATTAAGAGCAAAGCAAAGATGTGAGAGTGGAAACCAAAAAGCACTGTGTGGGATACCCCGTAGTGCACAATCGGGGCATAAACATCGACACTGGACACCGGTCGATATCGATCGCGCTAACTCTAATGTCAATCGAGACGGTCAAGTGGTGAGTGGATCTGCCGGTTGATCCAGTCGATACCGACCGCTTTGGAGCCTATGCCAACCACCCCGTTAGACGGTCGGGTCGATGCCGACCGATATGTTACGTGTGTTCGTTCTTGATTGGTCGGTTTAGTTGGTACCGACTTCAACCGGTTTTAGCAACGTGCCATGTTAGCTAGCTGTTTTAAATCGTTCGAAGCCCCAAAAAACCTGAAAAAACCAAAAAAAAACTTGGATTCTAGCCTATAAATAGAGCAAGGTGTTTGGGTTCATTCGCACCTATCACTCTTCATTTCACTCATCTTTCTTAATATTATAGCCTCCTCATCTAATTCAATATGGATCCCAAATGGAGTTCAAACTTTTAAACCTTCATCGACTTGATCAACGATCAATCTCCATAACTTTCTGACACCCTTGCTATTGTGGAAAGGTCTTATTCGACGTCCTTTCTCTCGTATGTTATCATCGACAAAATGTTTCTGTTCGTCCCTATACCATCACTCTACAACGTACGTTTCCATACCCATATCCTCCTCTCTTAATCCCTACCGATCTTCCATGTATGCTCCTCATTCCAATAATGATCTTGCCATCGACGCTCCTCCTCTGTAACTGAAACTCCCTACCACCTTAATTATGCCTCTCCTCCATCTTTCATTTTGGACGCATCACGTCTTATTGATCATGATAGAACAATAGTTCAACAGAAGAAAATGGTTCAATAACAAGTAGGAGAGAGTACATATAAGGAAAATGCCCCCAACAACGTATCCTTGAAATTGGGTCGCCGCTGCAAAAACCAGAAAAGGCAGGAACTAACAATTTAATATCGATCTCGCTCGCAAGGTCAGCACCAATTAATATATTTCCCTGAATTGTTTACCACTAGTGATTTCTTGCCAAGTTTGATGCACGCCTTCCAGTATTGTACACATATTATTATAAAGATACACGTGCCCCCTTCCATTGCACCCACGCCTCTCTCTACTTTAGCCTTAGGAGTATACTTCCAAAGCGCCGAACCAGAGGGGCAAGCACCTCGATCGGCGACGGCTCCAGTCAAGGGGCTGGTTGGCATGGAGGGCGAGAAGAAGGTGGCCGCCGTAGCGGAGGATGAGGTTGTGGCTGCTGGCGATGTCAGCCTGAAGGACCTGTCAAAGAAGCTCAACGACTTCGCCAGGGAGAGGGACTGGGAGCAGTTCCATAGCCCCAGGAACCTACTGCTCGCCATGGTTTGCATCCTTCTCCTCTCCGCTCTCTATTATTCTCGCTCGAAATCTAGTCCTGTGTGTTGCCCTTCGATCGACTTTGTCGTGTTTCACCTACACACTCACTATATATGTTCGAGTCTTCAAGAATCAAGACTGAAGAACAGTCTAGGGGTTTCTATGTGTTTGTCACTCGTCTTCCCCTCCCCCCTTTTAATTAATTTCGGCGTTGATATTGTTGTTTTCCTTCGTTAATAACTAGTAGCTCGATATAATTGCGCCCTATTGCCGTTGGGTACTCGTTTTAAAACGATCTGTTGTCGTGTTTTGGTGTACTGCACAACACGTCCCATGGCTAAAAAGCATGCCATTAGCTGTCAGGCGTACGTGACCATGCATGGCATTTTCTCCGCGATCTCCTGCCGTAAAACAAGTAAACTCGTTTTCCTCGTCATATGCCGAATGATCAAACGATCTGTTGTCGTGTTTTGGTTGTACTGCACAACGTTGTTATTTCCAGTCTGGTAAATGTGGCAACTGAAGGTATGCATCGTAACTTCACGTTCACGGCGTAGACAGCACGTACTATGCGTCACTGGTTGTGATTAGATTAAACCAAAAAAAAATGGCTAGCTAGCATAGTCTGCACTGCACATCTCAAGACGAGAGACAAACAGTATCCATCGTCTGAGCAGTTATTAAGCGTCTCTGAAACACTAGTCGAGGTCTAGAACGTCATATGCACATAGACAATGCCCATACCTCTGCTAGGTCGCAGTTAACAACGGGGCGAGGGCTGCCAGGGGCTACCATAAAAAAAATCTTCATTCCATGGCCACGCACCATAGGTTTGTTAACCATGTAGATTAAGTTATCACCGTATAACGCGTTCTCTTTTGACCAACTGTTCATCAAGATTCTTCTTTGATTATTATTATTATTATTATTTTTTGCTCCAAGCCGTGTGACCTAGCTAGCTAGATTCTTGAGATCTATCTGATTTATTCGTTTCACTTAACTAACTGCATGCATGTGGACACACAAGGTGACAGCCCCTGCAAGGTGATGGCGTCGCGCGATATGCAATGTGCATCTAGAATTTCGTTGCACTTTGTACCATAGAATATTGGCCATGCAAGTGCCGGCGCGCCACACCGCATCAAGAATTTCTTGAGAATTTTGGTCTTGGAAAGAAGGAAACCTCTTCATATATAACCACATTGACGGGGACGACAGGACCTAGCTGGCGAGATCCCAAAACATAATCATTTTCCATTACGTACTCTCACCACCTGATTATTTTTGGAGACTTTTGGCGTACGTGCTGATCATGCCGTCCATTGATCCATGTGTGTGTCTCGGTTCATGGGAGCAAAATGGGACACGTGTAACTAACTCCCGCACTGCCCATGCCTTGAACAACCTGAACAGGAATGCAGCTTTCAAGTGTCACGTCACGTCCTGGATGCCACGTTCTCAGCTTTCAGGTCGTCGGTGCATGTCGAAGCAGACTCGGGCGGGTCTTATCTTACGCTGATTATATTGCTGTTGTCCGACGCCCTGACGTTGGTCACTCAGGGTCATTAATTGCTGATTTGCTGAATGATCGTTGTCAGCTCGGTGACTGATGAATTTTCTCAACTGAAAGGAATCCGATTCGCTCCTCGATTCCTCGCCTCGCATTCCGATTCTCTTTTTTCACAGATATAACCATGCATCTACCACACATTCTCGCTTGCAACTGAAAAGGACCTTTTTTTTTTCCTGTTCCCTTTGGTAAGGAAGGCGAGAGCTTATAACGATTTGCTCGTGCCTGGCACAGATCGCCGAAGTCGGGGAGCTGTCAGAGCTGTTCATGTGGAGAGGGGAGGTGCGGAAGGGCCTCGCGGGCTGGGACGAGGCCGAGAAGGAGCACCTGGGCGAGGAGC
The DNA here is from genome assembly GCA_029449295.1 of Zea luxurians. Classification (NCBI taxonomy): domain Eukaryota; kingdom Viridiplantae; phylum Streptophyta; class Magnoliopsida; order Poales; family Poaceae; genus Zea; species Zea luxurians. The sequence goes on along the minus strand of JAOPSE010000052.1, from coordinate 14,860,421 downwards.
TCTCGGACGTGCTGCTCTACCTGGTCCAACTCTCCGACATGTGCGGCGTCGACCTCGGCGACGCCGCCGTCAGGAAGATCGCCAAGAACGCCGTCAAGTACCCGGCGCCGGCGCCGTCGAAGAAGGAAGAAGAAGAAGGCGCCTGATGACGCACGGCGAGATACATGAACGGATGACGCTCGAACCTTTTTTTCTTCTTCTGCTGTGCATGTTTGACGGCCAATACTACTTGATGCAGAAATCGCTCGTCTGATAGCTTTTGCCTTTTGAAACTGGACCCGCCGGGTCGTAGCTTTTCTCTTGAACTTGCTATGTCCGAAACTGGATCTACTTATTATGAATGAGCAGAGGAAAATAACCGAATTAATTAGTACTAGGAGCAGTTAAAACTGTGCTGCACAGATGATGCGCGGACGGTTGCCGTGGGGGCCACTGCCACTGGCTGATGGTGGTGATGGGGTGGCAGCAAATTGTACGGTAGACATAGACAAGTTGTTGTCAAGAACAGTGGAGAACTGGAGAGAAACTGGTCAGCCAGCAAAGCTCATTTCCTCAGCGGGCTTCAATTTCTTCTCCTTTTCGACTGCCTAGCTCAGGTAGCCCATGAAGCCCACTCCATTGCCTAGCCCTAATAAAGAGAAACCTCAACATGGCTTCTCCAGCTCCGATAACAAACTTACATTTCCATTGACCTGTCAAAGTTGGCCACAAGTCTCGAGAGGGATAGCAAAAACTATTCATTTAAAAGGCCAAAAACAATCTGTATAATCCAAAATAGAGGAAGAGGGACGAGTTTAGTAGGGCCTCGCTGATCCTGGAGATGGTTTGGACTGGACTGTGCGGGCTTATTAGACTGACTTCAACGTCTCTCCCTACGCTAAATTGGGAGAAATCAATCTATACCAAGCATATAATAGAGTCGAGTTGTGCAGTGATAAATTTTGGATGACGATGACGACGATGACGACGACGACGACGACTCGATGGACCGGGCCGTATCCGACGTGACCGATCGATCTGCCACGGGCCAGCGCACATATGGACAGGCAGCAGCGCCTAATGGGCCTGACTGGCACGGGCGCACATATAAATAATCCAAGGCAACAAACCCGTCCGATCTGCAGGAGGAGCGCCATCCAAATGCATGCTGGTTCGATCGCCCGTGCGAAAGCTAATCACCCTAAGCTAGGAGTAGTGTTAGTTGCTGATGTCGCCGCTACGCGTACGACGCGCGCACGTGCCGCCGTTGCTTGGAGTGGAGATCGGGGGTTTTGTTTGCGCTGCTGCTACGCGAGCGAGTAATGAATTGTCCCCGAGCTAGCCTCGATCGCTCTTTGGATCACATCTGGCCTTGGCCTGGGAGACGAGATCCAAGTTTCCAACCGCGCGGTGGGACAGCCGCAGCAGGGATGGTGGAAGAATCTCTCGCCCGTGACTGAGTCGGCCCTGCCCTCCGATCCCCACAGCGCCAATATAATAATACGTAGCAAGGGCTAGTTTGGAAGCCACAAAATCACAGGGTATTAGATGGTTAAAATCATCTTCTTATTCAATTGAATAAGAAGAAGATTGAATAAGAAGAGAATTTTAGTCAATCCAATCTTCTCTGGGTCTATGGCTCCCAAACTAACACTAAATATTACGGATTTGTACTTCAATAATTGCATAATACATGCTTGCTTGTTTCTGTATCATTGTTGCAGCCGAATACACGCTTGAGTATACTAGCACTCTAGCAGTGTACATATCCAACATGCATGCGCGCGCACTAGGACACTAGCTAGAAAGCAGGAACACTGTGGCTGGCTATGTATATATGTCCGCCTGCGGCCGCCGTATGTGTCACACACATCATACTCCTGTTAATTGCCACACCAACCGCCCCAGCCTCGCCTACACGCGTGCATCCCCCGGCCGGCTCCCGTGTTGTGTTCACCAGTGTAGCTATAGCTAGCAACGAACTGCATTACTCCAATCATGCATGCGTATATATATGCGTCCATGATAGGGAGTATATACATGTCACGTTGACCTGCAGATCAGATAGGGATGAGTCGGCCTGCTGATTGGCAAAGCGTGACATGGGCATGACAACTGGGTAAAAATTCACGCGTGCACGGCCGGTCCTGGACGTCCGTCCGCGCGGCGAGAAAGCCACCTCGTCTGTCCTCGCGCGGTCTTGCCTCTGTTCGAAATCACAAATTTCTCGCGTCCATGTCGTGTTGGATCTTATACCACGCGTACTAATGAGTAAGGACTTGGGGAGTCGGCTAATAAGAGCAACTCTGAAATGATGTAAAAAATTCTCCCGCTCCCCCCCACCCCAAAATTGATTATTGGGAGCATGCTATTTTTTTTTAAAAAAATAGATTACAATGTATACTCCAACAGTTTCTCTAACCAAAAACCGGACAACAAAAATAAAAGAACCGGCATGAATCGTGTTTATTTTATTGGGCCGACCTGATTCCCTAAGAAATTGGCTCGGCGTGACTCCTTGCGAAGAGGGAAGTTGCAGACACACATACAACGTGATTGGTTGTGGTGGTAGAGAGGACGCTAATGACCAAACATAATTTAGTTCTATAGAGTTAATACCAAAGAAATGCATATGCTCTGTAGTCACTAATGACCAAACAAACGAGTGTGTGGTGGCAGAGGACACTCTTGGATAGAGAGAAATGACAAAAAAAAACTTGTATATTTCAAAAAACTATGCAGTTTGTAGTTGATAAACTTTTCATTTAGAACCATCTATCGAACTAAATTATGGTTGGATTGCTCACTTTTAGAATTCAAAATTTTTAGATGGCCTCGGATGGAGATCTAACAGACTAAAAAGAACGTTGTAGATCTAAAAAAAACATGCAACTTTATAGTTCATATATACACTAGCGGAATCCGGGACTTCGCCGAGTGCCGGCAGCTTTCCCGAGTGCCTTCTGTCGGGCACTCGGCAAAGGTGGCTTTGCCGAGAGCCGCACTCGGCGAATTCCTGCTCTCGGTAACGAGGTGGTTTACCGAGTGCAGAACACTCGGCAAAGAGATGTTTGCCGAGTGTCAAACACTCGGCAACTGTGGCGCACGGCAAAGGGCCGTCAGCGGCCGTCCTAGAGCTGACGGCCGTCAGCCTTCGCCGAGGGCCAAGGTCGGCACTCGGCAAAGAGGCTTCTTTGCCGAGTGTCTTCAGCATATTTTTATTTTTTAGATTTTGTCTCCCAAACTTTTTGTGGTATGTTCCTACACTATGTAGACCTACATGTATCATTTGTGGACAATTATAACAGAGATTTCAATCGTTAGTAGATTTAGTTCGTTTATTTGAATTTCTTCGAAAAAATTCATATTTGAACTGCAGGTCACTCGAAACTTAAAAAACCGTGCATGCAAAAATGATATTCATGTTACTTAGCATAAGTTACGACCGATTCCAGGAGCGGACCGGAAACTTCGAGCAACATGCTCACTAAACATGGCTGTGAACTTGCCATCCACATGTTTTAAAATTGTATAAAACACAAACAAAGTCAGAAAATCATGAAACTTGTCCACGTGTCATGATATCATATGTACAGGCTGTGATAAAAATTTGAAAAAAATTCGAGAAAGCTGTGATGCACTATGTGTACAAACCTAAGAGATCCACATTGAAACTCTACGATTTCATGTGTAGTTCTCTTAGGTTTCTACATATACTGTCTGACAACTTTCTCCAAACATTCTAATTTTTTTATCACAGCCTCTACATATGATATCATGACACGTGGACAAGTTTCATGATTTTCTGACTTTGTTTGTGTTTTATACAATTTTTAAACAGCTGGATGGCAAGTTCACGGCCATATTGAGTGAGCATGGTGCTCGAAGTTTCCGGTCCGCTCCTGAAATCGGTCATAACTTGTGCTAAGTAGCATGGATATCAATTTTGCATGCACGGTTTTCTAAGTTTCGAGTGACCTGCAGTTCAAATCTGAATTTTCCGAAGAAATTCAAATAAACGAACTAAATCTACTAGCTATTGAAAACACAGTTATAATTATCCCAAAATGGTACATGTAGGTCTACATAGTGTAAAAACACACCACAAAAAATTTGGTTGGTAAAATAAAAAAAAATACAAATGTACTTTGGCGAGTGTCAGCTGTTTGACACTCGGCAAAGTAGGCTTTACCGAGTGTCAGCTGGGTGGCACTCGGCAAAGAATAGTAAAAGAGTTTGCTAAGTGTCGCCCAGGGACACTCGGCAAAGACTACTTCGTCGAGTGCCAGCGATCTGGCACTCGGCAAAGCGTATTTTAAAATTAAAAAAATCTTTGCCGAGTGCCGGATCGCGGGCACTCGGCAAAGAAAGAAAAATAAACGGCTCGCGTTCTTCCTCCTCCTTCTTTCTCTCCACTCGCTCTCTCTGTTACGCGCCGCGCCGTCTGCTCGTCGCAAGCCGTTTCGCCGCCGCGCCTCCCAGCCCCTCCCCGCGCCTCCCCGCGCCCGCCGCGCCCGCCCGCTCCGCGCGCCGCCGCCTCGCCACGACGCCGGCTCGCCGCGCGCCACCTCCCCGCACCGGCCCCTCGCCGCGGTCGTGCCCGCCGCGCCCGCCCGCTCGTCGCGCCGCCGCCTCGCCGCGCGCCACCGCCTCCCCGCTCCGCAGTCTCCTCCCCGCGCTGCGGCCTCCCCGCGCCGCCGTCTCCTCCCCGTGCCACCGTCTCCCTCGCGCGTCACCGTCTCAAGGTATAAAATTATGTATTGATGTTTATATTAATGTATTGATGTTTCATAGATTCATGTATTGATGTTTCATAGATTATGTATTTGAACAAACACATGTTCATATTAATGTATTGATCACTCATTATCCACCCACCCAAACTAAGTTCCCCCCACGCGGCCACTCGCACAACACACTCCCCATTGTCTACAATTAGCCAAAGTCTGCTAAGATATCATCCAATCCACCACCGCACCGACCCACACCACGCCAACGTCTACAATTCCTCGTCGTCGCACCTCCATTCATTCGCCACAACACATGTCTCCCATTCTCGACTCATCACTAATGTATTGATGTTTCATAGATTGAATATATATATGTGATTGCCGGCCATCGTGCCGTTGAATTATGCATGGAAGTCAGCCATCGTGCTGATACTTTTATTTGCAGGATTTCGAAACCTCCCCGTGTAGGGGAGGTGCTGCCGAAATTTTCTGTTGCTAGGCTTCTGTTAGAGGATGGAGGACCGTGAGTGGATGTACACGGGCCATAGAGGAAGGAACGATGTCACCACTGAATGGATTAGAAAGACCGATGATTTCGTGGAACGGGCATATGGCGAAGCTGCTAAAGGAGCGAGTCTAGTCCCATGTCCGTGCAGCAAATGTGCCAACCGAAAAAGAAAACCAAAGAAGGCCATGGTAGAACATATTTGGAAGAATGGATTTACACCGGGCTATACTCGGTGGATATTTCATGGTAAGCGCATCGTACGAGAGAAAAGGTGCTGAGACAACGTGTCGAGGATTATGACGTGGATGCTGGGGTAGCGGATATGTTGAAACTCTCAGGTTCATTTGGTTGAAAAAGGGAGGCAAATATTCGTCCTTCGATAAACATCGACAATTTCTCTCTGCTGACCATCCATTCCACCTAGACATCAAGAACTTTATGAAAGGTGTCGTAGTGACAGACCGCCCACCTGCAATGATGACTGGTGCCGAAATTTGTCAATAGATAGATGGGCTCGTGGCCAATACAAAAGGTGGTTTTGTGGGATATGGTGAGCAGCATATGTGGACACATAAGTCGGGCTTGACTCGGCTCCCCTATTATGACGACTTGCTCCTTCCACACAACATTGACGTGATGCACACTAAAAAGAATGTTACCGAGGCACTGTGGGCAACAATTATGGACATTCCTGATAACTCAAAGGATAACGTGAAGGCAAGAGTGGATATGGCAGCGTTATGTGATAGACCAAACCTAGAGATGAAGCCGACAAGTGGCGGAAAGACGTGGAGAAGGCCTAAGGCCGATTTTGTCATAAGCAGGGCCCAGAGAAAGGAAGTACTTCAGTGGATCAAGATGTTGATGTTCCCTGATGGGTATGCAGCTAACCTGAGTAGGGGGTTAACTTTTCTACTATGCGAGTCTTAGGGATTAAGAGTCATGACTTCCACATATGGATTGAACGGATTCTTCCTGCGATGGTTCAAGGCTATGTCCCTGAGCATGTCTGGCTAGCGCTTTCAGAGTTGAGCTATTTCTTCCGTCAGCTTTGTGCAAAAGAGTTATCTCGGACCGTGGTTGCAGACTTGGAAAGATTGGCACCCGTGTTACCGTGTAAGCTTGAGAAGATATTTCCACCCGGCTTCTTCAATCCAATGCAGCATTTGATTCTTCATCTCCCCTATGAGGCACGAATGGGGGGGGGGGGGGCGTGCAGGGACGTTCATGCTATCCAATTGAGAGATGTCTAAAGACTATTCGAAAGAAATGTAGAAATAAATGCAAATTCGAGGCTTCCATTGCAGAGGCATACATTCTAGAGGAGGTCTCAAACTTCACAACAACTTATTATGGTGACAAACTGCAGAGCGTGCATAATCCACCCCCTCGTTACAATTAGGGATGTAAATGGTACGGATAATATCCGTCCGTATCCGAGTCCGAAGAGAGCAAATACTGATTTGGATATTTTTTCGGATATTCGAATGAGTTTTCCGGATATCGGATACGGATTCAGATACTCGCTTCGGATATCGAATACGAATACAATATAGGTTATATCCGTCGGATATCAGATATTCGACAAAAATATCGAATATATCCGAATAGCTATCCGTTTTAATATCCGATCTAGCTCTCCACTTGGCCTTCAACAGTGGCCGTATGGGCCTTCTCCATCAGACCATCACGCATTGCCGCACTGGGCCACGGCCCACGACTCCTACAGGCTGTAGCCTCCGTGGTCCGCGCCCTTGAAGGCTTGAAGCCGAGTGGGCTGCTCCTGCTCCCTTGCCGATGGCTAGCTAGAATGGCCCAATGTTTTTGGCGGCCAACTAACCCAGGCAGGAACGCAAGCCTAATTGCCTAAACCTAAATCCTACGCAGTGTTGCACCCAGGTCCCAGGAACGCGGCGGCGGCGGTGCAGCCACGCTGCACGCAGGAACGACGAGCGGCTGGCCGACTATGTGCTGTGGCTAGCCGGCTAGAACAAAAACAAGCAGAGTAGCAGTCTAGCAGACTTCCTTTTGTTTATTTTAAATCTAGCTTCTTGAGTTGTTTAATTTGTTTTAGTATATCCGATTGCAAGTGCATGTGCGCAAGTGCTTGAGTGCGTACTAAATTACTTGAGTGCATGCATGCAACAAGATACTTGAGTAGTTGAATGAGTATTTTAGTTTCTCAAACATTTACGATGTGTGTACTTGTTATCCGAATAAAATATTTGTTACTGACAGTATTCGTGTCCGACTTGTCCGTATTCGAAAGGTGAATATCCGCATCCGTAACCGAGATAATTTGTATCCGTATCTGTATCCGAAACTATCCGTATCTGTATTCGAATCCGACTAGAATTATGAAAACGAATACGATATCATCAATATCCGTCCGTATCCGATCCGATTACATCCCTAGTTACAATGATGGCGATAATGAATCGAACCTTAGCATATTTCGAGGCCAACTCGGAAGCGCAAGTGGCTCGACCACTAAGACCCTGACACATGAAGAGTGGCGGCATATCATGCTATATGTATTGACCAACCTTGAAGAGGTGACGCCATACATGGAACAATTCCTTCATGAATTCTAGCGTCGATCAAGGGACCCCACTCCACAGGAATATGACACTCTTCTTAGAAAGGGTGCGAGAAATGGGTTGCTCGATTTCATTTCCTGGTTCAAACGTAAGGTACGTGCTTAGTTTGTAAAAGACATACGTCTTTGAACTCAATTTAGCGTCTTTTAACTTGCGAATACTTGCAGGGCCAAAGAGATCCGTCTATGAGTGCCGAGTTGAGACAAGTAGCCAACGACTTTGCTTATAGGGTCAAGAAATATTCTGGGTATGACGTCAATGGATACCGTTTTCGCACAACAAACTACGACAAAAGTCGGTCCAATCAGAAAACAACGTGTTCTGGAGTCTTTACGCCCGGCCTTGACAATGTCAATTATTTTGGACGAATCGAAGAAATATATGAGCTCAATTTTTATGGTTCCAAACCTCTTACTCCAGTGATATTCAAATGTCATTGGTTTGACCCTCAAGTGACGAGACGGACACATTCTAATCTTGGGATAGTCGAAATTCGATAAGATTCCACCTTACCAGGAGACGATGTCTATATCGTGGCCCAACAGGCCACACAAGTGTATTATCTCTCATATGCGTGCCAAACGAAAGAACATCTTAAGGGTTGGGATGTTCTGTATAAGGTATCACCGCACGGGAGGTTACCTGTTCCTAACGATGAAGATTACAACTTAGACCCGGACACATATGATGGAGAGTTCTTCCAAGAAGATGGGCTAGAAGGGCGATTTGAGATAGACTTATCCGAAGCTATCAGAATGGACGTAGATATTGAAATGGTTGTTGATGAGGAGGATGATGAGGTGCAAAATGATAATGACTTAGTAATCCTTGAAGGCAATGACATTAATGACGAACTTGTGTTTTCCGATGGTGTTGAGATTGAAATGGTTGATAGTGATGATGAGAGTTATGATCTGGCTAACCCCGACACATATGAAGATTATTTTTAATCGATGTAATGCTATATGACTATTTATTTCGCACCTGTTTTTAAATACATCTTTTTATATGTGCTTATTTGTTTACTCTTAATTGCAGGTTTTTGGACAAATATGGTCGGCGGTAATTGGCTGAGGAGGAGGAGGAGGAGTAGGACAGCGGACGAGGCAGAGCAGGCGGCGCAACAGGACGACCTTGTCCAACAGCAGGCGGCGCCTCAGGACGACTTAGACCAGCAGCAGGACGACGACGACCAGCACCAGGATGCCTCAGGTTCTGGCGGCTCAAGTTCGAGGAGCATCTACCTATGAGGCCCCACGAGTCTCCCTCAGCGTCCCATACTTCGGGACAAGCGACCGCTGATTCGGCCGGATGGGGAGAGGTAAGTAACTTTATGTTCTTCATTCTTGTTCATATTATGTGTTCAAAATCATAATATAAACTAATACCTTTTATTTATCACTTGGACAGGTCTTGGACGGTTGTGGATTATGCTGGGGGTCATCGTCGCCCCCCCAATGGCATCCTTGGCCTGCTGTGCAGGGAACACTTCCCTGGACTGGTGGAGTACGCCGGAGTGATGGGCCCAGCCTTCACCTTCGACCACTATGCCATCGCCCCCGATGAAGTAGACTGGGAGGGCCGGGAATTCAATAACAAGGCGGAGCGAGTGAAGCAAGAGCTGTGGGTTAGTCTTAGTATAATGTAAAATATGTCGCATTCGTTGCAAATTCTTGAAATAATGTATGGATACATCGTTTTTGTATGCAGGATTTCTTCATATGCGAGTCTGGATACGAGGCTAGGGCGGATGTGGTGGCCACCACGAGCTGTAAGAAGCTCGTCGTGGACATGCACTATGAGGCCCGAATCCAGGCCATCGTCACCTACCACGGCTCCGTCCTTGGGGAGAGGGTGACCAAAACTCAAGCCCAAACCATGTCGTTGACCAGGGACCAGTACCTGCAGGTAAAGTCATGCATGTTTGGTACCAGTACTCCATACATGAATTTTATTTTATCTTCTGATATGCACTTTACGTGTTTACTTTGTAGATGATTCCACATTGGTGCGCCGCACATCCTCTGTGCTGGGAGCAGATGGTGGATAGGTAGTGTTCGGCTGAGTGGGATCAGGCGCACAACGCTAGCCGGGAACGGTGTATGATGATGCAAGGTCCCTCCCACCACCAAGGCAGCCGGAGCCTAGGGCAATATGCCGAAGCATAGGTACACCCTCTTTTTATTTAGGTATATAGCATTGGATTAGATATTTTCTAACTATCTCGTTGGTTTTCTTGCAGTCGGCGTCACATGGTGGCCGGCCTTGCTCCACCTTCTCGGCCTATGCTATGGCCCATAAGGGCAAGGTGACGTCAGACGTCACCTACAACCCGGATGACGGGCCCGAGGCCTACACCAACCCCACCATCTACAGCCGCCTTCATGATTACACCGCCATGGCGCAGGAGGTCCATGGCCCAGACTATGATCCCAGCACCGAGCCGATCGACCCCGATGTGCTCATGAGGGTCGGAGGAGGCAAGAGACATGGGCGGTACTGGATTGCCGATGGGGCAATTGACTCGTCGTCCACTCCCACTCTGTCTCAGGTGCGGGCAAGGAGCACGGGCTCGAGTCCAGCCATATGATCTCGGCACGACAACTCACAGCTTCGCATACAACAACTCGAGGTTAGTGCTTCTGTAACTCATCATTCCTTGAGTTATATACCTTCTCTTTGAGTTACTATAACGTTGGCTTGTAATATTACAGACTCAACTAGAACAAGAGAGGAGGGAACGTCAAGAGATGGAGGCAAGGATAATGGCGAAGCGGGCTGCGACTGATCAGAGGATGGCAGATATGTTCCAGTACATGCAGAGCCTTAGCGCGTCACAGGGTTTCGCTCCGCCACCTCCATTGTTCCCTGCAGTTGATCCTGCTGTGTTCCATACTCCTGTGAGTATCAAAATTGTAGTTAGATGTTGGTAATGCATCTGGTATAACACATGCAATCTCTTCTCTGTGCAGGGCCAATCTGGAGCCGCATCCAACAACCCTCCTGAAGGGTTCAGCCCAACGCAGCACCAGACCAACCGCCCACCTCCATGAGTTTTATGTTTTCAGTGTTGAATACTTATGTCTCTGTGTTTGAGGACTTCAAAACTTGTGTTAGTCACTTATGTTTGTATTGGATACTTATGTCAGAGCTTGAGACGTATGAGACTTATGTTTGTGTTGGGTACTTGTGTTGAACACTTATGTTTGTGATGGATATTTATGTTTGTGTTGGCTATTTATGTTTGTGATGATATCTGTGATGTATATATGTGATATATATGTGATATCTTTTGTTTGTGTGGATGGAATACAAAAAACAAATAAAAAGGTGCAGACTGGCCACTTTGCCGAGTGTTACACTCGGCAAAGAGGTTCTTTGCCGAGTGTCAAGACCATAGCACTCGGTAAAGAACCAAGACCTGGGCACCGGTATAGGTTCTTTGCCGAGTGTAATGTCTCTGACACTCAGCAAGGAGGCACGCTTTGCCGAGTGCCGTACGTAGCACTCGGCAAAGAACCTGACATGGGGACCCTCCCTGGCGGGTTCTTTGCCGAGTGTCCCAGGTGGCACTCGGCAAAGATTGATTCTTTGCCGAGTGCTGCTAGGCAGACACTCGACAAAGGTAACTCCTTTGTTGAGTGTCAGCCGGGACACTCGGCAAAGGCGCCGTATCCGTCAACTGACGCCGTAACGGCTGCTTTTCTTTGCTGAGTGATGCATGGCACTCGACAAACCTCTTTACCGAGTGCCCGAGAAAAGTACTCGGCAAAGAAGGCTTTGTCGATGCACTGTATGCCGAGTCTTGTTTGCCGAGTGTTTTTAAGGATTTACCGAGTGCTTCAGGCACTCGACAAAGGCGACGATTCCGGTAGTGATAGCACGTGTTTTTTCACACCAAAATGACATTTATAAAGATAAAATAATGTAGAAAAAGTAGAAGGTTTTGGAATAAGCTAGCCGAATAGGATGTTAGATATTCTGAGAATCCTCATCACTACTAGTCTAGCATCTCTACTGTCACTTAGGGTGTGTTTGGTTTGAGGAATGAAGTAATCTATCTTCTTCTCACTCCTCACATTTTTATTTGGTTTGTTGAATAGAATGAGTTGATCCATCACCACCCATTCCTTATAAGCTAATAATTAGTATATACATGAGGAGTGGGGTTGATTCCATCAAAATTGATGGAATGAACTTATGATGGATCACCCGATGAAGCATTGGATGACTCCACAAACCAAACACACCATTAATTTCTTCCTCATACTTTTGTGAAATTTTGAACAGGCAGTGATGATAAAATCTGGCGTAGCATAGCATAGCATGGCCTTAATGTCGATCGACACACTTTTAGGTGCCAACGGAGCGCGACGACGACGACGACGACGACGACCCGTGTCACCGCGTAGTAACAGCGCTGGGCGTTGCATTATTCTTACGGTTCACACCGCACAATCGATCGATCCATCTAGCTGCATGCACGGCGGGACACGGCCGCTTGCCGTTCCTTAACGAAACTCTGCCTCCGCCAGCTTAATCGACAAGCATTCCATGCGTTACATATTATTGTTTTGTCCTCTTGTTCACATGCATGATTAAGTGCTGCAGCTAGCTGCTGATTGTGTGGTTTAATAATAACACCTAACGACCTACCGCTAGTAGCTAGCCGCAGGAAAAACGATGCATGTGATATATGCAAGGAGTAAACATTGCCACGTTAAAGTCCGTGCTATTGCTACATGCCCCCAGCCTTGTCGAGAACATCGTCGTTTGAGAGTCATACAGCGCAAGCTACGTACTGACATGGAAGATGATGCTGCCTCTACTACTGTGGGAACATTTAGCAAGAGGAGCCCGTGACGGATAGCGAGGCCTTTGCATGCATCAGCAAGCGTTGTTGGTGTTTGATTCTAATTGCAGTGCTCAGTGGAAATGAAGAGAGGACAGAGACAAATGACAGGGAATGGCAGAGAGTAATTCTTTATTGCATAGATCTCCATATATATACATGTACAGAGTGTATCTCTGACCCTTGGATTAACAACTGCATAATCGACGGTTTGGATGGGCTTTGATCAATATACATTGTTTTGTAACACTCCCCCTTGATCAACCCAAAAACCGTTTGATCATCTGCAATTTGTCTTATCTCCTCAAAAACCCTGTGGGAAAAATAAGGAGTACATAATACCCTTTTGGATAATGAGAATAATCTCACATAGTCTCCAAAAGAAAATATGCTTGTAATCATCATGTATAAAAACCCCTATGGGGAAAATTAATGATGAAGCATATAGCTTTGTTGATATTACCTCGTTAAAAACTTTGGATGAGAAAACCTTAGCAAGGCAAAACTCATACAAAGAAAAGAGTGTAATATGATGGTTTAATACAGGTTATATATCATGGAGAATTACTCCCCCTGAACCTTGCAAGCACTTAAGTCTTCTCATACCAATCCCCTCAACACATTTCTGAAATGTAGAGTATGGTAGAGATTTTGTGAATAGATCTGCAAGATTATCACAAGATTTTGTTTGCAAGATGTTTATATCCCCCTTTTCCTGAAGTTCATGGGGATAAAACAGTTTAGGAGAAATATGCTTATTGATATTGCTCTTGATATAACCCGTATCCATCTGAACAACACAAGCTGAATTATCTTCATAGATAATTGTTGGTGAGTCAAGAGAACCAATACCACAAGTTGTGAGTATATGATTCACCATTCTACGAAGCCATACACATTCACGTGATGCTTCAAATAAAGCAATTATTTCAGAATGGTTGGTGGACGTGGTCACCAAAGTCTGTTTAGACGATTTCCACGAGATGGCAGTTCCACCTTGTAAGAATACGAATCCTGTTTGCGATCGGCCATTGTGGGGATCAGATAAATAGCCAGCATCTGTATACCCAATTAAACTAGGGTCATTACTTCTCTTGTAAAAGAGTCCTAGATCCTTTGTGCCATTTAGGTATCGGAAAATATTCTTAATGCCAACCCAATGTCTTTTTGTTGGGGCAGAACTGTGCCTTGCTAACAAATTTACTGCAAAAGCAATATCCGGCCGGGTATTATTAGCAAGATACATCAATGCACCAATAGCACTGAGATATGGGAATTCCGGTCCCAATATCTGTTCTTCATCATCCCGTGGTCTGAATTGATCTTTCTTTAAATCCAAAGATCTGACCACCATAGGAGTCTTTGAAGGATAAGACATATGCATATTGAACTTTTCCAATACCTTTTGGGTATATGTACTTTGATGTACAAGGATTCCAGAAGGTAAATGCTCAAGTTGTAGACCTAAGCAAAATTTGGTTTTACCCAAATCCTTCATCTCAAATTCCGTCGTTAAATGATGACGTGCTTCATCAATATCAAGTTTATTTCCTATGATGTTAAGGTCATCAACATAAACTGATATGATACAGAATCCCACTTTGGATCTTTTGATGAAGACGCATGGGCAATCATCATTTTTCGTGTATCCCTTACGTAAAAGGAATTCACTCAATCGGTTGTACCACATTCTGCCCGATTGTTTTAAGCCATATAATGACTTCTGCAACTTTACGCAATACATGTTGCGCTTTGCCTTTGGATTCGGTACATCTATTCCATCAGGAACTTTCATGTATATATCAGAATCCAGTGACCCATAAAGATATGCGGTCACTACGTCCATTAACTGCATAGATAGACGATTTTGTACTGCCAATGATATTAAATATCGGAATGTTATTGCACTCATGACTGGTGAATAAGTTTCGTTGAAATCAACGCCGGGTCTTTGCGTAAACCCTTGTGCTACTAGCCTTGCTTTGTATCTCACTACCTCACCATTTTCATTTCGTTTTCGAATGAAAACCCACTTATATCCCACAGGGAAGATATCACGTGGTGTAGGTATTACAGCAGAGAAAACTTCTCTTTTGTAAAGCGAGGCTAACTCCGCTTCGATTGCTGCCTTCCATTTGATCCAATCCGAGCGCTTACTGCACTCTGCCGTGGTCTTAGGATCTAGATCATTTTGAAGGTCCTCAGCAATCTGCTCGGAGAAATATATGTCGACATTGGTAGCCTTTCTGTCATATGTTTCACCAGTCTCAACATAGTTGATGGCAATTTCATCATTCCTTAGAGACTCATCAGGATTTCCCAAATTGATGTGTGTAGGATTTTCCGATGTCCCAGCCTCGGTTATGTGCACATCCGAGCTGGGTTGTGGATCATCACATTCCACATGATACATTGTATCATATTGGTGTCCTTTTGCATTCACTATTGTTCTTTGCTTCTTAGCAACAGAACTGCGCTTATTCACCATACTTCTCCTCTCTAGGAGTTGAGTGGCCTTATTCGGTACTTCCACTCTTTCTGGTGCATTCCTAGCAGGAATGAATGATTTAGTGACACCTTTGTAATTAGTGAATGCATCTGGCAGTTCATTTGCAAGTCTTTGCAAATGTATAATTTTCTGAACTTGTAGTTCAGTTTCTGAAGTACGTGGATCATAACCTGGAACACATTGAGTATTCCAATTTATTTCCTGGCATTCTTTTTGGTACTTGAATTCTCCCCCTAATGCCGGGAAATGTTCCTCATCAAAAATAGAGTCAGCAAAACGGGCTGTAAATAGGTCCCCTGTTAAGGGTTCTAAATACTTAATGATCGACGGAGAATGAAATCCCACATAGATCCCCACTTTCCTGTGTGGGCCCATAGCTGTTCTCTGAGGTGGTGAGATTGGGATGTATACACAACATCCAAATTTACGCAAATGGGAAATACTTGGAGGATTTCCACGTACCATTTGTATTGGGGATGTTGAATGGTATGCAGTTGGTCGTAATTGTATAAGGTCAGCAGCGTGCAAAACTGCATGTCCCCAACACGACGAAGGCAACTTGCAATTCATCAATAATGGCCTTGCTATGAGTTTAATCCTCTTGATTAGTGACTCAGCCAAACCATTCTGGGTGTGGACATATGGTACCGAGTGCTGTACTTGAATTCCCAGCGCCATACAATAATCATTGAATGCCTGAGATTTGAATTCAGCAGCATTGTCCATGCGGATTGAACTAATCCGATGTTCAGGAAAATTTGCCTTTAACTTGATAATTTGAGACATTATCTTGGCAAATGCATGGTTGCGTGTTGATAGTAAACACACATGTGACCATCTGGTAGATGCGTCAATCAGTACCATGAAATACCTGAACGGCCCAGAAGTTGGCATAATTGGCCCACAAATATCTCCTTGAATCCTTTCAAGGAATTTAAGCGGTTCAGCTTTAATTTTGAGATATGATGGTCTCAAAATAAGTTTCCCAGTTGCACATGCGGTGCAAACAAAATCCTTAGATTTGGAAAAACTTTTTGTAGGCAAATTATGACCAATTGAATTGCCTGTAATTTTCCTCATCATCCCTACGCCAGGATGACCAAGTCGATCATGCCAAATCTGGAATGCATCAACATCTTGGAAAATTACCTTATATGCAACATGTGCATTGCTCTTAATATATGTATAGTACAACCCTGACGTGAGTGATGGAATTTTCTCGCATATGCGTTTGCCATATTTATTCGGCTTGGTCAAGAAGAGAAACTCTTCTTGATTTTCATCATGGGTTTCAATATGAAATCCATTTTGCCGGATATCTCTAAAACTTAGGAGGGTACGTGTAGAATCAGGATACAATAATGCATCCTCGATCACAATTTCAGTACCCATGGGGAGGGTAATAGTTGCTCGACCAGAGCCAACTATCACAGCATCGCGTCCGGCGATGGTCAAAACTTTCCCATCTCTTTTCTTAAGAGTCTGGAAGTATTTGATCTCCCTAAGTATAGAGTTTGTGGTACAACTGTCCACAAGGCATAATTCCTCTTCTGTCGAGTTGTCATCATTATGCATCTATACATAAAGAAAATTCTGAATAAGAATTTTGTGATGCAACATAGTACTATACAGAACATGATATTAAATATCACAATGTCGAAACAATATTACAATAATGGTATGGCGACTCAACCAATGAGTTCGCACTACACACAGGACCCAACACTGGTCTTGTAGAGTGTGTTACATCTCAACACATGAGATTGTATACCTCTACTTATTACAACAACATTATAAAGACAGTATAGAACAATCACACAAGCCACAGTGATCATGATCAAATCTCCAAGCATGAGAGATTTATGCCAAATCTCCAAATGGATCCTTTGACATATACTCAATGATCATATCATCAGATTCATCTTCTTGCAGAAGTGGAGGCTTGTTGTCAACCACATTGGGGTGCTCTTTAGCAAGAGTGTTCTTCAAATCACCAGAAGCCAGTGAAGAACTTCCAACCTCAATTGGTGCTTCAGTAGAATTGAAATGAGCCTCAAAAGCAGGCTTATCAGACTTTGGCTTCTTTAGGGATTGTTGATACAAAAGAACAAGGTGCATAGGGCAAGTGCAATCCCTAGCAAAATGGCCCTCAGTACCACATTTAAGGCAAGCTCTGTTGCCCTTAGATGGTAGAGGCTTGCCATTTCCTTTCCCTTTTCCTTTACCTTTCTTGTGGAATTTGTTCTTATTGAATTTGCGAGGTCCAGAAGGATTCTTGAAGTTTTTCTTGAATCCTTTCTTATTCCCAGTCTTATGCACATTGAAATGTACCTCAGGCAGAGGGGCAGACCCAGGAGGGCGCTGCTGAGCATTCTTTAGAAGAAGCTCATGATGCTTTTCTGCTTGGGTCAATGTGTGCATAAGTTGAGAATATTTCTGGAAATTGCTAGAGCGATACTGCTGATGCAATATCCTGTCCTCTGGAAGCATGGTAGATAGAGTCTTCTCTATTTTGTCTGCTTCAGTGGGCTCTTTCTCGCAAAACTTCAATTTAGAACAAATGCTATGAAGAGCATGGTTATATTCTGCAACAGATTTAAAATCTTGCAGTCGAAGGTGGTTCCACTCATGGTTGGCTGACGGCCATATGAGCTCCTTCTGCTGTTCATAGCGCTCTTTGAGAGCTTTCCACAAGTTGTGAGGGCATCTCTCCATAAGGTACTCTTGCTTAAGGTCCTTATGGATATAAAGCCTCAAAAGGAAAAGTGCTGTGTTATTTTTAACCTCATTCACTGGATCAGTACCAGTGATGGGTGCTGCAATTGCATCAATGATCCCACGAGAAGCAAAAGTTATTTCAATATCTGAAGCCCAAGTTGGGTAGTTATGCCCATCAAGGGCGAGTTCCTCGAACTCTTTGGTTGACATGTTCCTACAGTCATTACCATGGACATCCATTAATTTACGCATAAATTAATAGTCACAATGGTGATGTTGTAAGCTCAATATGCAAAAATATTAAAATTACATATGTAACGAGTTCCTTGAAGGTTCCAAACCTTCCCATTGAAAAAGTACTTTGAATTTTTAGTAAGCATAGTATAGATAATCCTCAAATTAATGAGGTAGATCTAGTGGTGGGCAAGAAACTTGCTGCCTAAAAGCACGGTCTCTGGGCTGATAAGTTCACGGATGAACAAATCGCAGCCAATGCTTAGGACTCCACTACCCATGCTCTACTAATTATCAAAGTAAAATTTCAATAACTCTTACATGTGATATGAGTTTCCTGAAGGTTCCGAACCTTCCTATTGAATAAATACTTTGAATACTAGTGAGCATTGTATAGATAATCCTCAAATTAATGAGGTAGATCTCCTAGTAGTGGGCAAGAAACTTGCTGCCTAAAAGCACGGTCTCTGGGCAGATAAGTTCATAAATGAACAAACCGCAGCCAATGCTTAGGTCTCCACTACCCATGCTCTACTAATTATCAAAGTAAAATTCAATAACTCCATATCATGTTATTTTGGATAGCACATATAGGTTGTCATCTCAAGAGATGTAGACCTCATAGAGATAGGCATTCCAAATGCTGCCACAAGCACGGTCTCTGGGCTACTAAATTCTATAAAAGAATTTAGTGCAGCCTATGCTTAGGACTCTATCTCCCTGTGCTCTTTATCCAAAATAATGTAATTTTATTTTTGCATGAGTTTTATTAAGTCTGAACTTAATAAATGCTATATTTATATGCAAACATAAATGAATGCGTAAATAATAGCAAGTAGAGATATGTGAATTATTAATGTAAAACAGACAATAATTCACAAACTAAAATCTGCTATATGTACAATAAAACAGATATGTCTTTACAATATATGCAGTCTAAATAACGAATTTAGACGCCTAAGGTAACTTTGCACTGAAATTACATATAAAACAGAGTCTTATACTGAATTCAGAACTTAAAATGGTAAATATAGACAATTTTGGGCTCTGAAAACAGCCCAGGCGGCCTTCCAGGCGGACCAGGCAGCCCAACAGAGGCCCAAAAAGCCCATTATAAATAGGGGGCGGTTAGGGTTTGCCAAACCCTAACCGCCCCAGCCACCAGCCGCCACCAGGCAGCCGTCGTTCGTCTGCAGGGAGCGCGGGCCGTCCGTCTGCAGGGAGCGCCTACAGGGAGCGCCTGCGGGTCGCGCGCGCGCCCGCCACGCCGGCTCCTGCGCCTGCGCGTGCAGGGCCCGCCACGCCGGCTCCTGCGCCCGCACGGCTGCGCCTGCGCGTGCAGGGCCCGCCACGCCGGCTCCTGCGCCCGCACGGCTGCGCCTGCGCGTGCGTGGCCCGCCACGCCGAGCGCCTCCACGTCCGCGCTGGAAGCCGCCGCCGCGTGCTTGCAGTGGCTCGCGCCGCGCCGAGCCTCGCGTGTAGGCCGCGCGCGCCCAGGCTGCTCCGCCCGCGCTGGAGGCCGCAGGGGCCGCGCCAGCCGTCGTGGGGCCCGCGCCGCGCGCCTCTGGGGGCCGCCCGCGCCGAGCCACCTCTGGAGGCCGGTCTGGCCGCGTGCCTCTGGAGGCCGCCCGCGCCGCGCGCCTCTGGAGGCCGGTCTGGCCGCGCCGAGCCAGCCGCCTGGCCATGCGCCGGGCCGTGCGCTGGGGGCCGGCGGTTGCCGCGCCGCCTGGCCGCGCCGAGCCGCGCCGGTGGCCACGCCGCTCCCCATCCCCTCCCCCAAACGGCCGACGCGGCGGCCGGATCGAGGGCCATTAGGCCCTCCCGTTGGAGGAGGAAGACAAGGCCATCCTTTTTGGGCGATGGCCAGTGAGGATGACGCGTCCGCGTGGAGCATCGACGGCGCGCGGGGGTTGTCCACGACGTGCAGCGATCGTACCGACGACCACAGGCACTGGTGGAGATGGCGAACGATGAGCAACTGCCGCTGCAGTGGGTGGAGGCGGTGGTGGTGCCGCCAAGTCGACATCCATGGGGGCTGATGCAGACGATCCTGCGTCAAACACCGGCGCCGGTGGCGACGGGGACGCGATGGGAAGTCCACATTCCACCACGGGCAGCGGAACCACCGCTGTCCATCCATGGAGAACGCAGTAGTGCACATTTTGCACTTGCACACGGCGTGCAGGGATCGCCTGCACCGGTGGAAGCGCTGCGGCTTGACCAGCGGCGTACGCCTCCAACATCGAATCATCAAGAATGTGCAGAACTTCGCGCATACGGCGTATGCGCATGGAAACGGTATGTTCCATACCTTGCTGTTGATGAGCAGATCGATCTTGTTGTTCTTGTGAAGAACAGCGTGTTCTTCCACTTTCCCTTCTCTGAATTCTCCTTGAGACAGTGCTGATAACGTGTTTGATTCTAATTGCAGTGCTCAGTGGAAATGAAGAGAGGACAGAGACAAATGACAGGGAATGGCAGAGAGTAATTCTTTATTGCATAGATCTCCATATATATACATGTATAGAGTGTATCTCTGACCCTTGGATTAACAACTGCATAATCAACGGTTTGGATGGGCTTTGATCAATATACATTGTTTTGTAACAGTTGGTTAACTAGTAGGCTGCCAGCTCACGCTGCTGCACAGCAAAATTCTTCGTCTCGGTTTTTGGTACCCATGTGTTGGCACCTTTTTGGGGGCGTCAATCACTTAACAAGAACCAGCGGTGGTGCTCTCTGGTCAGGCGCGGACGGTCCGCGGCACAGGACCGAACGGTTCGCGACCTAGCGCGAGGCTAGGGTTCTCTGCCTGACGGCCGGACGGTCCGCGCCCTAGGGCCGGACGGTCCGCGACGTGGCGACAGGGTCGTCTTCCTCCTCCTTGCTGGAATCTAGATCTCGTCCCCTAGGGGGAAAAGACCTTAAGGTGCTCTGGGTCGACAGGTCACCCAGGGCGTCCCCAGACGACGTGGAGTCGCCTATGAATTAAGAGATCAATTCGAGGAAGAGGTCTTGGATGGACAACTAGATCTTGTCCCCTGGGAGGGGTGAGATCCTAGGGTCGTCTTGGGATCGGCAGGCCACCCAAGACAGATCTAGACGACGTAGAGTCGAATAGGGGTGGAGGTGGATATGTGGAAGACTACAACTAGAACTATGCTACATCTACTCCTAGGGCAGGAAAAGTAAATAAGGTAATTGGTTCGATTGGAATGTGTTCGGGGGTTCTCAATCGGCCGTACCCCTTTATATTTATAAGGGAGGAGGTCTGGACCTTTTTCTAAGAGATAGCCAACAAACTCTCACGTGATTAGATGGATAACCACGCATGAGATAAGGATAAACATCCGAGTTAATCTAATCTCGGGACACACGGACCGTCCGGGCCCAAGGGCCGGACCGTCCGCTCATTTTGGTTTCCAACATATGCCCCCTGCCTTTTGGTGGAGTTTGGCGAACCAAAAGCATCAGCGAAAACTTCAGAAACAATTGACCTTATGAGCTTTTGTTCCCGAAGTAAGGACTCAGCTCGATGCAAGTCATCGGCTCTTGCGATCAGATAATATAAATACTGGATGGAACTTTAATGCATAGAGGCCGTTTCGGATCGCATCCTCTTTGGCCATGTCTACCTGATCAACCTGTCAATAGGCAAAAACTTGTGGTGCCCCCCAGCCCAAATAAGCAAACGGATTGGGCCAGTACGAATTCATCGCCGTACCACCCCACACATGAGCAGGACAACACATCGGCGATGGATAGAATGGGACGCACCATGCTATCCCCGGAGGAGGATGACAAGGCGATCTTGGTTGTGCTACCTTTTGGGTCCGTTTAGTCGGCTTTTGCTTTCGCACAGATCACCCTTTTGACTTCGTCTGCTTTATTGGCCAGTTGTGTGGAACGACATTTTTCGTATATTTGGCAAGCAACTGACCAAAAGTAGGGCCGACTCTACTGAGTCGTCCAGACATCTTAGTAGTATTTTGTTTCCTAACACTTGTTTTGGAACCTTGTGATCCGGTGGTCTGAGGTTGCTGCTTCTGACTGTCTGCGGACCGTCCGACCATTATAGCCGGACCGTCCGTTCCTGTCTCGGACTGTTTGGCCTTAGTACCCAGATCGTCCGGCGTACGCAGGACAGGTGACCGTGGTCGGGTGTCCGATCGTGCTTGCCCCCCGGTGCCTCCGGTCTTTCTTTTGTCCGAAGTCCTCCGAGTAACCATTCTGCGTGACATATTTGGTGTACGGGGATCACCAATGACGATATTTTTATCTTTGCTTTTATCGGCCGCACAGGGCCGAACTATGACTTTTTTTGCTTGTCGGCTCTAATGTGGTGGCAGGGACAGGTGGCCTGTCAATCTTCACCTCCTTTTGAAACCTCAACCGGCCTTCGTTTATAGTCGATTGTATTTGCTGACGAAAGACAACACAATCATTGGTGTTATGAAGAAAGGAGCCATGCCATTTACAATATATACGCCCTTTTAATTCTTCAACCGGAGGAATTATATGTGATAATTTAATATTACCATGTTTAAGCAATTCATCAAATATTTTATCACACTTAGTAATATTAAATGTGAACTTAACCTTTTCCTTTTATGTCGAGTGCGGGTGAGAGCGAACAGAAGGTTTGGCCTTAGTGGGCCAAACAAGCTCAGGGACATGTGACTTTTTTGGTTCTTGGGGCTTGGGTGGCCGGTTATATTTATGCCGGCCTTCCGCACTAGGCGGATCACAGGTGACTTCTGGTGCTCCGGACGGTCTGACCTGCACAGTCGGACGGTCTGCGGGTGGATCGGACGGTCCGGTACTGTCGGGGACCATAATTAGGGGTACCCTCAAGGCTCCTAATTCTCAGCTGGTAACCCCCATCAGCATAAAGCTGCAAAGGCCTGATGGGTGCGATTAAGTCAGGGATCGGTCCATACAAGGGACTCGATCACGCCTCGCCCGAGCCTAGCCTCGGACAAGGGCAGCCGACCCCGGAGGATCTCCGTCTCGCCCGAGGCCCCCCTCCAACGGCGAATGTGTTCCCGGCTCGCCCGAGGCCCTGCCTTCGCTAAGAAGCAACCCTGACCAAATCGCCGCACCGACCGACCAAGTCGCAGGAGCATTTAATGCAAAGTTGGCCTGACACCTTTATCCTGACGCGCGCCCCCCAGCCGGCAGAGCCGAAGTGACCGCCGTCACTTCGCCGCTCCACTGACCGGCCTGACAGAAGGACAGCGCCGCCTGTGCCACTCCGACTGCGGTGCCACTTGACAAAGTGAGACTGACACGCAGTCAGGCCCTGCCGAAGGTACCATAGGAAGCTCCGCTTCGCCCGACCCCAGGGCTCGGACTCGGGCTAAGTCCCGGAAGACGGCGAACTCCGCTCCGCCCGACCCAGGGCTCGGACTCGGGCTAAGTCCCAGAAGACGGCGAACTCCGCCCGACCCAGGGCTCGGACTCGGGCTAAGTCCCGGAAGACGACGAACTCCGCCCGACCCAGGGCTCGGACTCGGGCTAAGTCCCGGAAGACGGCAAACTCCGCCCGACCCAGGGCTCAGACTCGGGCTAAGTCCCGGGAGACGGCGAACTCCGCTCCGCCCGACCCAGGGCTCGGACTCGGGCTAAGTCCCGGAAGACGACGAACTCCGCCCGACCTAGGGCTCAGACTCGGGCTAAGTCCCGGAAGACGACGAACTCCGCCCGACCCAGGGCTCGGACACAGGGTAAGTCCCAGAAGACAGCGAACTCCGCCCGACCCAGGGCTCGGACTCAGGCTAAGTCCCAGAAGACGACGATCTCCGCCTCGCCCGACCCAGGGCTCGGACTTGGGCTCGGCCCTAGAAGACGACGAACTCCGCTTCGCCCGACCCCAGGGCTCGGACTCCGCCCCGGCACCAGCCGGCAATCTCCGCCTCGCCCGAACCTGGGGCTCGGACCCAACCTCGGCCATGGAAGACAGACTCGACCTCGGCTTCGGAGGAGCTTCCACATCGCCCAACCTAGGGCGCAGACCAGCCACGTCAACAGGAGGCGCCATCATCACCCTACCCCGAGCTGACTCGGGCCGCAGGGAACAAGACCGGCGTCCCATCTGGCTCGCTCCGCCAGATAGGCAATGATGGCGCCCTGCATACTCTGTGACGACGGCGGCTCTCAGCCCCCTTACGGAAGCGAGAGGACGTCAGCAAGGATTCAACCGCTCCGACAGCTGTCCCTCCGCCAGGCTCCATCGCTCCTCCGACGGCCACGACATCACACCAGCTGGGTGCCAAAATCTCTCCGGCTGCCACAACGGCATGTACTTAGGGCGCTAGCTCTCCTCCGCTAGACACGTAGCACTCTGCTACACCCCCCATTGTACACCTGGATCCTCTCCTTGCGCCTATAAAAGGGGGGACCAGGGCCCTCTTAGAGAGGGTTGGCCGCGCGGGGACGAGGACGAGACAGGCGCTCGCTGGAGGCCGCTCGCTCCCTCTCCCGCGTGGACGCTTGTAACCCCCTACTGCAAGCGCACCCGACCTGGGCGCAGGACGAACATGAAGGCCGCAGGATTCCCACCTCTCTCACGCCGGTCTCCGGCCGCCTCGCTCTCCCCCCTTCGCGCTCGCCCTTGCGCTCGACCCATCTGGGCTGGGGCACGCAGCGACATTCACTCGTCGGCTCAGGGACCCCCCGGTCTCGGAACGCCGACAGTTGGCGCGCCAGGTAGGGGCTTGCTGCGTGTTGACGAACAGCTTCCCGTCAAGCTCCAGATGGGCAGTCTCCAGCAACCTCTCCAACCCGGGACGGTGCTCCGTTTCGGGAGTCTTGAGTTCATGTCCCTCGACGGTAGCTACGACATGATACTCCTTCCACCGCCGCGTGACAACGACAGTGGCGGCCGACAGCCCGCCCGCCGGCGGCGGAATCGACGACGTCTTCCCCGCGTGGTGGAAGAACAACCTTCGAGCTCATCCCGCCCTCTTCCCCGCCGACAGAGGGGAAGACGGGGCAACCAAGGCCAAGCAGGAGGCAGCGCCTCGTCGGCTGTCGAGCGAGTCGATCGCGCCGGCACCCCAACGGGGGGGCGCACCGGGTATCGACTTCGCGCTTGAGACGAAGACGAGCGCCGTCTCCCCGTGACACGCCAAACCCGAGCAAGCGGATGACGCCAGCACGCTCGCGAAAAGCTTGCTGGACGTCACCCTCGTACCTGAGACGACGGTGCAGTCAGCCCCCGACATGACATTATCGCCGCTCATCGACCAAAAGGTACCGACCGATTCCCATCCCACGTCTTTCGGATTCAGCCTCGACCCGCCTAGCGGCTTCGCTTTGGCGGGTGCTCTCGTAGAGGCAAGTCCAAACTCTCTGGGGTTTCGTACGCGGTCACCTTGGGACCAGCTGACGGACGTCCCGACCTACGGGCCCTCTGGGTCCGAGGAAGATGATGAGCCCAGCATCTGTTGGGATTTCTCTAGACTTGGCAACCCCAGTGCCATGCGGGACTTTATGACCGCATGCGACTACTGCCTTTCCGACTGTTCCGACGGTAGCCCTAGCCTCGGCGACGAGGACTGCGGCCCAAGCCGCGAATGTTTCCACGTCGATCTAGGGGGTCCCTCCGAAGGCAACCATCTCGGCATGCCGAAAGACGGTGATCTCCCTAGGCCGGTGCCTCGCGTTGACATCCCATGGGAGCTAGCTGTGGTCCCCGTTCAGGCGGGGGACCATGACCCACAGCTCGAGCAAATCCGCGGGGTGCAGGCCAGGCTCGACGGGGGAGCAGGAGCGCTTGAGCCGATCCGTCGGGACGTCGGGCAGGCATGGCGGACCAACCTCCGGCCGGGGAAATACGTCATCTACCCCAGGGCTTCCAGCACCGCATCACCGACGACGTCAGGGTCAGGCCACCACCCGCATCCAGTGGGGTCGGCCAGAACCTGGCGGCAGCAACAATGCTTCTTCGCATGATGCCGGAGCCATCAACCACCGAGGGGCGGCGAATCCAGGGAGAGCTCAAGAATCTCCTGGAAGGCGCCACGGTCCGATGGGCCGAGAGCTCCGCCTCCCGAAGGCAGGGGTACCCCTCGGAACCTCATGCCGCGACTTCCCGATTCATGCGGGAAGCCTCGGTCTACACCGGGCGCACGCGCAACACCGCGCCTGCGGCCTCGGGTCGCCTCGGCAACGAGCACCATCACCGCGACTGTCGGGCCCACCTCGATGAGAGGGTGCGCCGAGGCTACCACCCCAGGCGTGGGGGACGCTACGACAGCGGGGAGGATCGGAGTCCCTCGCCCGAACCACCCGGTCCGCAAGCCTTCAGCCGAGCCATCCGACGGGTGCCGTTCCCGACCCGGTTCCGACCCCCGACTACTATCACAAAGTACTCGGGGGAGACGAGACCAGAACTATGGCTCGTGGACTACCGTCTGGCCTGCCAACTGGGTGGAACGGACGATGACAACCTCATCATCCGCAACCTCCCCCTGTTCCTCTCCGACACCGCTCGCGCCTGGTTGGAGCACCTGCCTTCGGGGCAGATCTCCAATTGGGACGACCTAGTCCAAGCTTTCGCCAGCAATTTCCAGGGCACGTACGTGCGTCCCGGGAATTCTTGGGACCTCCGAAGCTGCCGACAGCAGCCGGGAGAGTCTCTCCGAGACTATGTCCGGCGATTCTCGAAGCAGCGCACTGAGCTGCCCAACATCACCGACTCGGATGTCATCGGCGCGTTCCTCGCTGGCACCACCTGCCGCGACCTGGTGAGCAAGCTGGGTCGCAAGACCCCCACCAGGGCGAGCAAGCTGATGGACATCGCCACCAAGTTCGCCTCCGGCCAGGAGGCGGTCGAGGCTATCTTCCGAAAGGACAAGCAGCCCTAGGGCCGCCCATCGGAAGATACTCCCGAGGCGTCAACTCAGCACGGCGCCAAGAAGAAGGGCAAGAAGAAGTCACAAGCGAAACGCGAAGCCGCCGATGCGGACCTTGTCGCCGCCGCCGAGTACAAGAACCTTCGAAAGCCCCCCAGAGGTGCCAACCTCTTCGACAAGATGCTCAAGGAGCTGTGCCCCTATCACCAGGGTCCCGTCAAGCACACCCTTGAGGAGTGCGTCATGCTTCGGCGCCACTTCCACAGGGCCGGGCCACCCGCGGAGGGTGGCAAGGCCCACGACGACGACAAGAAGGAAGATCACCAGGCAGGAGAGTTCCCCGAGGTCCGCGACTGCTTCATGATCTATGGTGGGCAAGCGGCGAACGCCTCGGCTCGGCACCGCAAGCAAGAGCGCCGGGAGGTCTGCTCGGTGAAGGTGGCGGCGCCAGTCTATCTAGACTGGTTCGACAAGCCCATCACCTTCGACCGAGACGATCACCCCGACCATGTGCCGAGCCCGGGGAAATACCCGCTCGTCGTCGACCCCGTCATCGGCGACGTCAGGCTCACCAAGGTCCTCATGGACGGAGGCAGCAGCCTCAACATCATCTACGCCGACACCCTCGGGCTCCTGCGTGCCGATCTATCCTCCATCTGGGCAGGCGCTGCGCCCTTCCATGGGATCATTCCCGGGAAGCGCGTCCAGCCCCTCGGACGGCTCGACCTTCCCGTCTGCTTTGGAACACCCTCCAACTTCCGAAGGGAGACCCTGACGTTCGAGGTGGTTGGGTTCCGAGGAACCTACCACGTGGTACTGGGGAGGCCATGCTACACGAAGTTCATGGTCGTCCCCAACTACACCTACCTAAAGCTCAAGATGCCGGGCCCCAACGGGGTCATCACCGTCGGCCCCACGTACAAACACGCGTTTGAATGCGACGTGGAGTGCGTGGAGTACGCCGAGGCCCTCGCCGAGTCCGAGGCCCTCATCGCCGACCTGGAGAGCCTCTCTAAGGAGGTGCCAGACGTGAAGCGTCATGCCGGCAACTTTGAGCCAGCGGAGACGGTTAAGTCCGTCCCCCTCGACCCCAGCGGCGACGCCTCCAAGCAGATCCGGATCGGCTCCGGGCTCGATCCCAAATAGGAAGCAGTGCTCGTCGACTTTCTCCGCGCAAACGCCGACGTCTTCGTGTGGAGTCCCTCGGACATGACCGACATACCGAGGGATGTCGCCGAGCACTCGCTGGACACCCGAGCCGGAGCCCGACCCGTCAAGCAGCCACTGCGCCGATTCGACGAGGAGAAGCGCAGAGCCATAGGCGAGGAGATCCACAAGCTAATGGCGGCAGGGGTTCATCAAAGAGGCGAAAAGTGTCAAGCTCAATCCCGAAAGGTGGGTCTTCGGGGAGCCCCAGGGCATGTTCTTGGGGTTCATCGTCTCCAAGCGGGGCATCGAAGCTAACCCGGAGAAGATCGCAACCATCGCGCAGCACCCCGAGCCCTTGTTGGGGGCACCCGGGGGCTACACGCACCCCTGGGAAGGGCCGCTTGTCATCGCCAAAGTTCTGAAGCCCGGAACGTACAAGCTGGCCAACAGTCAAGGCGAGGTCTACAGCAACGCTTGGAACATCCAACAGCTACGTCGCTTCTATCCTTAAGATGTTTTCAAGTTGTTCGTATACCTCGCTCCCACGCAAGTCTTAGTCGTGAAGGAAGGGTCAGCCTCGCCTCGGCAGAGCCCGACCCTCCCTGGGGGGCTAGAAAGGAGGGAACCCCTCTGCGTCAAGATTGGGGAACCTCTTTGCGTCCAAAATTTTCAATCAAAAAGGCTTTTGCGTCCCCCCGGCTATGTCGGAAGCAAGGCCCCAAGGAGCGAACGCGGGTGCATGTAAGTGGCAAGGCCGACTGAGCCGAGGGACTCCTATGCCTCCGGGTTAGGGACACCTCACTCGTCACCCGCCGCGAAAAGTGACCCCTACTTGGGGAAGCCACCCTGTTACTAACAGGCGAAGCCGGACACGCAAAATAAAAAGGAAAGGAGTACGACTTCATGCAACGGTAACAAAGTGTTCAGGCCTCAGCGGCCGCAGAAAGACACACGTGCATCCGACAGAAACTATTCCAACAGAGTTAGGCGTCGCCTTGGGAAGGAGCCGCGCCTTCGGCTTCGTCCCCACCATCGGCAAAGTCCATCCTGGCTTCCGGCGACGGCGCAGGTGGGAGGATCTCTGCCTCAAAGGTGGTCGCCAGCACTGCGCTCGGACCCGCGGCGGCCGCATCGAGCCTCTGGACTTCTGCCAGGGCGGCTTCATCTTCGTCGGGAAGGCAATACCCCTCGCTAACCCGCTCCAGGTCCACAATGTAGTGGGAAGCGAGTACGGCGAAGGCTCGCCTGACGCCGTGGTGTAACGCCTCGCGAAGCCTACCGCGCACATGATCGCCCAAGACTTGAAGGCGGCTTTGAGGGGAGCTTCCTGAGAGGACGTCGCCGGAGCCAAGGACCCGGTAAACGTCCGAGACGGCCTCGGACATGGCCGCGTGGTCGGTCTCCCTCTGCTCGGCCGCCCCGGCAAGCGCCTCGGCAAGCGCCTTGGTGGACTCATCGAGGGCGGACTCGAGCTCTGCGAACAACCAAAGGAAAGATCTCAAACACAAGCAGAGGAAACAAGCAGGAATGAAAGCTAAAGATGGCCAAGGCATACCTCCGGCTCGGGCACGCTGCTCCGAGGCTACGACCTGGGCTACGGCTAGGTCGGCTGCAAGGGTTTCGGCCCGGCTTTCGGCCTCGGCAGCTCGACCCCGAGATTGGTCCTGCTCCTTGATGACCCGGTCGAACTCTGACTGCTGTCGTTGCGCTTCTGCACGCACCGCGGCCGCCTCCGCGCGCACCGCTGCCGCCTCGGCTCTCAGATCGGTACAGAGCAACCGAAGGTCCGCCACCTCGGCACCCTGCTGAGAGAGGCGCGCAGTAGCCCCGGTGAGCGAGGTCCTCAGGGATCGCAGCGAGCCCCAGACGTCGACCTCGCGGCGGATGAACGACGACTTGGCGGCGCTCCGATCCGTCAGATCCTGAGGGAAGGAAGCGGGGCGTCACGAAAGACGCCTTGGTCACAAAAGAAAGAAGGTATGCCTGAAACCATTACCTGGAGGATTTTGGGGACATCCCTGCAGAAAACCTCCAGCGACGACCGGAGCGACCCCACCGTTGCTTCGGCACACTCGCGGAGCTCGTCCTAGGACTGGTCCTCCCGTTCATCGTCGAGAACGAAGACGGGCTCCGAGGCCTCACGGGTCCGGAACCGGAGCAACTGGCGCCGGCCCTCGGAGCTCCGCCGCACAGCGACGAGGCTGCCGCCCGGCGGGACGGATCGCATCTCCACGCCCCCCTCTTCCGAGGCACCGAGCGCCGACGCCTCAGCCGTCTCAACGTCGGCAGCGACCGGTCGCTCCCCGACTGGGACGGCGGCGACTTCAGTAGCGACAGGTGCCGGCATCGCCGGCACGTCTGGTGGGCACGGGGCCACGTCCGCGTCAGCCGTCTCCCCTATCACAATGGCCGCCTCAGCAGAAGAGCCAGCCTCAGGAACCCGCTCCACGGCGACTGGTGCCGCCTGAGCCCCCTGCTGTGGAGCACCTTGCGAGGAGGTCAGCTGAACGGCAAGGCCCGGAGCAGCGCTGGCCGCGCAAGCCGGTGCCGTCTTAAGGGCCTTCCAGGGTGCCAGGTCAGTCAGGCCATGGCTTCGCTTGCTGAGGGAAAAAGAAAATTCACGGCCGGGACATATGAATGAAACGCCAGGACGAAGACATTCCAAGATACTTACCCGCTCCGGGCCATGATCAACCGTGCCTGGGGGGAGGTCTCTTGGATCTCGACCCTCGGAACCGCCGCCGAGGTTCGCTTCGCCGGCAGCTTCGGCACCACCCTTGCTTTGGGCGCCCTGGACGCCCGGGGGGCGGACTGCCCAGGCACTGCCACGGCGACCTGAGGGTCGCTCCCCTGCGCTGCCGGCGCGGGCGGCGGCTCTCGGGGAGCAGACGCCTCGGCCTGGCTCCCTGGGGTCGCCTCAGCTCCTCCAGCCGAGGGGTCAAGTACCCTCTCAGATTGCCCCCGCCCCTCGGGCCGGGACCCCGGCGTCCCGACCCCGGGGACTGAGGGCATCAGCCCGCTCGGGGGCTGGCTTGACGACCCCTGGCCTAACCCCAAGCCGGGGCCAAGGCCAAGGCGGGCAGCCATGTCGTCTTCCTCGTCATCATCTTCATCATCGTCGTCGTCGTCGTCGTGCGTTTCCGGCGACGGCTCCCTCGGGAGCCCCTCCCTCTCCTGCCGGCAATGAAGCTTCTCCAAGGTGTCTCGAGCCCGCCTCCGCTCGTGGGCCCGGGCCTTCTCCGCGTCCTTCTTTTTCTTCCTCTCCTCCGCGGCAACCCGCCGCGCTGCTCGGTCCACCGCATCCTGCGGGACCCGTGGCAGGGAAGGCTTGTGCCACCCCACCTCCTGAAGAAGGGGGAAAAATCCCAATCGTAAGAACCAGGAGCAACCCGATGCAAGAGAAAGGAAAAAGCGGCCACTCACCAGAGTCACGCACCCTTGGTCTGGGCGCATCAAAAGCTAGGAGAAGGCGCTGGGGTCCGGTTTCCCCAACGCGACGGACACCCGCCCGTGGAGGACGTCGAAGGGAAGGGGATCAGAGGACATCCGCGAGCCCTCCAAGTCAGCCTCCGGTGTCATCTCCCAAAGCGACAGCCGTCGCTCCGCCAAGGGAAGCACCCTCCGACGGTGGATGGCGGCAACCACTCCCGCAGCGGTGAGTCCCCCCCTTCCGCAACGCCTCCAAGGCCTTGAGAAGGGGTTCGAGGTTCTTTTGTCTTTCGTGCGGGGTCCCGTGGCGCCAAGCATCAGCGGCGGTGGTGACTACTCGCTGAGAGAACGACGGGAGCAACTCGCCGTCATTCTGGAGGTAGAACCACCGGCGCTGCCACCCCTTGTTCGAGGACGCGAGGATGGCGGGAATATACAGCGACGCCCGCGACTGCCTCAGCAGGAGGGTGCAGCCGCCGGCCCGCACTGCTGCGCGGACCTTCCTCTCCCCCGTCGGCGAGGCAAAAAGCTCCGCGAAAAAGAGATGGGTCCACAAATCCCAATGGGGGGCAATCCCCAAGTACCCCTCGCACACCGCTACGAAAGATGGCGGCCTGCGAGATGGAGTTGGGGCTGAGGTTGTACAACTCCACCCTGTAGTGGTGCAGGATCGCCTGCATGAAGCGGCTCGCCGGCACACCAAATCCCCGCTCGTGGAAGGAGACGAAGCTCACGATGTACCCCGGCGGTGGGGATGGAGCGGCTCCGCCCATGGGGGGAATCCATTCCGGTCGCTGCTCATCCGTGAGAGGGCGAAGTAAACCCTCGCCAACAAGATCCTCCAGATCACTCGCCGTCACCGTGGAAAAAGGCCATGGGTCACGCGGCGAGATGATGGTCACCCGGTCAGCCATCACCGAGCGGAAGGGGTGGAGGCGCAAGGGGCAGGGAGGGCGGTTTCCTCTTCTCTGGCTAAGTCTCTCGGGTTGCGAAAACCCAAAAGGGAGGTAGGAAGCGGAGCAAAGAACCACCGCCAGACCCTCTCCCGAGTATATAAAGACCAAGGCGATACCGGTTCAAACGTTCCGCCCGGACCGGACGCGGGATTCGAAAACGCAAAGCGAAACAGCCGTTCCCCGAACGGCTCGCGCACGCGCAACGGCCGCCCCGCAAACCACTCGCCCCGTCACATTAACTCGCGGCAGGACAGACGGTGCCTCTGGCAGGAGAAGCGGGCGACGCTTCGCCTTCGCCATAATGACCGCGTCAAAAAAGGTACGCCACGTCGTTCGATTTCGTATCCTTTTCCTTTTTTCCTCTTTCTCTCTCTTGCAACAGGGACCGGGAAAGGGGGATACCCCAAAAAGGATCCTTGACCGAGAAGGAACCAGGCTCCGAGCCCCCCTACTGATCAGAGGTTCGAAGGCTGGCCCCCCGGAAGGGTTCGATAGCCGCCTCAGATCGCGTGGGCCCTACACCCACTACTGGTCAGAGGTTCGAAGGCCGGCCGCTCGAAAGGGTTCCACGGCCGCCTCAGGCTACTTGGGCTCCGCGCCCATTACTGATCAGGGGTTCGAAGGCTGGCCCCCGAAGGGTTCACAGCCGCCTCAGACGCCGAGCGAGGGATGACCATGGGTACGTTCGATACATAACCAAGGCTCGGGCTGCGCTCCCGAGGTACCCTAGGACATTTCCGAGACCAGTGGGAACGATCTTGTAACGGAATCCCATCAGAGGGAGGCATCGAGCCCTCGGACCCCGTCGCTAGGGGACCGGGTCCGGCAGATCACCCGCAGGTACTTTTAGGCGTGCCTCTGGGCCCCTAGCCGACCCCTAACAAACGGGGCACGGACGTCCACTCGGATTACCCGCTTGCAGCTCGTCGGAGACACCATGTTCGGCGCCCATCGAGGGCAACATGGTGCTTTCCCCCCTCCTCCTTGTGGAAAGGCGACGCAGGGGCGTATTTAAAAAAGTCGAGTCTGTCCCTGATCGTCCTCTCGCCCTGTGCAGAGGCTCGGGGGCTGCTCTCGCAAACCCGGCTCCGGCCGAATCGTTGACAGCGTCAACATACCAGCCCGAGAACTTGGGACCCGACCGTACACCCGGGCTACGGCCAGCTCGCATGAGGGACGACCAGACCAGCCGGAGCATTACGCGAGGCATTAAGACCTCGGAGGAGTGAAACCACTCCTCCGAGGCCTCGGGGGCTACACCCGGCGGGTGCGCTCGCGCGCACCCACCGGAACAAAACGCAACCGAGAAAGGCTGGTCCCCTTGCAAAAAAGTGCGACGAAAGCCTCCAAGCGAGTGCTAACACTCCCTTTGAGGCTCGGGGGCTACTATCGGGGACCATAATTAGGGGTACCCTCAAGGCTCCTAATTCTCAGCTGGTAACCCCCATCAGCATAAAGCTGCAAAGGCCTGATGGGTGCGATTAAGTCAGGGATCGGTCCATACAAGGGACTCGATCACGCCTCGCCCGAGCCTAGCCTCGGACAAGGGCAGCCGACCCCGGAGGATCTCCGTCTCGCTCGAGACCCCCCTCCAACGGCGAATGTGTTCCCGGCTCGCCCGAGGCCCTGCCTTCGCTAAGAAGCAACCCTGACCAAATCGCCGCACCGCACCGATCGCTAGCTCTCCTCCGCTAGACACGTAGCACTCTGCTACACCCCCCATTGTACACCTGGATCCTCTCCTTGCGCCTATAAAAGGGGGGACCAGGGCCCTCTTAGAGAGGGTTGGCCACGCGGGGACGAGGACAAGACAGGCGCTCGCTAGAGGCCGCTCGCTCCCTCTCCCGCGTGGACGCTTGTAACCCCCTACTGCAAGCGCACCCGACGTGGGCGCGGGACGAACACGAAGGCCGCGGGATTCCCACCTCTCTCACGCTGGTCTCCGGCCGCCTCGCTCTCCCCCCTTCGCGCTCGCCCTCGCGCTCGACCCATCTGGGCTGGGGCACGCGGCGACATTCACTTGTCGGCTCAGGGACCCCCCGGTCTCGGAACGCCGACAGGTACTGTCCTCGGACTGTCCGGTCACGTCAGGCAACACCTGTGACCCTTGTGGTGGGCTCTGTGTAACTCCGGACTGTCCGGCGTAGGGTGCCGGACGGTCTGACGGAGGGCCGGACGGTCCGCTATTGTGTGCGGACGGTCCGACCGTGCTCAGGGTTGACTCACCATTTAGCGAAGATGGTGGTGACGGTCGTCCTGGATATGAGTCCATCGGCATACCAGAATGGCTGGGGAAACCCATTTGTCGCCGATGTGTTAGGCACAATTGTTTCAGCGCCTAATTTATGTGATAAAAAATTAGGCATGTGAGTTTTTCCTAATGCATGTGCCATCCTCTCTATATCCTTCATGATACTTTTAATCGGATTATCAAAAGAAATTTTAATAGATGGAATATCATCGGCTGACCTGGCATCACCTATTGTGGGGAGCTGTTGCAGCACGGCTAACATATACTCGGCGTTTATCTCCCTCTCTTGGACGGTCTTCTGGTGGCAGTCTACCCTGAAGTGCGAGAGGTACCACTTATCCGCCACCTTGAGCACCTGATCCTTTTGTCGGTGGGCCTCCTCGTCTATTTTCTTCATGTCATCTTCTAATCTTTTATGCTCAGCGGTCGATAAATTAGTCAGCCTTGTGCTGCTGTTTGGAGAAGCACCGTTGAGATCTTTAGAATCGGCGATGTAAGCCTGATTTTGTAGATCTGCAACTTCATCCCTAGCGGAGTCGCCAAAAAGTATGTTGGCACCTTTTTGGGGCGCCAATCACTCAACAAGAACCAGCGGCGGTGCTCTCTGGTCAGGCGCGGACGGTCCGCGGCACAGGGCCGGACGGTCCGCGACCTGGCGCGAGGCTAGGGTTCCCTGCCTGACGGCCGGACGGTCCGCGCCCTAGGGCCGGACGGTCCGCGACCTGGCGACAGGGTCGTCTTCCTCCTCCTTGCTAGAATCTAGATCTCGTCCCCTAGGGGGAAAATACCTTAAGGTGCTCTAGGTCGACAGGTCACCCAGGGCGTCCCCAGACGACGTGGAGTCGGCTAGGAATTAAGAGATCAATTCGAGGAAGAGGTCTTGGATGGACAACTAGATCTTGCCCCCCGGGAGGGGTGAGATCCTAGGGTCGTCTTGGGATCGGCAGGCCACCCAAGACAGATCTAGACGACGTAGAGTCGAATAGGGGTGGAGGTGGATATGTGGGAGACTACAACTAGAACTATGCTACATCTACTCTTAGGGCAGGAAAAGTAAATAAGGTAATTGGTTCGATTGGAATGTGTTCGGGGGTTCTCAATCGGCCGTACCCCTTTATATTTATAGGGGAGGAGGTCTGGACCTTTTCCTAAGAGATAGCCAATAAACTCTCACGTGATTAGATGGATAACCACGCATGAGATAAGGATAAACATCCGAGTTAATCTAATCTTGGAACACACGGACCGTCCGGGCCTAAGGGCCGGACCGTCCGCTCATTTTGGTTTCCAACACCATGTTGCTGTCATATATATAAACCTCCGTTTACCAAAGGGTTAACTTTCAGGAGGTTGGAGAGCGATGTGACCGAAGAAAACATACTATGAAACTGTAGCTGAGACTCCAAAGCTAGCTAGCTATTACTCCCTCCGTCCACATAAAAGTGGCGATTTAGTTTTTCTCAGACAGAATAAGATACAATGGAAAAGTCGCATATGCCCCTACTTTAAAGCTTGATTACATTCCAGACTTAATTACAATTTATGTCACGGCTTCTCGTTTCCTGCACCAGACACACGTCCCAGCCTTCACCGCTTATCTTCTGTAACTTTCCATTGGCGCCAAATACTGCCGCTCAACAAAACCTGCAATTTTTCATGTAACAAAATTTTTCAGTAAATATTTAACTTGCCGCCATTTTTCTAAGCCTCTTTGGCGCATTTTTAAAACCGATACAAGTCCCTATAAATACAACTATGTAGCAGTAGCAAAACACTCACCAGCGTAGTAGCAACACAATGCCTCTTGATCTCAACTCCTTACCGATTCCAGATCTCAACTTGCCTACAGAAGATGGTTATGATGATGAAGGATTACCAAATCAGTTCGAAATTAACATGCATTGGGGTTATGATGATGAAGCTTTACCTGATTTGAACATCGGTATTGACCCATTTGAGCACAGTGAATACAATGTTCAACAGCAGCATGATGGATCTCTCAACCAAATGCAACAGACAGCACCAGGTACATTATTGCATTAGTATTCATTCAGTATGCATAAATTGCTTCTATGTTCACTTTCTGTTCATCATGTAAAGTTCGCAGGAATAAAAGAAAAAATCTCACCAAGCAAGAACGAGATGACATATATAAAGCCCTGCTACAAAGCAGCAACAATGGGACATTGAGGAAAATTTCCACTCGATTAGTTTCTGAAACATTCAATTGTAGCATGAGAACTGTAGAGAGAATTTGGGAGAGGGCAAAGGCATGCATTCAAGCTGGAACCACAATTGATGTGCAGTCCAGAAAACCTATGAATTGTGGTAAGAAAAAAATTCAAGCTGATTTTGCTCCCCTTGCTGAGATTCCTCTCAATGAAAGAAGTACTATTAGGGCAATTGCAAGTAAAATTGGAATGAAAAAGAGCACAGTTCATAAAAGGTTTAAAGAAGGCAATCTTCGTAGGCACTCAAACTGTTTGAAACCGTCGCTACGAGAAGACAACAAGAGAGATCGACTGAATTGGTGCCTATCCATGTTAGAGGAAGCCAGCTTGCCAAATCAACCAAAATTCAAGTATTTAGACAATGTCATTCATGTAGATGAGAAGTGGTTCTACATGACCAAAAAATGCAGAAACTTTTATTTGCTTCCAGGTGAAGAAGATCCGTATCGAACTGTACAAAACAAAAATTCTATAGACAAGATTATGTTTCTTGCAGGTGTCGCACAACCGCGCTTTAATAATGAAGGTAATTGTATTTTTGATGGCAAAATAGGCGTATGGGCCTTTGTTAGAAAGGTATCCCTACTTTGTTTACTATATCCAAAAAATAATAGAATTGAATAATCAAATATGTTAACAATTTTGATGTTAATTGCAGGAACCTGCTCAAAGAGCTAGTATAAACAGACCGAGAGGCACGATGATCACAAAATCTATCAATGTAGATCGAGACACAATGAGGTCGTATCTGATCAGCAAAGTTCTGCCAGCAATTGTTCAAAAGTGGCCAAGTAATGATCGTGCAAGAACTATTTGGATACAACAAGACAATGCTTCTAGCCATGTGCCACCTAATGATTCTCAATTTCAAACTGCTGTTGCTCAGACTGGGCTTGATATCAAGATTACGTATCAGCCTTCTAACTCTCCCGACATGAACGTATTGGATTTGGGTTATTTTGCATCTCTACAATCATTAACGCACAGAAGAGCATGCAGAAACATCGATGAATTGATACAAAATGTCGAGACAGAGTATGAAAATTACAACCCAAACACTCTTCGAAGGGTTTTCTTGACACTACAGTCGTGCATGATTGAGGTTATGAAAGAAAGGGGTGGGAATCGCTACAAAGTGCCACACATGAACAAAGACAGATTAGAGGCTATGAACATGTTGCCAAAGACATTAGAATGTCCACGTGAGGTGTATGAACATGTGCTGCAGACTTTGAACAATCAAGGACAACCAAACTGAATACCAGTTGTATTAATAATTTCATTGCAGCACCTTACAAATTTCATGGAGAAACCTTCTGGATCTCGTCCCCTTCCTCCTGGATCTTGTCCCCTTCCTTCTGCA
This sequence comes from Zea luxurians, assembly GCA_029449295.1. NCBI lineage: Eukaryota > Viridiplantae > Streptophyta > Magnoliopsida > Poales > Poaceae > Zea > Zea luxurians. The sequence continues at coordinate 14,822,054 of JAOPSE010000052.1, read as the reverse complement.
TCTGGCCCCCTTTCTTCTGTATCTCAGCCTCTTCTTTCACCTTCTCTTCATTCTTGCCGGTAGCCTTGTTCTTAGCTGGACCGTCAGCTTCGTCTTCGTCGTCTGACCTTGCCAGAATCGCTCCCCTTCGCCGACCAGTGCGGCGGCCAGCAGAGCTTGGCCGGACGTACGGGTGATGGCGGATGCGCGAACCAGTGCGGCGGCCAGCAGAGCGTCCTTGTGCAGCCCGTGCAGCCCGTGCCACCTGCGCCGCCGGCGAGCGCCACTTCCAAGTCGGGTCTGACTCCGAGCTTGACGAGGGGGACCGCGGAACTGGCTCCATCGGTGACGACGCGGTGGTCGGAGGTGGGGAGCCACACGCGAGGTAGGCAGATTGCGAGGGGAGGCATGGATCTGGACGCTGGCCATGGATTTTATCGGAGGCGAGGCCGTGTGAACGAGGAGACTGCGGGTGGGGAACGAAGCGACGATACGGCTGTGAGAACGGTGGAGCGTCGTTTTTACGCGGACAAGTTGAAAGGGCTAAATCGACACTTTTACACGGACGGAGGGAGTAGGTCATAGCCACTGTGGACAGATTAAAAAATAGAAACGAATTGGTATGGACAATACAACAGATGCGTCGTCACTAAAAAAGTTTATGGACCCAAAACACCGCTTCCACAGTTGATGGACTAAGTGAAACATGGTCAAAAGTTAATTGACCAATGGTGCATTTAGCTCTTATTATATTATAGCAGGGAAAACCCCAATTACCCCCTCCAAGTTGTTTCATCTATGTTTAGATAGCCTCCTAAATTAATGTTGGATCCAAAATTTACTTCCTCCAAATATTTTAGTTGGCCTAGTTTTTCCTTAACATGATTTACAATTTTGTTTCTCCATGTATAAGCTGAATATTAATATCAAATTGTGTGAGCTAGGTGATAGAGAGGAGAGATATCATAAGTTATGCTAGAAAAAATATACATTTTATTTTTTTGCCACAGTTTTCATGCTTAGGAAATTTAGTAGTAAGTAAACGGAAAATATAATGATGAAAATTTTATAATTTATTTTTATTCATAAAATACGATATATTCTATCACCTCACCAAATTTAAACCTAAAACACAATTTGTACATAGACAAAACAAAAATACTTTTAAGGTGTAAAATGGACCAACTGAAATAAATAGTTGACAGGAGTAAAATCGAACCAAACGTGAGTTTAGGGGGGGGGGGTTACTTATGGTATGTTTAGAAGCACCTGATTTTTAATAAACTGGTTTATAGAAACTAGAATGATTCTAAACATACCAGTTTATGTTACAGTTTATAGAAACTGGATTCTCAGTTTCTATAAACACCACTTTAGGATTCTCAGATTTGTTTGTTTAATTACAACACGCCCTTGTTGGTTTTATGGAATTTATATCTATCACCACCGCTTTTTGATAGAGTAAGGGTATGCTAATAATTGTGTATCAACAAACTAGAAAATTGGTTTCTTAGAAACTGAGTTCCAAACAACCAACCCAACTTTTATTTTCATAAACCAATTTCTAGAAACTAGTTTTTTTTTTAAAAAAACTAGTGTGCTTCCAAACATGCCCTTATACATGCTAAACTTGACAAAAATATATGTATTATATCCCGATGTTCAAGGTACTGTATTTTTATATAAAAATATCAAGTCAAATTGTCATTTTCAGTGAAAACATATAAATGTATCCAAAGCAATAACTTAGATATATAACTTATTGTCACGAACTATTAATATAACTTAAATGCATTGATATGATTTATTAAAGGAACACTTGTTTGATTGTCAAACAATGGAAATACATATTTTTAGTTCATGCGAGAATGTATACTGTATTTGTGCAACACATTATGTTGCACGTATGTTATTTCGAGGTAGTCTTATAATGTGGTGGAAGTGGGGGTAATTTGATGCATGTTAGAGTCATATATAAGGGTATTTTATGTAGATCTTGGTAATTTAGATGTAGAATTAAGGTGTCATTTTTTATTTTCAGTGATGAGAGAGAAGTGTTGGTAGTTTAGATGCAAATTTGAGGTTAACTTTTAGATTATGTTTCATAATGCCAAATGTGAGCAATCTAAATGTAAATCCAGAGGGCTATTTATTATATTATACTCCTATTTCATAATGGAAGAGATAGATACTAGGCATAGGTAAGTAGGGGATAGATTTATACGTTTTTTTGGAGTACTTTATAATAGTAAATGCCGGTGTTTTTTTTAAAAAAAACTGATATTCACCTACTTAACTGGTGGCCAGATGTTTATGTTTTTGAAAGAACTTCTAAGGTTTACTTACCTCTTTTTATAAAGCGTCTTATGAAGGTTAAAGAAGCTTGGATGATACTCTTGTATATCCGTATGCTGCAGCTGATTTACTGTTGCTCCTCAACAATTATTCATCCAATTTAATTCACATATGTTATATGTAGACCTACAAGGTGCAGCATCCCGTGTTCTCGCTCCTGTGCTGAGCCCGAGTCCGAGCCCTGAGGTCGGGCGAAGCGGAGTTCGTCGTCTTCCGGGGCTGAGCTCGAGTCCGAGCCCTGGGGTCGGGCGAAGCGGAGTTCGTTGTCTTCCGGGGCTGAGCCCGAGTCCGAGCCCTGGGGTCAGGCGAAGCGGAGTTCGTTGTCTTCCGGGGCTGAGCCCGAGTCCGAGCCCTGGGGTCGGGCGAAGCGGAGTTCGTTGTCTTCCGGGGCTAAGCCCGAGTCCGAGCCCTGGGGTCGGGCGAAGCGGAGTTTCTTATGACACCTGAGGCCGGACTTGGCTGCTGTCAGCCTTACTCTATCGAGTGGCTCAGCAGTCGGAGCGGCGCAGGCGGCGCTGTCCTCTTGTCAGACCGGTCAGTGGAGCGGCGAAGTGACTGCGGTCACTTTGACTCTGTCGACTGGAGGGCGTGCGTCAGGATAAAGGTGTCAGGCCACCTTTGCATTAAATGCCCCTGCGATTTGGTCGGTTGGCGCGGCAATTTGGCCAAGGTTGCTTCTTGGTGAAGACTGGGCTTCGGGCGAGCCGAAGGTGTGTCCGTTGCTGGAGGGGGTCCTCGGACGAGACGTAGATCCTCCGGGGTCGGCTGCCCTTGTCCGAGGTTGGGCTCGGGCGAGGCGTGATCGCGTCCCTCGAATGGACCGATTCTTGACTTAATCGCACCCATCAGGCCTTTGCAGCTTTGTGCTGATGGGGGTTACCAGCTTAGATTTAGGAGTATTGAGGGTACCCCTAATTATGGTCCCCGACAAAGGTGTAAAATAGTTGAAGCGAGTAAAACTGAACCAAACGTGAGTTTAGGGGGGGTTACTTAGTGATTGTTTGGAAGCAACTAGTTTTTAAGGAACTGGTTTATAGAAACTAGAATAGTTTCAAACATACCAGTTTATGTTACAGTTTATAGAAACTGGATTATCAGTTTCTATAAACACCTCTTTAGGATTCTAAGATTTTGTTTGTTTAATTACAACACACCCTTGTTGGTTTTATGGAATTTATTTGTATTGCCATCATTTTTAAATAGAGGAAGGGTATGCTAGTAATTGTGTATTAAAAAAACTAGAAAAATGATTTCTTAGAAACCGAGTTCCAAACACCTCACCCTTTTTTCATAAACCAATTTCTAGAAACTAGTTTTTTTAAAAAAAAAAACTAGTGTGCTTTCAAACATGCCCTTATATATGCTGAACTTGACAAGAATATATTATATCTCGATGTTCAAGGTACTATGTTTTTTATATAAAAATATAGTGTTTAAATCAAATTGTCATTTTCATTGAAAACATATAAATGTATCCAAAGCAATAACTTAGATATATAACTTATTAGTGTCACGAACTATTAATATAACTTAAATGCATTGATATGATTTATTAAAGGAACACTTGTTTGATTGTCAAACAATGGAAATACATATTTTTAGTTCATGCGAGAATGTATACTGTATTTGTGCAACACATTATGTTGCATGTATGTTATTTCGAGGTAGTCTTATAATGTGGTGGAAGTGGGGGTAATTTGATGCATATATGTTAGAGTCATATCACTACCGGAATCCGTGCCTTTGCCGAGTGCCGAAGGCTTTGCCGAGTGTTTTTTATCGGGCACTCGGCAAAGCAGAATTTGCCGAGTACCGCCCTCGGCAAAGTTCTGCGCTCGGTAAAGAGTTGGTTTACCGAGTGTAGAACACTCGGCACATCCAAGCACTCGGCAAAGACTGCTTTGCCGAGGGTCAAGCACTCGGCAAATACGGCTCTCGGCAAAGGGCCGTTAGCGGCCGTCTACAACTGACGGCCGTCAGTCTTTGCCGAGTGTCAAATATCTGGCACTCGGCAAACAGGGTCTTTGCCGAGTGTCCTATGTAGACACTCGGCAAATCATTTTTTTATTTTTTTTATTTTGGTCACCAAACTTTTTGTGGTATGTTCCTACACTATGTAGACCAACATGTACCATTTTGGGACAATTATAACAGTGTTTTCTATACCTAGTACATTTAGTTTGTTTATTTGAATTTCTTCGGAAAATTCAGATTTGAACTGCAGGTTACTCGAAACTTGGAAAACCGTGCATGCAAAAATGATATTCATGCTACTTAGCACAAGTTACGACCGATTTCAGGAGCGGACCGGAAACTTCGAGCACCATGCTCACTCAACATGACCGTAAACTTGCCATCCAGGTGTTTAAAAATTGTATAAAACATAAACAAAGTCAGAAAATCATGAAACCTGTCCACGTGTCATGATATCATATGTAGAGGCTGTGATAAAAATTTGAAAAAGTTTCGAGAAAGTTGTAACGCACTATGTGTACAAACCTAAGAGATCCACATTGAAACTCTATGATTTCATGTGTGGTTCTCTTAGGTTTCTACACATAATGTCTCACAACTTTCTCCAAACATTCTAAATTTTTTATCACAGCCTCTACATATGATATCATGACACGTGGACAGGTTTCATGATTTTCTGACTTTGTTTATGTTTTATACAATTTTTAAACACCTGGATGGCAAGTTTACGGCCATGTTGAGTGAGCATGGTGCTCGAAGTTTCCGGTCCACTCCTGAAATCGGTCGTAACTTGTGCTAAGTAGCATGAATATCATTTTTGCATGCACGGTTTTCCAAGTTTCGAGTAACCTGCAGTTCAAATCTGAATTTTCCGAAGAAATTCAAATAAACAAACTAAATGTACTAGGTATAGAAAACACTGTTATAATTGTCCCAAAATGGTACATGTTGGTCTACATAGTGTAGGAACATACCACAAAAAGTTTGGGAGACAAAATAAAAAAAATACAAATGCACTTTGCCGAGTGTCTAGGGATGACACTCGGCAAAGACTTCTTTGCCGAGTGCTAGATGTGTGGCACTCGGCAAAGAGGTAGTAAAGAACCTTTGCCGAGTGCCGCAACGGGGGACACTCGGCAAAGAACTCTTTGTCGAGTGCCGCTGATCTGGCACTCGGCAAAGAATATTTTAATATTTTAAAAAAATCTTTGCCGAGTGCCGGATCACGGGCACTCGGCAAAGAAAGGAAATAAACTACCCGCGCGTTCTTCTTTCTCCTTCTTTCTCTCCTCTCACTCTCTCTGTCACGCGCCGCCGCCTCCCTGCGCCGTTCGCTCGCCGCCGCCTCCCCGTGCCTCCCCACGCTGCCGCTTCCCCGCGCTGCCGCTTCCCCGCGCCCGCCGCGCCCGCCCGCGCCCGCCGCGCGCCGCCGGCTCGCCGCGCCCGCCCGCGCCCGCCGCGCGCCGCCGGCTCGCCGCGCCACCACGAGCGCCCCTTGCCGCGCCGTGTCACCGCTGTCCTGCCGCCCTCCCCGAGTCGCAGCCTCCCCGGGCCGCCGTCTCCTCCCCGCGCCGCCGGTAATTAAGGTAATAAACTTATTGAATTTAACTTATTGAATTGTACTTGAATTCACCGTCGTATGTGATAGAATTGCGGCGGCACGATGTTTCTTAGGTGTGTGTGCTTGAATTCACCGTCGTATGTGATAGAAGAGATGTGGAATGGACATGTGGAGCTCTACAGGTCGATACATATCAACATATATTTAGTATGTCTTGCATGGGGACGCCGGCCTTGATCTCGTCCACTACGAACACCTAAGAAGTGGAGGAGCGCCTTGCCCATGTCTTTGAAGCTGGGCCCACCCTCCGTCGTGGCGAAGTAGTGGGGAAGGTGGAGGAACGCGGCGAGGTCGCCAGCGCAGGAGGTGTAGTAGAAGTAGGCCGGGATGCCGGCGGATGCGGCCGCGTCGAGCGCGTCGCCGCAGAAGAGGTCGAGCACGAGCCCGGCGACGGAGGGAAGGGAGCGGAGGAAGGCGGTGAGGGAGGGGACTGTGAGGCGGAGCGCGTCGAGCATCCGGAGGAAGGGGTCCGGGTCCGGGACAGGGTAGTCCGGCGGCGGGAGGTGGTGGAAGGATACGGCGGGGTCGGTGACCCCTGCTTCCCTCGCTTCCCGGACCCCCGGCCGGCTCGGCGCTGGGGTCTTTGGGCTTCTTGCGCGCTGACTTCCTCAGCGGAGAACTCACGGCGCTGGCACGGCGGCTGTATCAACGGCACTAATCGTCGTTCGTTACCGGTAATGGCGTGGTCTTGTCTGTTTTAGAGTGTGGGCTATTCACTGCCATCACCCTCCCTCACGATGGCAAGGTCAGGTCAAGCCGGATGCGGATGCATGGGTGACCTCTGGCCTTGGAGCTCACAGCAACAACCATAGTAGACAGGGGCGTGAGGCTCCGGCCGGTCCTTGGCCTCGTGCGGTCGGAGCTCGAGGTGGAGGAGCCTGCAAGCGGGGAGTAGCTTGTGAGACGGTGGTGGTGGTGGCATACCAGGGTTGAGCGCGCGGGCGAACGGGAGCGCCGAAGAGGAGCCTGCAGCGGTGGTGTTGGGGGCATGAGGCAGCGTGAGGAGTTACGGATTTCCCATGGCATGGGGAGACTGATATTTGCCATCACCACACTGTTAGCAACACTAATCTCTTAAAGTCAAACCAGTAGCGACAAGGGAATAGAATGGAAGAGAATCTAGATACTTGAGAGAAGGGAGGAAGAAGATGAGCAGTAGTTGGAAGATAGAGAGTTCAGGTTCTAAAAACTGAACAATGCACATAAGCTTCTTTCCAGTCTGCTAGCCAAGGTTGCAAATATTTCTTTCACGCTATGATCCAAAAACAAGAATTCGGCCCTAGCCCCACGACCCACCACCTGCAGAAGGCGCCGTTGACAGTCGTAGATCCGCCGACGACCAACGCCCCTGACCCAGGCAAACCACGCCGCCGCCGTAGCGAGCCAGCCCCGCTGGCCAGCCACAGCCACGCGAGCGCGGGCATCGCCGCCACGAGTCAGTCGTGCGAGCCACCACGCCACCCGCCCATGCTAGCAGGGAGGAGCAGTAGACAACGACCAGCCTCCTAGATTAGGCTAGCCAGCTCGCTGATCCGGCCTTCCCAACGGCGGTCCAGGTCGTCGTCCACCTCTAGGTCCGATCCTGCCCCTTCTGCAGCCACAACGACCCGGGCAGCGTCCAGTGCGACATCTTTCTCAAGGAACGCCGGCCGTTCGCCGTGGCTGCGGTTGGCACGACCGGCACCACAACGACTGTGGCTGGCGTGGTGACGACGACGGCCGTGGCTGGGCGCCATCGACTCTGGCTATTCTAGGTTGTGGCGGCCTGGAGAGGTTGGAGCGTGTGAGTGACAGTTGCGAAGATGATGCTCTCATTTCAGTGGCAACGAGTGTGGCGCACAGGCAAGGTGTTACTGGTTCCGTGTGCCCATCTGCTGGGTAGTGGTGGTGGTGCGCGTGCGCCGCCCACGGCGCGTAGGGGACGACGGCGGAGGGGAGAGGGAGGCGGTGGTGGTACTGGTGGTGCACGACGGGCGGGTCGGGTCGGCACCGCTAGTCGATGAAAAGCCTGCCGCGCGCCGCCTCGCTGATGCCGCGGCCGAAGGAGACTGTGTCCCCGGTGTCGAGGCGCTTCTCCTTGACGAAGCGACTCCAGCCCTTGGTCATCACGTAGCTCTGGCTACTGTTCCAGTAGGAGTAGCGGAAGCGCCAGGGCTTCCCCGTGCGGTCCTCGAAGCTGAGCAGGAGGCCCTTCTCGTTCGCCGCCGCGTCCAGCGGGAAGTACTTCTCCGCGTGCTGCTTCGGGATCACCAGCCGGTTCAGCTTCCCGACGTCGCTCGGCGTCACCACCTTGTCGAACATGTGCTCCTTCTCCACCGTCGCATGCTGCTGCTGGTGGTGCTGGTTGTGCTCAGCAGCCGCCCTCTCCTCTCCGCCGCCCGACCGGGTCGCGGGCGGGGGAGTGGTGAACTCCATCGATCTCCGATCGACGACCGGCGATCGGTCGAGATCGAGCCGGCCGTCCGTCGAGGCAGCAAGTCGAACGTAGGCCGCAGCAAGTTGAGATTTTTTTGTTACTGTGTGCATGTCAGCCATCGTGCTGTTAGTGTTATTTGCAGGTTTTAAAAACCTCAACGTACAGGGGAGGTGCTGTCGATTTTTTTTTGTATTAATAGACTTGTGTTTCTTTTTTACAGAGAAGATACTTGTCTTCCTAGCCGCTGCGGGTCTGCCTGCACCGCGTCGCGTCGCCACTGCACCGACCCGCCACAGCCCCACTAGCCTGACTCCACCGCCACCCTAGGTATAACCTCTATTTCCGCATCATGGTCGTAGATCACATAACCCAGTTAGGCGTCTCCCGTTCGAAAGTGATACGGTGTAGATATGCAGATCTTTGCATATCTACAAATGTATCAGTTTCGAATTGTCCACGTTTTTTGGACAGCCCGCGGTTGCGTAGATGGTGTTAGTTTCCATGCTCTACTCCGGTCCGAGAAAGAGTTTCGGTGTCACCTCCCTGTTGTTCTCCGGACAGTACACTCTCCCTGCCAGGACGTGTATCCGGAGAACAGCGGGGAGGTGCTGCCGAAATTCTATCTCGGATCGGAGTAGAGCATGGAAACTAACTCCATCTACGCAACCGCGGGTGGGATTAGGACCTATCCTCACCTATTAGAAGGTAGGAACGTAGTGTACATGCATTACATGTCTATATTAAACTATACTCGGTTATATATGTTAGAGGATGGAGGACCGTGAGTGGATGTACACGGGCCGCGTTCGACGTAATGATGTCACCCCAGAATGGATTAGGAAGACCGATGCTTTCGTGGAACGGGCATATGGCGAAGCTGCTAAAGGAGCTAGCCTAGTCCCTTGTCCGTGCAGCAAATGTGACAACCGGAAAAGAAAACCAAAGAAGGCCATGGTAGAACATATTTGGAAGAATGGATTTACGCCGGACTATACTCGGTGGATCTTCCATGGTGAAGCGCATCGCACGAGAGAGGAGGTGGTGAGACAACGCGTCGAGGATTACGATGCTGATGCCGGGGTAGCAGACATGTTGAACGACTATCACGAGGCACAGTTCGCCGAAGGACGTACGGAGGACGAGCCAGAGGCGACCGCAAAGGCATTCTACGACATGTTTGACGCGGCACAGAAACCCCTTCACGGCAAGACAAAGGTTTCTCAACTGGATGCCATTGGGCGTATAATGGCGTTGAAGTCGCAGTATAGCATGAGTCGAGACGCCTTCGATGGTTTGTTGACAGTTATTGGCAGCCTGCTTCCGGAGGATCACGTTCTGCCAAAGAGCATGTACGAGGCACAGAAACTCCTTCGTGCACTCAAGATGACGTATGAGCAGATACATGCTTGTCCGAAGGGCTGCGTCCTATTTAGGAAAGAACACACTGAGGCAAAGTACTGTCCGAAGTGTAAATCGTCTAGGTTCATGGAGGTAGACTCTGGTGATGGACAGAAGAAGCAGCTCGACATCCCCGTGACAATCCTACGCCACCTTCCGTTCATACCGAGGATCCAGCGTCTATACATGACAGAGGAATCCGCGAAACAGATGACATGGCACAAAAAAGGCAAACGATACAATCCTGACAAGATGGTTCACGCATCCGATGGTGAAGCATGGACCCACTTTGATGCCATTCACCATGAGAAAGCCAAAGAGGCTCGACATGTTCGTGTTGCGCTGGCCACAGATGGGTTCAATCCCTATGGAATGACCGCTGCCCCATACACATGTTGGCCCGTGTTCGTTATCCCCATCAATCTCCCCCCCGGCGTATGCTTTCAAAGACAGAACATATTCGTGTCGTTGATAATTCCTGGACACCCGGGGAATAAAATGGGCGTGTACATGGAGCCTTTGATTGATGAATTGGTCCGTGCTTGGGAGGAAGGGGTATGGACGTACGACCGAGCTACGAAGACAAACTTCAAAATGCATGTTTGGTACCAGTACTCCATGCATGACTTTCCGGCGTATGGGCTATTTTGCGCCTGGTGTGTTCACGGTAAGTTCCCATGCCCAGTTTGCAAGGAAGCTCTTAGGTTCATTTGGTTGAAGAAGGGTGGCAAATATTCGTCATTCGATAAACATCGACAATTTCTCCCTCCTGACCATGCATTCCGACAAGACATCAAGAACTTTACGAAAGGTGTCGTGGTGACAGACCGCCCACCTGCAATGATGACTGGTGCCGAAGTTCGCGAACAGATAGATGGTCTCGTGGCCAACCCAGAAGGTGGTTTTGTGGGATATGGTGAGCAACATATGTGGACACATAAGTCGGGCTTGACTCGGCTCCCCTATTATGATGACCTGCTCCTTCCACACAACATTGACGTGATGCACACTGAAAAGAATGTCGCCGAGGCACTTTGGGCGACAATTATGGAGATTCCTAATAAGTCAAAGGATAACGTAAAGGCAAGAGTGGATCTGGCAGAGTTATGTGATAGACCAAACCAAGAGATGAAGCCGCCTAGTGGTGGTAAGACATGGAGAAGGCCTAAGGCCGATTTCGTCCTGAGCAGGGCCCAGAGGAAGGAAGTACTACAGTGGATCAAGATGTTAATGTTCCCTGATGGGTATGCAGCTAACCTTAGTAGGGGGGTGAACTTATCTACTCTGCGAGTCTTAGGGATGAAGAGTCATGACTTCCACATATGGATTGAACGAATTCTTCCGACGATGGTTCGAGGCTATGTCCCTGAGCATGTCTGGCTAGCGCTTGCAGAGTTGAGCTATTTCTTTCGCCAGCTTTGTGCAAAAGAGTTAGCTCGGACCATGATTGCAGACTTGGAAAGGATGGCACCCGTGTTACTGTGTAAGCTGGAGAAGATCTTTCCACCCGGCTTCTTCAATCCGATGCAGCATTTGATTATTCATCTCCCATATGAGGCACGAATGGGGGGGCCCGTGCAGGGACGTTGGTGCTATCCAATCGAGAGATGTCTAAAGAGTATCCGAAAGAAATGTAGAAATAAATGCAAAATCGAGGCTTCCATTGCAGAGGCATACATACTGGAGGAGGTGTCAAACTTCACAACAACTTACTATGGTGACAAACTGCCGAGCGTGCATAATCCACCCCCTCGTTACAATGATGGCGGCAATGAATCGAACCTCAGCATTTTTCGAGGGCAACTCGGAAGCGCGAGTGGTTCGACCACCAAGACCCTGAGACATGAAGAGTGGCGCCATATCATGCTATATGTATTGACCAACCTTGAAGAGGTGACGCCATACATGGAGCAATTTCTTCATGAATTCTGGCGTCGATCAAGGGACCCAACTCCACAGGAATATGATACCCTTCTTAGAAAGGGTGCGGGAAATGGATTGCCCGATTTCATTTCCTGGTTTAAACATAAGGTACGTGCTTAGTTTGTTATTCCAAGTTGCTCTTACGTGCGAATAATATAACAATCTAGCGTGTTTGAACTTGCAGGGCCAAAGAGAGCCGTCTATGAGTGCCGAGTTGAGACAAGTAGCCAATGGCTTTGCCTATAGGGTCAGGAAATTTTCTGGGTATGACATCAATGGATACCGTTTTCGCACAACAAGCTACGACCAAAGTCGGCCCAATCGAAAAACCACGTGTTCTGGAGTCTTTACGCCCGGGCTTGACGAGGTCGAGTATTATGGAAGAATTGAAGAAATATATGAACTCAATTTTTATGGTTCCAAACCTCTTACTCCAGTGATATTCAAATGTCATTGGTTTGACCCTGAAGTTACGAGACGGACACATTCTAATCTTGGGATAGTCGAAATTCGACAGGATTCCACCTTAACAGGAGACGATGTCTACATTGTGGCCCAACAGGCCACACAAGTGTATTATCTTCCATATGCGTGCCAAACGAAACAACATCTTAAGGGTTGGGATGTTGTGTATAAGGTATCACCGCACGCTAAATTACCTGTTCCAAACGATGAAGATTATAACTTAGACCCGGACACATATGACGGAGAGTTCTTCCAAGAAGATGGGCTCGAAGGGCAATTTGAGATAGACTTAACCGAAGCGATCGGAATGGAAGTAGATATTGAAATGGTTGTTGATGACGAGGATGATGAGGTGCAAAATGAGAATGACTTAGAAATACTTGAAGGCAATGCCAATGACGAAGTTGCGCCTTCAGATGATGTTGACTATGAAATGGTTGATAGTGATGATGACACTTATGATCCGGCTAACCCGGACACATATGAAGATTATTTTTAATCGATGTAATGCTATATTTCATTTATTTTGCATATGTTTCTAAATACATATTTTATCTGTGCTTAATTGTTTACTCTTAATTGCAGGTTGTTGGACAAAGATGGTGGGCGGTGGGACGAGGACGAGGAGGGGGAGGGGGAGGGGGAGGGGGAGGAGGAGCACCCGTAGGACGGAGGAGGAGGCGCAGCAGGACGACGCCGTACAGCAGCAGGTGGAGCAGCAAGCCGCTGTCGATGCGGCACAGCAGGACGACGACGATGCGGCGCAGCAGGACGACGACGACGACGCCGCCGCTCAGCAGGACGTCTCAGGTTCTGGCTCCTCAGGTTCGAGGAGTATCTACCTGCGAGGTCCCGCGAGCCTACCTAAGCGACCCATTCTTCGTGACAGACGTCCCCTCATACGACCCGATGGAGAGAGGTAGGTAACTTTAGATGTTGTTGCTGCTTTTTCATATTATATGTTCAAATTAATAATAGAAACTAATACTTCATCTTAATCACTTCGACAGGTCTTGGATGGTTTTGGAGACTGCAGGGGGTCACGGCCGCAACCCCAATGGCATCCTCGGCCTTCTATGCCGGGAACACTTCCCTGGGCTTGTCGAGTACGCCGGAGTGACGAGCCCAGCGTACACCTTCGACCACTACGCCGTCGCCCCCGATGCAGTAGATCGGGACGGCAGACAATTCAACAACAAGGCGGAGCGGGTCAAGCAAGAGCTGTGGGTAAGTCTTCCTCGCACTATATTGTTTAATAAGTCGCATTTGTTGCATATTCTTTAAATAATGTATGGATACATCGTCTTTGTATATAGGATTTCTTTAGGTGCGATGCTGGATACGAGGCCAGGGCGGATGTGGTGTCTACGACGTGCTGTAAGAAGCTCGTCGTGGACATGCACTACGAGGCGCGCATCCAGGCCATCGTCACTTACCACGGCTCCGTCCTTGGGGAGAAGGTGAACAAGAAGGACGCCCGAACCATGTCATTGACTGCGGACCAGTACTTGCAGGTAAATACAAAACTTTATTATTGGTACTAAATATGCTTATTCTTATCTTCTGATATGCGGTGTACTTATATTTTTTTAGATGATTCCTCATTGGTGCGCCGCGCATCCTGAGTGCTGGGAGAAGATGGTGCAGAGGTGGTGCTCGGCTGAGTGGGACGAGGCGCACAACGCTAGCCGGGAACGGCGTTTGCTGATGCAAGGTCCCTCCCACCATCAAGGCAGCCGCAGCCTGGGCAAATACGCGGAAGCATGGGTACGCGCTCTTTTTTATTTAGGTATATAACTTTCGATTAGACATGATTTCTAACCATATCGTTGGTTTTCTCGCAGTCGGCGGCACATGGTGGCGCGCCTTGCTCCACGTTCTCGGCATATGCCATGGCCCACAAGGGGAAGGCGACGTCCGACGTCACCTACAACCCGGATGACGGGCCCGAGGCGTACACCAACCCCGCCATCCACAGCCGACTCAGTGAGTACACCGCAATGGCCAAGGAGGTCCATGGGCCAGATTACGATCCGAGGACCGAGGACATCGACGGAGATGTCCTCATGAGGGTCGGAGGAGGCAAGAGGCATGGGCGGTACTGGATTGCCGACGGGGCAATCGACTCGTCCTCCACTCCCACTCTCTCTCAGGTGCGAGCAAGGAGCACGAGCGCGAGCCCAGCCATACGACCTCGGCAGGACACCTCACAGCATCGTATCCAGCAACTCCAGGTTATTCCTTATCTATTCATCGTTCATTGATTTTTATATATCTTCTCTTTGCATTATCGTAACATTAGGGCGAAATATTACAGACTCAGCTAGATGATGAGAGGAGGCAACGTGAGGAGCTGGAGAAGAGGATGGCGGATTTGTTCGCGTACGTGCAGAGCCTTGGCGCCACACAGGGTCATGCTCCACCACCTCCGTTGTTCCCTGCAACTGACCCTGCTGAGTTCACTACTCCTGTGAGTATCAAAATTTTAGTACTGCATGATATATATTCATATGTTCTCACACATACAATCTATTCTCTGTGCAGGGTCAATCGGCGGCGTCGAACAACCCTCATGCTTCGTCCAGCCCTTCGCCGAACCAGTCCAGATGCCCACCTCGTTGATGATCCAGACTTGGTCTTGTGAGTGTTGGTGATGTTTGGCTAGTGACACTTTGTGATATATATGTGACGGTTGGTGATGTTTGGCTAGTGATCCAGACTTGGTAAATACACATACTTGTATTTGTGAGACTTATATTAGTGACACTTTGTGATATATATGGTGTTGATGATAAATGTGTTCATTCTGTGATGCGATTGATATATAATGTGATGTGAATGATATATATCTTTTGTTTGTTTGGATGAAACAGCAAAAACAAATAAAAAAGGGACATCCTGGTCACTTTGCCGAGTGTAACACTCGGCAAAGGTCGCTTTGCCGAGTGCTATGACCATGGCACTCGGCAAAGAAGGCAACCTGGGAACCGGTAAAGCCATCTTTGCCGAGTGCTGACCATGGCACTCGGCAAAGAAGGCAACCTGGGAACCGGTAAAGCCGTCTTTGCCGAGTGCTGAAAATGGCACTCGGCAAAGAAGGCAACCTGGGAACCGGCAAAGATGTCTTTGCCGAGTGCCACTGCCAAGGCACTCGGCAAAGGGACTGGCAAAGGGGCCCACTGGAGGGTTCTTTGCCGAGTGCCAGTCCACCAGACACTCGGCAAATAAACCTCCTTTGCCGAGTGTCGCCGTGGGCACTCGGCGAAGGTTCCGTCACCGTCACTTGGCGCCGTGACGGTGACTTTTCTTTGCCGAGTGCCAAATGGCGCTCGGCAAAGTCTTTGCCGAGTGCCCGACAAAAAGTACTCGGCAAAGATGCTGTTGCCGATGTACAGTTCGCCGAGCGTTCTTTGTCGAGTGTTACACTCGGCAAAGCGTTTGCCGAGTGTAAAATAGCCTTTGCCGTGTGTCTCAGACACACGGCAAAGAAGCTGATTCCGGTAGTGTATATAAGGGTATTTTATGTAGATCTTGGTAATTTAGATGTAGAATTAAGGTGTCATTTTTTTTTATTTTCAGTGATGAGCAAGAAGCGCTGGTAGTTTAGATGCAAATTTCAGGTTAACTTTTAGATTATGTTTCATAATGACAAATGTGAGCAATCTAAATGTAAATCCAGAGGGCTATTTATTAGATTATACTCCTATTTTATAATGGAAGAGATAGATACGCAACCTAGGGGATAGATTCATACGTTTTTTTGAAGTACTTTATAATAGTAAATGCCGGTATTTTTTATTAAAAAAAACTGATATTCACCTACTTAACTGGTGGCCAGATGTTTATGTTTTTGAAAGAACTTCTAAGGTTTACTTACCTATTCTAGTATATCCGTATGCTGCAGCTGATTTGCTTATGCTGTTGCTCGTGAACAATTCATCCAGTTTAATTCACATGTAAACTATGCAAAGATACCTGCCGAAGCAAAAAGGTTTTAACAAAAATACCTGCGGCGACGACCGTACCTTTCTCTTGCTGTGTGTACGTAGTTGCAGCACTTGAATTTAACAAAAATACCTGCCGAAGCAAAAAGGTTTTGCCATTTCAGTTTCCTTCACACATTTCAGTTTTCGTACGAATACATACAGGAGATGTCGTTGCGGGTATCATGAGGGCCGCAAATGATTGTACGAACGGCGTCAGCCAATCAACTCGATCCACCAATAACCACCAGCCAACCGGCAACTATGCAAAGACAAAAACATGTAGAAACATTAGAAGCCGGTACGAATTAAAGCCCAATTAAATAGCCTTGCTACGAGCATTTGGAGCCGCCCGTCGTCGATACATCATCAGCGGCCCTGCCTGCTGCCTGCTGTGGTGTGGTGGTACAGTGGCGCAGTGGTAGCTAGTGTGTGGATTCAGACAAGGCCAAATCGCAGTCGGACACCCGGGCACGGCGAGGCCCCGCAGGTGACGCGCGCGCGGTTGTTGCCTTGCCCCCGATGGATCGATCCATCGGAACGGAAGGCGACCGGCCGGGGGGTCGTCGTCCTGGTCCTGGATCTGGATGGATGGAGGCCGATGGATGCACCGCGAAAACCGGTTGCCGCAAGGAAGAGAGCACGGAGCCGTCACTCCACGGGCAAGAGAGCCGAAACGGCTATGGCCGCTGCCTGCCTGCGACAAGTGCACGCGCACGCCTACATGGCAGATGGCAGCCAGATCCAGATGGCACGCGGCGCGCCGCGAACCCTGGCGGCCCCAATCATGGAGCCTGCTGGGGCCCTCGGTGCCTTCGTTCCCGCCGCGCGCGCGTGCCGCCAATAATTTAATGCGTGTCCGTGCGTGCGTGACCGAAGCGCGACGGATGTGCCTGTGGCCCTGTGCATGCACGCGCGGCGCGGAAGCCTTGCTGCCTCGCCGTCGCCGGGACGCGGCAGCGTGCCACCAGCAGCTAGAGCTAGCGCCCGCCCGTCCTTGTCCGGCGTCGGGCCCGCGCGCCGCGGCTGCTGCCATATGGTATAGCAATGGCATACAACAGGTAGCCAAAGCCATCGCTGCGGGCATCCTTGCTAGCTGCCTGCAGGAGGGAAAGTACGATCAACCGACGAGCTGTATTGACCTCAAATGCTGTACGTATATATGTTGCATTACAACAATGGCTAGTAGCCAAAGCCTATCTAGATGAGTGCGCAGCCAGGCACGGGGCGTGCATGGACAAGTGAAGATCGTGGGTGCCGTGCAGTACGCGAAGGAAGGTTCGACGCGGCGTGGGTGTGATCGAGTCAAGACCTGGAGCTATCTGTTCTGTTGGAGCTGCGTTGACACCTCGATGTAGATCCAAACTCGAGGAACAAAGCCGTCAAAATCGCTACGTAATCGTCCGTGACACTTTAAAAACACGTCACTAATTTTTTACAGTGGCGTATTTTTTTTTAAAAAAAATGTGTCACTAACGACTATGCACAGGCGGCATATATTGTAAAAACGTGTCACTTACGAAATGTGGTAATAACTTAATGACGTCTTTTGTTTTACATGTCTCTATTGTGATATATTTAGTGACATGTTTATTTATATAAACACGTCACTAACGACTGTGCATATGTACCATCTATTATATTGTAAAAAACGTGTCACTAGCAAAATATGGTAATAACTCAATGATGTTTTATATTTTACATGTCTATGTTGTGATCTATTTAGTGACATGTATATATAAACATGTCACTGGCTTTAGATGTCAAATCTGTAAACACGTCATTGGCTTCAAATGTTATATTTGTTTTGTGACATGTATTTAAATACATGTGACTAATAAATATACATTAGTGACGTGTATACATAAACGTGTCACTGGCTTCAACCTTCGCGACACACTTATAATTCATTTTTTTCAAACGACATCAGATGAAAAAACCATCAAATTGAAAGTTGTAGGTCTTAAAAAATTACGAAACTTTGTAGTTGACAACGTTTTGATTTTAAATCATCTTGTCATAGAAACATACGTTTGAAGTTTTCAAATTTGTAAATCAAATTTTGTAAATGACTTTATATGATGAAACTACCAAAATAAACGTTGTAGATCTCAAAAGGTTATGCAACTTTGTAGTTGACAAGTTTTCCATTTGAATTCATTTAGGACCTTAAATTATCAATTTACACTCAGTTTATGTCGGTATTTCGAAACTCGCGCCGACAAGTAACTATATTGTGCGTATTCTGGGCTCCGGACTGTGTGCACGGTGGGCGCAAGATTTATACTGGTTCGGACAGAACATCCCTACTTTCAATCTTCGGCGGCTGCGCTACCGACATCATTGACAATCAAAGCTCGTAGTAGGGGTTACAAGCGAGTGAGAGAGGCAGGAGAGGCTTCCAAATCTCTTGTTCGTGGTGGAGGTGGTTACAAGGTGAAGTCCTACCTAAGTATTGGCTTGGCGGCGGGCTCCGACCTCCGGGTACTCCTATTCGTCAGTGCTTCTGGGTGTCTCCTTCGTCGGAGGTCCGTTCTTGTGGGTGCCTCAGAGGGAAAAGGAAGTCTTCTCTCTTCGGAACCCTTAACCTGGGGGCCAACCCCTCCCTTTTATAGGTCAGGAGAGGGGTCAACCAACGATGGCTTTCTTAGGAAGAAGCCATCAGGTAAGGGTAAAACCAAGCATTCTACCTGGGGTAAAGCCACACATGCTCGTGGGCCCTAGGGTCGCCTGGTTGTCTCGTATCCTTTATGGCGCGCGGCATGGGCAGTGTGGGGCCCATCATTTGGGCAATACCGATCCCTAGCCTTCGTAGCCTAGGGCTTAGTGCGGCTAGTCGCGTTGTGCCCTACCAGCAGCCTATGCATTCAGACCTAGTCCCAATAGGTCATGAGTGCGATGCTAGATGGGGGATGTGCGGGCCATAAATATGTCGCGGTCCAAGAGGCTCGTAGGTCATGAGTGCTCTACGACCCAAGGGGTTCGTAGGTCATGAGTGTGTGGCGAACTGACGCCTCCGCTGTGGCTCAGCGCCAAGCGTAGTTAATGTGGCCGGTCATTTATGATGGGTTGGTCTCGTGTCAGGTGTGAGATCCGATCAAGTGGTTTCCCTTCGACACGCCCCGCCCCCTATCAGGTTCCGCCACATCGACCTCGGGCTTGGTGCTGTGGGGTTCGTCCGGGGTGGGTTCTTCCAGGGTAGATGTTACCTAAGTCCTCCAATTGACGGTTGGGCCTAGATGCCAGGGCCCTTTCCCTAGCGCACTCGCTAACCGATGGGCCCAGGGACCGAGGATTGTATTCCCGACAGTAGCCCCCGAGGGGAGAGTCTTGCTTGCTTAGGTTATACATTTCTCGACTTAGTTATTTTTCGAATTTCTGTAAGCTGCACTCAAAGTTGCGACTCTACGCGTCATGGAGGAGATTTCTTTGATCATTGCAGTTTTGGTGACTCGAGAAGCAAAGGTCAAAGAAATTGTTATTTTGAAGGTTCAAAGTGTTGCCACCCTGGTCCCTTTATCAGAAAGTGAAGAAGAAGAATATGAGGAGCGCGTAGCTCTGGTGATAAGCTCATTTTTATATTGACAAAGATGAAGATGACAAGAAAGAAGACACCATGACAACTGCTCTAGCGGTGAAGGATGTTGTACTACCAGCTGTAGTTGAAGGGAAACAGATGAGCCTGAAGGCTGAATTAATGCCCCCAGTGACAACTCCTTCAGCAATGATAATAGTCAGAGAAAAGACTAGCTCTACAAAGGCCATTATGGCAAAGACAATGGAAAAAGGTTCGCAAAAATTGAAGAGGGCAAGAAAGTTATTGAAGATGACATGCCACTTGGCAAAGTCCCCTTCGATCAAGAGTTCGTGGTCCAGAAATATAGATTTCACCATGCAGCTGGGAAGGTTACGGGTGCAAATCATCTAGCCGAAGCCATTGGCTATGCTGAGCAACTTGGATACCCTTTAGGGTCCACAATCTTTAGGGGAGGGCCGGACGACTATCTATATTGATGTCCGGACAATCTGGAGATGAAAGTGTGCCGCCATATGGTGGACCATATTGGTTTTCTGAAGCTAGAGACCATGCTTTCAACCATGTATTCCGTAGATTTCTCAAATTGCCTTGCTTACACCCATCTAAAGGTAGTCTCTATTGACTCTGCTCTATGCTTCGGGTTAAATTGTTACAAAACTTTGTTAATTTTTTGACTTCTCACAAGGCCTGTTATTGAGCAAGGCTCTGAGGAACAAGAGAAACGTTGAGGGCGAAACTGCCCAAAGGGAAATAGTTAAACTTAGGTTCAAAGAATATGAGATTTGTTACGATTGCAAAGAGAAAAATCCTTTAAAATTTTGGAGAAGGATTCTATTAAAAGACGGACCGAAATTTAGGTTGTATTTGAAGAAAAATAACAAACTTAAATAAACAATGGGGAGGAAAGTATCAGAGCTCAAAGCTTCAAATGCTGAGAAGGACAAACATATTGTGACACTCGAAGCTAAACTGAAGCGAGCGAAAGAGGAATACGAAGTTGAAATTAACAAGATAAGGCAAGCATCTGCTGAAGCAGTTGTGACCTTAGCGCTGCTCAAGTGAAAACATAGTACCTCAATGATGAAGTAAACCACACAAGGCAACTAAATGAAAACTATTGGATTCTGATGACCAACCGTTATACTCTAGGCAATAGGTGCTACAACGAGTTAACGAAGACCTTCTTTGCCGAAGCCAAATCTCGGGAGAAGAACTTTGAGAATGGCGACCTAGAGGGGATGATGCAGTGGATACTTATTGAATCTGGTGCCTACAAAAGCGTTCTCTCAGCTTGAGAGGACTACTGCACATGAATAGGCGCACGAAGCACTGCTACAGTTCTATTGAAGGCTTGGTGTAATCATGTGAAAACTTGCACTGATCCCGACTTCAGAGTTTCTACCGACAATGTCCGAAGATCGACCGTCGAAGCTTCGGAGTAGTCAAAAAAGTTCCTGTCTGATATATGGAACAAAGGCGAAAAGGAAATTAGAATTGATGAAAAATAGAAAAAAAGGTTTGTATTTGACCACCTTCATCTTACCTGCGCAAAGTACATGTGTGTTCTAATATTCAACCATCTTGTAGGCTCGAAAGGTGGCTAAAAAGCTGCAAGCATTAAAAAGAATCCGCAGTCCAAGAAAGTCGAAGGTACTTTTCCTTTTTTGCATTCTACTAACTCTCTTCATGTTCTCAATTATCCTCTAACTTTTGTTGGGAAGTTTCTACTTCACACGTAATAATTGAAGTGAAACATACTAAAGCTAAAGCCGAAGATGCTGCTATTGAGGACGAAACGATAGCTGCCAGGGTGGTGACGAGTTTTGACTAGAAACCTGAATGCTGGTGAGAAGCATTTCTTTTAGCTTTTGCCACGAAATGACAATCCTCGGCCGAAGCGATGAATACGAGATCTGAGCCACATTCCTAACCGCCATGATGAAGGATTTCGCTATGACTCATGAGGAACTGGTTTGGATCAATTAGGCCATCATACATTGGTAGTGTAAGAGGTCTGTAGAATGGTGGCCAAGGTGTCGCCTACAGCTCTAGAGTTAGTGGGGAAGCTTCATCATAGAGGAAATCTTGGAAGTTGAATGGTTCCTAACGAAGATTGTCATGGTTACAACCCTCATAGCTCTGATCCGTGTAGTTGTATTGATCTTGCACTTCAATGTCGTGCATCTCTTCAGCTGCTTCATTAATCTTTTTTCGAAGCTCAGAAGGATGAAACACCTTCTCCCAACACTTCTCCAGCTGCTGGTGGATTGATTCGAGGTTATTGATCTCTTGATCAAGCTCCTCGTCTTGTGGTTTTGGGCTGATGGTCTTCCTCTTTTGGTTCTCTGTCTCCCAAATGATAGCTTCGTCCCCTTGGTTGGTGTCCAAGGTCCTGAGGATGGAGTTGGTTGCTGTTGCCTTCTTTGATGACATGATGTAGGTTGTTGATGTGGTCGTAGAATCACCGGAGGTGGCGTGGATACTTGATTTCAATCCCATGAAGGCATTGAAAATTAAGGCAATACTAAAAGGGTAATGTTGGGGGCCTTCGTCCTCCGAAGGTCCTCAAAAACATGATTTGACAATGTTTCCCAAGTGGATTATATGAACAGGTACCTTCGGACTCAGAATTATGAACATGAAGTACGGTCAGGACGAAGCCTAAACCAGACGAAGGGGGATTGAAATGGAGGACGGGCTGATTACCAAGCTCTACGAAGGATGATGCACAGCCGAAGCTGTGCGCAGGAAAGCTTCGTCGCGATAGCAGAAAGGGGAACCGACTTAAAGATGAAAAGACTACTTAGGCCTCGACAGATTTCCATAAGTCATTAGCAAATGTAATGGACATGAATGTAATTTTGTATGGGCTGTGTCTCACGCCTATAAATAGATGAACAGTACTCCCGTACTGTTCACGCTGACTTGGCATTTGCTTTTGCGTCATCCTTGTACTTTTGCCTTCCTGCCATCCGAAGGTACATTTGTAATTTGAAGTCATTTCTATGGTTACATAAGAATAAAATAGAGATACTGTTGTGACAAAATTCAAATGTTTACATTACTTTTTATGTTATGCATAAATTCTTCGTCATAACTTATTGTGCTTACGAAGATATATTGTTTATGACCTTCGTCCGGAGCACGTTATCCCCCGAAGGGAAATAATGTTTTGAAAGACGAAGGACCTTATCATTTAACACTTTTTATGTTGCCTTGTTCTTAATCCGAAGTATTTGAGAACAAGTCACCAACATTGGCGCCCACCTCCGGTGAACTCACTTCCACTTTTGAGTTTTTTGAACACCTTCGGAAGCCATAGACCCTCGCTATGGCACCAAAGAAAGCTTCAGCGACTGGGGCTGCAGCACTGCAACCGCTGGACCCCAACCAGGAGACTGTCTCTCTTCGGGAGGCCCGAAGCCAGAAGAGGAAGGCCGTCAGCCCAACGCTTCAGGAGGATGAGCTAGACCAAGAGATCAGGGATATGGAGATGCTTCATCAACAGGTGCAGAGGAAGAAGGAAAAGATGGCCAGGCTAGCTGAGCTGCAGAGGCAGATAGACGAAGCTTCTGAAGAAGTTCGCCATCTTACTCACGACGAGCAGAACAGAAGGCCTCAACAAAAAGACCTTCATCAGGAGGGCTTCTTCAACGAAGATGACTGGTATGATAATTTCCATCATGGAAATTTTGTTTTTGATGATGCTTCTCCCCTGTCCGCTGAGCTGCAGGCTACACCTTGGCCTCCATCCTACAAGCCCCCCCAGCTTCCCATGTTCGATGGCCATTCAGACCCGAAGCAGTTCTTGATGAGCTACGAAGCAACAGTGTCTTCGTATGGTGGCAATGCTGCAGTTATGGCAAAGTCTTTTGTTATGGCTGTTAGGAGTGTTGCTCAGACCTGGTATTCCTCCCTTCGACCAGGAACGATTACTTCATGGCAAAAGCTGAAGGACATGTTGTTAACTAGCTTTCAAGGGTTTCAGACGAAGCCGGTTACTGCTCAAGCCTTATTCTAGTGCACTCAGGATCATGAGGAATACCTTCAGGCGTATGTCAGAAGGTTCTTACGTTTGAGGGCGCAGGCACCAACGGTGCCCAACGAAATTGTCATCGAAGCCATGATCAAGGGGCTTCGACCTGGACCTTCAGCTCAATACTTCGCCAGGAAGCCTCCTCAGACTTTGGAGAAGCTGCTCCAGAAGATGGACGAGTACATTCGTGCTGACAATGATTTTTGCCAAAGAAGGGAGGAGGCTTTCAGATTTTCTGAAATGACCAGGGGCTTCGGAGGAAGATTCTATCCGAGGCATGTCAGGTCCATCCACAACTCCACTCAAAATGATGATAAGGGGAGTCAGCAGAACAGGCCGCAGTGCTCCTCACAGGCTTCGGGGCAACAACAAAGCTTTTTCCGGCCACCAGCTCCAAGAGGCAGAAGCGCCAGGGGCTTCGGCGGAAGATTTGGAGATCAACCAAGGAAAATGTTTTGCTTATTCTGTGGAGAAAACAAGGGCCATACCACCAGGATGTGCCATGTTACAATCCAGAAGCAAAAGGAAATAGCCGAAGCTGCAGCGCAACAAGCTCAGCCGAAGCAGGTCATGCATACTGCTTCGTACCATCCGCCCTACATCCCACAATACATAGACAACCACCCTGCAGTTTCTGTAGCTTCGGCAAGTCAACCTCAAGCTTCCTGGCAACAGCCTCCGCCTCCGCCTCCACTACAAGGCCAACAGCCAGAAGGGAGTCAATATGCTCCACACCAAAGGGACTTCAGAGAACAATCCGAAGCACGCACAGTCAATAGCACTGTGCCAGAGTCGAAGCACATTTATTAACACATATCCTACCTTTGATAGCAGTCTTTTCTATTCAGTTCTATTTTCTGTGTAACAAAGAACATTGTGGGTTTCCATGTAATAATTTCGTCGTGTCCCACGAGGAAAACCTATTTTCTCTACAGGCTTAAGTTGCCGAAGCTTAAAAATTTGCGATAACAAGGAGGACCTTCGAATTATTAAAAATCCTTCGAAGCAACAGAAAGTCGTTCTAAGGAACGCAGAGTAAGTCGCTGAAGTCACAAAAAGCCGTTCCAAAGGGAGCGCAGTGTAAGTTTTCTGCTCAAAAGTCGTTCCAAAGGGAATGCAGAGCTTACAACGAAAAGTCAACGCTGATACCGCCTAAGTAAAAGGCGAAGAAGCTCAAAAGACGTTCCTAAGGGAATGCAGAGCTTACAGCGAAAAGTCAACGCTGATACCGCCTAAGTAAAAGGCGAAGAAGTTCAAAAGACGTTCCTAAGGGAATGCGAAGCTTACAGCGAAAAGTCAGCGCTGATATAAAAAGATTGTGTGTTTCACGGGGATATGTGTATCTTCGGAATCAATCTCATCTACATAACATAACATCATCACATCATTTTGCATAGCATAAGCATCATACATCATATTGCATATGGCAAAAGAAGGGAGGACAGTAACAACCTTCGGAAGAATGCTTTGGGAAAATAAAAATCTTCGGAATATAGCTTCGGAGAATGTTTTCACGAAGTTTGGATATTTTTCATCAGAGCGCTATGGATTTTGAAATACATAAAGGTTTTTCTATCTTCACGAAGCATGAAAAGAAGGGAAGGTGTTTTTTTCGCCGAAGGCTTAAAAATGGTACGTATGTAAAGTTTCATGCATCGTAAAGAATTGAATAATGAGAAGAAACTGGTATGTTACATTCAAATGTACAAAATATTACATAGATCACATTTCAAATGTTTTTTCTAATAACATCTAGTCTTCTCTCAGTACTACTTCGGCAGCCTCATTTAGAAGTTGTTCAACAACTTTATCCATGATAGCTTCGGCCATTTGCTTAATTTCGTCATCCCCTTTCGTGTGGGGGTCAGCAGACGATCCAGTAGGTTCTGAGGGAAGGGAATATGTCTACATTACTATCACAAACCGCGAATAAAGTTTGAAATAAAAAATTACAACACAATAAGACCGACTAATTAATACCTATTTGCCCTTCGGGCTCTGTACTTCTTTCGGCAACTTCTGTCACTTTCCTAGCTTCATGGATGCCTTTTTCACTTCTTTGAATAATTTCTTGCGCCATTTCTCGGCCGCCGTTGTCCCAGATATCAGTAAAGAATTTACCGCCAACCATGCTTGCTTCGGTCGAGGGGTCTTTGATGTCTTCGGAGGACAGGGCAACTTCGGACTGAGCTAAGGATTTTACGTGCTCGCAACCTTTCTTCTCCAAAACGGTAGCAACTCCT
Source organism: Zea luxurians (assembly GCA_029449295.1). NCBI lineage: Eukaryota > Viridiplantae > Streptophyta > Magnoliopsida > Poales > Poaceae > Zea > Zea luxurians. The sequence continues at coordinate 14,796,123 of JAOPSE010000052.1, read as the reverse complement.
CTGGCGCCTGAAAAAGCGCAGATGTCACCACGGCTGCTCAGGATTTCCTCGAAGGCCTCTGCTTCGTGACTGATCCAATCTAGTGGACCTTCGGGATTGCCTCTTGAGAAATTCTCTTCACTAGAAAAGGTGCCAACGCTAGCGAAGCTGGATTTTATCTTTTTGACACATTCAATAGATTTAACATAGCATTTCCTCTGGGATGCACGAAGCTCCTTAACATTTAACTCTAAATGATTGACCAACTGATCACTAAGCTCTCGTTTTGTTTCTTCAAGCACACGTTCCTCTTTAGCTCTAGCTAGCTGTTTCTGAAGATCTTTAATCTCACGTTTTTGGGCTTCGGCCTGGACCTTTGAGGCAGCTTCGTCTTTTTTAACCTTGTCTACCAATGTAAGCAGAATTTTATCCTTTTCCAGAGCTTCGTTTCTCAGTTTAATAACTTCTGATCGTAGGTTGTTGAACGCAATTTCGTAGCTCTCATCTTCGGCACTCTTTTGTGCTCTTAATGCGTTGCTTAGGATTAGACCCTATATGTAAAAAAGTTGGTATAAGAATAAAAGAATGAGTTACGAATTAAAAATTTTTCAAACGCCTAATTCCCATACCTTTAGGCTATTGTACGCAAGACTGTCCGCGAGATCTTCCTTCGTCATAGCACATAATCTAGCTTCGAGCTTCGGGAATCCCATACTTCTAGCCATCTCCCGGCAGACAGATAATTCTTTGTTATCAGGGAGGCAGTATAGGAAGTCATCTTCATTTGTCCCATTGAACACTACTGCCCCCTTCGGATATTTTAACTCTCTAGCATAGTGATTGGCTTCAAAAGTCTCTTCTTCAGATAATTTCTTCCCCGAAGCATGTCGCACGATGTAATCGCATATGCTGGAAGGAGCTTCGGGGGCGGCAGTGTCAACTTCTTCAACCAAAACTGGTTCTGATATTTTCTCGGTTTCCAAAGATTGTTCCTTGGTGGGCTCTGTAGGCCCAGCTTCAGCTTCAGCTTGTTGCTTCGAAGCTTCAGTAGACGTTTCGGCAAGTTCAACAGTCTTCTTTGGAGTTGTGTTTGAAGACTTAATTATCTCCAAGACATCTAGTACGTTCACCATTCTTTTCCTTTTTGGGGTCACCAATGGGCCCTTTTGATTTTTTATTGTTTCGACATTTGCTGAAGGACTTAAGATTTCCGATATTTTTGGCCCTTCAGTCTTTGATTTTTCTGCTTTTTCTGCTGAAGGCGCTTCAGTTTTTTCTTCTATCTTCGGCACTGGAGCTGGTTCTGTAGATTCAGAGGCCAAAGAGACTTCACCAATAAATTCTGGCACTGTGGCCGGCTCAATAAAACGCGCTCGGTGGGTGAGCACCTTCATCTTTTTCCTTTGCGGCGCTGGCTCACTAGTGGCACTCGTGGTAGCTTCTGTCGCAGGAGAAGTATTTTTTCTTTTGCGACTCAATACCGGATAGTGATAGTCAGGGTAAACAAACCCGACTGCGTCAAATACCCGGTTGAGCCTTTTCTTCTTTCGGCCTCCGAAGGCTGCTGATAACGCAGTGTTCTCGGCCTTCGAATATGCCCCAAGCAGTTCATCACTTAATGTTTCAATGCTTTTCAACCAGTCGTCATCAGGTTCAACAAATTTATCCCCGTATTTGAATGTGTATTTCAGTCTGACCAGTCCGCCTTCGTCGGACTCTTTGATGGTCTCCTTCGGCATTTCCCACTTTCCTGCAAGTCGCCACACCCTGAAGGCAATATGCTCTTGGACCAAGTCCCTTGTCCCAATGAAAGAGCAGATTACGCCGAAGGCTCTTTGGCATTCCTCGGCTGCTTCATCCATTTCAACCTTCGGTCTTCGAAGTCCGAAGCGTTGCCAGATGGGGCGCATAATGATACTCTTGACATCTTCTTGCGCTGTTAAGTCATTCTTTACATAGAACCACTCTGTCATCCAGGCTCCGGGCCACCTCTTCCGAAAGGTTGGCACAGGGCGGCTTGACCCGGAGCGGGCACCAAAGCTGTAACACCCAAAGTTGTTGTGATATTGTTCTTTCCCCCAGGGCTTCGTCTCATACAACAACTCATGAATGTTGCAAAAGCTTTTAGCATTTGGTTCTAAACCTTGGCTTCTCGCAGCCCAGATAAACATCCCCATTCTTATGATAGCTTCGGGAGTAATTTGATGAAGGTAGACTTGAAATGTCTTCAGAACTTCAACAACAAAGTTGCTTAGGGGGAACCGAAGCCCAGCCTTGAGAAAGCTTCGGAAGATTACGACTTCATCTTCTTCGGGGGTGGGAGAAGTCTTTTCTCCAGCATCAGCCCTCACAATAGATATATCTCGAAAATACCTCCCCCTCATATTATCAATATGACTCTGCTTAATAGTGGTTTTCCCGAAAACCGTGTGACTTGGCCGCCATGGTCGATCTTCGGACTCTTCCCCACCACTTTCTACATCATAACTGTCGCTGTCACCAGTATCTTCAGACAAACCTTCCAGAATCTCCTTGGTAATTTTTTTCCGTATTGGTCTCTGCCATCGCTATAAGGAACCCCAAGTTCTTCTCTTCGTCAAGGCTCAGCTTCATCTCAGCAGCGACCTTCTTATCTTCAGACATCTTCGGAAACACTAAAAAACTGTTTTCAAAGCCGAAGCTTCAAAACCAAAATATCAGCAAATCTTAGTGCGCAAGAGCTAAAAATTTAGTGGGCGAAAGCAGATGGCAAGCGAGAGTACCAAAACGAGTTTGCGTTACGATCTTATTTATACGCTCAGTGCGTTGAAAATTGAAAGACCCCGCTTGTCAGTGAATGTTGCTATTCTAGCAAAGGGAAGGTGTTTTTTCGGACCTTCGGCTTAAGGCCTTCGTCCATATCGCAATCTGAATTTGTCATTGACAAACTAATATTGCGAGGGGCTACTGTTGGGGGCCTTCGTCCTCCGAAGGTCCTCAAAAACATGATTTGACAATGTTTCCCAAGTGGATTATATGAACAGGTACCTTCGGACTCAGAATTATGAACATGAAGTACGGTCAGGACGAAGCCTGAACCAGACGAAGGGGGATTGAAATGGAGGACGGGCTGATTACCAAGCTCTACGAAGGATGATGCACAGCCGAAGTTGTGCGCAGGAAAGCTTCGTCGCGATAGCAGAAAGGGGAACCGACTTAAAGATGAAAAGACTACTTAGGCCTCGACAGATTTCCATAAGTCATTAGCAAATGTAATGGACATGAATGTAATTTTGTATGGGCTGTGTCTCACGCCTATAAATAGATGAACAGTACTCCCGTACTGTTCACGCTGACTTGGCATTTGCTTTTGCGTCATCCTTGTACTTTTGCCTTCCTGCCATCCGAAGGTACATTTGTAATTTGAAGTCATTTCTATGGTTACATAAGAATAAAATAGAGATACTGTTGTGACAAAATTCAAATGTTTACATTACTTTTTATGTTATGCATAAATTCTTCGTCATAACTTATTGTGCTTACGAAGATATATTGTTTATGACCTTCGTCCGGAGCACGTTATCCCCCGAAGGGAAATAATGTTTTGAAAGACGAAGGACCTTATCATTTAACACTTTTTATGTTGCCTTGTTCTTAATCCGAAGTATTTGAGAACAAGTCACCAACAGGTAATTTGCCCTTGGGCCATTTCTATAATTGTTTTAGTGATTAAATGTCCAACATGAATGTTTTGAACTCTTATGTGCTACACGAGCAAGAAGTGCAAATCAAAGACAAGGTATGTTTCTAGACTTAGTGAATTGTTTTTGAGTACTAACATGTTTATCTAAGTGCTAGAAACAGTGCCGAGAAAAGAAGAAACAAATTGGAAAAGAGTTGGCTGCGTACAGCCAACACCAGCTCAGGTCTGGCGCACCGGACAGTGCCCGGTGGCGCACCGGACAGTGCCCGGTGCCCCAGGCTAGCTCGTCGTCAACTAGGCGCTCTCGGGAAAAGGAAACGGCGACGTGGCTATAATTCACCGGACTGTCCGGTGGTGCACCGGACTGTCCGATGAGCCAACGACGCCAGTGGCCAACGGTCGTCCGTGCGATCAACGCGCGACACGTGGCTGGCTCCAACTGTTGGCTGGGTGCACCGGACTGTCCGGTGGGCACAGGACAGTGTCTGGTGCACCAACCGGCCCTGAGGAGCAATGGCCGGCTGCACTCGATATGGAAGGAGATCGCGCACCGGACATGAATAGTGGTAGTCCAGTAGTGCATCGGACTGTCCGGTGCACCACTCGACAGAAGGCAAGGATGGCCTTCCAAGTTGATCTCCAACGGCTCCTAGCTGCCTTGGGGCTATAAAAGGGACCCCTAGGCGCATGGAGCACTACACCAAGCTTACAAGAAACATCCTAAGGCACCTAGACTCTGCATTCACGCAATCGGATCATAGTTCTTGAGATTTGAGCACTTTCGAGTTGTAAACTCCTCGCGCTGTGTTTGTGTGCTCACTTCTTCACTTGTGTGCATGGTGTTGCTACGGATTCGAGTCTTGCGTGTGTTGCTCTCCCATCCTTACTCTTGTGCTTCTTTGTGATCTCTATTGTAAGGGCGAGAGACTCCAAATTGTGGAGATTCCTCACAACCAGGAAAAATACTCTAAGATAAAACATCGTGGTATTCAAGTTGATCATTGGATCACTTGAAAGGGGTTGAGTGCAACCCTTGTCCATTGGGACGCCACAACGTGGAAGTAGGCAAGTGTCACTTGGCCGAACCACGGGATAAAAATCGCGTGTCTTGTGTGTTGCTTCCTGTGATTATTTTGTTCACACGAGCATGTTCCACGACCACTTGATTTCACTAACATCTTAATAATCAAGTTTGTGGCTATTTAGTGTTTGATTTTACAGGATCACCTATTCACCCCCCTCTAGGTGCTCTCAATTAGTATCAGAGCCATACTCTTCATCTAAGAGACTAACCGCCCAAAGAGAATGGATCCTAAGGGAAAATGGATGGTAATCAACGACAAGGAGAAGGAGTCCCTCTTCAATGAGCCAAGAGATGACAAGCCCACTGACTCAGGCTCGAGTCACAAGAAGAGGGACGGGAAGAAGAAGAGACGCATCAAGAAGATCATCTACTACGACAGTGATGCATCCTCTTCTTCACCAAGGGACGACGACGATGACTCCTCGTCTAAGAAAAAGATGGTTAATCAAAACTATTCCTTTGATTATTCTCGTATTCCGTACAATTCGAATGCCCATTTACTTTCTATTCCCCTTGGAAAACCTCCACACTTTGATGGAGAGGACTATTCGTTTTGGAGCCATAAAATGCGTAGTCATTTATTCTCTCTCCATCCTAGCATATGGGAAATTGTAGAAAATGGGATGCATTTCGATAGCACTAATAATCCTGTTTTTATAAATGAGCAAATCCATATAAATGCCCAAGCTACTACTGTTTTGCTAGCATCTCTTTGCAGGGATGAGTACAATAAAGTGAGTGGCTTGGACAACGCCAAATAGATCTGGGACACCCTCAAGATATCACATGAGGGAAATGATGCCACCATGATCACCAAGATGGAACTGGTGGAGGGCGAGCTGGGGAGGTTTGCGATGATCAGGGGAGAGGAGCCAACTCAGACCTACAACAGGCTCAAGACCCTGGTCAACAAGATCCGAAGCTACGAAAGCACAAGATGGACGGATCATGATGTCGTCCGACTCATGCTCAGGTCATTTACCGTTATTGACCCCCATCTTGTCAATCTTATTTGTTAAAACCTGAAAGTCGCCTAGAGGGGGGTGAATAGGGCGAAACTGAAATTTAACAATTTAAACACAACTACAAGCCGGGTTAACGTTAGAAATAATAATGAGTCCGAGAGAGAGGGCGCAAAACAAATCGCGGGCAAATAAAGAGTGAGACACGTGGATTTGTTTTACCGAGGTTCGGTTCTCTCAAACCTACTCCCTGTTGAGGAGGCCACAAAGGCCGGGTCTCTTTCAACCCTTTCCCTCTCTCAAACGGTCCCTCGGACCGAGTGAGCTTCTCTTCTCAAATCAACCGGGAACAAAACTTCCCCGCAAGGACCACCACACAATTGGTGTCTCTTGCCTCGGTTACAATTGAGTTTTGATCACAAGAACAAATGAGAAAGAAAGAAGCAATCCAAGCGCAAGAGCTCAAAAGAACACAACAAATCTCTCTCGCTAATCACTAAAGCCTTGTGTGGAATTGGGAGAGGATTTGATCACTTTGGTGTGTCTTGTATTGAATGCCTAGCTCTTGTAAGTGGTTGAAAGGTGGAAAACTTGGATGACTTGAATGTGGGGTGGTTGGGGGTATTTATAGCCCCAACCACCAAACTAGCCGTTTGATGGAGGCTGTCTGTCGCATGGTGCACCGGACAGTCCGGTGCACACCGGACATGTCCGGTGCGCCAGCCACGTCACCAGGCCGTTGGGTTCTGACCGTTGGAGCTCTGACTACTGGGCCCGCTTGGATGTCCGGTGGCGCACCGGACATGTACTGTAGAGTGTCCGGTGTGCCATGTCGTGCGTGCCTGACCACTGCGCGCTCTGGCGCGCATTTAATGCCTCTGCAGGTGACCGTTGGCGCCGAAGTAGCCGTTGCTCCGCTGTCACACCGGACAGTCCGGTGTACACCGGACATGTCCGGTGAATTATAGCGGAGTGGATTCCCGAAGCTGGCGAGTTCAGAGTCGCTTCTCCTTGGAGCACCGGACACTGTCCGGTGAATTATAGCGCGGCGGCTCTGAGTTTTCCCGAAGGTGCATAGTTTAGGTTGGAGTCCCCTGGTGCACCAGACACTGTCCGGTGGCACACCGGACAGTCCGGTGCGCCAGACCAGGGTGCCTTCGGTTATCCCTTGCTCTTTTTGTTGAACCTTTTTCTTGGTCTTTTTATTGGCTTGTTGTGAACCTTTGGCACCTGTAGAACTTATAAACTAGAGCAAACTAGTTAGTCCAATTATTTATGTTGGGCAATTCAACCACCAAAATCAGTTTGGGAAATAGGTGTAAGCCTAATTCCCTTTCAATCTCCCCCTTTTTGGTGATTGATGCCAACACAAACCAAAGCAAGTATAGAAGTGCATAATTGAACTAGTTTGCAAAATGTAAGTGCAAAGGTTACTTAGAATTGAGCCAATAAATATTACTTACTAGATATGCATGGATTGTTTCTTTATTTTTTTAACATTTTGGACCACGCTTGCACCACATGTTTTGTTTTTGCAAATTCTTTTTGTAAATCCTTTTCAAAGTTCTTTTTGCAAATAGTCAAAGGTAAATGAGTAAGATTTTGAGAAGCATTTTCAAGATTTGAAATTTTCTCCCCCTGTTTCAAATGCTTTTCCTTTGACTAAAAACAAAACTCCCCCTCAATAAATTCTCCTCTTAGTGTTCAAGAGGGTTTTAAGATACTAATTTTTGAAGGTGCTACTTTCTCCCCCTTTAGAACACAATGAGATACCAATTTGAAATTTACCAATTGAAAATCATTATTTTTATAATTAGGGTGGTGGTGCGGTCCTTTTGCTTTGGGCCAATACTTTCTCCCCCTTTGGCATGAATCGCCAAAAACGGATACTTAGAGTGAAATATAGGCCCTTCACTAACTATTTTCTCCCCTTTGGCAAATAAAACATATGAGTGAAGATTATACCAAAGACGGAGAGATGCTTGGAGCGACGGCGAAGGATGAGTGATAGAGTGGAGTGGAAGCCTTGTCTTCGCCAAAGACTCCAATTCCCATTCAATATACCTAGGACTTGGTTTGAAATATACTTGAAAACACATTAGTCATAGCATATATAAAAGAGACATGATCAAAGGTATATTTATGAGCTATGAGTGCAAGACATCAAAAGAAATTTCTAGAATCAAGAATATTTAGCTCATGCCTAAGTTTGGTAAAAGTTTGTTCATCTAGTGGCTTGGTAAAGATATCGGCTAATTGATCTTTAGTATTAATGTATGCAATCTCGATATCCCCTTTTTGTTGGTGATCCCTAAGAAAATGATACCGAATGACTATGTGTTCAGTGCGGCTATGCTCAACGGGATTATCCGCCATGCGGATTGCACTCTCATTATCACATAGAAGAGGAATTTTGGTTAATTTGTAACCATAGTCCCGCAGGGTTTGCCTCATCCAAAGCAATTGCGCGCAACAATGGCCTGCGACAATATACTCGGCTTCGGCGGTAGAAAGAGAGACCGAATTTTGCTTCTTTGAAGCCCAAGACACCAAGGATCTTCCCAAGAACTGGCAAGTCCCCGATGTGCTCTTTCTATTAATTTTACACCCCGCCCAATCGGCATCGAAATAACCAATTAAATCAAATGTGGATCCCCAGGGTACCAAAGCCCAAACTTAGGAGTATAAGCCAAATATCTCAAGATTCGTTTTACAGCCGTAAGGTGAGATTCCTTAGGGTCGGCTTGGAATCTTGCACACATGCATACGGAAAGCATAATGTCCGGTCGAGATGCACATAAATAGAGTAATGAACCTATCATCGACCGGTATACCTTTTGATCGACGGATTTACCTCCCGTGTCGAGGTCGAGATGCCCATTGGTTCCCATGGGTGTCTTGATGGGTTTGGCATCCTTCATTCCAAACTTGGTTAGAATGTCTTGAGTATACTTTGTTTGGCAAATGAAGGTGCCCTCTTGGAGTTGCTTCACTTGAAATCCTAAGAAATACTTCAACTCCCCCATCATTGACATCTCAAATTTCTGTGTCATGATCCTACTAAATTCCTCACATGTAGATTCGTTAGTAGACCCAAATATAATATCATCAACATAAATTTGGCATACAAACAAATCATTGTCAAGAGTTTTAGTGAATAGAGTAGGATCAGCTTTTCCGACTTTGAAGCCATTTGCAATAAGGAAATCTCTTAGGCATTCATACCATGCTCTTGGGGCTTGCTTGAGCCCATAAAGCGCCTTAGAGAGCCTATAGACATGGTTAGGATACTCACTGTCTTCAAAGCCGGGAGGTTGCTCAACATAGACCTCTTCCTTGATTGGTCCATTGAGGAAGGCACTCTTCATGTCCATTTGATAAAGCTTGAAGCCATGGTAAGTAGCATAGGCTAATAATATACGAATTGACTCAAGCCTAGCTACGGGTGCATAGGTTTCACCAAAATCCAAACCTTCGACTTGGGAATATCCCTTGGCCACAAGTCGGGCTTTGTTCCTTGTCACCACACCATGCTCGTCTTGTTTGTTGCGGAAGACCCATTTGGTTCCTACAACATTTTGGTTAGGACATGGAACTAAATGCCATACCTCGTTCCTAGTGAAGTTGTTGAGCTCCTCTTGCATTGCCATCACCCAATCCGAATCTTGAAGTGCTTCCTCTACCCTGTGTGGCTCAATAGAGGAAACAAAAGAGTAATGCTCACAAAAATGTGCAACACGAGATCTAGTGGTTACCCCCTTATGAATGTCGCCGAGGATGGTGTCGATGGGGTGATCTCGTTGGATTGCTTGGTGGACTCTTAGGTGTGGCGGCCTTGGTTCTTCATCCTCCTTGTCTTGATCATTTTCATCTCCCCCTTGATCATTGCCGTCATCTTGAGGCGGCTCATTTCTTTGATCTTCTCCTTCATCAACTTGAGCCTCATCCTCATTTGGAGTTGTTAGAGATGCCTGCGTGGAGGAGGATGGTTGATCTTGTGCATTTGGAGGCCCTTTGGATTCCTTAGGACACACATCCCCAATGGACATGTTCCTTAGCGCGATGCATGGAGCCTCTTCTTCACCTATCTCATCAAGATCAACTTGCTCTACTTGAGAGCCGTTAGTTTCATCAAACACAATGTCACAAGAAACTTCAACTAGTCCTGAGGACTTGTTAAAGACTCTATATGCCCTTGTGTTTGAATCATATCCTAGTAAAAAGCCTTCTACGGTCTTAGGAGCAAATTTGGATTTTCTACCTCTTTTAACAAGAATAAAGCATTTGCTACCAAAGACCCTAAAATATGAAATATTGGGCTTTTTACCGGTTAGGAGTTCATATGATGTCTTCTTGAGGATTCGGTGTAGATATAACCGGTTGATGGCGTAGCAAGCGGTGTTAACCGCCTCGGCCCAAAACCGATCCGGCGTCTTGTACTCATCAAGCATGGTTCTTGCCATGTCCAATAGATTTCGATTCTTTCTCTCCACTACACCATTTTGTTGTGGGGTGTAGGGAGAAGTGAACTCATGCTTGATGCCCTCCTCCTCAAGGAAGCCTTCAATTTGTGAATTCTTGAACTCCGTCCCGTTGTCGCTTCTTATTTTCTTGATCCTTAAGCCAAACTCATTTTGAGCCCGTCTCAAGAATCCCTTTAAAGTCTCTTGGGTTTGAGATTTTTCCTGTAAAAAGAACACCCAAGTGAAGCGAGAATAATCATCCACAATAACTAGACAGTACTTACTCCCGCCGATGCTTATGTAAGCAATCGGGCCGAATAGATCCATGTGTAGGAGCTCCAGTGGCCTGTCAGTCGTCATGATGTTCTTGTGTGGATGATGAACGCCAACTTGCTTCCCGGCTTGGCATGCGCTACAAATCCTGTCTTTCTCAAAATGAACATTTGTTAATCCTAAAATGTGCTCTTCTTTTAGAAGCTTATGAAGATTCTTCATTCCAACATGGGCTAGTCGGCGGTGCCAGAGCCAACCCATGTTAGTCTTAGCAATTAAGCAAGTGTCGAGTTCAGCTCTATCAAAAACTACCAAGTATAGCTGACCCTCTAACACTCCCTTAAATGCTATTGAATCATCACTTCTTCTAAAGACAGTGACACCTACATCAGTAAATAGACAGTTGTAGCCCATTTGACATAATTGGGAAACAGAAAGCAAGTTGTAATCTAAAGAGTCAACAAGAAAAACATTGGAAATGGAATGGTCAGGAGATATAGCAATTTTACCCAAACCTTTGACCAAACCTTGATTTCCATCCCCGAATGTGATAGCTCGTTGGGGATCTTGGTTTTTCTCGTAGGAGGAGAACATCTTCTTCTCCCCTGTCATGTGGTTTGTGCACCCGCTATCGATGATCCAACTTGTGCCCCCGGATGCATAAACCTACAAAACAATTTTAGTTCTTGACTTTAGGTACCCAAACGGTTTTGGGTCCTTTGGCATTAGAAACAAGAACTTTGGGTACCCAAACACAAGTCTTGGAGCCCTTGTGTTTGCCCCCAACAAACTTGGCAACTACCTTGCCGGATTTGTTAGTTAAAACATAAGATGCATCAAAAGTTTTAAATGAAATGTCATGATCATTTGATGCACTAGGAGTTTTCTTCTTAGGCAACTTAGCACGGGTTGGTTGCCTAGAGCTAGATGTCTCACCCTTATACATAAAAGCATGATTAGGGCCAGAGTGAGACTTCCTAGAGTGAATTCTCCTAACCTTGCCCTCGGGATAACCGACAGGGTACAAAATGTAACCCTCGTTATCCTGAGGCATGGGAGCCTTGCCCTTAACAAAGTTAGACAATTTCTTTGGAGGGGCATTAAGTTTGACATTGTCTCCCTTTTGGAAGCCAATGCCATCCTTGATGCCAGGGCGTCTCCCATTATAAAGCATACTACGAGCAAATTTAAATTTCTCATTTTCAAGTTCATGCTCGGCAATTTTAGCATCTAATTTTGCTATATGATCATTTTGTTGTTTAATTAAAGCCACATGATCATGAATAGCATCAATATCAACATCTCTACATCTAGTGCAAATAAAAACATGCTCAATGGTAGATGTAGAGGGTTTGCAAGATTTTAATTCTACAACCTTAGCATGTAATATATCATTTTCACTTCTAAGGTTAGAAATAATAACATTGCAATCATCAAAATCTTTAGCCTTAGCCAGCAATTTTTCATTTTCAATCCTAAGGCTAGCAAGAGAATCATTCAATTCTTTAATCTTAGCATGTAAATCAACATTATCATCTCTAAGATTTGGAATTGAAACATTAGAATCAACCTTAGCTAACAAATTAGCATTCTCATTTCTAAGGTTGTCAATAGTCTCATGGCATGTGCTTAGCTCACTAGATAGTTTTTCACATTTTTCTACTTCTAAAGCGTAAGCATTTTTAACCTTAACATGCTTCTTTTTTTCTTTAATAAGGAAGTCCTCTTGAGAGTCCAAGAGATCATCCTTCTCATGAATAGCACTAATCAATTCATTTAATTTTTCCTTTTGTTGCATGTTTAGGTTGGCAAAAAGAGTACGCAAATTATCTTCCTCATCACTAGCATTATCATCACTAGAGGATTCATATTTAGTGGAGGATTTGGATTTAACCTTCTTCTTTTTGCCGTGCTTTGCCATGAGGCACTTGTGGCCGACGTTGGGGAAGAGAAGTCCCTTGGTGACGGCGATGTTGGCGGCGTCCTCGTCGGAGGAGGAGTCGGTGGAGCTCTCGTCAGAGTCCCACTCGCGGCACACATGGGCATCGCCGCCCTTCTTCTTTTGATATCTCTTCTTCTCCTTTCTTCTCCCCTTCTTGTCGTCGCCCTTGTCACTGTCACTAGAAATAGGACATTTGGCAATAAAGTGATCGGGCTTACCACACTTGTAGCAAACCTTCTTGGAGCGGGGCTTGTAATCCTTCCCCCTCCTTTGCTTGAGGATTTGGCGGAAACTCTTGATGATGAGCGCCATTTCCTCGTTGTCGAGCTTGGAGGCGTCGATGGGTTGTCTACTTGATGTAGACTCCTCCTTCTTCTCCTCCGTCGCCTTGAATGCCACCGGTTGTGCTTCGGGCGTTGAGGAGGTACCTTGCTCGATGATTTTCTTTGAACCTTTAATCATTAGCTCAAAGCTCACAAATTTTCCTATAACCTCCTCGGGAGACATTAGCTTATATCTAGGATCACCTCGAATTAATTGAACTTGTGTAGGGTTAAGAAATACGAGGGATCTAAGAATAACCTTGACCATCTCATGGTCATCCCATTTTTCGCTCCCGAGGTTGCGCACTTGATTCACCAAGGTCTTCAAGCGGTTATACATGGCTTGTGGGTCCTCCCCTTGGTGAAGCATGAAGCGACCGAGCTCCCCCTCGATCGTCTCCCACTTGGTGATTTTTGTCACCTCGTCTCCTTCGTGCGCGGTCTTGAGTACGTCCCATATTTCCTTCGCACTCTTTAACCCTTGCACCTTATTATACTCCTCTCGACTTAGAGAGGCGAGGAGTATAGTAGTGGCTTGGGAGTTAAAGTGGTGAATTTGGGCCACTTCGTCCGAGTCGTAATCTTCATCCCCTACGGATGGTACCTGTACACCAAACTCAACAACATTCCATATGCTTGTGTGGAGTGAGGTTAGATGATGCCTCATTTTGTCACTCCACATATTATAATCTTCACCGTCAAAAACCGGTGGTTTGCCTAATGGAATGGAGAGCAAAGGAGTACGCTTTGAAATGTGGGGATAGTGTAGAGGGATCTTACTAAACTTCTTGCGCTCATGGCGCTTAGAAGTGACGGACGGCGCGTCGGAGCCGGAGGTTGATGGTGATGAGGAGTCGGTCTCGTAGTAGACCACTTTCCTCATCCTCTTGTGCTTGTCGCCTCTCCGATGTGACTTGTGGGAAGAGGATTTCCTCTCCTTCCCTTTCCCTTTGTTGGAGGAGTCTTTCTTCTCCTTCCTCTTGTTGCGGGACTCTTCCGATGAAGTCTCCCCGTGGCTTGTAGTGGGCTTGTCGCCGGTCTCCATTTCCTTCTTGGCGTGATCTCCCGACATCACTTCGAGCGGTTAGGCTCTAATGAAGCACCGTGCTCTGATACCAATTGAAAGTCGCCTAGAGGGGGGTGAATAGGGCGAAACTGAAATTTAACAATTTAAACACAACTACAAGCCGGGTTAACGTTAGAAATAATAATGAGTCTGAGAGAGAGGGCACAAAACAAATCGCGGGCAAATAAAGAGTGAGACACGTGGATTTGTTTTACCGAGGTTCGGTTCTCTCAAACCTACTCCCTGTTGAGGAGGCCACAAAGGCCGGGTCTCTTTCAACCCTTTCCCTCTCTCAAACGGTCCCTCAGACCGAGTGAGCTTCTCTTCTCAAATCAACCGGGAACAAAACTTCCCCGCAAGGACCACCACACAATTGGTGTCTCTTGCCTCGGTTACAATTGAGTTTTGATCACAAGAACAAATGAGAAAGAAAGAAGCAATCCAAGCGCAAGAGCTCAAAAGAACACAACAAATCTCTCTCGCTAATCACTAAAGCCTTGTGTGGAATTGGGAGAGGATTTGATCACTTTGGTGTGTCTTGTATTGAATGCCTAGATCTTGTAAGTGGTTGAAAGGTGGAAAACTTGGATGACTTGAATGTGGGGTGGTTGGGGGTATTTATAGCCCCAACCACCAAACTAGCCGTTTGGTGGAGGCTGTCTGTCGCATGGTGCACCGGACAGTCCGGTGCACACCGGACATGTCCGGTGCGCCAGCCACGTCACCAGGCCGTTGGGTTCTGACCGTTGGAGCTCTGACTGCTGGGCCCGCCTGGATGTCCGGTGGCGTACCGGACATGTACTGTAGAGTGTCTGGCGCGCATTTAATGCCTCTGCAGGTGACCGTTGGCGCCGAAGTAGCCGTTGCTCCGCTGTCACACCGGACAGTCCGGTGTACACCGGACATGTCCGGTGAATTATAGCGGAGTGGATTCCCGAAGTTGGCGAGTTCAGAGTCGCTTCTCCTTGGAGCACCGGACACTGTCCGGTGTACACCGGACAGTCCGGTGAATTATAGCGCGGCGGCTCTGAGTTTTCCCGAAGGTGCGAAGTTTAGGTTGGAGTCCTCTGGTGCACCGGACACTGTCCAGTGGCACACCGGACAGTCCGGTGCGCCAGACCAGGGTGCCTTCGGTTATCCCTTGCTCTTTTTGTTGAACCCTTTTCTTGGTCTTTTTTGTAACACCCAATTGTGTACATCATATGATAAGAGGTTATTCCCTTGAAAATTTTGTCTCTATTTAATGGAGCATGTGAACACCACATTTAAAAACAAGTAATTAATAAAAGACATACCACAAGATTTTGCATCATGCTGGTTTTTCACTCTTGTGTGCACTTTGTGACAATATAAATAAATATAATAATGTGAAAAGAGATATACTAAAGGCCAAAGTGGAACTTAAGATGTAAAAAGAAATTCTAGAATTGGAGAAAGAGAAGGAAAAGATTATACAAAATATAGAAAATAAATATATAAATAATTATATTTCCAAAATAGGTATTCTAAATCCCACAACATGAACTAAGAATAAAATAGGCACAAGTTTAAATTGAAATTCGAAATTCAAATTGAATTTGGGAATAGATGAAGGGAAATAGAGAATAAAAAAAAGGGGAAAAGAATAAAAGCAACCTGGGCAAGATCTTTCCCTTTCGGCCCAGCCTGGGATTGCCTCCGCGTGGCCCATTCCAGTCCTCGGCGCTGACGTGCGGGCCCATCCCGTCAGCCTCCCTAACGTGCTCTCGGTATGACCCGACAAGCGGCCCCACCCTTCCGTCTCTCGCCCGCTTGCGCTCGTTCCCGCATCTCGCGTGACACTGCAACCTGGGCCCACTCGTCATCCCTTCGCCCTACCCGTCAAACGACGACGCGAAATCCGCGGCGAGCTCGCCGCGCGCCAACCGCAAGTTCGGTACCAATTAGCCGATCAGCACCCCGCTCCGTCTATAAGCGTCGACCCCACGAACTCGTCCGCTCGAGCCCCCATACTTTCCTGTCATCGCCAGCTCTAGCGCCGCCGCGACCCACGCAAATAGCTCTCGCTGCCGTCGACCCGGGTTGCCAGCACCGGCGAGGTCTCGGATTTGGGCCTGGGCACTTCGGGTGGTCGCACGGGTGGTGTGTGTGCGCTCCCCGTGGGTGATTGCGGGCCAGCAACACCGCGATTTCTCACCGGAGCTCGGCATCCGCCGCTCACCGTGGGCGAGGCTCTCCACACTGCGAAATACAGTAAAAATCCCTCAATCGAGATCGCCTCATTTCGCTTTACGTTTAGCACTGGGGAATTGTCGTCTAGATGCTTGTGCGCGGCGATGGCGAACTCCGGCCATGGCGCCACCGCGTCTGTGCTCGCGCGCCGCCGGCTGTGCGGCTGGGTGGGGGAGATAGGCGGTGGCCGTTGAATCGTGAACGTGCGGCCCAGATTAGCCTAGGCATAACCCTTCGCGTGTGTTAGATCGGGGCCCTAGATTTCTGATCGGGCGGACGCAGATCGATCTGATCATTTTAAATCCAAACCGGCCATCAGGGATCCGAGGGCTAGGGTTGAGCGCAGATGTGTAACTCGCCAGGATCTAATCTGGTGCGTCCGTTTTGGATCGGGCGGCCAGGGCTTCGCGATACCTCTTCGCGACTGCAGTTTTGCATATGAACCCTCATCCTTTACTAAAATGAACCCGCAGTCCGCGTGTCAGCAGCCTGAGTCTTAGAAATTATTTCATGAAGACCCCTGCGCTTTCCAGTATTTGAGGCCCAATCCAGAGAACTTTGAAAATTAGAAATTAATATCAGAAATCAATTTTTAGTGCATAAATAAATTTAGAAACTTGTTTAATTCATAGAAAATGCATATGAACTCCAAATTGGTCCATTCCAGTTCCTAAATTTTTGTAATAATATTGTCTACCCATTAGTGCCTCTGTTCTGACATGACAAACACATTAAAATTATTCTTTCACTTAATCTTGTATTAAATGCATAAAACCTTAGAAAATCCATAACTTAAAATATATAACTCCAAATTTGATGATTCCAGTTCCTGTGATCTTGTTTTAATGTCTAGTTTATTACTGTATATTCTATTTGCATGTTTGATGTGATGTTAATTTATGCTATGCCATGTATGTATTGTATTGATGCGAGTAGACGAGCAACCCACTGTGGAACCTGAGCTTCAACAAGTTGAAGTAGCTGAGCAGGAGCTCGTGGAAGGCAAGTTGTGCCCTTGATCACTTCTTTTACCTATTCATGTTCTTATTATTCATAATGATCTGCATAGGATAATTTTGCTGGGACCCAGTAGGGTACCCTAGATTTGACTATCTTTATACCTTGCTTCACCACTGGTTTTACTACTAAAGTTTTGGGTAGTACATGCTATTGCTTTATGTGGATTTGGGTATAGAGATATTCATCACTCATTGTTATACTATTTATTGTTATCTGTTTTATTATTCCTTGTTCATGTTAAGATCATTATGTTAATGGGAACATGGAGAACCACCCGGGAAAACAGTGCTACCACAAGGGTTTAATGGGACGCCCTTGGCTGATTAACTAGGAAAGCTAGGGGAGGGCTACCTTACCCGAAAGGGGCAAGGGCAGTAGGGGAGTGGTCAGTGTAGGGAGGTCCCTGGTTGATTTTGCTGCGATGGCGGTCAGCCAGGAACCCTGCATTGGAACTTCCTATAAACTGTAGCGGGTAGTCTGAAGCTAGTGGAACTTTGTAAAGGCCTCGTAGTGGTACCCTGCCTCGCTTCCTAGGTAGAGGTGTATGGAGTCTGATCAACTCTGTGGCAAATGGGTAACACGACTTGTGGGTAAAGATGCGCAACCTCTGCAGAGTGTAAAACTGGTATACTAGCCGTGCTCACGGTCATGAGCGGCTCGGACACTCACATGATTAAATTATGGAACTTAAACTTAACCTGTCATTTCATTGCATTTGGGATTATTTTATTATTACTTTTACTTATTATTACTATGGTTTGGTATTTACTTACATTTAGTAACTGCTAATAAAATTTTGACCAACTTATAAAAGCAATGCTCAGCTTCAGCCTTTATTTCATTGATCAGCCTTACACTTCATGAACTCCCACCTTTGGTGAGTTCATGCCACATTATTCCCCACGACTTGTTGAGCTATGATCGTATGTGAGCTCACTCTTGCTGTCTCACCCCCCCCCACAGGAGAAGAGCAGGTGGTTCAGGAGGAGCCGCCTAACACTGAGGAGTTCGATCTGATCTAGGTGGCGTTTCTCAGTCGACATTGGCGCCGACGATCCTTAGTTCGTTTTATATTTACTCTTTTATTTTGTAATAAGTCTTACGCTATGTAATAAATACTCTGATGTTTATGACATTTATCTCTATACACTCTGTTATTATATATGTTGTCTTCTTTGGCGCATGTATGAGATGCACCTGGCTTGTTCCTTAAAGCCGGGTGTTACATTTTTATTGGCTTGTTGTGAACCTTTGGCACCTGTAGAACTTATAAACTAGAGCAAACTAGTTAGTCCAATTATTTGTGTTGGGCAATTCAACCACCAAAATCAGTTTGTGAAATAGATGTAAGCCTAATTCCCTTTCAAAACCCCAGGTACACCAGGATGACGCCCGAGGAGATCCTTGGAAAATTATGAGCGGGCGCATGATGGTGAAGGAGGCACGATACGTGGACGACATACTAAATGGTCCACTACCCATCTACGAGCCGCAGCCAGTTGCTCTCAAAGCAACAAGTAGCAAGGAGGCGCTACCAAGCAAGGTAGCACAAGTGGAGGCTGCCGGGCTCAATGAGGATGAAATGGCGCTTATCATCAAGCGTTTCAAGACCGCACTCAAAGGACGCAAAGAGTACCCCAACAAGAATAAAACAAGGGGAAAGCGCTCCTGCTTCAAATGCGGTAAGACTGGTCATTTCATAGCACAATGCCCCAATAATGATAATGACCAGGGACAAGAAAAGAGCGGAATGAGGGAAAAGAAGAAGAATTACAGGAAGGCGAAGGGCGAGGCACATCTTGGAAAGGAATGGGATTCTGACTGCTCTTCATCTGACTCCGACGATGAAGGACTGGCTACCTTGGCCTTCGACAAGTCTTCACTCTTCCCCAATGAATGCCATACATGTCTTATGGCTAAGGAAAAGAAGGTACATATGCAAGATACCCCTAAGTACACTTCTTCTAGTGATGAGGAATCTTCTGATGATGAAGTAGATTACTCTGATTTATTTAAGGGGTTAGATCGAGCTAAAGTAGAGAAAATTAATGAACTAATCGATGCTCTCAATGAAAAAGATAGTCTGCTAGAAAAGCAAGAGGATGTTTTATATGAGGAACATGACAAATTTGTTAGTGTGCAAAAATTTCTTGCTTTAGAACTTAAAAGAAATGAAATGCTATCCTCTGAGTTGTCTGCTTGTCAGGAATCTGTCTCTAGTCTAAAGGATTTAAATGTTGAATTAAATGCTAAACTAGAGGAAGCAAATGCAACTAGATCATGTGTAGAACATGTAGTTATTTGCAATAGATGCAAGGACTTTGATGTTAATGCCTTTGATGAACATCTTATTTCTATTGCTAAATTAAACGATGAGGTGGCAAGTCTTAATGCTCAACATAAGACTTGCAAAGTTGAAATTTGATAAATTAAAATTTGCTAGGGATGCCTACACTGTTGGTAGACACCCCTCAATTAAGGATAGACTTGGTTTTCGAAAGGAAACCAAGAACTTAACAAGCCAAAGGACTCCCGTTCTCAACAAGGAGAAAGGGAAGGCCCCTATGGCTAGTAGTCCTCAAAGGAACCATGCCTTTATTTATGATAGGAAAATTGTGACGGAACCTCCCAAGTAATTAGGCCCACCTACAGTTGTCCTTGTCCAACGGACTTCAGACAACCCTGTAGGTGCCCCTGAATTACTTGACAAGTTCGGTATCTTTCCTTACCTTACCAGGAACGATTCACCCGTCTTGCAGACATTACAGAACATCGGAGATAAAGAATTGCGGAAGCGATTACATAATTCACATTTATTTAAAAGCAAGCTCAAGTTGTTTTATTACAGACCAGAACTAAGAGCGAGTGCTGAGTAGTAATATTATACAAACCAAGGGAGGCAAAAACTCCTCCCGAGAAGATTTAAGTAAAAGATCTATATGGAGGACCAAGTCCTCCCGCACTTCAGCCTTGTGTTTCTTCTTTGGGAACCACCTTGGCACAGAAGTAGCAGAAATCTGCTACTTCCTCACCTAAAAACAACGAAGGGATAAACCCTGAGTATAGAATTACTCAGCAAGACTTACCCGACTAAAGAAAAGACTCTCAAGGGTATGCTGGCTTTTAGGGAGTCAAGGTAAGGCTTCTCAATACTCAAAGACTCTGTTTTGCAGAAATGCTTACTAAAGTGGATCCTTAAAAATCCAATTTTATTTGTCAAGTTAAGTACAATTACCTGCAACTAGAGTTCTTATCTACCCTAGTTCAATCACTGGTCCTGCACTAGCCAATTTCTTAACAAAAACCCATCATCTTTAGTGGAATGCTACGTGTAGGTCAGTGACCAAGTCTTCATAACCGCGAAGGTACGGCGATCCGAATCGATTATACTCAGCTGAGGATCTCCAATCACACGACATATGTAGCACTTAACCCTTGCATATGTCAACCCGCCACCGGGGTTCTTAAGACCGGATCAGGTTCACGCAAACCGAGAGCACAGATACACCACCGTCCGGCCTCTTGCCACGGAGGGTACACGCTACTCTCGCCACCGCTCCACGCCCATTTCGTGTTATCTTATTCCGGCCTTAGTGTGCCCGAGGCAAGGCTTACCCATGACGAGGCATGTGACCAGCTAAAGGGTCCTCGATCATCAAGCCTACATCGACAAGGTCCTTAATCGACTCAGACGGAGACATTACACCGAGACTCCTTTCTCGTGCAAGTCACCCGCCCGGTCTCATCTTAATTATTTCAAACCCAAAGTTTGGTACCTGGCAGAGGTACATCTTTTCCAGATGTTGAATCCATCAAGGCCCTGATGGATCCACCATCAAATTTTATTTCAAAAACATCCCACCCACTTTTGCCACATCATCTTTTGTAAAAACAAAACATTTTGTTTTTCTAAAGCAAGGCTAAGCATCAAAATCTTTTGTAAAACGGGTGATCAAGGAAGGTAATCAAATTCAAGGAAGGTAATGCAGGAATTGTTTTAGCAATCAACTCCTATCACCTAATGCATCAATCAAGTGAGAAAAATTTTTAAAAACATCAAGGAAGGTGGCAAATGCACCGGGGCTTGCCTTTGTTAACAGGTGAGTCCTGCTCGGATCCACAAATATCGAAATAAAAGCAGTTGCCTGCTTGAGGATCTGAGGTTGGTGGAGTCCCCTCTTCAGTGACTTCTTCTTCTTCTTCGTGTTCTAACATAACCATATATATGCATAAGAATGGATGCCATGGGATGCTCATGAGGATGCAAAGGTAATATAGACTTATTATCTAAGTCTTGAGTACAACTTTCCTTCACGGTACTCCGAGAACCTAGGGTTTCCGGAGTCGGTAAAGGAGTTCACAGGGCAGGGGGGGTGTTTTGGGGTTTGGTGATCAAACAAGGTTCAAATCAACCCAATTTCTACCCAAGGCTTCTAAATATTGTTTTAAGTTCCCATAAAAAGTTTGGGCATTTTTGGACTTACCAATTATTTTCTAAAAATCCATAACTAATACTTTTAACCCCTTTAAATGCCCTAAAATTTCTTATTTCCACTAAAAATCACAAAACTATTTTTATTAAATTCTAGGGAAAATAACAAGCCTAGGAAAATTGGTTTCAAAATTTTATTATTTTTCTACTGTTTTCTATAATTGTTTTGGCTCTGGAGATAAAAGAAAAAGAAAAACTTATGAATAGTTCTGGGCTGGTTTCGGCCCAAGCGGCCCAGTCAAAAGGGGAAAAGCGCGCGCGTGCGCCCGCGTGCTGACAGCTTTGCAGAAAGGCCCTCGTGTTCTAGGCTAACTGGGAATAGGTTCTTTCACTATTTTAGTGTGTCGGTGACGGTTTGTAGAAACGTCCCCGAACTTCTATTTCTTCGCAGATGGAGGTTCACGACGGCGTCGCGCCCGGCCGAGCTCCGGCGAGCATCAATACCGGCCGATTGAGGCGATGACCGGCGTCGGGACTAAGACTAACCCAAATTCATGACCAGGGGAGCATTTTGCCCAAACTAATTGCATCTAAAACTAACTATGGAGCACTAGCCACGGTGACCGAGAACGTCGCGGATGGATGAAGGTGTTCCCGGTGAACTATGGCGACTTAGCTCAATCAAAGGGGTCAGGGAGTTTGAGAGGAGCTGAGGGATGCTAGAACAAGCAGCAGAGGGACTTGAGCTTACCTAAATCGAGCTGGCCACGGTGAGCTTGATTCACGGTGGCGGAAAGTGGATTTGGGGAGAAATCCAAATTCGAGTTCTCGGAGGCACGGTTGCTCACGATTACTGGGAGCTGGGTGGGTGACTATGCTACGCAGCTACGGGCGAGGTCAATTTATAGCGCTAGCGGGCGGTGGCCGCGAATTTTGAGCAGGACGTGCGGCGGCCGGAGATGAGGAAGAGAGCGGCGCGGTGAATACGTGTCTAGAGGCGTGGCGGTTACTCCGGTGAGCCACGGAGAGCGAGGGGAAGACACGGTGGTGCGGTGGAAAGTGAGAGCCACGCGGCGTATGGCCGGAAGATGGCGGTCGCCGGCGTGTTAATCCGCTCAGCCGCAAAGGGGATAAGAAGGCCACGGTGAGGTCACCGGAGTGGCCTCCAGCTCACCGTCGGCGAGGATTCTTACCCCACAACGTTATCACTCCATCCAGCACACGAATCTCAAGATCGGCGACGCGAATCACGGCCGGGGGGGGGTCACCGGCGGTGGACATTCTGTGCTGGCGATCTGATCTGCACAAGCACTGTACCATGGCCAGTTTCATTCAGATGGACCTGACAGTGCATTTTGAAGCATCAGTTTCTCCAAATTTTATGTGAAACCACTGCCAACCTTCTGCAGCAAAGTTGTAGAGCTATAATTCACCTATAACTTTGATACAATATGCTCCCACAAAAAGTCACTGGATCTCATTCAAAATCGAGCTCAAAGTTGGTCCTATCTCATTGTTACTGAAGATTCAGTCTAGGAATTGTCTGACAGCCAAACTTTGAGCTGGATTATCTCTAATATTTGCTTAACAACTCTGCTCCCACTCTTAAGCAAAGTTGTTCTCCTATAATTGGGCTACAATTTTGATGTGGTGACCTAGGGCAAAAACCCTCTGATTTAAAAGTTACAAGGGCTTCAAGTTGGATGAACCACACTGAAATCCAGACTTAACCCAAAAGGGTTAAGTGTGGCACTTTTGCACTTAAGTCCAAATCTTAAGTTTTGGATTGCAAATTCACATATGAGTGACCCAAATAACTTAAGATACTTATTTGACTTGATTTTTTTGCACTTTAGTCCAAAAGTGGACTAATTTTGCACTTAAGTCCCTAGGGTTTGGTTTTAGGGTTTTCCAGGGTTCTATTTGAGATTTTTGGTATCCAGGGGTATAAATGTGACTCAACTTTGTTTTTGGGGACATTTATAACTCTTTCCCCTAAAGCCTTTAGGTTTTCTCATCTTGGGTTAAGTTTTACCCCTTTAATCCCTATTTGGGGTTAGGTTTCCTATCCAGGGTGCTATTTGCAAAAACACTTAAACAATACAACTTGTTTGAAATTTTTGCCCAGTGAATGCACTCTAAGTGTATCAAACATATGCAATGCCAATGCTATGATGTCATGCTCAAGTTTTAGTTATAGTAACACCAGGGGTGTTACAAAAATTGCTAGTCGTTCTCATTATAATAGGAGTTATGATCATGTTGCTAATGATTCACATGCTATGCTTGCCTCTAGTTCCACTTTTGTTCATGGTAGAAGTAGGCCTAGGAGAAATCATGTTGTGTCTCATGCGCCTAGGAGAATGTGCAATGGACCTTCTACTATTTATCACGCTTGCAATACTTCTTTTGTACTTTCATGTAAGAACACAAAAGTAGTTGCTAAGAAGTTGGGATCCAAATGCAAGGGAGACAAGACTTGTATTTAGGTTCTAAAAGTGATTGTGACTAACCTCGTTGGACCCAACAAGAGTTGGGTACCTAAAACCCAAGTTTAAATTGCCTTGTAGGTTTATGCATCTGGGGGCTCAAGCTGGATTATCGACAGCGGATGCACAAACCACATGACGGGGGAGAAGAAGATGTTCACCTCCTACGTCAAGAACAAGGATTCCTAGAATACGATTATCTTTGGAGATGAGAACCAAGGCAAGGTTAAAGGATTGGGAAAGATAGCCATCACATCCGAGCATTCTATCTCTAATGTATTTTTAGTTGAATCGCTTGGGTATAATTTGTTATCTGTGAGTCAATTATGTAACATGGGTTATAATTGTTTATTCACAAATGTAGATGTATCTGTCTTTAGAAAGAGTGATGGTTCATTAACTTTTAAGGGTGTATTAGATGGCAAGCTCTATTTAGTTGATTTTTCAAAAGAGAATGCCGATCTAGATGCATGCTTAATAGCTAAGACTAATATGGGCTGGTTGTGGTATTGCCGTCTAGCACATGTTGGGATGAAGAATCTTCATAAGCTTCTAAAGGGAGATCATGTGTTAGGACTAACTGATGTCTGTTTTGAGAAAGACAGACCTTTTGCAGCATTTCAGGCAGGGAAACAGTTGGGAAGCACTCATCACAGCAAGAATGTGATGACAACATCAAGACCACTGGAGCTTCTTCACATGGACCTCTTCGGACCCGTTGCCTACCTCAGCATCAGGGGAAGTAAGTATGGTCTTGTAATTGTTGATGATTTTTCCCGCTTCACTTGGGTATTCTTCTTGCAGGATAAGTCAGAAACCCAAGGGACCCTAAAGCGCTTCTTAAGGATAGCCCAAAATGAATTTGAGCTAAAGGTGAAGAAGATAAGAAGCGACAATGGGTCCAAGTTCAAGAACCTACAAATTGAAGAGTATCTTGAGGAGGAAGGCATCAAGCACGAGTTCTTTGCTCCCTACACACCACAACAAAATGGTGTGGTAGAGAGGAAGAACAGGACGCTAATCGACATGGCGAGAATGATGCTTGGAGAGTTCAAGATGCCCGAGCGGTTTTGGTCGGAAGCTGTGAACACAGCCTGCCACGCCATAAACCGGCTCTATCTGCATCGCCTCCTCAAGAAGACCTCCTACAAACTCCTTACCGATAACAAACCCAATGTCTCTTACTTTCGTGTATTTGGGAGCAAATGCTACATTCTGGTGAAGAAAGGTAGACATTCTAAATTTGCTCCCAAGGCAGTAGAAGGGTTTTTACTAGGGTATGACTCAAATACAAAGGCATATAGAGTCTTCAACAAATCATCGGGATTGGTTGAAGTCTCTAGCGATGTTGTATTTGATGAGACTAATGGCTCTCCAAGAGAGCAAGTTGATCTAGATGATGTAGATGAAGAAGAAATTCCGACGGCCGCAATGCACACAATGGCAATAGGTGATGTGCGACCACAGGAACTACAGGAACAAGATCAACCATCTTCCTCGACAATGGTGCATCCCCCAACTCAAGACGGTGAACAGGTACCTCAAGAAGAGGGACAAGATCAAGCGGGATCACAAGAAGAACGGGTTATGGAGGAAGAAGCACCACGGGTCCCTCCAACACAAGTCCGAGCGATGATCCAAAGACATCACCCCGTCGATCAGATTCTGGGTGACATTAGCAAGGGAGTAACTACTCGCTCAAGATTAGCTAAGTTTTGTGAGCATTACTCGCTTGTCTCTTCCATTGAGCCTTTCAGGGTAGAAGAGGCCTTGTAGGATCCGGATTGGGTGTTGGCCATGCAGGAAGAGCTCAACAACTTCAAACGGAATGAATTCTAGAGCCTGGTGCCACGTCCAAAGCAAAACATTGTGGGAACCAAGTGGGTGTTCCGCAACAAGCAAGACAAGCACGGGGTGGTGACAAGAAACAAGGCTCGACTTGTGGCAAAAGGTTATGCCCAAGTCGCAGGTTTGGATTTCGAGGAGACTTTTGCTCCTGTGGCCAGGTTAGAGTCAATTCAAATTCTATTAGCCTATGTTGCTCACCATTCTTTTAGGCTATACCAAATGGACGTGAAGAGCGCTTTCCTCAACGGGCCAATCAAGGAGGAGGTATACGTGGAACAAGCCCCTGGCTTTGAGGATGATATGTATCCCGACCATGTATATAAGCTCTCTAAGGCGCTCTATGGACTTAAGAAAGCCCCAAGAGCATGGTATGAATGCCTTAGAGATTTCCTTATTTCTAATGCTTTCAAGGTTGGGAAAGCTGATCCCACTTTTGTCATAAAGACTTGCAACAGTGATCTCTTTGTTTGCCAAATTTATGTTGATGACATAATATTTGGTTCTACTAACCAAAAGTCTTATGAGGAGTTTAGCAGGGTGATGATGTAGAAATTTGAGATGTCGATGATGGGCAAGTTGACCTACTTCCTTGGATTCCAAGTGAAGCAACTCAAGGACGGCACTTTCATCTCCCAAATGAAGTACACTCAGGATCTTCTCAAGAGGTTTGGGATGAAGGACGCCAAGCCCGTGAAGACACCGATGGGAACTGACGGGCACATTGACCTCAACAAAGGAGGTAAGTCCGTTGATCAAAAGGCATACCGGTCAATGATTGGTTCATTACTTTACCTTTGTGCTAGTAGACCGGACATTATGCTTAGTGTATGCATGTGTGCTAGATATCAGTCCGACCCCAAGGAATGTCACCTTGTGGCTGTTAAGCGAATTCTTAGGTATTTAGTTTCTACGCCTTGCTTCGGGATCTGGTATCCAAAGGGGTCTACCTTTGACTTGATTGGATACTCAGACTCCGATTATGCCGGGTGCAAGGTTGATAGGAAGAGTACATCAGGGACGTGCCAATTTCTAGGAAGGTTCCTGGTGTCCTGGAGTTCTAAGAAACAAACAACCGTTGCCCTATCCACCGCTGAGGCCGAGTACGTTGCCGCAGGACAGTGTTGCGAGTAACTAATTTGGATGAGGCAAACCCTCCGGGACTTTGGCTACAATCTGAGCAAAGCCCCACTCCTATGTGACAATAAGAGTGCAATCCACTTGGCAGATAATCTTGTTGAACACAGCCGCACTAAGCACATAGACATCCGGCATCACTTCCTGAGAGACCACCAGCAAAAGGGAGATATCGATGTGTATCATATTAGCACCAAGAACTAGCTAGCCGATATCTTCACTAAGCCTTTAGACGAGAAAAGGTTTTGCAGGTTGCGTAGTGAGCTAAATGTCTTAGATTCGCGTAACTTGGATTGATCTATAGCATACATGTATTCTATGCCTTTGATCATGTTACTTTGTGCATTTAAATCAGTTATTGTTTATTTGTGGTGCTCAAGTTGTACAAGTCATCCCCGGACCTCACAAGTCTGTATGCAAATGATGCATATATTTAGGGGGAGATGTGCTACAACGTGATCCCTTTGAGACTAACGTGTTTGTTTGAGTACACTTAATGTAGTCTCAAAGGTACATTGAAAGGGAAAGTGAACTTGGACGACAAAATGACTTCCACTGCACTCCGGTATTAGTGTATTTAATTCCAAGTTCATACTTATGCTCTCATTACCTTTTTTGCTCTTATTTGACATTTTGGTGAGGCAATGGGGTTAAAGGGCCAAATATAATCCCGTTTTGGTGCTTAATGCCAAAGGGGGAGAAATAAAGGCCAAAGCAAATGGATCAGCTAACCACTTGTGGATTTTGAAAATAGTAGAGTTAGAATTTGTGATTTGTCCAAAATACTCTTATTGCAAAATTTGGTCTATTATGGGGGAGAATTTTGATTATGGGAAAAAGGGGGAGTTTTTGGCACTTGATCAATTTTACTGTTGGAATATCTCTCTATTTGCCCAAACAAGTGTATTTGACTTAGAGATAGGAAAAAGAATTTGATTTGCAAAAACAAACCAAGTGGTGGCAAAGAGTGATCCAAATATGCCAAATCATAAGCAAAAACAATTTGGTCTTCATTTGCATTGATGTTGCACTTCTCTTTGTTGCTTTTTGATGTGTTGGCATGAATCACCAAAAAGGGGAGATTGAAAGGGAAATGTGCCCTTGGGCCATTTCTATAATTGTTTTGGTGATTAAATGTCCAACACGAATGTTTTGAACTCTTATGTGCTACACAAGCAAGAAGTGCAAATCAAAGACAAGGTATGTTTCTAGACTTAGTGAATTGTTTTTGAGTACTAACATGTTTATCTAAGTGCTAGAAACAGTGCCGAGAAAAGAAGAAACGAATTGGAAAAGAGTTGGCTGTGTACAGCCAACACCAGCTCAGGTCTGGCGCACCGGACAGTGTCAGGTGGTGCACCGGACAGTGTCCGGTGCCCCAGGCTGGCTCGGCGTCAACTAGGCGCTCTCGGGAAAAGGAAAAGGCGACATGTCTATAATTCACCGGACTGTCCGGTGAGCCAATGGCGCTAGTGGCCAACGGTCGTCCGCGCGATCAACACGCGACATGTGGCTCGCTCCAACGGTCGGCTGGGTGCACCGGACTGTCCGGTGTGCACCGGACAGTGTCCGGTGCGCCAACTGGCCCCAAGGAGCAACGGTCGGCTGCGCCAGATATGGAAGGAGACCGCGCACCGGACATGAACAGTGGCTGTCCGGTGGTGCACCGGATTGTCCGTTGCACCACTCGACAGAAGGCGAGGATGGCCTTCCAAGTTGATCTCCAACCTCCTAGCTGCCTTGGGGCTATAAAAGGGACCCCTAGGCTCATGGAGCACTACACCAAGCTTACAAGAAACATCCTAAGGCACCTAGACTCTGCATTCACGTAATCGGATCATAGTTCTTGAGATTTGAGCACTTTCGAGTTGTAAACTCCTCGTGCTGTGTTTGTGTGCTCACTTCTTCACTTGTGTGCGTGGTGTTGCTGCGGATTTGAGTCTTGCGTGTGTTGCTCTCCCATCCTTACTCTTGTGCTTCTTTGTGATCTCTATTGTTAGGGCAAGAGACTCCAAATTGTGGAGATTCCTCGCAACCAGGAAAAATACTCTAAGATAAAACACCGTGGTATTCAAGTTGATCATTAGATCACTTGAAAGGGGTTGATTGTAACCCTCGTCCATTGGGACGCCACAACGTAGAAGCAGGCAAGTGTCACTTGGCCGAACCACGGGATAAAAATCGTGTGTCTCGTGTGTTGCTTCCTGTGATTGTTTTGTTCGCACGAGCATGTTCCACGGCCACTTGATTTCACTAACATCTTAATAATCAAGTTTGTGGCTATTTAGTGTTTGATTTTACAGGATCACCTATTCACCCCCTATAGGTGCTCTCAATTACAAGTTAAGAATATGAACCTTCGTCCTAAAGTCATCACTTATTCGAAGTCATCACTTATTCGAATTGTTAGCTTGAAGGGCGAAGGTTTCTAAAGGTAGATGTGAATAGAATAGTATTGGATAAAATGACAATAGTTCTTTCTTGGTCATACCATGACTTCACCCTCCGCGCTACCACACCGTGCAAAAAATAGTGCAAAACGCACTCAAACCCACACCCCCTTTTTCCAAAAATTTGGGGTAACCACGAGACTACACATACCTTAGTGTTTATAAATAAACAATAATTATATTTGAATAAATATCTTAATACATATTTATCTATACTACTCTATTAGGAACCTAATATGGGCACCTAGTGCTACCATAACTTCACCTTCTACGCTGGCACTCTGGACTCGCCTCACGCGCAGCTACTGCCCTGTGGACACGCTGAGCGAGCACTCGAACCCGTATCCTAGCTTCGGAAATTTGAAGCTAACCACCAGACCACACGTACCTTAGTGTTTAGAAATAAACAATAATTATATTTGAATAAATACCTTAATACATATTTATATGATATATAAAAACCGTAGCAAAACACGGGCAACTTGCTAGTGTACAATGAAGTATGAAACTCATCTCATATGTCTTTGCATTTTTATTTCATTCTCCCTTATGTTAAACAAAATTACAAACATTCCTTTGGCTTCTCTATGAGAGGAAGATCGAAGGTTTTTCGAAGGCTAAGCAACATGAAGCTAAAGCCCTCGACAGGTGATCTTATATATTTCACTGTTTATCTATTTATAGGGGAGACAAATAACCTACAGAATTACATTCAAGCCCTCAGGATCTTACATACACGACTTACAAATGACATTATGGTCTTTCTTTCTTGCCGCTTAAAACTTCATCATCTTCTTTTCCGTCCCTTGGAACCCGAAGCTTGCCTTATACCTGTGTACCTCGAGGATCAGCTTTGTTCGCCCTTTTTACACCTGAAAACACATTTGCCGAAGCTTCTATATCCGAGGATGAGCTTCGTTCGTCGTTTGTATACTTGAAAACACATTCGTTTATTCCGAAGCAAGAGTTAATTAAGGACCTTCGGTAAAGGTAAGCTCTCAACATTATGTAAACCGGAATGATCCTTACTTGAGTGAGAAACAAAAGTACACATTTCTGAGACACGATAGGTTTCATATTTCGCCACACCGTGGAAACTGACATTGCAACACTTATCCACGTATGTTCACACATCATTTTTTTGTGAATCACTCCGATATGATCCGCACGGATATATATCCTGATCTATCCGGTGCGTCTGGCGCAACAAAAAAAGCTGATGAATCTGGATCATGATGCCTGTATAGAAACCAAAATCACCCCCAAGAGAGATTCACACATTGTCCATTTTGACCAGGTCCGTCCACTCGTTATTGTGGTCCGGGCGTCGTGCAGCAGGGCCATCATGCAATTGCATCGTTCATCGATCGTCCTGCTCTTTTCTGTCTCAACATCCAGCTACGAGTATGATGCGGCCGGGCCCCCTAATGGCTTGTCTCCATCATTATATTTCGCGTTTAATTCTCATCGTCAGGCCACAGAGATTCCCTGATTCTCAGGATTGCCTTGTTGACCGTCATATCGTGTGTGTTTTATGATTTTTTTGTTTGCTTGATTATGAAGTACACAAATGTCACTTTCTTGCTTCAAATCGTTGGTGGTGGCAGTGTCGTAACAAGGGCCGTGCCACACTGTCGACATGATCGCAATTCTCAGGAGAAATGGAGTTCCTTCCATTGGATTCTGGTTGGTTCAGTGAACACTGTGAAGATTGAATAATTATCCATAGCCTTTTGGTTCTTTTCATCTATCGGCTTTAGCTGATAAAGTCATTTGTGTCTTCTCATCATATATAAGAGTAGAGGTTGACCAATGCTCTTCTTTTAATGAAAAAGCCGTATACCATCCTCGGATGATAGAGACTTCAACCCTGTTTTCTGTTATTATGTAAATTGATGGACTTCAAATGTTTTCGTTGGGTAAATATATAGTGTTGGGATAATTTAGGCCATATGTTTGGAAAGGGTTTCACTTTAAGAACTTCACGTTCATTCCAACTTCTTCTATCCAAACTGGTCGAGCTTTATAAGCTCTAGCTTCAAAAAAAGAAATTGAAACTAGAGGCCACTTTTATGAAATTTTTAAAGCTCCTTAAAAGGTGCTTCAAAAACACTATTTTTATACCTCCTCATAAATTGCAGAATATTACCTACCATGCCATTGGTTACACAACCTACCGATTCACGCCTCTCTCTCCATGTATCATAGGCCACTAACCATCAAGGATAATTAAGGAAACTCTCACAAACTAATTGTATTATAGAAGCTAGAATCTATGTGCAAGCCAAACACTCCTGAAAACCCACCTAATAAGATACTGAAGTTGTTTTATGGTGAAGCTAAAAAAACTGAAGCTATAATTCTTGAAGTGAAACCATATCAAACAAAGCCTTAGTGTTGAAGTAAATTAATATATGACTGCTCCACAGTATATGTGGGGTCTCATCCACCTTACTTGTTTGGCAGCAAGAATACTAGAATTGCTATTTTTGAATAGCAAGAGAATTTTAATCCCCATTCTTGCTTTCAAACATGTCTAAAAAAATGCTCCGACAACCGGGAAAATTGTGGACAGTACGTCCGCTACACGTGGTGTTATGAATCAATACGACACAAAGCAGTAGATCAAACACAGAGAAGACACAAATTTAACGTGAAAAACCCTTCTAAAGCAAAGGGGAAAAAATCACGGGCGCCGCCAAGCAACAATATCACTACTTTTTGAGTGGTTACAGATCACAAGAGATTTACAATGAGGTGACAATCTCTGCGGATTAGAAGAGAATTTATAGAGGCGGAAACCCTAATGTGAGTAGGGAACACTCCGGCCCAAGCCTCTCGGCGATGGGCCTACTCTTCGCTCGCCAACTTGATCACTTTCTTTAGAATTTGGATCACAAACTCAACACGTGGCCGAGAGAAAAATTATGGACTCTCTCTCCTTCAGATACGCGCGTGTGTGGCCGAGAGAAAGATCCAACAAGCTAGCTAGCACTCCTTCGTTTCCAACCCGCATGCTCCTTGTCGTGGAGAACCGTGAACCGTGGAGTCGAATGAGCGCGGGCGATGTGGAGAACCATGGATCAAAACTTGCATTGTGACGTAGGTTCCGCACCGGACGTACCGTCCAGAATTCCCTCTACCCCAGTACTGTAGACTGTAGTTGCTTGCACCGGTGTACCAACTAGTTGCCGTGGTCATCATTTGCTGATGGAAATTAAATCTTCTACTCGATCGGTTCAATGAATTAGGAGTATTATTGATCTACACCCAATACGTACATATATGTTGTATACGGCAACTATGGCATGACTGCATGAGTCTATGCAAACCGCTTTCGCTCTTAATGCTCAAGTGGGTTCAGACATCATAAACCAGCTGCCAATGAACGACCGACAGCATGCATGATCATTCAACGGTCAGATCACAGATCACTTGATCAGCACGTATAGCAACTTAAAGTCTCCATGCATGCATGCAAGCGTACTATGTGCTTGAGGTCATGTTTGAATCTGGTAGAGATAATAGTTAGCTGTTAAAATTACATGCTTATATCTAAACATCCTAGCTAATAGTTTGGCTATTAGCTATTTTTAACAAATCAGCTAAAATAGTTAGCCAACTATTTATTAGATAGCTAATTTTATTAGTAACTTTTTAGCCAACTAACTATTAGATCTAGTGTATTCTTTGAGGAGATAGGTTCACTAACCTTCTTGATGATTCAGCCTGCCATTCAAGGTACGACCGTACCTGCACTTGTGGACAGGGACATAACACTAGCGAAAGGAAACCATGCATATAGTAGGTCGTCCTTGGGATGCATATACTATGATGTTTTCCTCGTATTATTCCAAAATTTCCTCATTGAATAATGCCTATCTATGACAAAAATTGGTCCACCGGAGGATCGGTGGTCAGGAGCTCAGGCTCCTATGTCACTATGTGACGAGATTATGACGAAAAAAGTAAAATATACAGCATCATCTAACACAACCTGTTTTAAATCACAAGTAGGTGGAGAACACCCTCTACGCTTACATTCAGATTACTTATATATGCCATTATACGTGAAAGACAATGTAAATAACATTATTATAATTTTTATCTAAATTATTCACCTCAATCACTACAAATAATATATATACGCAAATATCTCTCAGATGTACATATAAATACTAATATAAGGTATCACAACAAATAATTTAATATTCATAAAGCATGCTATATATGTTTCTAATTTACACACTTCTACAATTTTTAAGTTAAAGTAAGCATAATGCTATGTTCAATCATGAAGACTAATAATAAGTAAGCATGTATATAAGGATAAATGTTTATTTCAATATTTTATCAAGCATGTAAAATCATTTATTTAATAAACCAAATAACAATGTCATTGGTAGTTCAATTTAAGTTATACTAATATTGTCGGCGTTCCGAGACCGGGGGGTTCCCTGAGCCGACGAGTGAATGTCGCCGCGTGCCCCAGCCCAGATGGGTCGAGCGCGAGGGCGAGCGCGAAGGGGGAAGAGCGAGGCGGCCGGAGACCGGCGTGAGAGAGGTGGGAATCCCGCGGCCTTCGTGTTCGTCCCGCGCCTAGGTCGGGTGCGCTTGCAGTAGGGGGTTACAAGCGTCCACGCGGGAGAGGGAGCGAGCGGCCTCCGGTGAGCGCCTGTTCTCGTCCTCGTCCCCGCGCGGCCAACCCTCTCTAAGAGGGCCCTGGTCCTCCCTTTTATAGGCGCAAGGAGAGGATCCAGGTGTACAATGGGGGTGTAGCAGAGTGCTACGTGTCTAGCGGGGGAGAGCTAGCGCCCTAGGTACATGCCGTTGTGGCAGCCGGAGAGATCTTGGCACCCAGCTGGTGTGATGTCGTGGCCGTCGGAGGAGCGATGGAGCTTGGCGGAGGGACAGCTGTCGGAGCGGTTGAGTCCTTGCTGACGTCCTCTTGCTTCCGTAAGGGGGCTGAGAGCCACCGTCGTCACAGAGCATGCGGGGCGCCATCATTGCCTATCTGGCGGAGCGAGCCAGATGGGACGCCGGTCTTGTTCCCTGCGGCCCGAGTCAGCTCGGGGTAGGGTGATGATGGCGCCTCCTGTTGACGTGGCTGGTCTGCGCCCTAGGTTGGGCGATGTGGAAGCTCCTCCGAAGCCGAGGTCGAGTCCGAGCCCCCCGGGTCGGGCGAGGCGGAGATTGCCGGCTGGTGCCGGGGCGGAGTCCGAGCCCCGGGGTCGGGCGAAGCGGAGTTCGTCGTCTTCTGGGGCCGAGCCCAAGTCCGAGCCCTGGGTCGGGCGAGGCGGAGATCGTCGTCTTCTGGGGCCGAGCCCAAGTCCGAGCCCTGGGTCGGGCGGAGTTCGCCATCTTCCGGGACTTAGCCCGAGTCCGAGCCCTGGGTCGGGCGGAGTTCGTCGTCTTCTGGGACTTAGCCCGAGTCCGAGCCCTGGGTCGGGCGGAGTGGAGTTCGCCGTCTTCCGGGACTTAGCCCGAGTCCGAGCCCTGGGTCGGGCGGAGTTCGTCGTCTTCCGGGACTTAGCCCGAGTCCGAGCCCTGGGGTCGGGCGAGGCGGAGCTTCCTATGGAGCCTTCGGCCGGGCCTGACTGCCTGTTAGTCTCACTCTGTCAAGTGGCACCGCAGTCGGAGTGGCGCAGGCGGCGCTGTCCTTCTGTCAGGCCGGTCAGTGGAGCGGCGAAGTGACGGCGGTCACTTCGGCTCTGCCGGCTGGGGGGCGCGCGTCAGGATAAGGGTGTCAGGCCACCTTTGCATTAAATGCTCCTGCGACTTGGTCGGTCGGTGCGGCGATTTGGTCAGGGTTGCTTCTTAGCGAAGGCAGGGCCTCGGGTGAGCCGGGAATATGTTCGCCGCTGAAGGGGGGCCTCGGGCGAGACGGAAATCCTCCGGGGTCGGCTGCCCTTGTCCGAGGCTAGGCTCGGGCGAGGCGTGATCGTGTCCCTCGAATGGACTGATCCCTGACTTAATCGCGCCCATCAGGCCTTTGCAGCTTTGTGCTGATGGGGGTTACCAGCTGAGAATTAGGAGCCTTGAGGGTACCCCTAATTATGGTCCCCGACAGTAGCCCCCGAGCCTCGAAGGGAGTGTTTGCACTCGCTTGGAGGCTTTCGTCGCACTTTTTTGCAAGGGGACCAGCCTTTCTTGGTTGCGTTTTGTTCCGGTGGGTTCGCGCGAGCGCACCCGCCGGGTGTAGCCCCCGAGGCCTCGGAGGAGTGGTTTCACTCCTTCGAGGTCTTAATGCCTCGCGTAATGCTTCGGCTGGTCTGGTCGTTCCCTCATGCGAGCTGGCCGTAGCCCAGGTGTACGGTCGGGTCCCAAGTTCTCGGGCTGGTATGTTGACGCTGTCAACGGTTCGGCCGGAGCCGGGTTTGCGAGAGCAGCCCCCGAGCCTCTGCACAGAGCGAGAGGGCGGTCAGGGGTAGACTCGGCTTTTTTACATACGCCCCTGCGTCGCCTTTCCGCAAGGAGGAGGGGGGGGGGAAAGCGCCATGTTGCCCTCGATGGGCGCCGAACATGGTGTCTCCGATGAGCTGCAAGCGGGTAATCCGAGTGGACGTCCGTGCCCCATTCGTTAGGGGTCGACTAGGGGCCAGGAGGCACGCCCAAAAGTACCTGCGGGTGATCTGCCGGACCCGGTCCCCTGGCGACGGGGTCCGAGGGCTCGATGCCTCCCTCTGATGGGATTCCGTTACAAGATCGCTCCCGCTGGTCTCGGAAATGTCCTAGGGTACCTCGGGAGCGCAGCCCGAGCCTTGGTTATGTATCGAACGTACCCATGGTCATCCCTCGCTCGGCGTCTGAGGCGGCTGTGAACCCTTCGGGGGCCAGCCTTCGAACCCCTGATCAGTAATGGGCGTGGAGCCCGAGTAGCCTGAGGCGGCCGTGGAACCCTTTCGAGGGGCCAGCCTTCGAACCCCTGACCAGTAGTGGGTGTAGGGCCCACGCGATCTGAGGCGGTTGTCGAACCCTTCCGGGGGGGCCAGCCTTCGAACCTCTGATCAGTAGGGGGGGCTCGGAGCCTGGTTCCTTCTCGGGGAAGGATCCTTTTCGGGGTATCCCCCTTTCCCGGTCCCTGTTGCAAGAGAGAGAAAGAGGAAAAACGGAAAAGGATACGAAATCGAACGATGCGGCGTACCTTTTTTGACGCGGTCATTACGGCGAAGGCGAAGCGTCGCTCGCTTCTCCTGCCAGAGGCGCCGCGTGTCCCGCCGCGGAGTCGATGCGACGGGGCGAGTAGTTCGCAGGGTAGCCGTTGCGCGTGCGTGAGCCGTTCGAGGAACGGGTCACGGGCGCGTTGTCTTCACGCCGTGAGAGAGGGTTCTCTCGCTGCCCCCGGATGGGACGTAAGCTTGGTTGACGACGTGACCGCTGCATCTGCTCGCCTGCCACCGCCATTACTGCCGGCCCACTTTTGGCCGCATTGACCGTCACGCCAGGCTGGTGCTGCTGGGTCGCGCACTGGGTCGCCTCGAGTCGCGGTATTGGTTCCGCAGTCGAGGAGGCGCGGTGGTGGCGCAGGTGGCGATGCAGTTACTCACACGTAGCAACCGGCGCACCGGTTGCATGAAGCGTGGGCCTGGGCCTCCAGGCTGGGCGTGTTGGGAGTCGGAGAAGTGCGCCCACTTGGCGCGGTTGCATGCTGCCTGCACGGCTGCCCGCCCTTTCGCCCGTTGGTCTGGGCAAAAGTGGAGGGTCGCTTGTAACCGCTGGGTGGTTGTACGCACCGCGCGCGGCGGTTTGGCTTCTTCTGCTCTGAGCCGGCTTGCATGACGTGTGGGACCCAGCCCCCGCACCGCAGGGGAGGACCTTGGAGTGTGTTGGAGAAGACTCAGCCCGTGATGGCCGGGGACGCAAGTAGGGAGAGCCGCCTTTAAAAGGAGGGCGATCCCCTTGGGAGGCGACCATGTCTTCGCGCTCCCTTATGCATCACGTCTTTCCGCCTTCCAAGCCTCCGGATGGGGGATATCCGCCGTCTTTCCGCCTTGTCGTTGGAGGAAACACAACTCCGCGGGAGTTGGTACCTTTCAGCCATCATTCGGCTTCAAGGATTTTCATCATGCAGCCCGGCTGCACCCCTCCACCGGCGGTCACCCAAGATGGTGACCTCCAGTTTGATGGTGGGGGAAAGCGAGCCGGGCTGCGGACTCTGCCCCTCCCTCAGCCTCAAGGATTTTCATCATCCAGGCTGAGGTGGAGGATGAGGCGAGTCGGGGGGCTGCCTCCGCGTGGGTCGGTCACCTTTTTCTTCCCCTGACGTCTGGGGGAGAAAGGCATCCTCCAGCCTCGCAGAGGCTTCCTCCAGCCATGCCGAGAAAGGAGGACCGCCGCCACTCAGCCAGGGCGCAGCATTACGTCCTCCGTCCGGACGATGGTTGCGCCGCGTACCGTGAGGGCGGCGCCCATGTTCTGGGTGGTTCTGGCGAGGGCGAAGACCTGCCGGCGTGCTTTGAGGCGTCGGCAGCCGGAGAAGGCTTCTCTACCGATGAGATTGCCAACTCCGCCAGTAGCTCTGGGTCTCCGTCTCCCGGCCTGAATGGCTGGCTCTCGTCCTCGGTGGGTGAGAGTCCTTCTGCCGCAGCACCCGCCCCGAAGCCGCTGCTGAAGCTGCTTCGTCGCCCGGGACGGGGGCTGTTGTCGCTGCTTGCCGGATCGGGCGGCGGCGAGCCGCCCGTCGGCCCGCGATTGCTCCGCGGGTTCCCCAATCTTGTGGGGTTGTTCGTACCCACGGAGACGGAAACGGGGTTCCGTTTGTAATGGCACTTTGGATGCCAGTGTTTTTGTTCATTCTGGCCGTCGGGGCCTGAACATGTAGGTAGTTTTGGCACGGAGCCGTGTTTTTTCCTGCTTTTCGAGCACTAAGACTCGCCTGTTGGTTGTCTGAACCGCTTCACCAAGCGTGAATCGCCCCGTGTACAGGTGACGAGTGAGGTATCCGTATCCCGGAGGCGTAGGAGTCCCTCGGCTCGGTCGGCCTTGTTGTCCGAGGCTTCTCTAGATTAGTTAAAGGAACCCCTCGGCCGCTCTTCGATGAGCCGAGGCCAGGGGTAGCGGCGTCAACATGAACAGAGGCAGAGTAGGCTCGAGAAGAAAACCTGGTTGGCCTGAGCCTGGCCAGGTCGTCCGTTAGCGGGACCGACGCTAGAGTTGACCAGCCGAGGCCTCGGGTCGGGCTGACGTCCTTGGAGGGCAGCTGGCCGAGGCCCCGGGGTGACCGGCCGAGCCGCCTGCTCGGGCCCGATTCCTGAGAAGCCCCTGGTAGCGATAGCCCGGGCGTGGCGATGACGTCGTCCTTTAGAATGGAGATCTTCGGACCGCGTCGCCGTCCGAGGCTTGGTCAGACCTCGCCGAAGGTGTCGTCGATGCCGGGGGTGCGGCTGCTCCCTTCAGCCGTCAAGATCCAAGCCTGCAGGATCGGATTGTCTTGTAGCGTGTGTTCCCTGTGGCCGCCGAGGCCAAAACACACCCTCGCCGTATTGTAAAGCCGCGTCTCCTTTCCTCTTGTTTCGAGTATCCGGACCTTTTTGTTGGTAACAGAAATGTTTGTGCGAGCGAGAGTTGCTTCTCGCGGAGGGTGATGAGTGAGGTATCCGTATCCCGGAGGCGTAGGAGTCCCTCGGCTCAGTCAGCCTTGCCGCTTACGCGCACTCTTACCCGTCCATGGGGCTCTGTTCCCGACGCAGTCGAGAAGGCTCGAGAAATCGCTTCGGCAGAAGAGCTTCCGAACGTGAAGACTTGTTCGGTCCGCGGGATCACTTATCCGAACGTGAGTTACTTATCGCAGAAGGCGATGAGTGAGGTATCCGTATCCCGGAGGCGTAGGAGTCCCTCGGCTCGGTCAGCCTTGGCTGCTTACGTGCACTCCGTCGTTTTCAGGATCCACTTTCAAAGTAGTCAAATAGCCCGAAAGACCTTATGGCAGAAGAGATCTTTTTTTGAGGAAAATTTCGACGCAGAGGGGGTTCCCCCCCTTTTAGCCCCCGAGGGAGGGTCGGGCTTTGTCGAGGCGAGGCCGACCCTTCCTCGACGACTAAACTTTCACTGGGCGCGAGGTATATGAACAACTTGAAAACATCTTAAGGGTAGAAGCGACGTAGCTGTTGGATGTTCCAAGCGTTGTCGTAGACCTCGCCTTGACTGTTGGCCAGCTTGTACGTTCCGAGCTTCTGAACTTTGGCGATGACGAACGGCCCCTCCCAGGGAGGCGTGAGCTTGTGCCGCCCTCGGGCATCTTGTCGTAGTCGAAGCACCAGATCGCCCACCTGGAGGTCTCGGGACCGGACCCCTCGGGCGTGGTAGCGTCGCAGGGACTGCTGGTATCGCGCCGAGTGTAGTAAGGCCTTGTCCCGAGCCTCCTCCAGCTGGTCCAGCGAGTCTTCTCGGCTAGCTTGGTTGCTTTGGTCGGTGTAGGCCCTCGCCCTCGGGGAGCCGTATTCCAGGTCTGTGGGCAAGATAGCCTCGGCCCCGTAGACTAGGAAGAACGACGTGAAGCCCGTGGCTCGGCTTGGCGTTGTCCTCAGACTCCAGACCACCGAGGGGAGTTCCTTCATCCATCGCTTGCCGAACTTGTTGAGGTCGTTGTAGATCCGAGGCTTGAGCCCTTGTAGAATCATGCCGTTGGCACGCTCTACTTGCCCTTTTGACATGGGGTGAGCCACGGCGGCCCAGTCCACCCGGATGTGATGATCCTCGCAGAAGTCCAGGAACTTTCTGCCGGTGAACTGGGTGCCGTTGTCGGTGATGATGGAGTTCGGGACCCCGAAGCGATGGATGATGTTGGTGAAGAACGCCACCGCCTGCTCGGACCTGATGCTGTTTAGGGGTCGTACCTCAATCCACTTGGAGAATTTGTCGACGGCGACCAAAAGGTGCGTGTAGCCCCGGGTGCCTTCTGCAAGGGGCCGACGAGGTCCAGACCCCACACAGCAAAAGGTCAGGTGATGGGTATCGTCTGCAGAGCCTGAGCGGGCAGGTGGGTCTGCCTTGCGTAGAACTGACACCCTTCGCAGGTGCGAACAATTCTAGTGGCGTCGGCCACCGCCGTCGGCCAGTAGAAGCCTTACCGGAAAGCATTCCCGACAAGGGCTCGAGGCGCTGCGTGATGGCCGCAAGCCCCCGAGTGTATCTCTCGCAGGAGTTCCTGACCTTCGGCGATGGAGATGCACCGCTGGAGGATGCCGGAGGGGCTGCGGTGGTAGAGCTCCTTCTCATCTCCCAGCAAGACGAATGACTTGGCGCGCCGCGCCAACCCCCGAGCCTCGGCTCGGTCGAGGGGTAGCTCTCCTCGGTGGAGATATTGTAGGTACGGGGTCTGCCAGTTTCGATTAGGCGTGACCCCGCTTCGCTCCTCCTCGACGCGCAGTGCCTCACCCTCGGGGGCCGAGGGTACCTCGGACTGAACCGAGGGCGCCTCGGGCCGAGCTGAGGGTGCCTCGGGATGAGCCGAGGGTGCCTCGGACTGAGCCGAGGGCGCCTCGGGTTGAGCCAAGGGTGCCTCGGACTGAGCCGAGGGTACCTCGGACTGAGCCGAGGGTACCTCGGGCTCGGACGTGTCGTCGATCTTGACGGAGGGTTGATGCAGGTCTAGGGAGAAGACGTCCGGGGGAACCGTCGTTCGCCCCGAGGCTATTTTAGCCAGCTCGTCCGTAGTCTCGTTGTAGCGCCGAGCGATGTGGTTGAGCTCGAGCCCGTAGAGCTTGTCTTCCAGGCGCCGAACCTCATCGCAGTAGGCCTCCACCTTCGGGTCGCGGCAATGGGAGTTCTTCATGACTTGGTCGATGACGAGCTGCGAGTCACCGCGGGCGTCGAGGCGTCGGACCCCTAGCTCGATGGCGATCCGCAACCCGTTGACCAGAGCCTCATACTCGGCCACATTGTTGGACGCCGGGAAGTGGAGGCGTAGCACGTAGCGTAGATGCTTTCCGAGGGGTGAGATGAAGAGTAGGCCTGCGCCGACTCCTGTCTTCATCAGCGACCCGTCGAAGAACATGGTCCAGAGCTCCGGTTGGATCGGAGCCATCGGTAGCTGGGTGTCGACCCATTCAGCCACGAAGTCCGCCAAGACCTGGGACTTAATGGCCTTCCGGGGAGCGAACGAGATTGTCTCGCCCATGATCTCCACCGCCCACTTTGCAATCCTACCCGAGGCCTCTCGGCACTGGATGATCTCTCCCAGGGGGAAGGATGACACCACAGTCACCGGATGAGACTCGAAGTAGTGTCGCAGCTTCCGCCGCGTCAGGATCACCGCGTACAGCAGCTTCTGAACTTGTGGGTAGCGGATCTTGGTTTCGGACAGTACCTCGCTGATGAAGTAGACTGGCCTCTGAACGGGCAATACGTGCCCCTCTTCTTGCCTCTCGACCACAATCGCGACGCTAACCACCTGAGTGGTCGCGACGACGTAGACCAGGAGGGCTTCTCCGGCAGCTGGGGGCACCAAGATAGGCGCCTTTGTGAGGAGCGCCTTCAAGTTCCTGAGGGCTTCCTCGGCCTCAGGGGTCCAAGTGAAGCACTCGGCCTTCCTTAAGAGGCGGTACAGAGGTAGACCTCTTTCGCCGAGGCGTGAGATGAAGCGGCTCAGAGCCGCGAGGCATCCCATGACCCTCTGTACGCCTTTCAAGTCCTTGATGGGCCCCATGCTGGTGATAGCTGCGATCTTCT
Organism: Zea luxurians; assembly: GCA_029449295.1. Lineage (NCBI taxonomy): Eukaryota > Viridiplantae > Streptophyta > Magnoliopsida > Poales > Poaceae > Zea > Zea luxurians. The sequence continues at coordinate 14,754,096 of JAOPSE010000052.1, read as the reverse complement.
CCGGGTTGGCTTCGATGCCTCGCTCGGAGGCGATGAACCCCAAGAGCATGCCTCGGGGTACTCCGAAAACACACTTTTCGGGATCGAGCTTGACGCCTTTCGCCTTGAGACATCGGAATGTCGCTCCAAGGTCGGAAAGGAGGTCGGAGGCTTTCCTCGTCTTGACTATGATGTCATCGACGTAGGCCTCGACCGTGCGGCCAATGTGTTCGCCGAACACATGGTTCATGCACCGCTGGTACGTCGCGCCCGCATTCCTCAAGCCGAACGGCATGGTGACATAGCAGTACATGCCGAAGGGTGTGATGAAAGAAGTCGCGAGCTGGTCGGACTCTTTCATCCTGATTTGATGATACCCTGAGTAGGCATCGAGGAAAGACAGGGTTTCGCACCCAGCAGTGGAATCCACGATTTGGTCGATGCGAGGCAGAGGGTAGGGAACCTTCGGACATGCTTTGTTGAGACTAGTGTAGTCTACACACATCCGCCATTTCCCCCCTTTCTTTCTCACAAGCACAGGGTTGGCAAGCCATTCGGGATGGAATACCTCTTTGATGAACCCTGCCGCCATTAGCTTGTGGATCTCCTCTCCTATGGCTCTGCGCTTCTCCTCGTCGAATCGGCGCAGTGGCTGCTTGACGGGTCGGGCTCCGGCTCGGATGTCCAGCGAGTGCTCGGCGACATCCCTCGGTATGCCGGGCATGTCCGAGGGACTCCACGCGAAGACGTCGGCGTTCGCGTGGAGAAAGTCGACGAGCACTGCTTCCTATTTGGGATCGAGCCCGGAGCCGATCCGGATCTGCTTGGAGGCGTCGCCGCTGGGGTCAAGGGGGACGGACTTAATCGTCTCCGCTGGCTCAAAGTTGCCGGCATGACGCTTCACGTCTGGCACCTCCTTAGAGAGGCTCTCCAGGTCGGCGATGAGGGCCTCGGACTCGGCGAGGGCCTCGGCGTACTCCACGCACTCCACGTCGCATTCGAACGCGTGTTTGTACGTGGGGCCGACGGTGATGACCCCGTTGGGGCCCGGCATCTTGAGCTTCAGGTAGGTGTAGTTGGGGACGACCATGAACTTCGCGTAGCATGGCCTCCCTAGTACCGCGTGGTAGGTTCCTCGGAACCCGACCACCTCGAACGTCAGGGTCTCCCTTCGGAAGTTGGAGGGTGTTCCGAAGCAGACGGGAAGGTCGAGCTGTCCGAGGGGTTGGACGCGCTTCCCGGGAATGATCCCATGGAAGGGCGCAGCGCCTGCCCGGACAGAGGATAGATCGACATGCAGGAGCCCGAGGGTCTCGGCGTAGATGATGTTGAGGCTGCTGCCTCCGTCCATGAGGACCTTGGTGAGCCTGACGTCGCCGATGATGGGGTCGACGACGAGCGGGTATTTCCCCGGGCTCGGCACATGGTCGGGGTGATCGTCTCGGTCGAAGGTGATGGGCTTGTCGGACCAGTCCAGATAGACTGGCGCCGCCACCTTCACCGAGCAGACCTCCCGGCGCTCTTGCTTGCGGTGCCGAGCCAAGGCGTTCGCCGCCTGCCCACCATAGATCATGAAGCAGTCGCGGACCTCAGGGAACTCTCCTGCCTGGTGATCTTCCTTCTTGTTGTAGTCGCGGGCCTTGCCACCCTCCGCGGGTGGCCCGGCCCTGTGGAAGTGGCGCCGAAGCATGACGCACTCCTCAAGGGTGTGCTTGATGGGTCCCTGGTGATAGGGGCACGGCTCCTTGAGCATCTTATCGAAGAGGTTGGCACCTCCAGGGGGCTTCCGAGGGTTCTTGTACTCGGCGGCGGCGACAAGGTCCGCGTTGGCGGCGTCGCGTTTCGCTTGCGACTTCTTCTTGCCCTTCTTCTTGGCGCCGCGCTGAGTTGACGCCTCGAGAGCATCTTCCGATGGGCAGCCCTAGGGCTGCTTGTCCTTTCGGAAGATAGCCTCGACCGCCTCCTGGCCGGAGGCGAACTTGGTGGCGATGTCCATCAGCTCGCTCGCCCTGGTGGGGGTCTTGCGACCCAGCTTGCTCACCAGGTCGCGGCAGGTGGTGCCAGCGAGGAACGCGCCGATGACATCCGAGTCGGTGATGTTGGGCAGCTCGGTGCGCTGCTTCGAGAATCGCCGGATGTAGTCTCGGAGAGACTCTCCCGGCTGCTGTCGGCAGCTTCGGAGGTCCCAGGAATTCCCGGGGCGCACGTAAGTGCCCTGGAAATTGTCGGCGAAAGCTTGGACTAGGTCGTCCCAGTTGGAGATCTGCCCCGGAGGCAGGTGCTCCAACCAGGCGCGAGCGGTGTCGGAGAGGAACAGGGGGAGGTTGCGGATGATGAGGTTGTCATCGTCCGTTCCACCTAGTTGGCAAGCCAGACGGTAGTCCGCGAGCCACATTTCCAGTCTCGTCTCCCCCGAGTACTTTGTGATAGTAGTCGGGGGTCGGAACCGGGTCGGGAACGGCGCCCGTCGGATGGCTCGGCTGAAGGCTTGCGGACCGGGTGGTTCGGGCGAGGGACTCTGATCCTCCCCGCTGTCGTAGCGTCCCCCACGCCTGGGGTGGTAGCCTCGGCGCACCCTCTCATCGAGGTGGGCCCGACGGTCACGGTGATGGTGCTCGTTGCCGAGGCGACCCGGGGCCGCTGGCGCGGTGTTGCGCGTGCGCCCGGTGTAGACCGAGGCTTCCCGCATGAATCGGGAAGTCGCGGCATGAGGTTCTGAGCGGTACCCCTGCCTTCGGGAGGCAGAGCTCTCGGCCCGTCGGACCGCGGCGCCTTCTAGGAGATTCTTGAGCTCTCCCTGGATTCGCCGTCGCTCGGTGGTTGATGGCTCCGGCATCGCGCGAAGAAGCATTGCTGCTGCCGCCAGGTTCTGGCCGACCCCACTAGATGCGGGTGGTGGCCTGACCCTGACGTCGTCGTTGATGCGGTGCTGGAAGCCTTGGGGTAGATGACGTATTTCCCCAGCCGGAAGTTGGCCCGCCCACGCCTGCCCGACGTCCCGACGGATCGGCTCAAGCGCTCCTGCTCCCTCGTCGAGCCTGGCCTGCACCCCGCGGATTTGCTCGAGCTGTGGGTCATGACCCCCCGCCTGAGTGGGGACCACAGCTAGCTCCCGTGGGATGTCAACGCGAGGCGCCGGCCTAGGGAGGTCACCGTCCTCCGGCATGCCGAGATGGTTGCCTTCGGGGGGACCCCCTAGATCGACGTGGAAGCATTCGCGACTTGGGCCGCAGTCCTCGTCGCCGAGGCTACGGCTACCGTCGGAACAGTCGGAAAGGCAGTAGTCGCATGCGGTCATGAAGTGCCGCATGGCACTGGGGTTGCCAAGTCCAGAGAAATCCCAATAGATGCTGGGCTCGTCGTCTTCCTCGGACCCAGAGGGCCCGTAGGTCGAGACGTCCATCAGCCGGTCCCAAGGTGACCGCATACGAATCTCCAGAGGGTTTGGACTCGCCTCAACAAGAGCGCCCGCCAAAGCGGGGCCGCTAGGCGGGTCGAGGTTGAATCCGAAAGACGTGGGATGGGAATCGGTCGGTACCTTTTGGTCGACGGGCGGCGATGAGGTCACGTCGGGGACTGACTGCGACGTCGTCTCAGGTACGAGGGTGACGTCCAGCAAGCTTTTCGCGAGCGTGCTGGCGTCGTCCGCTTGCTCGGGTTTGGCGTGTCTCGGGGGGACGGCGCTCGCCTTCGTCTCAAACGCGAGGTCGACGCCCGGTGCGCCCCCCGTTGGGGTGCCGGGGCCGTCGACTCGCTCGACAGCCGACGAGGCGCTGTCCCCTGCTTGGCCTTGGTTGCCCCGCCTCCTCCTCCGTCGGCGGGGGAGAGGACGGGGTGAGCTCAAAGGTTGTTCTTCCACCATGCGGGGAAGACGTCGCCAATTCCGCTGCCGGCGGGCGGGTTGTCGGCCGCCACTGTCGTTGTCGCACGGCGGTGGAAGGAGTATCATGTCGTAGCTGCCGTCGAGGGACATGAACTCAAGACTCCCGAAATGGAGCACCGTCCCGGGTTGGAGAGGTTGCTGGAGACTGCCCATCTGGAGCTTGACGGGAAGCTGTTCGTCAACACACAGCAGGCCCCTACCTGGCGCGCCAACTGTCGGCGTTCCGAGACCGGGGGGTCCCTAAGTCGACGAGTGAATGTCGCCGCGTGCCCCAGCCTAGATGGGTCGAGCGCGAGGGCGAGCGCGAAGGGGGGAGAGCGAGGCGGCCGGAGACCGGCGTGAGAGAGGTGGGAATCCCGCGGCCTTCGTGTTCGTCCCACGCCCAGGTCGGGTGCGCTTGCAGTAGGGGGTTACAAGCGTCCATGCGGGAGAGGGAGCGAGCGGCCTCCGGCGAGCGCCTGTTCTCGTCCTCGTCCCCGCGCGGCCAACCCTCTCTAAGAGGGCCCTGGTCCTCCCTTTTATAGGCGCGAGGAGAGGATCCAGGTGTACAATGGGGGGTGTAGCAGAGTGCTACGTGTCTAGCGGGGGAGAGCTAGCGCCCTAGGTACATGCCGTTGTGGCAGCCGGAGAGATCTTGGCACCTAACTGGTGTGATGTCGTGGCCGTCGGAGGAGCGATGGAGTTTGGCGGAGGGACAGCTGTCGGAGCGGTTGAGTCCCTGCTGACGTCCTCTTGCTTCCGTAAGGGGGCTGAGAGCCGCCGTCGTCACAGAGCATGCGGGGCGCCATCATTGCCTATCTGGCGGAGCGAGCCAGATGGGACGCCGGTCTTGTTCCCTGCGGCCCGAGTCAGCTCGGGGTAGGGTGATGATGGCGCCTCCTGTTGACGTGGCTGGTCTGCGCCCTAGGTTGGGCGATGTGGAAGCTCCTCCGAAGCCGAGGTCGAGTCCGAGCCCCCCGGGTCGGGCGAGGCGGAGATTGCCGGCTGGTGCCGGGGCGGAGTCCGAGCCCCGGGGTCGGGCGAAGCGGAGTTCGTCGTCTTCTGGGGCCGAGCCCAAGTCCGAGCCCTAGGTCGGGCGAGGCGGAGATCGTCGTCTTCTGGGGCCGAGCCCAAGTCCGAACCCTGGGTCGGGCGAGGCGGAGATCGTCGTCTTCTGGGGCCGAGCCCAAGTCCGAGCCCTGGGTCGGGCGGAGTTCGCCGTCTTCCGGGACTTAGCCCGAGTCCGAGCCCTGGGTCGGGCGGAGTTCGTCGTCTTCCGGGACTTAGCCCGAGTCCGAGCCCTGGGTCGGGCGGAGCGGAGTTCGCCGTCTTTCGGGACTTAGCCCGAGTCCGAGCCCTGGGTCGGGCGGAGTGGAGTTCGTCGTCTTCCGGGACTTAGCCCCAGTCCGAGCCCTGGGTCGGGCGAAGTTCGTCGTCTTCCGGGACTTAGCCCGAGTCCGAGCCCTGGGGTCGGGCGAGGCGGAGCTTCCTATGGAGCCTTCGGCCGGGCCTGACTGCCTGTCAGTCTCACTCTGTCAAGTGGCACCGCAGTCGGAGTGGCGCAGGCGGCGCTGTCCTTCTGTCAGGCCGGTCAGTGGACCGGCGAAGTGACGGCGGTCACTTCGGCTCTGCCGGCTGGGGGGCGCGCGTCAGGATAAGGGTGTCAGGCCACCTTTGCATTAAATGCTCCTGCGACTTGGTCGGTCGGTGCGGCGATTTGGTCAGGGTTGCTTCTTAGCGAAGGCAGGGCCTCGGGCGAGCCGGGAATATGTTCGCCGCTGAAGGGGGGCCTCGGGCGAGACGGAAATCCTCCGGGGTCGGCTGCCCTTGTCCGAGGCTAGGCTCGGGCGAGGCGTGATCGTGTCCCTCGAATGGACTGATCCCTGACTTAATCGCGCCCATCAGGCCTTTGCAGCTTTGTGCTGATGGGGTTACCAGCTGAGAATTAGGAGCCTTGAGGGTACCCCTAATTATGGTCCCCGACAAATATCCATGATAATAAATTTCACAAGCATTTAGTATAAATAAGCTTGTACATTTTACTACTGAAATATATATCATATCAATGTTGGTAATTTAATTTTAAGCTCTCTTTATTTTATAAAATAATTCTAAATACATATCAATTTTGTGATATAATAGATTCAACATGTGAAGTGTTGCAACCCAAACTAAAACGATTATTTATGCCATTGTAAGAACAAGAGGGTAACCTAGAACATATTATCCTTTTTAATAAAATAAACATACATTTTTAAAAAATAAACTATATAATAAGCAATACATTTTTTACTTGAAATATGGATAAAAATGACAATAACTAGATTAGTTGAAAGTTAAACTATAGATTTCTGACGTCATAGAAGTAACACAACAATAGTTTATATATATTCCCTAGAAACTCTAGCTAGAGGTCTCTAATGGAATCTCCTTGTTAATTCTCACGAAGGCCACTTGAAAAAAGATAAATCCTACAAATTCTACCAAAAAACATAAGCATCTCTATGTTTTGTAAACATGTATATTAGGATAAACATTTATTTCAATAGCTTATCAAGCGTGAAATTTTTATATTTAATAAATCAAACAACAATGACATTGACAATTCAATTTTAAGTTATATTAATATCCATGATAATAAATTTCATAAGCATTTAGTATAAATAAGCTTGTACATTTGACTGAAATATATATCATATCAATATTGCTAATTTAATTTTAAGCACTCTTTATTTTATAGAATAATTCTAATATATATGCAATTTTGTGATATAATATATTCAACATGTTAAGTGTTGCAACCCAAGCTAAAACAATTATTTATGCCATTGTAAGAACAAGATGGTAACCTAGAACATATGATCTTTTTTTAATAAAATCAACAGATTTTTAATACAAGATATAAAAATCAATACATTTTAACTTGAAATATTGATAAAAAATGACAATAACTAGATTAGCTAAAAAATTGAACTATAGATTTGTGATGTCATAGAAGGAACACAATAGGAATTTATAAATCTTCCCTATAAACTCTAGCTAGAGGTCTCTAATGCAGTCTCCTTGTTAATTCTCATAAAGGCCACATGAAAAAAGATACACCCTACAAATTCTACCAAAAAGCATAAACATCTCTATGTTTTGTAGGAAAAAAATTCTACCAAAAAACATAAACATTTTGAATAAAAGATGCAATAGCAGTATAGAATTTTAACTTAACACGTGGAAAAATATAACCACCCAGTTGTCACACTCGGATTTAAGGGATAAAGCTGGGTGCATCTGATATATGTGCCAAGGAAGAACAACACACATAATAATAGAGTGCATAGAGATAAATGTCATAAATATCATAAATGTACTTATTACATAGTGGAAGTCTTACAAAAAATAAATAATAATATAAAGCAACCTAAATATTATTCCCTGGCGCCACAAAGCTGACTGGGAGACGTCACCTAGATCAAGTCGAAAGCCTCAGTGTTAGGCGGCTTCTCTTCGACCACCTGTTCTTCTCCTGTGGGGGGTGTGAGACAGCAAGAGTGAGCTCACATACGTTCATAGCTCAACAAGTCGTGGGGAATAATGTGCATGAACTTACCAAAGGTGGGAGTTCATGTGAAGTGTAAGGCTGATCAACAAAATAAAGGTTGAAGCTGAACATTGCTTTTATGAGTTGGTCAAAATTTTATTAGCAATTACTAAGTATAAGTAAATACCAAAACTCAGTAATAATAAGTAAAAGTAATAATAAAATAATCCCAATGCGATGCAAATGATAAATTGAATTTAATTCCATAAGTTAATCATGTGAGGGTCTGAGCTGCTCATGACCGTGAGCACAACTAGTATACCAGTTTTACACTCTGCAGAGGTTACACATCTTTACCCAGAAGTCATGTTACCCATCTGCCAAGAGACGGCCAATCCCATATACCTCTACCGAGGAGACGAGGCATGGTAACACTATGAGGCCTTTACAAAGTTCCATTAGCTTCAGAAAATCCGCTATAGTTTATAGGAAGCTCCAGTGCAAGAATCCCTCGCCTGTCCACCATCGCAGCAAAATCAACCCAAGGACCTCTCTACACTGACCACTCACCTACTGCCCTTGCCCCTTTCGGGTAAGGTAGTCATCCACTAGCTTTCCTAATTAATCAACAAAGGGCGTCCCATTAAACCCTTGTGGTAGCACTGTTTTCTCGGGTAGTCGCTCCATGTTCCCATTAACATAATGATCTTAACATGAACAGTACTAATAAACAGATAATAAATGTGTAATCATGAATAGTGTATCTCCATACCCAAAACCACAATAAACAATAGCAAGTACTACCCAAAAATATTCAGTGGCAAAACAAGGTATAAAGATAGCCAAAACTGGGGTAACCTATTAGGTCCCATCAAAATTAACCTATGCAAATCATTATAATTAATAAGAACATGGCTGGGTAAAAGTAAATGATCAAGGGCACAACTTGCCTTCAATGAGCTCCTGCTCAGCAACTTCTATCTGCTGAACCTCAGGATCCACAGTAGCTTGCTCGTCTACTTGCATCAACACAATAGATACATAGTATAGCAAAAAATAACATCACACCAAATATGTAAATAAAATACACAATAATATTCTACCCATTAAACTAAGATTCTAGGAACAAGAATCATTAATTTTGGAGTTATGGATTTTAAGTTATGAATTTCTAAAGGTTTTATGTGCTTGAAATAGGATTAAATGAGAAATTAATTTTCTTATTGTTTTCATGTCAAAATAGAGACTATAGGTGATAAACAATAATATTATAAAATTATAGAAATTAGAATGGATCAATTTGGAATTAAAATGAATTAAATATGAATTTTCTAAGTTTCTAGAATTTATTTTGTATTAAAAACCAATTTCTATATTTATTTCTCTGTTTTTATTATCCTCTGGACTAGGCGTCAAATTTCAGAAAGACCAGGGGCTTGCTTGCAAAACCCCCATAGACACAGTCCTAACGCGCGGATGGACGGCGGGCTCTATTTTCTAAAATCATAAGGTCTCTTTTGTAAAACGTACCCGCGAAGGGGTATCAAGGGTTTTTGACCGTCTGATCTAAAATCAAGCACCCAGATTATCAGGCGAGGTATCTCACCCGTGCTCCCTATGACCGTCGGATCTGAGATCCGCGGCCGGGATCCGATCGCGCTCACATGTCCTCTGAACCAACCGATATAATCCAACGGCTCTAATTTAATGTACCGAAGCGGTACGCTTTGATCTAATCATCGCCGCTCATTTTAAATCGGACGGTGCGGCGTGGTTCTCCTCTCCCGACGAGCTGGGCGCGACGGTGACTTCTCCGCTGCACGGCGGTGCCGCACCGGTGTCCCTAGGCTGACACCGCGGATAACGAACTCCCCTCACAAGGATGTGCTAAGCACGGAGACAAAGCAAAACGACTACTGGGTTTCTCACCACACGACGCGCAGTATGGACGACAGTTCACGGTGACGGGCGGAATCACGACGACGGCGGGACCACGATGAGAAATTGCCCACGCTCCCTAGGTCCGCCTTGCAATTGCGGTTGCGGACAACCACCCTAGGTGATGAAGATCCTCCTCGACCCTTCACCGAGAACGGGCACCTCGCGGCGACAGGATTCACCCACAGCGGCTGGTTTACTTCCGCAGACACGACGGTGGCTTGCAGTGGGGTCAGTGGCGGTCGCGAGGCAAGAATGGGGGGAGGAATAGGCGAGTCCGGGGGTCGTGGCACTATATGGGAGCGCACATGGTCAGCGCTTCAACGATCGGGGCCGGATTCCGCGATTCCGCCGCCGCGGCGCTCCGCCATGCGCGCAAGGTGGGCGAGATGGGGCGCAACGGCTGGTGTGTGGGCCCGAGCGACAGCACGCTGAAAGTCGCCTAGAGGGGGGGGGGGTGAATAGGGCGAATCGGAAATTTATAAAGTTTAAGCACAACTACAAGTCGAGGTTAGCGTTAGAACGAAAATCGAGTCCGAGAGAGAGGGCGAAAACAAATCACAAACAAATAAGGAGTGTGACACGATGATTTGTTTTACCGAGGTTCGGTTCTTGCAAACCTACTCCCCGTTGAGGTGGTCACAAAGACCGGGTCTCTTTCAACCCTTTCCCTCTCTCAAACGGTCACTTAGACCGAGTGAGCTTCTCTTCACAATCAAACGGGACACTAAGTCCCCGCAAGGACCACCACACAATTGGTGTCTCTTGCCTTGGTTAGAATTGAGTTTATCACAAGAAAGAATGAGAAAGAAAAGAAGTAATCCAAGCGCAAGAGCTCAAATGAACACAAATGTCACTCTCTCTAGTCACTATTGATTTGGAGTGATTCCGAACTTGGGAGAGGATTTGATCTCTTTGGTTGTGTCTAGAATTGAATGCTATAGCTCTTGTAATGTGTTGGAAGGTGGAAAACTTGGATGCCATGAATGGGGGGTGGTTTGGGGGTATTTATAGCCCAACCACCAAAAGTGGCCGTTGGAAGGCTGTCTGTCACATGGCGCACCGGATAGTCCGGTGCGCCACCGGACACTGTCCGGTGCGCCAGCCATGTCACCCGACCGTTAGGGTTCGACCGTTGGAGCTTCTGTCTTCTGGGCCACCGGACAGTCCGGTGCGCCTTTTGGCGCTGCTCTGACTCTGGCGCGCACTGTAGCGCATTGAATGTGGTTGCAGACGACTGTTGGCACTGAAGTAGCCGTTGCTCCGCTGGCACACCGGACAGTCCGGTGTAGCACCGGACAGTCTGGTGAATTTTAGCGGAGTGGCTCCCAGAATTCCTGAGACTGGCAAGTTCGGAGTTGGAGTTCCTGGTGCACCGGACACTGTCCGGTGGTGCACCGGACAGTCCAGTGCGCCAGACCAGGGCCGCCCTCGGTTGTCTTTTGCTCCCTTTGTTTGAAACCTTTCTTTTGACTTGTATTGGTTTATTGTGAACCTTTGGCACCTGTAAAACTTATAATCTACCAATTTGAAATTATATCAAAAATAAGATACCAAATGAAAATACTTTTCTTAACTCAAATTTGAAAGACTACATTTTTGAAATTGGTGGTGGTGCGGTCCTTTTGCTTTGGGCTAATACTCTCTCCCCCTTTGGCATAAATCGCCAAAAACGGATGCTTGAGTGAAATATAAGCCCTTTTAAACTACTCTCTCCCCCTTTGGATGGAAGTAAAGGAGTGAAGATTATACCAAAGTTGGAGAGTTAGTGCGGAGCGACGACTAAGGATGAATGATTCGATGGAGCGGAGTGGAAGCCTTGTCTTTGCTGAAGACTCCTTTTCCCTTTCAATCTATGACTTATCATGAAATGGACTTGAAAGAACACATTAGTCATAGCACATGAAAGAGATGATCAAAGGTATATATATGAGCTATGTGTGCAAAATATCATTCAAAATTCCTAGAATCAAGAATATTTAGCTCATGCCTAAGTTTGGTAAAAGTTTGTTCATCCAATGGCTTGGTAAAGATATCGGCTTCTTTGGTGCTAACATATGCAATCTCGATATCCCCCTTTTATTGGTGATCCCTTAGAAAATGATACCGAATGGCTATGTGTTTAGTGCGGCTATGCTCAACGGGATTATCCGCCATGCGGATTGCACTCTCATTATCACATAGAAGAGGAACTTTGGTTAATTTGTAACCATAGTCCCTAAGAGTTTGCCTCATCCAAAGCAATTGCGCGCAACAATGGCCTACGACAATATACTTGGCTTCGGCGGTTGAAAGAGCCACAGAATTTTGCTTCTTTGAAGCCCAAGACACCAGAGATCTTCCCAAGAACTGGCAAGTCCCCGATGTGCTCTATCTATTTGTCGGGGACCATAATTAGGGGTACCCCCGAGACTCCTAATCTCAGGTGGTAACACCCATCAGCACAAAGCTGCAAAGGCCTGATGGGTGCGATTAAGTCAAGGCTCGGTCCACTCAAGGGTCACGACCTCGCCTCGCCCGAGCCCAGCCTCGGGCAAGGGCAGCCGACCCCGGAGGATTCACGTCTCGCCCGAGGACCCCCTCAAGCGACGGACACACCTTCGGCTCGCCCGAGGCCCAGTCTTCGCCAAGAAGCAACCTTGGCCAGATCGCCACACCAACCGACCGTATCGCAGGAGCATTTAATGCAAGGATGGCCTGACACCTTATCCTGACGCGCGCCCTTCAGTCGACAGAGCCGAAGTGACCGCAGTCACTTCGCCGCTCCACTGACCGGCCTGACAAGAAGACAGCGCCGCCTGTGTCGCTCCGACTGCTGTGCCACTCAACATAGTGAGGCTGACAGCAGCCAAGTCCGGCCTCGGGCGCCATAGGAAACTCCGCCTCGCCCGACCCCAGGGACTGGACTCGGGCTCGGCCCCGGAAGACGACGAACTCCGCCTCGCCCGACCCCAGGGCTCGGACTCGGGCTCGGCCCCGGAAGACGACGAACTCCGCCTCGCCCGACCCCAGGGCTCGGACTCGGGCTCGGCCCCGGAAGACGACGAACTCCGCCTCGCCTGACCCTAGGGCTCGGACTCGGGCTCGGCCCCGGAAGACGACGAACTCCGCCTCGCTCGACCCAAGGGCTCGGACTCGGGCTCGGCCCCGGAAGACGACGAACTCCGCCTCGCCCGACCCCAGGGCTCGAACTCGGGCTCGGCCCCGGAAGACGATGAACTCCGCCTTGCCCGACCCTAGGGCTCGGACTCGGGCTCGGCCCCGGAAGACGACGAACTCCGCCTCGCCCGACCCCAGGGCTCGGACTCGGCCTTGGCCTCGGACGACAGTCTCCGCCTCGCCCGACCCGGGGCTCGGACTCGACCTCGACCTCGGAAGACGGACTCGACCTCGACCTCGGAAGATAGACTCAACCTCGACCTCGGAGGAGCATCCACCTCGCCCGACCTAGGACTCGGACCGACCATGTTGCAAGAGGGGCCATCATTACCCTACCCCTAGCTGGCTCAGGCTACAGGGAACAAGACCGGCGTCCCATCAGGCTCGCCCCGGTAAACAAATAGTAATGATGGCGCCTCGCGTGCTCCGTGACGACGGCGGCTCTCAGCCCCTTACGGAAGCAAGGAGACGTCAGCAAGGACTCGACAGCCCCGAAAGCTGTCCTCCCTCAAGGCTCCAGCGCTCCTCCGATGGCCACAACATTACATGAACAGGGTGTCAAGACCTCTCCGACTGCCACGAAGGCATGTACTTAGGGCGCTAGCTCCTCTCTGCTAGACACATTAGCACATTGCTACACCCCACTACTATACACCTGGGCCCTCTCCTTACGCCTATAAAAGGAAGGACCAGGGCTCTCTTACGAGAAGGTTGGCCGCGCAGGAGGATGGGACGGCGCGTAGAGTCCCTCGCTCTCCCCCCACGTGGACGCTTGTAACCCCCTACTGCAAGCGCACCCGACCTGGGCGCAGGACAACACGGAGGCCACGGGTTTCCCCTTTTTTTCCTCTCTCCTTCCCCCCTTCGTGCTCCGTCTCGCGCCGACCCATCTGGGCTGGGACACGCGGCGACAATTTACTCGTCGGTCCAGGGACCCCCCGGGGTCGAAACGCCGACACTATTAAATTTGCACCCTACCCAATCGGCATCAGAATAACCAATTAAATCAAATATGGATCCCCTGGGGTACCAAAGGCCAAACTTAGGAGTATAAACCAAATATCTCAAGATTCGTTTTACGGCCCTAAGGTGAGCTTCCTTAGAATCGGCTTGGAATCTTGCACACATGCATACGGAAAGCATAATATCTGGTCATGAAGCACATAAATAGAGTATGGAACCTATCATCAACCAATATACCTTTTGATCTACGGATTTACCTCCCGTGTTGAGGTCGAGATGCCCATTTGTTCCCATGGGTGTCTTGATGGGCTTGGCGTCCGTCATCCCAAACTTGGTTAGAATGTCTTGAATGTACTTCGTTTGGCTAATGAAGGTGCCGTCTTGGAGTTGCTTCACTTGAAATCCTAAGAAATACTTCAACTCCCCCATCATAGACATCTCGAATTTTTGTGTCATGATCCTACTAAACTCTTCACATGTAGATTCGTTAGTAGACCCAAATATGATATCATCAACATAAATTTGCCATACAAACAAATCATTTGCAAGTGTTTTAGTAAAGAGTGTAGGATCGGCTTTTCCGACTTTGAAGCCATTAGCAATAAGAAAATCTCTTAGGCATTCATACCATGCTCTTGGGGCTTGCTTGAGCCCATAAAGCGCCTTAGAGAGTCTATAAACATGGTTAGGATACTCACTGTCTTCAAAGCCGGGAGGTTGCTCAACATAGACCTCTTCCTTGATTGGTCCATTGAGGAAGGCACTCTTCACGTCCATTTGATAAAGCTTGAAGCCATGGTAAGTAGCATAGGCAAGTAAAATGCGAATTGATTCAAGCCTAGCTACGGGTGCATAGGTTTCACCGAAATCCAAACCTTCGACTTGTGAATATCCCTTGGCCACAAGTCGGGCTTTGTTCCTTGTCACCACACCATGCTCATCTTGTTTGTTGCGGAAGACCCACTTAGTTCCTACAACATTTTGGTTAGGACGTGGAACTAAATGCCATACCTCATTTCTCGTGAAGTTGTTGAGCTCCTCTTGCATCGCCATCACCCAATCCGAATCTTGAACTGCTTCCTCTACCCTATGTGGCTCAATAGAGGAAACAAAAGAGTAATGCTCACAAAAATGTGCAACACGAGATCTAGTGGTTACCCCCTTATGAATGTCGCCGAGGATGGTGTTCACGGGGTGATCTCGTTGGATTGCTTGGTGGACTCTTGGGTGTGGCGGCCTTGGAACTTGCTCATCCTCCTTGTCTTGATCATTTGCATCTCCCCTTGATCATTGCCGTCTTCTTGAGGTGGCTCATCTTCTTGATCTTCTTCTTCATCATCTGGAGCCTCATCCTCATCTTGAGTTGGTCGAGATGCTTGCATGGAGGAGGATGGTTGATCTTGTGGTTGAATGGGCTCTTCGAATTCCTTAGGACACACATCCCCAATGGACATGTTCCTTAGCGCGACGCACGGAGCCTCTTCATCATCTAATTCATCAAGATCAACTTGCTCTACTTGAGAGCCGTTAGTCTCATCAAACACAATGTCACAAGAAACTTCAACTAGTCCAGTGGACTTGTTAAAGACTCTATATGCCCTTGTGTTTGAATCATATCCCAGTAAAAAGCCTTCTACAGCCTTAGGAGCAAATTTGGACTTTCTACCTCTTTTAACAAGAATAAAACATTTGCTACCAAAGACTCTAAAATATGAAACATTTGGCTTTTTACCGGTGAGGAGTTCGTAAGATGTCTTCTTGAGGATTCGGTATAGATACAACCAGTTGATGGCGTAGCAAGCGGTGTTGACCGCCTCGGCCCAAAACCGATCCGAAGTCTTGTACTCATCAAGCATGGTTCTTGCCATGTCCAGTAGAGTTCTATTCTTCCTCTCCACTACACCATTTTGTTGTGGCGTGTAGGGAGAAGAGAACTCATGCTTGATGCCCTCCTCCTCAAGGAAGCCTTCAATTTGTGAATTCTTGAACTCCGTCCCATTATCGCTTCTAATTTTCTTGATCCTCAAGCCGAACTCATTTTGAGCCCGTCTCAAGAATCCCTTTAAGGTCTCTTGGGTTTGAGATTTTTCCTGTAAAAACAATACCCAAGTGAAGCGAGAATAGTCATCCACAATAACTAGACAGTACTTACTCCCACCGATGCTTATGTAAGCGATCAGGCCGAATAGGTCCATGTGGAGGAGTTCGAGTGGCCTGTCAGTCGTCAAGATGTTCTTATGTGGATGATGAACACCAACCTTCTTCCCTGCTTGGCATGCGCTACAAATCCTATCTTTCTCAAAATGCACATTTGTTAGTCCCAAAATGTGCTCTCCCTTTAGAAGCTTGTGAAGATTCTTCATCCCGACATGGGCTAGTCGGCGATGCCAGAGCCAACCCATGTTAGTCTTAGCAATTAAGCAAGTATCGAGTTTAGCTCTATTGAAATCAACTATGTATAGCTGACCCTCTAATACTCCCTTAAAAGCTACTGAATCATCACTTCTTCTAAAGATAGTGACACCTGTATCCGTAAAAAGATAGTTGTAGCCCATTTTACATAATTGAGAAACGGAAAGCAAGTTGTAATCTAAAGAGTCTACAAGAAAAACAATGGAAATTGAATGGTCAGGTGATATAGCAATTTTACCCAATACTTTGACCAAACCTTGGTTTCCATCCTCGAATGTGATAACTCGTTGGGGATCTTGGTTTTTCTCATAGGAGAACATCTTTTTCTCCCCTGTCATGTGATTTGTGCACCCGCTATCGTTGATCCAACTTGAGCCCCCGGATGCATAAACCTACAAAACAAATTTAGTTCTTTATTTTAGGTACCCAAACAGTTTTGGGTCCTTTGACATTAGATACAAGAACTTTGGGTACCCAAACACAAGTCTTTGATCCCTTGTGTTTGTCCCCAACATACTTGGCAACTACCTTGCCTGATTTGTTAGTCAAAACATAATATGCATCAAAAGTTTTAAATGAAATGCTAGGTTCATTTGATGCACTAGGAGCTTTCTTCTTAGGCAATTTAGCATGGGTTGATTGCCTAGAACTAGATGTCTCACTCTTATACATAACAGCATGATTAGGGCCAGAGTGAGACTTCCTAGAATGAATTCTCCTAATCTTATGCTCGGGATAACCGGCAGGGTACAAAATGTAACCCTCGTTATCCTGAGGCATGGGAGCCTGGCCCTTAACAAAGTTAGATAATCTTTTAGGAGGGGCATTAAGTTTGACATTGTCTCCCTTTTGGAAGCCAATGCCATCCTTGATGCCAGGGCATCTCCCACTATAAAGCATACTACGAGCAAATTTAAATTTTTCATTATCTAGCTCATGCTCGGCAATTTTAGCATCTAATTTTGCTATATGATCATTTTGTTGTTTAATTAAAGCCATGTGATCATGAATAGCATCAATGTTAACATCTCTACATCTAGTGCAAATAGAAACATGCTCAATGGTAGATGTAGAGGGTTTGCAAGTTTTTAGTTCAACAATCTTAGCATGTAAAATGTCATTTTCACTTCTAAGATCGAAAATGGAAGCATTGCAAACATCTAAGTCTTTAGCCTTAGCAATCAATTTTTCATTTTCAATCCTAAGGCTAGCAAGAGAAGCATTCAATTTTTCAATCTTAGCAATAGACATAGCATGATCATTTCTAAGATTGGCATATGAATCATCACATACATTTGAATCAACCTTAGCAATTAATTTAGCATTCTCATTCCTAAGGTTGGCAATGACATCATGGCAAGTGCTTAGCTCACTAGATAATTTTTCACATTTTCTACCTCTAGAGCATAAGCATTTTTAACCTTAACATGCTTCTTGTTTTCCTTAATTAGGAAGTCCTCTTGGGAGTCCAAGAGTTCATCCTTCTCATGAATAGCACTAATTAATTCATTCAATTTTTTCTTTTGTTGCATGTTAAGATCGGCAAAAATAGTAAGAAAATTGTCCTCCTCATCACTAGAATTATTCTCATCACTAGAGGTTGCATATTTAGTGGAGGATTTGGATTTAACCTTCTTCTTTTTGCCGTGCTTTGCCATGAGGCACTTGTGGCCGACGTAGGGGAAGAGGAGTCCCTTGTTGATGGCGATGTTGGCGGCGTCCTCGTCGGAGGAAGAGTCGGTGGAGCTCTTGTCGGAGTCCCACTCCCAGCAAACATGGGCATCGCCGCCCTTCTTGTAGTACTTCTTCTTTTCCTTTCTTCTCCCCTTCTTGTCGTCGCCCCTGTCACTGTCACTAAAAATAGGACATTTTGCAATAAAGTGACCGGGCTTACCACACTTGTAGCAAACCTTCTTGGAGTGGGGCTTGTAGTCCTTCCCCCTCCTTTGCTTGAGGATTTGTCGAAAGCTTTTGATGATTAAAGCCATCTCCTCATTGTCTAGCTTTGAGGCATCGATGGGAAGCCTACTTGATGTAGACTCTTCCTTTTTCTCCTCCGTTGCCTTGAATGCAACGGGTTGTGCCTCGGGCGTGGAGGAGGCGCCTTGCTCGATGATTTTTTTTGAGCCTTTAATCATTAGCTCAAAGCTCACAAACTTTCCTATAACCTCCTTGGGAGACATTAGCGTGTATCTAGGATCACCTCGAATTAATTGAACTTGCGTAGGGTTAAGAAAAACGAGGGATCTTAGAATAACCTTGACCATCTCATAGTCATCCCATTTGGTGCTCCTGAGGTTGCACACTTGGTTCACCAAGGTCTTCAACCGATTGTACATGGCTTGTGGATCCTCCCCTTGGTGAAGCATGAAGCGACCGAGCTCCCCCTCGATCGTCTCCCGCTTGGAGATCTTGGTCACCTCATCTCCTTCGTGCGCGGTCTTGAGCACGTCCCAAATTTCCTTTGCGCTCTTCAACCCTTGCACCTTATTATACTCCTCTCGACTTAGAGAGGCGAGGAGTATAGTAGTGGCTTGGGAGTTGAAGTGTTGGATTTGGGCCACTTCGTCCGAATCATAGTCTTCATCCCCTATAGATGGTACCTGTACACCAAACTCAACAACGTTCCAAATGCTAGTGTGGAGTGAGGTTAGGTGATGCCTCATTTTGTCACTCCACATGTTATAATCCTCACCATCAAAAATCGGTGGTTTGCCTAATGGAACAGAAAGTAATGGAGTACGTTTAGAAATACGAGAGTAGTGTAGGGGAATCTTACTAAACTTCTTGCGCTCATGGCGCTTAGAAGTTATGGATGGCGCGTCGGAGCCGGAGGTGGATGGCGATGAAGAATCGGTCTCGTAGTAGACCACTTTCCTCATCTTCTTTTTCTTGTCGCCACTCCGATGCGACTTTTGTGAGGAGGATTCCTTATCCTTCCCCTTGTTGCGGGACTCTCCCGATGGAGCCTTCCCATGGCTTGTAACAGGCTTGTCACCGGTCACCATCTCCTTCTTGGCACGATCTCCCGACATCACTTCGAGCGGTTAGGCTCTAATGAAGCACCAGGCTTTGATACCAATTGAAAGTCACCTAGAGGGGGGGTGAATAGGGTGAATCTGAAATTTACAAAGTTTAAGCACAACTGCAAGCTGGGGCTAGCGTTTGAACGAAAATCGAGTCCGAGAGAGAGGGCGAAAACAAATCACAAACAAATAAGGAGTGTGACACGATGATTTGTTTTACCGAGGTTCGGTTCTTGCAAACCTACTCCCCGTTGAGGTGATCACAAAGACCGGGTCTCTTTCAACCCTTTCCCTCTCTCAAACGGTCACTTAGACCGAGTGAGCTTCTCTTCACAATCAAACGGGACACTAAGTCCCCGCAAGGACCACCATACAATTGGTGTCTCTTGCCTTGGTTACAATTGAGTTTATCACAAGAAAGAATGAGAAAGAAAAGAAGCAATCCAAGCGCAAGAGCTCAAATGAACACAAATGTCACTCTCTCTAGTCACTATTGGTTTGGAGTGATTCCGGACTTGGGAGAGGATTTGATCTCTTTGGTTGTGTCTAGAATTGAATGCTATAGCTCTTGTAATGTGTTGGAAGGTGGAAAACTTGGATTCCATGAATGGGGGGTGGTTTGGGGGTATTTATAGCCCAACCACCAAAAGTGGCCGTTGGAAGGCTGTCTGTCGCATGGCGCACCGGACAGTCCGGTGCGCCACCGGACACTGTCCGGTGCGCCAGCCACGTCACCCAACCGTTAGGGTTCGACCGTTGGAGCTTCTGTCTTCTGGGCCACCGGACAGTCCTGTGGTGCACCGGACAGGTCCTGTAGACTGTCTGGTGCGCCTTTTAGCGCTGCTCTGACTCTGGCGCGCACTGTAGCGCATTGAATGCGGTTGCAGACGACCGTTGGCGCTGAAGTAGCCGTTGCTCCGCTGGCACAACGGACAGTCCGGTGTAGCACCAGACAGTCTGGTGAATTTTAGCGGAGTGGCTCCCAGAATTCCTGAGACTGGCGAGTTCGGAGTTGGAGTTCCTGGTGCACCGGACACTGTCCGGTGGCACACCGGACACTCCGGTGCGCCAGACCAGGGCCGCCCTCGTTTGTCTTTTGCTCCCTTTGTTTGAACCCTTTCTTTTGACTTGTATTGGTTTATTGTGAACCTTTGGCACCTGTAAAACTTATAATCTAGAGCAAACTAGTTAGTCCAATTATTTGTGTTGGGCAATTCAATCACCAAAATCAATTAGGAAAAGGTGTAAGCCTATTTCCCTTTCAATCTCCCCCTTTTTGGTGATTGATGCCAACACAAACCAAAGCAAATATAGAAGGGCAGAATTGAACTAGTTTGCATAATGTAAGTGCAAAGGTTACTTGGAATGAAACCAATAACTATTCTCATAAGATTCGCTTGGATAGCTTTCTTTTCATATTTAACATTTTGGACCACATTTGCACCACAAGTTTTGTTTTTGCAAATTCTTTTGTGAAATCTTTTTCAAAGTCATTTTGCAAATAGTCAAAGGTAAATGAATAAGAGTTTGAGAAGCATTTTCAAGATTTGAAATTTTCTCTCCCTGTTTCAAATGCTTTTCCTTTGACTAAACAAAATTCCCCCTTAATGAAATCCTCCTCTTAGTGTTCAAGAGGGTTTTAGATATTAATTTTGAAGAGGGTCTACCAATTTGAAATTATATCAAAAATAAGATACCAAATGAAAATACTTTTCTTAACGCAAATTTGAAAGACTACATTTTTGAAATTGGTGGAACAAGTGGAAATAGTCCCTTGTGCTCGGAACAAGTGGGGCAACTGGTGGGACTTTTGGTTTTGTGTCTCTGGTGAGGAAGTTGAAGATCTCCCTGGGCTCCCTGTAGCCATTATTGTAACGCCCTGAATTTGGGGGTAGAATTTTTTTCTTCTTTTCTCTCACCAAATTCAGGCGTTACCCTTTTCTTTTCTCGTTCTCTCGCTAAACCTTGACCTTTTCCAAAGTTTTAGCGAGGTTTGGCTTGGAATTCCCGTGTAAAGAAAAACCCTAAATTACTTTATGTTGTTTGATGCACCATGCCGAACTATGCATTCTTTGATTGCTTAGAAATGTAAGTGCATTCATCTAGGAAGATCGGATTTCGAAAAGGAGAAAAACCTTTTCTTTCTTTTTCTTTTTCTTTCTCTCCCTCCTCCTTTTTCTCTCTCCCGCGCCGTGGGCCGCCCCGGCCGGCCCAGCCGCCCCTGGCCGGCCCAGCCGCCCCCCCGCGCGCGCCCCCTTTTGGGCCCAGTTGGCCCAGCCGCCCCTCCCTCTTCCCCCAAATCCCTCTCTCTCCCTCCCTTTCTCCCATTTTCTCCCTAGCCGCCGCCCCTGCCCTAGCCGCCGCCCCTGCTTGTTGCCGGTTCGGCCGCCCGTCCCCGTCCCCGGTGAGGTCCCGCTCCCCCTCTCCTCCCTTCCCTCTCCCCTCCTCTCCCCCTCCCCGGCCCAACCGCCGCCCGGCTCGGCCGCCCCATGGCCGGCTCGGCCGCCGCCGCCCCTGCGCGCCCGCCCGCCTAGCTCGGCCGCCGGCTCTGCTGCCGGCTCGGCCGCCGCCTTGGCCGGCCCAGCCCCCCCCCCCCCGCCGGTTCGGCCGCCCCAGCCCGGCCGCCCCTGCGCGCCCAGCTCGGCCGCCCCCTGCCCAGCCGCCCCTGCCCCAGGCCGGTTCAACCGCCCCTGGCCGGTTCAACCGCCCCCCCCTTTTTTTTATTTTATTTTGTTTTATTTTCTTTCATTACTGTTATATATTTTATTTTAGGCAGGTTAATCATTGTTCATGTTATTGAAATAGGAAACTTAAATTAGAATTCTGTTACGCTAGTTGATTCATATAATCAATTGTTTATCCAGTTCAATGTTGATCAACTAAAAATGACTAGGTTTCCATTAGTGCATATAACTAAATTCTTTTGTTAGAACCAATTGTAACTAATCATTAGTGCATAAGCTTTAACCCCCCCCCCCCCCCCCCCCCCGCGAGACCCTTTCCCGTTTCTTTCTAACCATAATGAATGCGATATCGAATGTCATACTTGATGCATATTTACTTTATTTGTTCCCTTGTATGATGTACTGTTTGTTTCCTAATTTGAATGGATGAATGTATGTATGCTTGCAATCGCATAGAGAACGATCCGGTCGAAGAGCCCGAAGAACTCGCAGGAGAAGCCCCTGAGCAGCAGTCGGTTGGTGGAGGAAAGTGTCCTTTGACCTATCTCTGTCCTATTCATTCTTTAATTCACCTCCCGCATTACACATTTATACCTAAGGATTGACTAGCTTTTGTTATCCATGTCCTTGTTTACCTATTTGGGTCGGATTATTATTGTTTAGCTTCATGCTATTGCTCAAACTCTAATCAATGAACATGATGAGATTATATATGATACGCTGTTTTCCCTTCTTTTATTATGATGTTGTACTTGTGGTCTTCAAGGGGGCTCGAGCGGTTTCTCGAGTGCCTCTCCGTAAGGACCTGTTCTATGGATGACCGCCCGGGAAAACAGTGCAACCATGAGGGTGGAGTGGGACGCCCTTAGCTGAATAATTAGAGGAACCGGGGTGTAGTTCGCTTAGCCGTTGTGCCGTCAATGGGGCTCGGTGTATGCGGCTCGCTCTGCCAAGGTTGATTTGTCCCTTGGGGAGGAGTGCGGTACATTTAGGAAACCTAACGGGCGGCTACAGCCCCGGGGAAATCTTTGTAAAGGCTACGTAGTGAGACCCTGCCTATTCACCTTGGTAGTGTTTAAGGGTTTGATCGGCCCGAGGCAAGAGGGAATCACGGCTTGTGGGTAAAGTGCACAACCTCTGCAGAGTGTTTGAAAACTGATATATCAGCCGTGCTCGCGGTTATGAGCGGCCAAGGGAGCTCCAGTGATTAGTGGTACTTGATCAGAGATACTTTGGTACAGGTGGCTATGAGATCGATGGTTATGATTATGCTTATGGTAATGGTAAGTGGTATTCTTTCCGTTTGGAAAGGGTACTTTGGGTTAATAACTTGGGTTAATGCTAAAACCTGGCTTTCTACTAATAAATAATAAACTGACCAACTAAAAGCAACTGCTTGACTTACCCCCACATAAAGCTAGTCCACTACAGCCAAACAGGATACTTGCTGAGTATGTTGATGTGTACTCACTCTTGCTCTACACACCAAACCCCCCCCAAGGTTGTCAGCATTGCAACCACGGCTCAGGCGAAGATGAAGCTGTGGAAGGAGACTTCCAGGAGTTCTAAGACTACGACGAGTTCTAGGTGTGGGTTAGCGGCAACCCCCAGTTGGCTGCCTGTGAAGGCCGCGGTTATCTACGTTTCCTTTTCGCACTTTGATTTGCTGTAAGGACTATATGGACGTCTCAGACGTATGATGTAATCGACTATTATTTCCCCTTTTAATACTATTTTGAGCACTGTGTGATGATGTCCATGTTATGTAACTGCTGTGTACGTGAATAACTGATCCTGGCACGTACATGGTTCACATTCGGTTTATCTTCTAAAACCGGGTGTGACATAAGCTGGTATCAAAGCCGTGCTGACTGTAGGACCGCTAACCTAGAGTAGAATGGTCGTTCTAAGGATTATAGACCTCTGTCACTGCCTTGACTTTGGTACCCCTTCAAAAGTTGGTCATACCGACCAAACCTATGTTCTACTATATATAATGCCTTGCTGAAAATCATGTTTTATTCTAATCCTTCATTTACTTATGATTCATTATTTGCTGGTCATATTAATTCTGTTCTCACTCTTTTACTTGCGGTGTCTTTTGTAGATGGCTCGTCTTAGACACACTGCACGAAAGTCCGTCATCCCCTTCTTACCCTCCCGCCTTGCGGAGCGTCCGCTTCGCCGCCCCGTGGCCGGACAGTCCAGCCACTTGGAGAGACTGCACCACCGCCTGCATGAGGAGCAGGAACGTCGACGACAGGAGCAGCAGGGCTCTTCTTTCTCGCTCCAGCAGGAGATAGAGTCTGTGAGGAGCTGCTCTCCTGTGCTTCCCCTGGAGGCGCCCCCTGCACCACCACTGGGCGCCCCAGCTTCTGGAGTAGCTGCTGGAGGAGACCCAGACGACGGAGATGGCGACGACAGCCCGAGCCATGACACTGACTTCCCTGCTGACCATGAGCTGGAAGGATGGGTTGCTCGACCCATCACTCGCGACGCTGCTCGCGGGTGTCACTTCCACGATGCGCTCGACACCCTGCTACGTCAGGCACTTGACCGGCGTACTTGGTCCATTGAGTATCGCTGTGTGGTCTACCAGCATAGTCGCGGGGTCTACCCGGACCGCTGGGAGGCGACCTGTTTGGTGCGCCGTCCGGAGAACAGGCTCCAGGGCGCGGAGGCTTGCTCAGAGCACTATTCTATCTCTGAGCGGGACTCAGCTGAGGCAGCCATGCAGGATGCTGCACGGCGTGCGCTTTCGCACTACTGCTCGGTTCTCGGTGGGGTAGCTGACGGTCTCGACCTGAAGTATTACCCCCGCCGTCCATCTGGCAGCACAGGAGGCGTGATTGTTTCACCTGCTGGTGAGGACAATCCTAGGTTGAGCAGCACAGTCAACCTAGCCGCCGTGCTAAACACGGAGCTGGACCATGCATTAGACGAGCTGAGTAGGGCTCGTGCTGA
The DNA here is from genome assembly GCA_029449295.1 of Zea luxurians. Lineage (NCBI taxonomy): Eukaryota > Viridiplantae > Streptophyta > Magnoliopsida > Poales > Poaceae > Zea > Zea luxurians. The sequence goes on along the minus strand of JAOPSE010000052.1, from coordinate 14,729,577 downwards.
GATCGCCCTGCTGCGGGCTGAGCGCGAGGAACGTCATCACTTGGATGATGGTTCCCCTGCTCCCGTCGGGACTCAGCACCCGTACCGCTCACCTCGGCGTGGACTCCAGTCTTATGGCAATCCCGACTGCAAGACCAAGATAAATCTAGAACCATAGCTCGTTAGAGTTGGATCTTGTAATTAATACAAAATATATACGTAGAAGCTACAGTCTTAGCGTTAGTCCCGCTTTTAGTTAGTCTTAGTTAGACAGGATAGTTTGCTATGTCCTGTGCATCTATGTTTGTCATGATGAACTATGTTTGGTTTGGATTTTTGTAATGACTGTCACCAGAGTGTGGGTATCCCCTGCATTTTGGTTTACATATTATGTTAATGGAGTTAGTTATATAGTTGGGAAACCTTTTATTCCACTTTCCTCTTTATCTGAGAAGCTGTGTGGTCTGTGTTGGAGATCAGTGAAGATGCTCATCTGTTCAGTGCTGCTGAAGAATTCTATACTCTTTTCTTATGCTGCAAGATTTGCAAGATCAGTTCTGATGTGTGGTTGCATTCTGCAGATGTCAGAAAACAGGCGCAGAGGAGGAAGGCGTGCTCAGCAGGAGCGAGCCGCTTCGCAGGATGAGGTGCCCCAGCAGCAGCACCTGCCACCCCCGCCCCCGATGTCGATCGAGCAGATGTTTCTGATGCAGACTCAAGCGGTTCAAGCCATCGGTCAGACTCTGGCCGCCATTCAGCAGCAGCAGCAACAACAACAGCAGCAAGCACCACCTCAGCCTCAGATGCCTCAGATGCCTAGAGACAAGCGTGCTGAATTCATGAGAGGTCATCCCCCAACGTTCGCTCACTCTTCTGACCCCATGGATGCTGAAGATTGGCTGCGCACTGTGGAGCGGGAGTTGCATACCGCTCAGTGTGATGACAGGGAGAAAGTCTTGTATGGTCCCCGTCTGTTGAGAGGAGCAGCCCAATCATGGTGGGAGTCTTACCTCGCCACCCATGCCAACCCCGATGCCATCACCTGGGAAGAGTTCAGAGGTAGCTTTCGTCAGTACCATGTGCCTGCAGGTCTGATGACAGTGAAGAAGGAGGAGTTCCTGGCCCTTAAGCAAGGGTCATCATCTGTCAGTGAGTATCGAGACAGGTTTCTGCAGTTGTCTCGCTATGCTCCTGAAGATGTCAACACCGACACCAAGCGACAGTATCGTTTCTTGAGAGGCTTGGTTGACCCTCTTCAGTACCAACTGATGAATCATACCTTCCCGACATTTCAGCACCTGATTGATAGAGCAATCATGACAGAAAGGAAGCGTAAGGAGATGGAGGATCGTAAGTGCAAGATCAGTGGACCCTAGCCTGGAAGCAGCAGTCGTCCTCGTTTCTCAGGCAATCAACCTCAGCAGTTCAGGCAGAACCAGTGTCCACCTCAGCAGCAGCAGCAGTTCCAAAGGCAGTATCCTTAGCATCAGTACCAGAACCGTCAGAGCAATCAGTCAGGAGGTCAGTTTCAGAGGCAGAATCAGCAGACACCTCGTCTTCCTGCCCCAGCAAACCAGCAGAACAGTCAGGCAGCACCAGCTCAGGTTGGAAACAGAGCATGTTTCCACTGTGGAGAGCAAGGCCACTGGGTGATGCAATGCCCGAAGAAGGCAGCCCAGCAGCAGTCAGGCCCCAATGCCCCAGCAAAGCAGAATGTGTCTTAGCCTGGAGCAGGCAACCACTCTCAACCGCGCTATAATCATGGGAGACTGAACCACTTGGAGGCTGAAGCAGTTCAGGAGACCCCCGGCATGATAGTAGGTATGTTCCCAGTCGACTCCCATATTGCAGAAGTGTTATTTGATACTGGAGCAACGCATTCTTTCATTACTGCATCATGGGTAGAAGCACATAATCTTCCAATTACTACCATGTCAACCCCCATTCAAATTGACTCAGCCGGTGGTAGAATTCGAGCCGATAGCATTTGTTTGAATATAAGTGTGGAAATAAAGGGGATAGCGTTTCCCGCTAACCTTATAGTAATGGGTACTCAGGGAATAGATGTCATCCTAGGGATGAATTGGCTAGATAAGTATCAGGCAGTTATCAGTTGTGATAGAAGGACAATCAAGTTGGTGTCCCCACTAGGAGAGGAAGTGGTGACCGAGTTAGTCCCGCCTGAGCTGAAGAAAGGAAGTTGTTATCAGATGGCTATCGATAGCAGTGAAGCAGACCCAATTGAGAGTAACAAGGTTGTGTCTGAATTTCCAGATGTGTTTCCAAAGGATTTACCGGGTATGCCACCAGAGCGGAAAGTTGAGTTTGCCATAGAGCTTCTTCCTGGAACCGCCCCTATCTTTAAGAGAGCTTACAGAATATCCGGACCAGAGTTGGTTGAGCTTAAGAAGCAGATTGACGAGTTGTCAGAGAAAGGTTACATCCGGCCAAGCACCTCGCCTTAGGCCGCTCCTGTCTTGTTTGTGGAAAAGAAAGATGGCACCAAGAGGATGTGTATCGATTATCGAGCTTTGAATGAGGTCACGATCAAGAATAAGTACCCTTTGCCCAGAATAGAAGATCTGTTCGACCAGTTGAGAGGAGCCAGTGTGTTCTCCAAGATTGATCTGAGGTCAGGTTATCATCAGCTCAGGATCCGACCTTAGGACATTCCGAAGACGACATTCACTACCAAGTATGGGTTATATGAGTTCACAGTGATGTCTTTTGGTTTGACCAATGCACCAGCGTTTTTCATGAACTTGATGAACAGCGTATTCATGGATTATCTTGATAAGTTCGTGGTGGTATTCATTGATGACATTCTGGTTTATTCTCAAAGCGAAGAAAAACATGCAGATCATTTGAGGATGGTATTGCAGAGATTGCGAGAGCACCAGTTGTATGCAAAGTTGAGCAAGTGTGAGTTCTGGATCAGTGAAGTCCTGTTCTTGGGTCACATAATCAACAAAGAAGGATTGGCTATGGATCCGAAGAAAGTGGCAGACATTCTGAACTGGAAAGCGCCAACGGATGCTCGAGGAATCAAGAGCTTCATTGGAATGGCCGGATATTATCGGCGATTCATTGAAGGGTTTTCGAAGATTGCGAAACCAATGACAGCGTTGCTAGGCAACAAGGTTGAGTTCAAGTGGACCCAGAAATGTCAAGAGGCCTTCGAAGCGCTGAAAGGGAAGTTGACTACAGCGCCTGTCCTAGTCTTGCCTGATGTGCACAAGCCCTTCTCTGTGTACTGTGATGCTTGTTACACAGGTTTGGGATGTGTATTGATGCAAGAGGGAAGAGTTGTGGCTTACTTGTCCCGACAGCTGAAGGTTCATGAGCAGAATTACCCAATCCATGACCTAGAGTTGGCAGCAGTGGTTCACGCACTGAAGACATGGAGGCACTATCTGTATGGACAGAAATGCGATGTTTACACAGACCACAAGAGTCTGAAGTACATATTCACTCAGTCAGAATTGAATATGAGGCAGCGAAGATGGTTAGAGTTGATCAAAGACTATGAGTTGGAGATCCATTACCATCCAGGCAAAGCGATCGTAGTGGCAGATGCTTTGAGCAGGAAGAGTCAAGTCAATCTAATGGTCGCTCGTCCGATGCCTTATGAGTTGGCCAAGGAGTTCGACAGGTTGAGTCTCGGATTTCTGAACAATTCGCGAGGAGTCATAGTTGAATTGGAACCTACCTCGGAGCGAGAAATCAAAGAGGCGCAGAAGAATGATGAGAAGATCAGTGAGATTCAGCGACTAATCCTAGATGGCAAAGGCAAAGATTTTCTTAAAGATGCAGAAGGTGTGATATGGTTCAAAGACCGATTGTGTGTTCCTAATGTCCAATCCATTCGGGAGTTGATTCTCAAGGAAGCTCATGAGACTGCTTATTCGATTCACCCTGGCAGTGAGAAGATGTATCAGGATCTGAAAAAGAAATTCTGGTGGTACGGAATGAAGAGGGAAATCGCAGAGCATGTGGCTATGTGCGATAGTTGTCGAAGAATTAAGGCAGAGCACCAGAGACCAGCTGGATTGTTGCAACCGTTGCAGATCCCTCAGTGGAAATGGGATGAAATCGGTATGGATTTCATAGTCGGATTGCCTCGCACTCGAGCCGGCTACGATTCCATTTGGGTAGTAGTGGACCGCTTGACCAAGTCAGCCCACTTCATACCAGTCAAGACCAACTACAGCAGTGCCGTATTGGCAGAGTTGTATATGTCTCGGATCGTTTGTCTTCATGGTGTGCCAAAGAAGATAGTGTCAGACAGAGGAACGCAGTTCACCTCTCATTTCTGGCAGCAGTTGCATGAAGCCTTGGGCACACATCTGAATTTCAGTTCAGCTTATCATCCGTAGACAGATGGCCAGACTGAAAGGACCAATCAAATTCTCGAAGATATGTTAAGAGCCTGTGCGTTGCAAGATCAGTCCGGATGGGACAAGCGATTGCCTTATGCGGAGTTTTCCTATAACAACAGTTACCAGGCCAGCTTGAAGATGTCACCATTTCAGGCGCTCTATGGAAGGAGTTGTAGAACTCCGTTGCAATGGGATCAGCCTGGAGAGAAGCAAGTGTTTGGGCCAGACATTTTGCTTGAAGCCGAAGAGAACATCAAGATGGTCCGGGAGAATCTGAAGATAGCGCAATCGAGGCAGCGAAGCTATGCAGACACAAGAAGAAGAGAGCTGAGTTTCGAAGTCGGAGACTTTGTCTATCTGAAAGTGTCACCGATCAGAGGAGTCAGATGGTTCGGAATCAAAGGCAAGCTAGCACCCCGCTACATTGGTCCGTATCAGATTCTTGCAAGGCGTGGAGAAGTGGCCTATCAGCTCAGTCTGCCAGAGAATTTGTCCGCTGTGCATGATGTCTTTCATGTGTCTCAGTTGAAGAAGTGCTTGCGTGTGCCAGAAGAGCAGTTGCCAGTGGAAGGTCTTGAAGTCCAGGAGGACTTGACCTACGTTGAGAAGCCAGTGCAGATCCTTGAGGTTGCAGACAGAGTCACCCGAAGGAAGACCACCAGAATGTGCAAAGTCAGATGGAATCACCACTCTGAGGAAGAAGCAACCTGGGAGCGTGAAGATGATCTGATGGCCAAGTACCCAGAGCTCTTTGCTAGCCAGCCCTGAATCTCGAGGGCGAGATTCTTTTAAGGGGGATAGGTTTGTAACGCCCTGAATTTGGGGGTAGAATTTTTTTCTTCTTTTCTCTCACCAAATTCAGGCGTTACCCTTTTCTTTTCTCGTTCTCTCGCTAAACCTTGACCTTTTCCAAAGTTTTAGCGGGGTTTGGCTTGGAATTCCCGTGTAAAGAAAAACCCTAAATTACTTTATGTTGTTTGATGCACCATGCCGAACTATGCATTCTTTGATTGCTTAGAAATGTAAGTGCATTCATCTAGGAAGATCGGATTTCGAAAAGGAGAAAAACCTTTTCTTTCTTTTTCTTTTTCTTTCTCTCCCTCCTCCTTTTTCTCTCTCCCGCGCCGTGGGCCGCCCCGGCCGGCCCAGCCGCCCCTGGCCGGCCCAGCCGCCCCTGGCTGGCCCAGCCGCCCCCCCCCCCCCGCGCGCCCCCTTTTGGGCCCAGTTGGCCCAGCCGCCCCTCCCTCTTCCCCCAAATCCCTCTCTCTCCCTCCCTTTCTCCCATTTTCTCCCTAGCCGCCGCCCCTGCCCTAGCCGCCGCCCCTGCTTGTCGCCGGTTCGGCCGCCCGTCCCCGTCCCCAGTGAGGTCCCCCTCCCCCTCTCCTCCCTTCCCTCTCCCCTCCTCTCCCCCTCCCCGGCCCAACCGCCGCCCGGCTCGGCCGCCGCCGCCCCTGCGCGCCCGCCCGCCCAGCTCGGCCGCCGGCTCGGCTGCCGGCTCGGCCGCCGCCTTGGCCGGCCCAGCCCCCCCCCGCCGGTTCGGCCGCCCCAGCCCGGCCGCCCCTGCGCGCCCAGCTCGGCCGCCCCCTGCCCAGCCGCCCCTGCCCCAGGCCGGTTCAACTGCCCCCCCTTTTTTTATTTTTTTATTTTATTTTGTTTTATTTTCTTTCATTACTGTTATATATTTTATTTTAGGCAGGTTAATCATTGTTCATGTTATTGAAATAGGAAACTTAAATTAGAATTCCGTTACGCTAGTTGATTCATATAATCAATTGTTTATCCAGTTCAATGTTGATCAACTAAAAATGACTAGGTTTCCATTAGTGCATATAACTAAATTCTTTTGTTAGAACCAATTGTAACTAATCATTAGTGCATAAGCTTTAACCCCCCCCCCCCCCCCCCCCCCCCCCCCCCCGCGAGACCCTTTCCCGTTTCTTTCTAACCATAATGAATGCGATATCGAATGTCATACTTGATGCATATTTACTTTATTTGTTCCCTTGTATGATGTACTGTTTGTTTCCTAATTTGAATGGATGAATGTATGTATGCTTGCAATCGCATAGACAACGATTCGGTCGAAGAGCCCGAAGAACTCGCAGGAGAAGCCCCTGAGCAGCAGTCGGTTGGTGGAGGCAAGTGTCCTTTGACCTATCTCTGTCCTATTCATTCTTTAATTCACCTCCCGCATTACACATTTATACCTAAGGATTGACTAGCTTTTGTTATCCATGTCCTTGTTTACCTATTTGGGTCGGATTATTATTGTTTAGCTTCATGCTATTGCTCAAACTCTAATCAATGAACATGATGAGATTATATATGATACGCTGTTTTCCCTTCTTTTATTATGATGTTGTACTTGTGGTCTTCAAGGGGGCTCGAGCGGTTTCTCGAGTGCCTCTCCGTAAGGACCTGTTCTATGGATGACCGCCCGGGAAAACAGTGCAACCATGAGGGTGGAGTGGGACGCCCTTAGCTGAATAATTAGAGGAACCGCGGTGTAGTTCGCTTAGCCGTTGTGCCGTCAATGGGGCTCGGTGTATGCGGCTCGCTCTGCCAAGGTTGATTTGTCCCTTGGGGAGGAGTGCGGTACATTTAGGAAACCTAACGGGCGGCTACAGCCCCGGGGAAATCTTTGTAAAGGCTACGTAGTGAGACCCTGCCTATTCACCTTGGTAGTGTTTAAGGGTTTGATCGGCCCGAGGCAAGAGGGAATCACGGCTTGTGGGTAAAGTGCACAACCTCTGCAGAGTGTTTGAAAACTGATATATTAGCCGTGCTCGCGGTTATGAGCGGCCAAGGGAGCTCCAGTGATTAGTGGTACTTGATCAGAGATACTTTGGTACAGGTGGCTATGAGATCGATGGTTATGATTATGCTTATGGAAATGGTAAGTGGTATTCTTTCCGTTTGGAAAGGGTACTTTGGGTTAATAACTTGGGTTAATGCTAAAACCTGGCTTTCTACTAATAAATAATAAACTGACCAACTAAAAGCAACTACTTGACTTACCCCCACATAAAGCTAGTCCACTACAGCCAAACAGGATACTTGCTGAGTATGTTGATGTGTACTCACTCTTGCTCTACACACCAAACCCCCCCAGGTTGTCAGCATTGCAACCACGGCTCAGGCGAAGATGAAGCTATGGAAGGAGACTTCCAGGAGTTCCAAGACTACGACGAGTTCTAGGTGTGGGTTAGCGGCAACCCCCAGTCGGCTGCCTGTGAAGGCCGCGGTTATCTACGTTTCGTTTTCGCACTTTGATTTGCTGTAAGGACTATATGGACGTCTCAGACGTATGATGTAATCGACTATTATTTCCCCTTTTAATACTATTTTGAGCACTGTGTGATGATGTCCATGTTATGTAACTGCTGTGTACGTGAATAACTAATCCTGGCACGTACATGGTTCGCATTCGGTTTACCTTCTAAAACCGGGTGTGACAATTATGTGCTCTCACTGTTACATAGCGTTTCCACCGTTTGAGGTGGCGGAGGACGATGAGGACGAAGGGGCCCTTCGGTGTGCTGCCCGCACGAGTAGCGAGCGCGATTTGGTTGAGGCATTCATTGGATATGGGGTATGGCCCTTGGCGCATGGCTGGGTACTTGGCGAAGTGTGCCCTCGCCGGATGCCGACCTTGGGCGATAAGTTGGTGCGAAGTCCTGCCTTCGCCTTGGATTTGCGGGGTCGAAACCCGGTCACGTTTGTGCGTGAAGTGGAAGCCGAGGCCACGAGGATTGTAGGGCGATACGTGCCGAGGACGGAGACCTTGCAGAGTTGGGATATTCGCGGTTGTAATGTTCGTTTGAACCATGTTTTCGAGTTGAACCGTCTGCCATATGGAGGTTACCCGGGAGACGACGATGTTGTTGTTGCCAACCGCCGGGGAAAAAGGGCGGCCGCTGCGGTCGACGAAGGCCCTTCACGGGGAGCTGTGCTGGCCGCGACCACTAAAAAGAGGAAACTAGGTACTGCAACTGAGGGGTTGGGGGTCTCTGACCGTTTTGCTGTGGATTTGTTGGAAACTTGCGCGCCCCCCGGGGAGAGGATGTCTTCGCCCGAGCTCCAAAAATCTTCGACGCGAATGCTGGAGGTTACCGGGGGTCGCTGGCCTAGGAATGTTTCGATTACTCGGGCGGCCGACGAAGACATGTTTACGTCTCGATTAGCTCGTGAGTTGAAGATTTTTCCTTATGGACGGAATGTTGCTGCTATTGTACCGGCAGTGATGGATAAGGATTGCCAAGACGTGGCGCGGAAGCACCAGGCATTCGCGAGGGTCGGGGACCCTAGTCACGAGGTCAAGACCGCGCGGGGAGTCGCGAGGTCTGCCGCTCCCGGCAGCGGCAAGCCACCGCTGGTTGCGAAACCTGCCGCCCCTGGCCCCAGCAAGCCTTCATCGGGCGCGAAGGTCGTCACTCCCAGCTCCAGTGAGCCGCTTCCTGCCGAGGCCGCACAGGAGTGGGGGCCGCCGTCCCCGCTGCGGACTGCCGAGGCGGTGGCGGGTGGGACCGAAATCTCCATGGATGTTTGCGTGGATGACTACCTTGTAGGCGGTGTCATGATGTTCAACGCCCATACAGGGCAGGGGCTTGTTGGTGAGTTTTTTTGGATCTGGGTCTTTGACAAGATTAAGATGCAGGATCGAATGCTGGGCAACTGGCTGTCGTCCCGGCGCCGGTGGCGGCCGCGTCAGTCGCGGCGACAACCGGGGCGAAGGGGTCTTCGCAGGACCCATGGCCAAGTTTTGTGCTAGCGGCGAGATTGCTTCGGCCGCCGCCGCCAAAGACGTGGCAGGCTCGGTTGCGCAGCAGCTGAAGCATGTAAGTCATCTTGGACTTCGGCAATTTGTTATTCTTACATGATTTCGAATGTGATGGCTTTTTACGCCAGGCGGCCGCCTTTGCCGAACATGTTGCGTCGGGCGCCCTGACCTCGGAGTTCGCTGCCAAGAGGTGACAACTCGAGGGTAGGATTGAACGCCTCCGGGCGCAGCACACTTAGGCTGTGCGGGATAAATCAGCCGCAGAGAACAAGAGCCGCAAGCTGAAGGAGAAGCTGATGGCTGTGGAGGCTGAAAAGGAGGACCTCGGCCGCTAGCTGGCGGCGGAAAAAGGAGGACGCGGATAGGGCCTACGTGAAGGCCCAGCCCGCACGTGCCGAGGCCAAGCTTGCGCGCGCTAAGGCCAACCTCGCCATCCAGCACGCTGCGGAGGTGGAGGCGAACCACAGTAGCCTGCGCGACTGTCTGGACAGAGCGGAGGCCTCTACCCGCATAGAGGTCGATCGAGCGCGTGCATTGCTAGTGGATGTGTACCGGCAGCTTGGTGTGCGTATCGCCCCCTTTGATGCGTCTGGTAAAGAAGTGGGCCTCCGCTTTCTTGGATGGTTGCAGGAGGAGCTGGAGGTGCTGCCGACGATTGCGACGGGTCTCATGTCCTTCGCCTCGCTCATCATCTGTGAAGGGGCCATGGATGCCTTGTCCCGTGAGGGATGCAGGCACTTCAAAGTCTTTGACCGATCGGACGAAGACTTCGAACGCGGAATCTTCCAAGTCGAAGACCCGGTGCTAAAGCGATCTACTGGGGCGATTTACGATAGGATGTGGGGCCCTCATGGCCGTGATATTGTCCGAGAAAGGTCCGACCCAGCGATGGAGCAGGTACAAAGTTTTATTATATGTGTATGTATATATATATATATTGTTGAATGTGTTGCTATTTTTGTAGATGGCGCATGATGAGGAGGTCGAAGACCTTGGGGACCTGGAGAGCACAGTGCCACTGGCAGTGGATGCAAGGGCAGGGATTGAGGAGCAGCCGGCATCGCCGACTGATGCTGGCGATGGCCCCGTGGAGGCCTCCGTGCTGGCTGGTGAAGACACTTCGGTGGCGGTCGCGCCGGCTGCCGAAGACCCGGCGGCATCGGGCGGCCCTTCGCAGGTGGCGGGATAGGGCTGGGGGTATTGGATGGAGGATTTTATTTTTGTGATACTGAAACTCGGTTGCTGCGTAGGTTCCAACGTGTGGGCCTGCACAAACAACCCCTGCTGACGTTACTAATTTTGTGGCGGTCGCTACCGTAGTGCCTGCTGATTATAGTGTGTCTGGTTCTAAATCAGGGTCTTTTTCATATGATGATGAGTTTGGGAGTCCATTTTCCTAGGCCGAAGAGTCGTCGGATGAAGATTTGGATTATTTTGTTGCGTTTGATGCGGCCGCGATGGAGTCCTCGCTGCGGTTGGAGGTTGGCGAAGTGTCTGATCTCCCCAGTGCAGGGATCGAGCGACGGCGACGAAAAGTGGTTTCGAAGCATAGTGTTGGTGAGATGTCGTGAAGTGGTAGGCATCGTCGGATGGGGGAGGAGCGGGCCCGCCTTCGAGTAGATCGGTTTGATAAACGAGATCTACTATCTTCGCCAATTGGGACAAGTATTGGTGAAGGGGATCTACGGAATCTTTTTGAGGGCGAGGAATTGAAAATAATGTTGTTCAATTATAGGGAGGCAGGCATTATCCCGAAGGTTGAGCCGATGTAGAGTGTGGTGCCCTCGCGTTGTCCTGCGGTAGTAGAGGGCGCAATTGTATTTATGTGTGGTGGGTCTGGTGACCCTTTGCCATGTGTATGTAATCTGCAACTTGTATTGTAATGTGGCCTGTTGCCCTTCGCTTGGCATTGTGATGTTGTAAGTGCCGACGGCACCCTTGGGCGATTTTTGCACGGTGGCTCTAAGTAAAAGACCTCGTATCGCGCACTTGTGCTTGTCCGGCTGCACCCTTAGGCGACTTCTGCGCGGAGTGTCTTTTAGTAAAAGACTTTGTATCACACACTTGTTGTGCGTCTCTGGCTACGCCCTTAGACGACTTTTGCACAGAGTGTCTTTTAGTAAAAACTTTGTATTGCGCACTTGTTGTGCTTATCCGGCTGCACCCTTAGGCGACTTTTGCACAGAGTGTCTTTTAGTAAAATACTTTGTATTGCGCACTTGTTGTGCTTATCCGGCTGCACCCTTAGGCGACTTTTGCACGGAGTGTCTTTTAGTAAGACTTCGTATTGCGCACTTGTTGTGCTTATCCGGCTGCACCCTTAGGCAACTTTTGCACGGAGTGTCTTTTAGTAAAAGACTTCATATTGCGCACTTGTGCTTATCCGGCTGCACCCTTAGGCGACTTGTGCATAGAGTTTGTTGCACGCGAGGGGAGTCTGCGCTACCTATCGCGGTGACTTCGAATCAGTCGAAGCGGTCTTTTTCGACATGGTGATACTTGGATATTTTGCGGGGGCTTTTCATTGGTATATTATATGACTCCGCCTCGTTAAAAACCTCACCCCCAGGAGGAAAAGAGCGCGGGCCTGAGCAACATTATTTGCAGAATTACATAGGCGTGTAGGCCCAAAGACTTGACACAAAAAATTTCCGGAGATTGTCGATGTTCCAGGAATGCTCTAAGTCTTCGCCGAATGACGTTGCCAGCCTGTACGCGCTGGGGGATGCCTTCGACTTGACAATGAATGGACCTTCCCATATTGGCTCTAGCTTGCCCCGTGATTATGTCCGGGTGGTCCGGACGAGTACGAGGTCTCCTTTGTTGTGTTCTCTTGGGACGACTGCGTTGTCGCGCCAGGCCTTAGTTTGAGCCTGATATCTGTCAAGGGCCTACAGGGCGAGGACCCGGTCTCCATCGATGAGATCTTTGAAAGTTGGTTCGTCGACATTGGGGACTGCTGATGTGTTTGTTCTGGGCGACCCATGCTTTATCTCTTGTGGAGTCATGGCCTCGGATCCGTACAATATGCGGAAAGGTGTGAACCCGGTTGCCTAGCATTCTGTCGTGTTGAGGGTCCATACACTTCGGGTAGCTGGTCGACCCATTTGCCCTTTTTGTCGTCGAGAAGTCTTTTCTTGATGGCAGTGAAAACATTGCCATTGGCGCGCTCAACGACGCTGTTGGATTGTGGGTGGTACACCGAGGCGAAGACAGGCTTAGTGCCGATGGAAAAGCAAATGTAACACCCCTGGTGTTACTATCACTAAAACTTGAGCATAACATCATGAGCATTAGCATATCATGTGTCTGTCACACCTAGAGTGCATTCACTTGGTAAAAATTTCAAATATGTTGTACTGATATGACTTGATGTGTGGTTAACTCTAGTATAAAGTACTTCACCCAAAATCTGGGCTTGTGGATGTAAGGGGAGCCCAAGCATGAGAAAACTTCAAAAGATATGAGAAATGACCCTAAGATATCCCCTTGGAAGGACTTAAGTGGCATCAAAACCCTAAAGTACTAAAAACCCTGAAAAGACCCCTGGAAAACCCTAAATTGAAATCCTAGGGGGTTAAGTGCAAATTTTGTACACTTTTGGACTAAAGTGCAAAAACAAAGGTAATATAACACCATAAACTATGTGATTTTCACATTTAAGGATGTGCAAGTTAAAAAGTGGGATTTGGACTTAATTGCAAAATGTACCTTTTGAACCCCATATGCTTAAGTCAGAATTCAGTGCAATTGGAGCAACTTTGGGGCTTTATATCTTTTAATTCATGAAGATTCTGTTCTGACTTAATACATCAAGATTATAGAGCTATTATAGGAGTACAACTTTGCTTAAGTGATTAAGCCTTGGTGTCGTACAAAAATAGGAGCTAAGCCGGTTTGAAGTCTGGCCGTCAGACCACCCTGTGACTGAATTTTGACTAACAGTGAGTTCTGGCGAACTTTGGACTTGATTCTGGCTCAAGGGAATAAGCAAATAAGCAAGATCTTTACAGAAAAATTATAGCTAGATTATAGAGCTACAACTTCGATGTAGAGAGTTGGTCAGGTCACTACACAAAATTTGAAGCAAATCGTGCTGCAAAACGCTCTGTCAGAACGACTGAAGCAGTTCTTGATGGTACAGTAGCAAAAGATCTGCTGGTTCAGTGAACCTCGCTGTCGGCGACCTTACGCTCGGATTCATGCCAAGCGCTGCGATTCATGCTCAACGGAGTACTGATAGTTGCTCGGAGTAGTAAATATTGCTTTGAGGATGAACTTAGGCCACTGTTCAACTCCGGCCGCCGTGTCCGCCTGACCCATGGCCGGTTCAGATAAGATCGCCAGAGTTGGTCACCTATTGACCGCGCGCCACGTGCCTAGGTGCTCTACCATGTCGTAGTAACTCATATTAAGCATGTCCGTTGGTCGCCGGTGAGCTCACCACGGTGAAAGCCACCAATTCCTTGCGACAGTACTCTCCCCTCTCTTCGGCCGCCACCGCGCCATCTCAAATTTATGGGCCACCGCCCCCGGATCCTATAAATTGAGTGTGCCATCGGCTCCGCCATGTAGTCAAGCACCCACCCGTGCCTCCGATTATCCACCAGAGAGCCCCAATTTGAGACTTCCCCCAAATCGGTCCAGAACACCGTACTGAGTAAGCTCGTTGTGGCCAATGATCTACAGGTCCGTTCACGCCCTCTGCTTCATTGTTTCAGTACCCTTATGCGCCCTTGATGCTTCTTGACCTGGCCAATAAAGCTAGAACCCATAAGATCATCGGGAACACTTCAAGTTGTCCGTTGATCGCACTGTCACCGTGGGCAGAGAGAATGAGGCCTAGAACCTTGAAATTAGTTGAGGGGAAATGATTGTTAGGGGTTAAATTAAATGTCAGCCAAGCTAGAGCCTCAGTCGTTGCCTATTCCGGCCAGTACGAGCTCACCGGAGCTCGGTCTGTCATCGTTCACCATCGGGGATCGCGGGTTGTAAAGAATAGAAAGGGGGAGGGTCTTACTGGAAATGTCAGTGAGACAGAGAAACACTAGGCAGGAGTCTTTATGAGTTGTTCAAACAGCCAGGGGTCTCTGTGCAAAGACGCCAGCGCGGGCGCGCGCGGACGCTTTCGCCTGTCTTGGACCGACTTGGGTTAGATTAAGCCCATCACTGTTGATGCTTTTTCTTTTTCTTTTTCTACCAGACCTTGGAAATCAATACAAAATTCTAGAAAAATGCTAAAAATGTGAGACTAATTTTTCTAGACTCCTAAATTTCTATTGTATTTAATAAAATGGTTCTAAGATTTTTAGTTCAAACCAGGAATTATGAAGTATTTAAAATAGCCAAAACCTAGTCTCTAGGAATTTTAGGAATTATTTAATGACTCCAAAAATCACCAAACTTTTTGGATAAGCTTAAAATGATATTTAGAAACCTTGGGTGAGGTTTGGCTTGCTTTAGACATTGTTTGATCCCTAAACCTAAAACCCTAGTCTTCTAGGTAATGTCTGCCCTCTGAAATAAAGAACTGACTCCAAAAACCCTAGTTTTCCTAAAGAACCGTGAAGGAAAATTGTATTCAACACCTATTATGATGTACCTTTATTATCATTGCATTTTCTTAAACATCACATGAGCATTCATGGTTATATATATGTGGTTATATATATACAGAGAACAAGAAAGAAGTAGTGGTTGAAGGAGAAGGAGCTACACCACCACCACCTGAAGACCCACCTGCCGAGAACTGCTTTTATTTTGATATTTGTGGAGCAGAGCTTGACTCTCCTACAAAACAAGGCAAGCCCCAGTGCATTTGCCACCTCCTTGATATTTTAAAATCTTCCTCACTTGCTTGATGCATTAGGTGATAGGAGTTGGGCGCTAAACAATTGATGAAATTTACTTCCTTAAAAAATCGATTACCTCTCCTTGATCACCTGTTTTATGAAAAGGTTTTTCTGATGCTTAGCCTTGCTTTAGAAAAACAAAATGTTTTGTTTTTGAACAAAAGATGATGCTTCACAGTGGATGGGATGTTTTCAAAAATAAAACTTGATGGTGGATCCATCATGGCCATGATGGGTTCAACATCGGAAAAGATGTACCTCTGCCAGGTACCAAACTTTGGGTTGTAAATGATAAAGTTGAGACCGGGTGGGTGACTTGCACGAGAAGAGAGTCTCGGTGTAGTGTCTCCGTCTGAGTCGACTAAGGACCGTGTCGATGTAGGCCTGCTGACCGAGGACCCTTTAACTGGTCACATGCCTCATCATGGGTAAGCTTTGCCTCGGGCAGACTAATACCAGAATAGGACAACACGCAATGGGAGTGGAGAGATGGCGAGAGTAGCGTGTACCCTCCGTGGCAAGAGGCTGGACGGTGGTGTATCTGTGCTCTCAGTTGGCGTGAACCCGATCTGGTCTTAAGAACCCCGATGGTGAGTTGACATATGTAAGGGTTAAGTGCTACATATGTCGTGTGATTGGAGATCCTCTGCTGAGTATTAATCGATTCGGATCGCCGTTACTTCTCGGACATGAAGACTTGGTCACTAACTTACACGTAGTTTCCAGTGAACTAAAAGGGATGATAAAAGATGGCTAATATAGGCCAAGTGCTTGAACTAGGGTAGAAAGAACTCTAGATTCAGGTAATGACTTAACTTGCTAATAAAACTGGATTTTTAAGGATCCACTATTAGTAAGCATTTCTGCAAATAGAGTCTTCGATAATTGAACAGCCTTACCTTGATTTCCCTTAAGCCAGCATATCCTTGATATTCTTTTATTTTGACAGGTAAGACTTGCGAAAGTACACTTCATACTCAGGGTTTTCGAACCCATGTGGTTGTAGGTGAGGAAGCAGCAAACTTTTGTTGCTTTTGCTCTAAGGTGGTGCCAAAATAAGAATCTCAAGAGTGAAGCCTCGGGAGGAAGTTGTCCTCCTTTTAAAAAAATTATACTTCTAAGCGGGATGGGTTTTTGCCTCCCGAGTTTGTAGTAATAATACTTCTGCACTCATATACCGCTGGTCTGTAATAATAACACTCTTTCTATATTTGAATGTAAATTAAGTTTAAGTTACTGTAATTGCTTCCGCTTATTCGTTCCTCCGATATGTTGTAATATCTGCGTGACAGGTGAAACGCTCTTGGGAAAGGCAAAGGACACAGATACCGAACTTGTCGAGTGATTAGAAGCATCTACAGGGTTATCCAAGGTCCGTTGGATAAGGACAACTGTAGGTGGGCCTAATGACTTGGGAGGTTCCGTCATAGCTGGTATCGGAGCGAAGCCCATCCCTTCAGATATTATGAGGCATTTTAAAAAGAATTTTCAAATACTTATCCAAGAAAATTTCTTTTGTTCTCACCTTGCCACTTTCTGAAGTACTTATCTTATAAGACCAGGTAACAGAGTGCAATGTACAGGAGGTTGGGAATCAACGAAAATTGATTCTGTAATTATGCATGCATCATGTTTAAAAACTATACTAATAAAGTCTTCCCCCTTATGGAGATATGTCACCGCGCACAAGGAAGCGCGTAAGTCCACTGGACCTATTAGCGTACCTCGGCATTAGTTGGCTCCAAGACATGAAGAGAGCAGCAGCGGCAGTAACGACCCCATCAGAGATCTAGAAGCCTAAGTGGAGCAGCTTCAGACGGAGCTATGTCACCGAAACAGGGTCTAGGTAGAAGATGGTCAGCGTATGAATGAATTGAGAGCTGACGTCAGACATCTGCAAGATGAGCTTGCTGAACGGGATCTGGCAATTGATTGGGCTGTCAATTAACGTTCGATTGCTTGGGACCGGGAAGCCAAAGCTCAAGCCCGTGTGGATGAGCTCAGCACGGCCCTTGACAACTTGCAGGTGTATTGCAATACTTTACATGAGGAAGTCCATGTACTGTATTTGTGATTGCACCCAGACGTGCATGTCGACCCTGTTGCAATGGGAGCTGGACCCTCAGGAACAACAGGTGAATGATTTGGTGGAGAATTGGACCTTTTTAAGCCCCCTCCTTCTATGAACCTAGCTGATGAGCGGTCCCCTACAACAGACAGTGAAGCAACCAAAGACGATAAATACTAGAGTAGTATAGTTTAGATTTAATACTAATGTAAAATAGGTAATGAAGTCATGTTGTACATTTGAGTCTGTATCATTACATCTTGGTAATGTAAAATGATGGTATGTATCGGCATGTTATATTTTTCTCAAATGTTTCTTTGCCTCAGATCCCATCAAGGACTCATGCGCATGACGGCGCGGGTACTTCCCGTGGTCAGGAAGACACGCCCAATTCACCGCCTGTACCGCCAACGTTGGCCAAGGCTATTGTTGCCTTGGTCAATGCGACTACCGACAATACCCGCTTTTTACGCGAGATAGCGGGTCACCAATTCCAGCAACAAGGCGGAAGGGCTCCTCCGCGGGGACCACGTGAGACTTCATACCTGGACTTCTCTGAAACTGTCCCCCACTCTTCGTTAAAGCCGAAGACCCTCTGGAAGCTGACGAATGGGTACGGGTTATGGAGCAAAAATTCGGACTAATCCGCTATACTGAAACCCAGAAGCTGTTGTTCGCTGCTCAACAATTAAGAGGCCCTGTCAGTACCTAGTGGAGAAATTTTGTAGCAATTCAACAAGCTGGACATCAGGTCACGTGGGATGAATTTAAGTTAGCGTTTCGTGAGCACTATATTCCAGAAGGAGTGCTACACATGAAACAGGAGGAATTCATGCGACTCAAGCAAGGGGGAGATACTGTCATGAAGTATCTCAACAAATTTAATCATTTATCCCAATATGCAATTGACCAAGTGAATACTGACCTAAAAAAGAAGAATTGCTTCATGAGAGGCCTCAACGACTGGCTTCAAAGAAAAATGGCCACCTGCTTAGATCTCACTTATAGCAAGGATGTCAGCACAGCGCTGGCAGTAGAAGCTAAAAATACAGGCCATGGGAAAACCAAGGTATTTGGAGGTGATAGGTCCAATCAGGGACCTAAAAAGCAAACCAGGTTGGTAATCCGACCTGTTAATCAGAACCGTTCTTCACCTCGTCCACCCTCCTACCCATTCAAACAGCCTATCTTTATTCGCCCTACCACTGCCCCCACTTCTACAAGTCAGCCGAGTGCCCCTAGTGCTCGTTTCCCCACCCTCCCTAGTTCCTCAACTGGCTGCTTCAACTGTGGGGAGTCTGGTCATTTCATTAAATACTACCCATATCCAAGGCAGAATAAATCCAACAATCAGCAGAACTCAGGGAGCTCAAATCAAGGCAAGAGAAACATGGCTACTAATTCAGCAGGCAAAAATATCAAGAAGACTGGGTGAATATATTACACTCAAGTGGCCACTACACTGAAGGGAGAGCCAGTTATGATGGGTACGTTTCTTGTGGCTAATCACCCAGCGGTCATTCTCTTTGATTCTGGTGCTTCGCATACATTCATAAGCAAGAAATTCGTGGAAAATATTGCATTCCTTGCACTGAATCAAGGGAAGGGTTTATTATTCATTCGCCTGGGGGACAAATATTTACTAAAGAAGTGGCCTTCAATGTGCCGGTAACATTGGCTAAACGGGATTTTCCCACCAATATGATTGTTCTGAAAGGCCAAGATATAGATGTAATTCTGGGCATGAATTGGTTAGCCCAGCACAAAGCTATCCTCAAAACTGATTTAAGAACCATCAGGTTGAGCTATGGCCATGAAGAGGTTCTCTTGTCCATCCCTGTAGCTATTCCAGCTAAACCATTTGACCGAGTCTATGAAGCTATCATGCCAGAAATCCAAGATATTCCGGTCGTATGTGAATTTCTAGATGTCTTTCCGGAAGACCCGCCTGGATTACCTCCAGAAAGAGAGGTAGAGTTTGTGATTGAACTGAAGCCCGGTACGGCTCCTATTTCTAGAAGGTCATACCGAATGCCTCCAAATGAGTTGGCAGAGCTCAAGACTCAATTACAAGATCTACTGGAGAAGGGATTCATTCGACCCAGTTCATCACCTTGGGGATGTCCTGCAATCTTTGTCAAGAAGAAGGATCAAATGCTTCGAATGTGCGTGGACTATAGACCCCTTAATGAGGTCACAATCAAGAACAAGTACCCTCTTCCCCAAATCGATATCTTATTCGATCAGCTTACCGGAGCTCGGGTATTTTCCAAAATTGACCTCAGATCGGGCTATTATCAGATCTGTATTCGCCTCGAAGATATACCCAAAACCGCATTTACTACGCGGTATGGATTATTCGAATATTTGGTTCTGTCTTTCGGATTAACAAATGCCCCTGCCCACTTCACATATCTAATGAACTCGGTATTCATGCCCGAGTTGGACAAATCTGTGGTGGTCTTCATTGATGATATCTTGATTTATTCCAAGAATGAAGAGGAGCATGCTCAGCATCTATGGATCGTATTAACGTGCTTAAGGGAACATCAATTATATGCTAAATTCAGCAAATGCGCGTTTTGGCTGGAGGAAATCCAATTTCTGGGACATGCATTGTCTGCAAATAGGATTGCGGTTGATCCTAGCAAGGTCAAGGATATTCTAGAATGGAAATCCCCAACCACTGTACATCAAGTTCGAAGTTTCCTTAGACTGGCTGGCTATTACTGTAGATTTATCCCGGATTTCTCCAAGCTTGTAAAGCCAATCACAAGTCTATTAAAGAATGATGCAAAATTTAACTGGTCCTCAAGATGCAACGAGGCCTTCGAGCAACTGAAGGTATTATTGACCACTGCTCCGATATTAGCTCAACTGGACATTGAAAAGCCTTTTGATGTGTATTGTGACGCATCGGGCAGTGGCCTCGGATGTGTCTTAATGCAAGAAGGCTGAGTTATAGCATATGCTTCAAGATAGTTGCGCCGGCATGAGGAACATTATCCAACTCATGACTTAGAATTAGCTGTTGTGGTTCATGCCCTTAAAATATGGCGTCATTATCTGCTGGGAAATATCTGTCATATATATATAGATCATAAAAGTTTGAAGTACATTTTTACCCAGTCTGAACTAAATATGAGGCAGAGGAGATGGCTTGAGCTGATTAAGGATTATGAATTAGAAATTCACTATCACCCAGGCAAGGCCAACGTGGTGGCAGATGCGCTAAGCCGCAAGGCTTCCTGCCATTATCTTACAGTAAAGACTTCTGACATCACATTATGCCAAGAAATGGAGAAGTTAAACCTGGGAATAATTCAACATGGAATCTTGAATCAATTGAAACTTGAGTCAATTCTTCTGCAAAAGATTATTGATGCTCAAAGAAATGATAAGGGTATGAAACATATTCATGAGAAAATAGAAGCCCACAAAGTAAATTGTTTTAGAAGGGATAATCAAGGCGTTATATGGTTTAATAACCGCATAGTCGTGCCCAGGAATGAGGAAGTCCACAAGAAAATTTTAGATGAAACTCATCTTAGTCGATATTCCATTCATCCCGGAAGCACTAAGATGTATCAAGATTTAAAGCAGCATTATTGGTGGACAAAAATGAAATTGAAATTGCACGCTATGTGGCGAAGTGTGACACTTGCAGACATGTCAAAGCCATACACATGAAGACTGCTGATCCATTGCAATTTTTGCCCATCCCAACTTGGAAATGGGAGGACATTAGCATGGACTTCATTGTGGGATTACCTAGGACAACAAAAGGGTTTGATTCTATCTGGGTTATAGTTGATCGACTTACCAAGATAGCCCATTTTCTGCCCGTCAAGAGAGATCACCCAGTTGCTATCTATGCTCAGTTATATATTTCTCGTATTCTTAGTCTACACGGAGTTCCAAAGATCATAGTGTCGGATCGTGGACCGCAATTTGTATCCAAGTTTTGGGAAGCACTACATAAGTCCCTGGGTACTAAGTTGCTTCACAGTTCGGCCTATCATCCTCAAACCAGTGGGCAGACTGAGAGAGTGAACCAAATACTTGAAGACATGTTACGGGCATGCGTTCTGGAATTCCCACAGAAATGGGATGAATGTATACCATTGGCAGAGTTTTCATATAACAATAGTTATCAAGAAAGTATCAAGATGGCACCCTTTGAAGCTTTATATGGATGACGGTTCCGTACTCCATTGAATTGGTCCGAACCAGGAGAAAGGTGGTTTTTTGGGCCTAATATGGTGAAAGAGATGGAAGAAAACATTCAACGAATCATACATAACTTGAAAGAAGCACAAGCTTGACAAAAGAGTTATGCAGACAAACGCCGCCAACATTTGTACTTTCAAGTCAAAGATTATGTGTACCTAAAAGTATCACCAATGAAGAGTGTGACCCATTTTGGTGTAAAAGGAAAGCTTGCACCCCGGTACATTGGTCCGTTTCCGATTCTTGAACAATGTGGGCCAGTGGCATACCGACTCCAACTACCCGAAACATTGTCTGCAGTGCACAATGTATCCTAATTGAAGAAATGCCTTCGGGTTCCAGATCAAACTATTGATGTGATGGATGTTACCCTGGAACTCGACTTAACATATTCAGAACATCCTATTTGAGTCCTGGATCAAAAGGACAAGATCACCCAAAGAAGAGTTCTCAAATTTTATAAGATACAATGGAACCAACACACTGAAGATGAAGCTACATGGGAAACCCAAGACCTTTTAGAAAAGAATTTCCCAGGCTTTTTAGCTTCATGTAATTTGTGAGATATGTACAACTGTTGTAAAAGAGGAGTAGACCCCATACCACCCTCTGCCTTGTACAAGAAATAAGGAAATAAAAATATGACGCGTTTCTGAAAGTCGCCTAGAGGGGGGTGAATAGGGCGAATCTGAAATTTACAAAGTTTAAGCACAACTACAAGCCGGGGTTAGCGTTAGAATTAAAATCGGGTCTGAGAGAGAGGGCGAAAACAAATCGTGAGCAAATAGGAAGTGAGACACGATGATTTGTTTTACCAAGGTTCGGTTCTTTCAAACCTACTCCCCGTTGAGGTGGTCACAAAGACTGGGTCTCTTTCAACCCTTTCCCTCTCTCAAACGGTCACTTAGACCGAGTGAGCTTCTCTTCTCAATCAAACGGGACACAAAGTCCCCGCAAGGATCACCACACAATTGGTGTCTCTTTCCTCTGTTACAATTGAGTTGATCACAAGAAAGAATGAGAAAGAAAAGAAGCAATCCAAGCGCAAGAGCTCAAATGAACACAAGTCACTCTCTCACTAGTCACTATTGATTGGAATTGAACTAGAGACTTGGGAGAGGATTTGATCTCTTTGGTGTGTCTTGTATTGAATGCTATAGCTCTTGTAATGTGTTGGAAGGTGGAAAACTTGGATGTCATGAATGATGGGGTGGTTGGGGTATTTATAGCCCCAACCACCAAAAGTGGCCGTTGGGAGGCTGTCTGTCGCATGGCGCACCGGACAGTCCGGTGCGCCACCGGACACTGTCCGGTACGCCAGCCACGTCACCCGACCGTTAGGGTTCGACCGTTGGAGCTTCTGTCTTCTGGGTCACCGGACAGTCCGGTGGTGCACCGGACAGTCATTGTACACTGTTCGGTGCGCCTTCTGGCGCTGCTCTGACACTGGCGCACACTATAGCGCATTGAATACGTTATGCAGACGACCGTTGGCGCGAAGTAGCTGTTGCTCCGCTGGCACACCGGACAGTCCGGTGGTTCACCGGACAGTCTAGTGGTTCACCGGACAGTCCGGTGAATTATAGCGGAGCGGCCTCCAGAATTCCCAAGACTGGCAAGTTTGGAGTTGGATTCCCTGGTGCACCGGACACTGTCCGGTGGCACACCGGACAGTCCGGTGCGCCAGACCAGGGCTGCCTTCGGTTGTCTTTTGCTCCCTTTCTTTTGACTTGTATTGGTTTATTGTGAACCTTTGGCACCTATAAAACTTATAATCTAGAGCAAACTAGTTAGTTCAATTATTTGTGTTAGGCAATTCAACCACCAAAATCAATTAGGAAAAAGGTGTAAGCCTATTTTCCTTTCAATCTCCCCCTTTTTGGTGATTGATGCCAACACAAACCAAAGCAAATATAGAAGTGCAGAATTAAACTAGTTTGCGTAATGTAAGTGCAAAAGTTGCTTAGAATTGAACCAATAACTATTTCTACTAGATATGCATGGATAGCTTTCTTTTCATATTTAACATTTTGGACCACGCTTGCACCACAAGTTTTGTTTTTGCAAATTCTTTTGTGAAATCTTTTCAAAGTCTTTTTGCAAATAGTCAAAGGTAAATGAATAAGATTTTTGAGAAGCATTTTCAAAGATTTGAAATTTTCTCCCCCTGTTTCAAATGCTTTTCCTTTGACTAAACAAAACTCCCCCTTAATGAAATCCTCCTCTTAGTGTTCAAGAGGGTTTTAGATATTGATTTTGAAGAGGGAATACCAATTTGAAATTATATCAAAAACAAGATATCAATTGAAAAATTCTTTTCATAACTCAAATTTGAAAGACTACATTTTTGAAATTGGTGGTGGTGCGGTCCTTTTGCTTTGGGCTCATACTTTCTCCCCCTTTGGCATGAATCGCCAAAAACGGATACTTGTGAGTGAAATATAAGCCCTTGTAACTACCTTCTCCCCCTATGGTAAATAATATATGAGTGAAGATTATACCAAAGTTAGAGAGTTTGTGCGGAGTGACGGCGAAGGATGAGTGATTCGATGGAGTGGAGTGGAAGCCTTGTCTTTGCCGAAGACTCCTTTTCCCTTTCAATCTATGACTTAGCATGAAATGGACTTGAAGGAACACATTAGTCATAGCACATGAAAGAGATGATCAAAGGTATATATATGAGCTATGTGTGCAAAATATCATTCAAAATTCCTAGAATCAAGAATATTTAGCTCATGCCTAAGTTTGGTAAAAGTTTGTTCATTCAATGGCTTGGTAAAGATATCGGCTAATTGGTGCTAACATATGCAATCTCGATATCCCCCTTTTGTTGGTGATCCCTTAGAAAATGATACCAAATGGCTATGTGTTTAGTGCGGCTATGCTCAACGGGATTATCCGCCATGCTGATTGCACTCTCATTATCACATAGAAGAGGAACTTTGGTTAATTTGTAACCATAGTCCCTAAGGGTTTGCCTCATCTAAAGCAATTGCGCGCAACAATGGCCTGCGACAATATACTGGGCTTCGGCGGTAGAAAGAGCGACAGAATTTTGCTTCTTTGAAGCCCAAGACACCAGAGACCTTCCCAAGAACTGGCAAGTCCCCGATGTGCTCTTTCTATTAATTTTACACCCGGCCCAATCAGCATCGGAATAACCAATTAAATCAAATGTGGATCCCCTCGGGTACCAAAGGTCAAACTTAGGAGTATAAACTAAATATCTCAAGATTCGTTTTATGGCCCTAAGGTGAACTTCCTTAGGATCGGCTTGGAATCTTGCACACATGCATACGAAAAGCATAATATCCGGTCGTGAAGCACATAAATAGAGTAAAGAACCTATCATCGACCGGTATACCTTTTGATCTACGGATTTACCTCTCGTGTCGAGGTCGAGATGCCCATTAGTTCCCATGGGTGTCTTGATGGGCTTGGCATCTTTCATCCTAAACTTGGTTAGAATGTCTTGAATGTATTTCGTTTGGCTAATGAAGGTGCCCTCTTGGAGTTGCTTCACTTGAAATCCTAAGAAATACTTCAACTCCCCCATCATAGACATCTCGAATTTTTGTGTCATGATCCTACTAAACTCTTCACATGTAGATTCGTTAGTAGACCCAAATATGATATCATCAACATAAATTTGGCATACAAACAAATCATTTGCAAGTGTTTTAGTAAAGAGAGTAGGATCGGCTTTTCCGACTTTGAAGCCATTAGCAATAAGAAAATCTCTTAGACATTCATACCATGCTCTTGGGGCTTGCTTGAGCCCATAAAGCGCCTTAGAGAGTCTATAAACATGGTTAGGATACTCACTGTCTTCAAAGCCGGGAGGTTGCTCAACATAGACCTCTTCCTTGATTGGTCCATTGAGGAAGGCACTTTTCACGTCCATTTGATAAAGCTTGAAGCCATGGTAAGTAGCATAGACAAGTAAAATGCGAATTGACTCGAGCCTAGCTACGGGTGCATAGGTTTCACCGAAATCCAAACCTTCGACTTGTGAATATCCCTTGGCCACAAGTCGGGCTTTGTTCCTTGTCACCACACCATGCTCATCTTGTTTGTTGCGGAAGACCCACTTGGTTCCTACAACATTTTGGTTAGGACGTGGAACTAAATGCCATACCTCATTCATTGTGAAGTTGTTGAGCTCCTCTTGCATCGCCATCACCCAATCTGAATCTTGAAGTGCTTCCTCTACCCTATGTGGCTCAATAGAGGAAACAAAAGAGTAATGCTCACAAAAATGTGCAACACGAGATCTAGTGGTTACCCCCTTATGAATGTCACCGAGGATGGTGTTCACGGGGTGATCTCGTTGGATTGCTTGGTGGACTCTTGGGTGAGGCGGCCTTGGAACTTGCTCATCCTCCTTGTCTTGATCTTTTGCATCTCTCCCTTGATCATTGCCCTCCTCTTGAGGCGGCTCATCTTCTTGATCTTCTTCTTCATCATCTTGAGCCTCATCCTCATCTTGAGTTGGTGGAGATGCTTGCATGGAGGAGGATGGTTGATCTTTTGCTTGAATGGGCTCTTCGGATTCCTTAGGACACACATCCCCAATGGACATGTTCCTTAGCGCGACGCACGGAGCCTCTTCATCATCTAATTCATCAAGATCAACTTGCTCTACTTGAGAGCCATTAGTCTCATCAAACACAATGTCACAAGAAACTTCAACTAGTCCAGTGGACTTGTTAAAGACTCTATATGCCCTTGTGTTTGAATCATATCCTAGTAAAAAGCCTTCTACAGCCTTAGGAGCAAATTTGGACTTTCTACCTCTTTTAACAAGTATAAAACATTTGCTACCAAAGACTCTAAAATATGAAACATTTGGCTTTTTACCGGTGAGGGGTTCGTAAGATGTCTTCTTGAGGATTCGATGTAGATACACCCGGTTGATGGCGTAGCAAGCGGTGTTGACCGCCTTGGCCCAAAACCGATCCGAAGTCTTGTACTCATCAAGCATGGTTCTTGCCATGTCCAATAGATTTCTATTCTTCCTCTCCACTACACCATTTTGTTGTGGCATGTAGGGAGAAGAGAACTCATGCTTGATGCCCTCCTCCTCAAGGAAGCCTTCGATTTGCGAGTTCTTGAACTCCGTCCCATTATCGCTTCTAATTTTCTTGATCCTCAAGCCGAACTCATTTTGAGCCTGTCTCAAGAATCCCTTTAAGGTCTCTTGGGTTTGAGATTTTTCCTATAAAAAGAATACCCAAGTGAAGCGAGAATAGTCATCCACAATAACTAGACAGTACTTACTCCCACTGATGCTTATGTAAGCGATCGGGCCGAATAGGTCCATGTGGAGGAGCTCGAGTGGCCTGTTAGTCGTCAAGATGTTCTTATGTGGATGATGAACACCAACTTGTTCCCTGCTTGGCATGCGCTACAGATCCTGTCTTTCTCAAAATGCACATTTGTTAGTCCCAAAATGTGCTCTCCCTTTAGAAGCTTGTGAAAATTCTTCATTCCAACATGGGCTAGTCGGCGATGCCAGAGCCAACCCATGTTAGTCTTAGCAATTAAGCAAGTATCGAGTTTAGCTCTATTGAAATCAACTAAGTATAGCTGACCCTCTAATACTCCTTTAAAGGCTACTGAATCATCACTTCTTCTAAAGATAGTAACACCTGTATCCGTGAAAAGACAGTTGTAACCCATTTTACATAATTGGAAAACAGAAAGCAAGTTGTAATCTAAAGAATCTATAAGAAAAACATTGGAAATAGAATGGTCAGGTGATATAGCAATTTTACCCAATCCTTTGACCAAACCTTGATTTCCATCCCCGAATGTGATAGCTCGTTGAGGATCTTGGTTTTTCTCATAGGAGGAGAACATCTTTTTCTCCCCTGTCATGTGGTTTGTGCACCCGCTATCGATAATCCAACTTGAACCCCCGGATGCATAAACCTACAAAACAAATTTAGTTCTTGATTTTAGGTACCCAAACAGTTTTGGGTCCTTTGACATTAGATACAAGAACTTTGGGTACCCATACACAAGTCTTTGATCCCTTGTGTTTGTCCCCAACATACTTGGCAACTACTTTGCCGGATTTGTTAGTCAAAACATAAGATGCATCAAAAGTTTTAAATGAAATGCTAGGTTCATTTGATGCACTAGGAGTTTTCTTCTTAGGCAATTTAGCACGAATTGATTGCCTAGAGCTAGATGCCTCACCCTTATACATAAAAGCATGATTAGGGCCAGAGTGAGAGTTCCTAGAGTGAATTCTCCTAATTTTGTGCTCGGGATAACCGGCAGGGTACAAAATGTAACCCTTGTTATCCTGAGGCATGGGAGCCTTGCCCTTAACAAAGTCAGATAATCTTTTAGGAGGGGCATTAAGTTTGACATTGTCTCCCTTTTGGAAGCCAATGCCATCCTTGATGCCAGGGTGTCTCCCACTGTAAAGCATACTACGAGCAAATTTAAATTTTTCATTATCTAGCTCATGCTTGGCAATTTTAGCATCTAATTTTGATATATGATCATTTTGTTGTTTAATTAAAGCCATGTGATCATGAATAGCATCAATGTTAACATCTCTACATCTAGTGCAAATAGAAACATGCTCAACGGTAGATGTAGAGGGTTTTCAAGTTTTTAGTTCAACAATCTTAGCATGTAAAATGTCATTTTCACTTCTAAGATCGGAAATGGAAGCATTGCAAACATCTAAGTCTTTAGCCTTAGCAATCCATTTTTCATTTTCAATTCTAAGGCTAGTAAGAGAAGCATTCAATTTTTCAATCTTAGCAATAGAAAGAGCATGATCATTTCTAAGATTGGCATATGAATCATCACATACATTTGAATCAACCTTAGCAATTAATCTAGCATTCTCATTCCTAAGGTTGGCAATCAAATCATGGCAAGTGCTTAACTCACTAGATAATTTTTCACATTTTTCTACTTCTAAATCATAAGCATTTTTAACCTTAACATGCTTCTTGTTTTCCTTAATTAGGAAGTCCTCTTGGGTGTCCAAGAGTTCATCCTTCTAATGAATAGCACTAATTAATTCATTCAATTTTTTCTTTTGTTGCATGTTAAGATCGGCAAAAAGAGTAAGCAAATTGTCCTCATCATCACTAGAGTTATTCTCATCACTAGAGGTTGCATATTTAGTGGAGGATTTGGATTTAACCTTCTTCTTTTTGCCGTCCTTTTCCATGAGGCACTTGTGGCCGACGTTGGGGAAGAGGAATCCCTTGTTGACGGCGATGTTGGCGGCGTCCTCGTCGGAGGAGGAGTCGGTGGAGCTCTCGTTGGAGTCCCACTCCCGGCAAACATGGACATCGCCGCCCTTCTTCTTTTCCTTTCTTCTCCCCTTCTTGTCGTCACCCCTGTCACTGTCACTAAAAATAGGACATTTTGCAATAAAGTGACCGGGCTTACCACATTTGTAGCAAACCTTCTTGGAGCGGGGTTTGAACTCCTTCCCCCTCCTTTGCTTGAGGATTTGACGAAAGCTCTTGATGATGAGCACCATTTCCTCGTTGTGGAGCTTGGAGGCGTCAATGGGCATTCTACTTGGAGTAGAATATTCTTTCTTCTCCTCCGTTGCTTTGAATGCAACGGGTTGTGCTTCGGGCACGGAGGAGGATGCGCCTTGCTCGATGATCTTTTTGGACCCTTTGATCATTAGCTCAAAGCTCACAAATTTACCTATGACTTCCTCGGGAGACATTAGCGTGTATCTAGGATCACCTCGAATTAATTGAACTTGCGTAGGGTTAAGAAAAACGAGGGATCTTAGAATAACCTTTACCATCTCATGGTCATCCCATTTGGTGCTCCCGAGGTTGCGCACTTGGTTCACCAAGGTCTTCAACCGATTGTACATGGCTTGTGGATCCTCCCCTTGGTGAAGCATGAAGCGACCGAGCTCCCCCTCGATCATCTCCCGCTTGGTGATCTTGGTCACCCCGTCTCCTTCGTGCGCGGTCTTGAGCACGTCCCAAATTTCCTTTGCGCTCTTCAACCCTTGCACCTTATTATACTCCTCTCGACTTAGAGAGGCGAGGAGTATAGTAGTGGCTTGAGAGTTGAAGTGTTGATTTTGGGCCACTTCGTCCGAATCATAGTCCTCATCCCCTACGGATGGTACCTGTACACCAAACTCAACAATGTTCCAAATGCTAGTGTGGAGTGAGGTTAGATGATGCCTCATTTTGTCACTCCACATATTATAATCTTCACCGTCAAAAACCAGTGGTTTGCCTAATGGAACGGAAAGTAAAGGAGTACGCTTTGAAATACGAGGGTAGCGTAGGGCAATCTTACTAAACTTCTTGCGCTCATGGCGCTTAGAAGTTACGGACGGCGCGTCGAAGCCGGAGGTGGATGGCGATGAAGAGTCGGTCTCGTAGTAGACCACCTTCCTCATCTTCTTCTTCTTCTCGCCACTCCGATGTGACTTGCGTGAAGAAGATTCCTTCTCCTTCCCTTTGTTGCAGGACTCTCCCAATCTAGCCTTCCCGTGGCTTGTAACGGGCTTGTCGCCGATCATCATTTCCTTCTTGGCGTGATCTCCCGACATCACTTCGAGCGGTTAGGCTCTAATGAAGCACCGGCTCTGATACCAATTGAAAGTCGCCTAGAGGGGGGTGAATAGGGCGAATCTGAAATTTACAAAGTTTAAGCACAACTACAAGCCGGGGTTAGCGTTAGAATTAAAATCGGGTCCGATAGAGAGGGCAAAAACAAATCATGAGCAAATAGGAAGTGAGACACGATGATTTATTTTACCGAGGTTCGGTTCTTTTAAACCTACTCCCCGTTGAGGTGGTCACAAAGACCGGGTCTCTTTTAACCCTTTCCCTCTCTCAAACGATCACTTAGACCGAGTGAGCTTCTCCTCTCAATCAAACGGGACACAAAGTCCCCGCAAGGATCACCACACAATTGGTGTCTCTTGCCTCGGTTACAATTGAGTTGATCACAAGAAAGAATGAGAAAGAAAAGAAGCAATCCAAGCGCAAGAGCTCAAATGAACACAAGTCACTCTCTCACTAGTCGCTATTGATTGGAATTGAACTAGAGACTTGGGAGAGGATTTGATCTCTTTGGTGTGTCTTGTATTGAATGCTATAGCTCTTGTAATGTGTTGGAAGGTGGAAAACTTGGATGCCATGAATGGTGGGGTGGTTGGGGTATTTATAGCCCCAACCACCAAAAGTGGCTGTTGGGAGGCTGTCTGTCGCATGGCACACCGGACAGTCCGGTGCGCCACCAGACACTGTCCGGTGCGCCAGCCACGTCACCCGACCGTTAGGGTTCGACCGTTGGAGCTTCTGTCTTCTGGGTCACTGGACAGTCCGGTGGTGCACCGGACAGTCACTGTACACTGTCCGATGCGCCTTCTGGCGCTGCTCTGACACTGGCGCGCATTGTAGCGCATTGAATGCGTTCTGCAGACGACCGTTGGCGCGAAGTAGCCGTTGCTTCGCTGGCACACCGGACAGTCCGGTTGTTCACCGGACAGTCCGGTGAATTATAGCGGAGCGGCCTCCAGAATTCCTGAGACTGGCAAGTTTGGAGTTGGATTCCCTGGTGCACTGGATTTGTCCGGTGGTGCACCGGACACTGTCCGGTGGCACACCGGACAGTCTGGTGCGCCAGACCAGGGCTGCCTTCGGTTGTCTTTTGCTCCCTTTGTTTGAACCCTTTCTTTTGACTTGTATTGGTTTATTGTGAACCTTTGGCACCTGTAAAACTTATAATCTAGAGCAAACTAGTTAGTTCAATTATTTGTGTTGGGCAATTCAACCACCAAAATCAATTAGGAAAAAGGTGTAAGCCTATTTTCCTTTCAGTTTCCTTTTCCACTACTTGCCCTAGGACTTTAAATATCAGGACGAGATTCTTTTTTGGGGGGAAGGATGTAACACCCCTGGTGTTACTGTCACTAAAACTTGAGCATAACATCATGAGCATTAGCATATCATGTGTCTGTCACACCTAGAGTGCATTCACTAGGTAAAAATTTCAAATATGTTGTACTGATATGACTTGATGTGTGGTTAACTCTAGTATAAAGTACTTCACCCAAAATCTGGGCTTTTGGATGTAAGGGGAGCCCAAGCATGAGAAAACTTCAAAAGATATGAGAAATGACCCTAAGATATCCCCTTGGAAGGACTTAAGTGGCATCAAAACCCTAAAGTACAAAAAATAGGAGTACAACTTTGCTTAAGTGATTAAGCCTTGGTGTTGTACAAAAATAGGAGCTAAGCCGGTTTGAAGTCTGGCCGTCAGACCACCCTGTGACTGAATTTTAACTAACAGTGAGTTCTGGCGAACTTTGACTTGATTCTGGCTCAAGAAAATAAGCAAATAAGCAAGATATTTACAGCAGAATTATCGCTAGATTATAGAGCTACAACTTTGATGCAGAGAGTTGGTCAGGTCACTACACAAAATTTGAAGCAAATCGTGCTGCAAAACGCTCTGTCAGAACGATTGAAGCAGTTCTTGATGGTACAGTAGCAATAGATCTGCTGGTTCAGTGAACCTCGTCGCCGGCGACCTTGCACTCGGATTCACGCCAGGCGCTGCGATTCGTGCTCAACGGAGTACTGATAGTTGCTCGGAGTAGTAAATATCGCCTTGAGGATGAACTTAGGCCACTATTCAACTCCGGTCGCCGTGTCCGCCTGACCCACGGCCGGTTCAGATAAGATCGCCGGAGTTGGCCGCCTATTGACCGTGCGCCACGTGCCTAGGTGCTCTACCATGTCGTAGTAACTCATATTAAGCATGTTCGTTGGTCGCAGGTGAGCTCGCCACGGTGAAAGCCACCAATTCCTTGCGACAGTACTCTTCCCTCTCTTTGGCCGCCACCACGCCATCTCAAATTCACGGGCCACCGCCCCGTATCCTATAAATTGAGTGTGCCATCGGCTTCGCCACGTAGTCAAGCACCCAACGCACCCACTTGTGCCTCCGATTATCCACCAGAGAGCCCCAATTTGAGACATCACCCAAATCAGTCTAGAACACCGTACTCAGTAAGCTCGCCGTGGCCAACGATCTACAGGTCCGTTCACGCCCTCTATTTCCTCGTTTTAGTACCCTTATGAGCCCTCGATGCTTCTCGACCCGGCCGATTAAGATAGAACCCATAAGATCACCGGGAACACTTCAAGTTGTCCGTTGATCGCACTATCACCGTGGGCAGAGAGAATGAGGCCTAGAACCTTGAAATTAGTTGAGGGGAAATGATTGTTAGGGGTTAAATTAAGTGTCAGCCAAGCTAGAGGCCCATCTGTTGCCTATTCCGGCCAGTACGAGCTCGCTAGAGCTCGGTCTGTCGCCGTTCACAGTCAGGGATTGCGGGTTGTAAAGAATAGAAAGGGGGAGGGTCTTACTGGAAATGTCAGTGAGACAGAGAAAAAGTAGGCAGGAGTCTTTATGAGTTGTTCAAACAGCCAGGGGTCTCTGTGCAAAGATGCCAGCATGAGCGCGCGCGTGGATGCTTTCACCTGTCTTGGGCCGACTTGAGTTAGATTAAACCCATCACTGTTGATGCCTTTTCTTTTTCTCTTTCTACCAGATCTTGGAAATCCATAGAAAATTCTAGAAAAATGCTAAAAATGTGAGACCAATTTTGTTGGACTCATAAATTTCAATAGTATTTAATAAAAATGGTTCCAAGATTTTTAGTTCAAAACAGGAATTATGAAGTATTTAAAATAGCCAGAACCTAGTCTCTAAGAATTTTAGGAATTATTTAATGACTCCAAAAATCACCAAACTTTTTGGATAAGCTAAAAATGATATTTAGAAACCTTGGGTGAGGTTTGGCTTGCTTTGGACATTGTTTGATCCCTAAACCTAAAACCCTAGTCTTCTAGGTAATGTCTGCCCTCTGAAATAAAGAACTGACTCCAAAAACCCTAGTTTTCCTAAAGAACCGTGAAGGAAAATTGTATTCAAGACCTAATATGATGTACCTTTATTATCATTGCATTTTCATAAATATCACATGAGCATTCATGGTTATATATATGTGGTTATATATATAGAGAACGAGGAAGAAGTAGTGGTTGAAGGAGAAGGAGCTACACCACCACCACCTGAAGACCCACCTGCCGGGAACTGCTTTTATTTTGATATTTGTGGAGCAGAGCCCGACTCTCCTACAAAACAAGGCAAGCCCTGATGCATTTGCCACCTCCTTGCTATTTTAAAATCTTTCTCATTTGCTTGATGCATTAGGGGATAGGAGTTGGGTGCTAAACAATTGATGCATTTACTTCCTTGCAAAATCGATTACCTCTCCTTGATCACCTGTTTTATGAAAAGGTTTTTCTGATGCTTAGCCTTGCTTTAGAAAAACAAAATGTTTTGTTTTTGAACAAAAGATGATGCTTCACAGTGGATGGGATGTTTTCAAAAATAAAACTTGATGGTGGTTCCATCATGGCCATGATGGGTTCAACATCGGAAAAGATGTACCTCTGCCAGGTACCAAACTTTGGGTTGTAAATGATAAAGCTGAGACCGGGTGCGTGACTTGCACGAGAAGAGAGTCTCGGTGTAGTGTCTCTGTTTGAGTCGACTAAGGACTGTGTCGATGTAGGCCTACTGACCGAGGACCCTATAACTGGTCACATGCCTCATCATGGGTAAGCTTTGCCTCGGGCAGACTAATACTAGAATAGGACAACACGCAATGGGAGTGGAGAGATGGCGAGAGTAGTGTGTACCCTTCGTGGCAAGAGGCTGGACGGTGGTGTATCTATGCTCTCGGTTGGCGTGAACCCGATCTGGTCTTAAGAATCCCGGTGGCAAGTTGACATATGCAAGGGTTAAGTGCTACATATGTCGTGTGATTGGAGATCCTCAGCTGAGTATTAATCGATTCGGATCACCGTTACTTCTTGGACATGAAGACTTGGTCACTGACTTACATGTAGTTTCCAGTGAACTAAAAGGGATGATAAAATATGGCTAGTATAGGCCAAGTGGTTGAACTAGGGTAGAAAGAACTCTAGATTCAGGTAATGACTTAACTTGCTAATAAAACTGGATTTTTAAGGATCCACTATTAGTAAGCATTTCTGCAAACAGAGTCTTTCATAATTGGACAGCTTTACCTTGATTTCCCTCAAGCCAGCATATCCTTGGGAGTCTTTTATTTTGACGGGTAAGACTTGTGAAAGTACACTTCGTACTCAGGGTTTTCGAACCCATGTGGTTGTAGGTGAGGAAGCAGCAAACTTTTGTTGCTTTTGCTCTAAGGTGGTGCCAAAAGAAGAATCTCAAAAGTGAAGCCTCGGGAGGAAGTTGTCCTCCTTTTAAAAACATAATACTTCTAAGCGGGAGGGGTTATTGCCTCCCGAGTTTGTAATAATAATACTTCTGCACTCATATACCGCTGGTCTGTAATAATAACACTCTTTCTATATTTGAATGTGAATTAAGTTTAAGTTACTGAAATTGCTTCCGCTTATTCGTTCCTCCGATATGTTGTAATATCTATGTGACGGGTGAAATGCTATTGGGAAAGGAAAATGACACAGATACCGAACTTGTCGAGTGATTAGAAGCATCTATAGGGTTGTCCAAGGTCCGCTGGACAAGGACAACTGTAGGTGGGCCTAATGACTTGGGAGGTTCTGTCACAGCAGAAATCCCTGAAGTCTTGGCTGTCAAATTGTTTGCTGTTGTCGACTATGAGTTTGGACGAGACTCCGAAGTTGCAGACAATGTTTCGCCAGAAGAATTTTTGAGCGGTCTTCGATGTTATTGTGGATACTGCTCTGGCCTCGATCCACTTTGTGAAATATTCGACGGCGACGAAGGTGAATTTGAAGTTCCCTTGAGCTGTAGGCAGTGGTCCAACGATGTCCAGCCCCTAGCGTTGAAGCGGCCACGTATGGGAGATGAGCTTGGTGAATTGCAAAGGGCTGCCTGAGCAAGGGGAGAATTTTTGGCATGCTTCGCATGACCTCGTGACTCAATTGGCGGTGCAAATTATTACGGGCCAGTAAAATCCTTGACGAATCACCTTGGCAGCGAGGGCCCTAGGTCCTGAGTGGGAGCCGCAAGTTCCGCTGTGGACTTCGCAGAGGATTTGGATGCCTTCGATTTCAGTTATGCACTTCAGCATGGGCTGACTGATCCCCTTCTTGTACAGCTGACCCTCAACTAATGCAAAGTCCCGGCTTCTGTGCTTTAGTCGTTTGGCCTCATTGCTGTCGCTTGGATGGTAGTGGCCTTGCAGATACAGGGTGATTGGGGCCCGCTAGTCTTCAGCCATGATGAGGTTGACGATGCGGTGGCCTTCGGCGTCTTGAGTTATTTGCAAACCTTCTGGGTTGCGGACAGCTGGTGCGCCACACAATGTCTTGAGGAAGGGTATGTGCTCTGCGGATTTGGATATGAATTTGTTCAAGGCGGCCAATCTGCCTGTCGGTCGCTGGATGTCTCTGGCTGACTGTGGGGGTGTCATGTTGATGATGGCCTAGATCTTCGTTGGGTTGGCCTCGATCCCTCGGTGTGATACCAGGTAGCCGAGTATCTTCCCCTGGCGAACACCGAAGACACACTTCTCGGGGTTGAGCCGAAGTCGTGCGTCCCGCATATTAGCAAATGTCTCTACAAGGTCGGCTAGGTGATCCTCTTTGTTTTTGCTCATGACGACGATGACATCCATGTAAGTGAAAATGTTGCGGCCTACTTGGCTTTCGAGCACCCTTTTGGTGATGTGAGAAAAGGTTGACCCGGCATTCTTGAGTCCCTCTGGCATCCTAATGAAACAGTATGTGCCGAAGGGTGTGATAAGGCTGGTGCTGGCCTTGTCTTCCCCTTTCATGTATATCTGGTGGTAGCCGGAG
Organism: Zea luxurians; assembly: GCA_029449295.1. NCBI lineage: Eukaryota > Viridiplantae > Streptophyta > Magnoliopsida > Poales > Poaceae > Zea > Zea luxurians. The sequence goes on along the minus strand of JAOPSE010000052.1, from coordinate 14,693,416 downwards.
AAGCAATCGAGGAGGGACATGACTTCGCATCCTACGGTGATATCGACTATTTTTTCGATCTGTGGCAGCGGGAAATTGTCCTTAGGACAGGCCTTATTGAGGCTGGTGAAGTCGATACACATGCGCCACTTGCCTCTTTTCTTTTGTACCATGACCACGTTGGCGAGCCATGTAGGATAAGCAATTGGCTCGATGAAGTTGGCTTCCAACAGGCGGTGTACCTCGGCTTTGGCGGCTTTGGTCTTCTCATCGGACATTTTGCGCAGTTGTTGCTTTTTTGGGCGCACCGAAGGGTTGATGCCTAGGCCGTGCTCTATGATGGTGCAGCTGACCCCGACCAGGTCGAGGGCAGACCAAGCGAAGATGCCCTTGTTTCGGGAGAGGCAGGAGATGAGTTTTTCCTCGTCTCGCGAGGTCAGGTCTTTGCTTATTACGACCGTTTGCTTAGGCGTGGCCGGGTCGAGGGGTACCGTCTTCGTTCCGTCGTTGCTTTGTAGCTGAGCCTTTACTTTTTCGTTGGCGACTGGGCATGTCCCTTCAAAGCCTTCGTGTTGTGCTGTGAGGCAGTGTATGTTCCGTTGCCCTGGAACGAAGTCTCTTTTAATATTGCGCGCAGTCTGCTGGTAGCCATACACTGTGATCACGCCTTGCAGACCCGGTATTTTCATGCAAAGGTAAAGTCCGTGAATGGCCGCTTCAAACTTGTTGATGGAGCCTCGTCCCATTATGGCATTGTACGGGTATACCATGTCGATGATGTCGAAGGTGACCTGCTCTCTTTGTGTGTTGGGTGCTACACCGAATGATAGGGGTAGCTCTATCTTGCCGATTGGAAAGGTGCCCTTGCCGTCGAAACCATATAGGGGGTTGTCCGAAGGCTTGAGTAAACTGTGGCTGATGCCCATGCGGTCGAAGGCGTGCAAGAAGATGATGTCAGCTTGGCTGCTGTTGTCGACTAGGACTTTGTGTAGGTCCCAGCCTGCTACGCTGCAGTTGATTACCATGGCGTCGATGTGAGGGGCGCTGCACAGATCAACGTCCCTGGCGTCGAAGGTGAGTGGCACATGGGACCACCTTGTTTGTACCACTGGGCCGGTGAGGTCAACGTGGTTAACACTTCGGTAGTGGTCCCTCTTCTATCGCTTCATTTCGAAGTCCATGCTGGACCCGCCGGTGATCATGTGGATGACTCCGTGATATGGTTGTTCGGCAAAGTCTTCCTGCTTTGGTGCTTGGGGGTGATTATGGTGGTGTGGATTTGGGTGATGTGGAGGCGGAGGCGGGGGTGGAAGAACTTGCACTTCCTGGTGGTGCTGGTATGCGTGGTTGGGTGGGTGCTGGATGCAGTGTTTTAAATAGCAAGAAAATGAATTTATCCTCAAACTTCCAAAAAGTGCAAATATCAGGATATATCGTGATATAGCTGGATATATCGGGCTAAACAGCGTAACTTTTTGCTACTAAAAAGGTTATATCGAGATATATCGACCACTATAGCCGGCAATTTAAAACCTTAGCTGGACGTGGTCGTTGTTGTAAGGTTGTTGTTGGTGGTGGTGGTATGTGTGCGCGACGACCCTCTGGTTGTCGGCTAGCTATGCTCTGGACATCATGTCCCTGGTGGCCTTCATTTCTAGACAGTCTCTTGTTGGGTGCGCGCAGTCCTCGCCATGAAACATGCAGTAGAATCTACGCGGCTGCTGCGTCTGTCCCCAGCCTCTCCCTCTTGTGCCATTACCTCGGCCTTGGGGGGGATATTCCTGACGGCGAGTGGTTTCTCTGGCTGGGTGCTGATTGACTATGTTGTGAACCTGTTGTTGACTTCAGCTGTCCCACCCGGAGTCTGGCTGCGAAGGCCTGATCCAGGTTCTGCTGGACTGCGGAGGGTCCTTAGGCTACCTCTAAGATTCGACCTTTCATTGATGTAGCTCTTCGGACCTGGCATACTTCTCGAATAGCTGGTATAGCTCTTGGAGATTTTTGGGTGGGTCCCTGATGCAGTGACTGTACAGGACGCCAGCCTAAAGGCCGCTGATGGTGTAATGGATCGCGATGTGGTCGTCGATCGATGGCAGTTGCTATTTGAGGGTCAGGAACTTTCTGTAGTACTCCCAAAGGGTTTCTTTCTCTTGCTGCTTGCAGAGTGATAGTTTAGCCAGGGCGTTGGTATCGGGTCTGTACCCTTGAAAGTTGAGCAGGAACTTGTCCCAGAGTCCTTTCCAGGAATCGATGGACAGTGGCGGTAACCTGCTGTACTAGGTCAGGGCCGGGTCTTCGAGCGCGATGATGAATGATTTGGCCATTGTGGCGTCGTCCCCTCCAGATGATGTGACGGCAACTTGGTAGCTCATGATGTATTGTGCTGGGTTAGTGCTACTGTTGTACTTGGGGTAGGTGCCTGCCCTGAAGTTAGCGGGCCAAGGTGATGCTTGGAGTTGTGGAGCCAGGGGGCTTCGCTCATCGAGGTAGTTGATCCCTTGGAAGGCTGTGACATGCGGGATGAAGGGCCCGCGTTGTGGTATGAATAGATCTCCGGTTAGGACGCGCTGCTGTAGGGGCGATCCATGCTGCAGACTGTGCTGGCCTTCGCTCTGCATGAGCGTGATTTCTTGCTCGAGTTCCCAAGCTCTCTGCTCCTCGTCCCGTATCATCTGACGCACCTTGGCCTAGGCGGTGACACGTTGGCGCTTGGCCTCGAGGATATCTTTCTGTTTTTGGAGGTTGTGGTTCTTGATACGCAGGGCCCACAGCTATAGCTGGTCTTCGGCTGAGATGCCGATTACTTCACCATCTTCTATTGCGTCTTTGCCCTCTGGTGGAGCGAAGCCTAGAGGTGGTGTTTGCGGTACGCCTCTAGAGCTGTAGGTGTGTAGGGTGCCTTCGGGGGTGGGGTGGTCTTGGCACTGTCTTTTGCTGACATCTTCATCTTCGAAGGCGTCTTGGAGGATGTTGTCCACGAGGGCCTTGCCTTTTTTCTCAGCCAGCAACGCTGCCTTTGCTACTTCGTCGATGGATGGGGATGCCTTCAAATTAGCTCGCTTGGGGGCCATCACGGGTTGTTTGTCGTAGCACGAATGGTGGGCGCCAAATGTTGGAACTTGCTCTCCTGGGCAAGTTGATCCAACGGGGAAGTGGAAAGAGTGTTTGCAAAGTTTAACGTGGGACAACAAGGCATTAGCTTTGTTAATCTGGCCTCTCAAGGGCACTGTACGGGGGTATTTATAGGCACTCGAGTGACTACCCGTCCCTTGTCAAAGACGTTTATGCCCTCGAGGACCCGGTCCATCCCCAGAATATTCTCACGAGAGGAGGTTACAGACTGTCATTACAGGAAAGGCTATTGCAGACGCGACCCATAACATGCTTATCCGCGCGGGGCCTGTTACAGTGGGCCGGATCCTACTTGGGCATCCCGACGCGGTGAGGACGCGGGACTGGCAGACTTCGACAAAGCCTTCACCTTGCAACGGAGAGGATGAAGGGAGACCGCGCCGGTCTTCATCCAATCGACGCCTTCGGCTTGCTCGGGCGTGCTCTGTGGAAGTGGTCTTCGTCGGTGTAGCGAGGCGACGAAGGCATCGAGCGAAGGGTGGCGTGTTCGCCTTCGCCCCAACACCCAGTTAGGATTAGGTTGATTTTATTATTTTCTTTTTTTCTTTTCCATTTCATTTTCCTCTTATTTGAATCTCTATTTAAATTTCAATTTAAATTCAAACTTTGTGGCACATTATTTGCAACTATATTTGTGCAATTAAGAGTACTGAGTTTGAAGATATTTATTTATATATTATTTATATTTTCATATCCCTTCTCTTTTTCTTATTTCCAAACCCTAATTTCCATTTAGGGTTTAATCCAACTTCTAGTCATTCTTATATTATTATTATCATTATTATTTTTATCTAATGCACAAACATAAAAAATCCAACAAGATGCATATTCTTTTATTTTTTATATCATTTATTTTGATTAATCATTCTTAACTATAAGTGTGCTCTTGTTATGATGAATATATGGCATACAAAATAAGAAGACCACTATATATTCCTTGTATACAATTTTGAGTATTACAAATCCTACCCCCTTAACAAGAATCTCGTCCTCGAGATTTAGGAAGGATCCTCGAGATTTAGGGAAAAGATGGGGAAAATCTATGCGAAGCTCTTCTTCTCTCTCCCATTTAGCTTCATATTCTCCATGATGACTCCATTGTACTTTGCACATTTTAATTACTTTGCTCCTTGTGAACGAGTCAATGTATCAAGAATCTTAATGGGATATTCTGCATAAGTTAGATCATCTTGAACACTAAGATCCTCCATTGGTAGCTGTTCTTCAGGTACCCTGAGACATTTCTTCAGCTGAGATACATGGAAGACATTATGTACATCTGCAACATGATTGGGTAGTTCTAGTTGATATGCCACTTCTCCCACTCGCTTTAAGATCAAGAAGGGTCCAATGAAGCGAGGGGACAATTTCCCTTTAACTTTGAATCTTCGGATACCCCGGAGTGGTGACACCTTCAAATAGACATGATCACCCTCCTTAAACTCTAGCAGTCTCCTCCGGGTATCCACATAGCTTTTCTGCCTTGACTGTGTAGTTCTCAAATTCTCCCTTATTTGATGGACTTGTTCTTTAGCCTCTTGTATAATTTCAGGCCCAAATAATTGCCTTTCACCGATTTGATCCTAATACAGTGGAGTCCTGCACTTTCTGCCATATAAAGCCTCAAACGGTGACATCTTCAAACTGGCCTGGTAGCTATTATTGTAAGAGAACTCTGCATAGGGCAAACTCTTATCTCAACTACCACCATGCTTAAGAGCACAAGCTTGTAACATATCTTCTAGTACTTGGTTGGTCCTCTCGGTCTGCCCATCAGTTTAGGGATGGTAGGCCGAACTAAAATTCAATCTTGTATCCAAGGACTCGTGCAACTTCTTCCAATACCGAGAAGTAAAATGTGATCCCCGGTCTGACACAATCTTCTTTGGCACCCCATGTAAGCATACAATCTGTGCCATGTACAACTCTGCTAGCTTGGCTCCTGAATACGTGGTCTTTATTGGAATAAAGTGGGCCACTTTAGTTAGCCTGTCCACAATCACCCATATAGATTCATACCCAGCAGATGTGTAGGGTAATCCCACAATGAAGTCCATGCCAATCTCTTCCCATTTCCACTCAGGTATCTTAAGCGGGTGTAGTAAACCAGCAGGTCTTTGATGTTCCGCTTTCACCCTCTGGCAAACATCACATAGTGCAACATGTGAAGCAACATCCTTCTTTAGTCCAGACCGCCAATACTTCTACTTCAAGTCCTAGTACATCTTTGTACTACCAAGGTGGATAGAATAAACTGAGTCATGTGCCTCCTTCAATATGGTTTCACAAAGACTATCGATATCAGGAACACAGATCCGATTCTTGAACCATATCATGCCCTGCTCATCTTCCATGAAATCTAGGCCTCTACCCTCCGTTATCAGATCCTTGATCTCCTGAATTTTGGCATCACCAATCTGACCTTTTCGTATTTCTTGCTCTAAGGTAGGTTCCACTTCTATAGTAATTCCTTCAGTATGAGCAACTATCCCCAGATTGAGCCTCTCAAAATCTTCTGCTAACTCATCGGGTAACTGGGTGACAATAGCTGCATGGACCTGCCCCTTCTGACTCAAAGCATCCACAACCAGATTCGTCATGCCTGGATGATAGTGAATTTCCAGGTCATAATCCTTGATGAGCTCCAACCATCGACGTTGTCTAAGGTTAAGATACTTCTGAGTAAAAATGTATTTTAAGCTCTTGTGATCAGTGTAGATTTGACACCTGGTTCCCATAATATAGTGTTTCCCGATCTTGAGAGCATGCACAACGGCTGCCAGTTCTAAGTCATGAGTGGGGTAGTTCAACTCATGTTTCCACAACTGGTGAGACGCGTAGGCAATGACGTGTCCTTCCTGCATAAGCACACATCCCAGGCCTTGGTGACTTGCATCACAATATATATCAAAATTCTTCTGTAGATCTGGCATAATCAGTACTGGAGCAGCCATCAACTTGGATCTCTACTGATCAAAACTCTCTTGGCATTCATCAGTCCACTTAAACTCCTTGCCCTTCTCCAACAATGAGGTCATAGGCTTAGCAATCTTGGAGAACCCTTCAATGAATCGCCGGTAATAACCTGCGAATCCCAAGAAACTCCGGATCTCCAAAACTGTACTTGGTGTCTTCCAGTCCATTATTGCTGTTACTTTAGCCGGATCTATAGCAATTCCTCCTTTGGAAATGATATGCCCAAGAAAATGTACTTCATCAAGCTAGAATTCACACTTGGTAAATTTGGCATAAAGCTGATTATCCTGTAACTTCTGTAGCACCATCCGCAAATGCTCCTCATGCTCATTATCATTCTTGGAATAAATAAGAATGTCGTCGATGAATACTACGACAAATTTATCGAGATACTCCATGAATACCTTATTCATCATATTCATAAAATAAGCTAGTGCATTGGTTAAACCAAATGACATGACTGTGAATTCATATAGACCATATCGGGTAGAAAAAGCCGTCTTGGGAATATCAGATGGCCTAATCTTCATTTGATGGTAGCCCGACCTGAGGTCAATCTTAGAGAACACCCTAGCACCTCTCATCTGATCAAATAAGTCATCAATACGAGGTAACAGGTACTTGTTCTTGATGGTGACATCATTAAGTGATCTATAGTCCACACACATCTGTTGCGAACCATCCTTCTTCTGTACAAACAATACCGGTGCTCCCCAAGGTGAGGAACTCGGACAAATGTACCATGCCTCCTGCAACTCCGTTAACTGCTTCTTAAGTTCTTGTAACTCTTCTACGGACATTCGGTAGGGACGTTTAGAGATAGGAGCAGTCCCAGGTAAGAGATCAATGACAAACTCGACTTCCCTCTTAGGTGGCATCCCTGGTAACTCCTCTGGAAAGACATCTAGAAAATCCCTAACCACATGGATGTTGTTTGCAACAAACTCCACATCTATGAAGAATGTCGCCTGCCTAGTAGAGGTAGTTACTGTAATGTCAACATTAAATCTTTCTCCTTTAGGGCTGGTGAGTTCTACTGTACCCCTGCCATAGTGTATAATGCCCTTTGCCTTTCTTAACCATGACATACCAAGGATCAGATCTATACTGCTTTCCTCTAATACTATAGCGGTAGCCCCGAATTCTCTTCCCATAATTGTCAATGTCAATTTATGTGTCATATGATTTGCCTCAACAGGCCCTTTAGGTGTAATTACTATCATTGGTTTTCTCATATTTTGCAGTGGTATCTCATTTGTGTTGGCATATCGAGCAGACATAAATGAATGTGTAGCACCAGAATCAAATAATATTGTTGCAGCAATTGCATTAATATAAAACATACCCAGTATGATGTCAGCACCCTCAGGAGTAGCATCAGCTCTGACTTGATTAACCCTGGTAATAGAGTATCCCTTGCCAGGAGTCTGTTGCTTGTTCTGAGCTGGTGTACCAGAATTCCCCACTAGACAAGCATTAGCATAGTGCCTAACCTGACTGTACTTGAAGCATGTAGGGCCTGTCTTCTGTCCTGTAGGCCTCACCGGGGTGCTAGTGGGGGTAGCCTGACGAGTGGTAGGTGTCCATGGAGACCCTTGTGGAGAAACTGAGCTGGGCGTAGTCCTCCTCCTGGATGAGCTGGGGTACTCTGAGGTGGAACGTAGCGAGGACGAACGCTGCTGCTACCCTGTCCCTATGCAATGGCCTTCCTCTTCAGATCTCCGAGTTGAACACGCTTGTGTTCAATAGCAAGAGCCTTATCTAGTAGCCTCTAGAATGATGGAAATGTGTGAGCAACCAATGCGTACTTTAGTGGCCCATTGAGTCCCTCGATGAAATGTTCCCGCTTCCTCTCATCATCAGCCACCTCATTAGGAGCATACCTTGAAAGATGAATGAACTTGTCACGATACTTGCTGATAGACATGTTGCCTTGCTTCAATGATAGAAACTCCTTCTTCTTGATCTTCATCAATCCAGTAGGATTATAGTAGTTTCTGAATTGTATACAGAACTCCGCCCAAGTAATAGTATCAGCAGCATCATGGGCAGCAACATAAGAATCCCACCAGTCAGCAGCAGGACCTGTCAGACGACCAGAAGCATAAAGAACTTTCTCCCGGTCAGAGCATTGGGCGATGTTGAGCATCTTCTCAATTGATTTCAGCCAATCATCAGCATCTAGTGGATCTGGCGAATTGGCGAAGGTCGGCGGCTTGTGGCTCATAAATTCTCGGTGCTTGTCCCGGGGTGGAAGTGGAGGTGGTGGTGGAGGCAGTGGTGCTTGCTGATGTTGCTGTTGCGCCCTTCTTTCCTGGCGTATCTCCTCTGGCTCTTGGCGCATCTCCTGGCGTTCCTGTCGCATCTGCGCGTGCATATCCGCCATGGTATCTGCCATCTATTGCATCATCCTCATCTGAGCTGCAACTGTGGGATCAGCTCTGGCTGGTGGAGGATGTAGAGGATCCATCTCAGGTTGTTGCTATGGTTGTCTGAATATCCTCCGAGTGTGTCGATTGGGAGGTAGATCAATTCTACCACCCTACCTAGTATTGACAATCTGAGTTAGAAACATATGGTAAGAGAGAAGGGATTGTAGACAAGGTAGGTAATTACGAGGCATGTTACTTTGGGGAATTTATTAGCTAAGTGTGTCACCTACTAAAGCTAATACATTACCTTATGGTGGTACATGCTAAGATGCCCAATTATAATGTCTCAATCAATCAAAGAAGCAAATCAGGCATTATCATCAAAACAATCATCCAAAATTTTAATTATAAAAAATAGTTTTAATTTTGTCTTAGGTCTCCTATCTCCTAAAAGGTCATAAATGTAGGATTCCAAGGTGTGAAATCCATCTTGTCTTAGAGTAGAAAAGATAAGAATAATCAGAGTAGAACAGTAGAAGGTGAGACAGGATCAAGATAAGTGTAGAAAGAATCAGAGTAAGGTAAGTAGGTAAGGGTTTTGTCCATTTCTGTCTAGGTTTCATCCTACAGTCAACATTTCCTCTGATACCACTTCTGTCACACCCGGATTTAAGGGATAAAGTCGGGTGCATCTCATATGTGCGCCAAGGAAGAACAACACACATATAACAGAGTGCATAGAGATAAATGTCATAAATATCATAAATGTACTTATTATATAGCGGAAGTCTTACAAAAATAAATGATAATATAAAGCAACCTAAATATTATTCCCTGGCGCCACAAAGCTGACTGGGAGACACAACCTAGATCAAGTCGAAAGCCTCAGTGTTAGGCGGTTCCTCTTCGACCACCTGTTCTTCTCCTGTGGGGGTGTGAGACATCAAGAGTGAGCTCACATACGTTCATAGCTCAACAAGTCATGGGGAATAATATGCATGAACTCACCAAAGGTGAGAGTTCATGTGAAGTGTAAGGCTAATCAATAAAATAAAGGTTGAAGCTGAGCATTGCTTTTATGAGTTGGTCAAAATTTTATTAGCAATTACTAAGTATAAGTAAATACCAAACCTTAGTAATAATAAGTAAAAGTAATAATAAAATAATCCCAATGCGATGCAAATGACAAATTGAATTTAATTCTATAAGTTAATCATGTGAGGGTCCGAGCTGCTCATGACCGTGGGCACGGCTAGTATACCAGTTTTACACTCTGCAGAGGTTGCACATCTTTACCCACAAGTCATGTTACCCATCTGCCAAAAGACAGCCAATCCTATTGTAATACCCAATTTGTAAATAAAAAGAAAGAGTTGATCTCAATATATGTTTTGCCCTCTACTCATTATAACATGGGAAAAAACTCTTTTGTTTATGAGAATTATTCATGTGACACAGTTTATTTTAAATAAATACCATATAAAACCTGAACTTATGCATCATGCTGGGATTTCTATGTTTGTGCATTAAACCAAAACCTATAATCAAAATAAATTAGCTTTAGATTTAAATTGTGCTCCGAAGGATATGGGAGCAAAGGAATTGAGGAATGAATAATAATAATAATAATAATAATAATAATAATAATAATAATAATAATAATAATAATAATAATAATAATAATAATAGTGATAGTGATAACATCATCTCATTCCATGTTTAATTTGGACATTTAATGGGAAGACACTTTTGCCACAGAATTTGAATTTAAAAGTTGAAAGAAGTTTGAATTTAGAGAGGAAGAAGATAGAAACAAAAAAATAATAAAAGGAAAAAAAGGGAAAATGGAGTATGGGCTCGATTCTGCGTTTTGGCCCATTCTGCCATTAGTCTGCACAGCCCAGGCTATTGCACCGACAACAGGGCCCCACTTGACAGCCGCACCCTGCGCACGCTCAGTGCTCTCGCCACTGTCACACGGGTCCCACACGTAAGGAATCCCTATAGATCTTCCTCACCCCCATAACCGAAGGCCGCTTCCGCTGGGATCTCGTGTGCCTGACCGCGACCAGCTCGGAGTTCACCCGTCGCCCTATAAGTCTGTTGCTCGCATCCTCCTTCGGCTAGAGACTAGGCTTAAACCACCACGCACGGCCGATTAGACAGTATGAGAGGGAGAGCTTGAAGACGCCGCCGCGGTCAACCCCCGCTGGCAACACCGCTCTACCGATGATTTGGCCTCGGCGAGCTGTCCGATCAGGTCGCCTGCGTAAGTGGAACTTCCGATGCCGTTAACTTGGCGCACGATCGACCGGTGTGCAGGCGATTTCTCACCGTACCTGCAGCTCATCCCTGGACCCGCCTACTCTGTGGTCTGACGACCTCGCCGCCCCACCTTCGGTAATTCGTCACCCAACTTGCTCGCTCTATCCTCCTCTGCGTAGAGAACCTTTCGGGACGAAGTATAGGGCATTAAAACCCGGAAATCGCTTGCGGCCGGAGCTGCTCCGCCGTGATAACCAGGCCGTCGTCGAGTTTGGGCGCTAGGGATAGAAGATGGTGTTCTAACCTTTAGATCTCTATCTGATAGTTAGGATCCGATCTGAATGCATTCCTTCGTGCACCTAATCTAAACCGTTAGATTGATGGCCGACGATTGTGATCGCGCAGATGATACTCTCTTTGGGATCGATCGTGAGTCGTTGGATGGGATCGGGCGGTCCAGAACCCTCCTTACCTCTTTAAAACCGCTGCCGTCGGATCGTGATCTTAGGGTTGTGGGTGCATACCGGTTGGGTGTGATGGCGATCTAATCTGGATCTTCAGATTTTGATTGGATGGCTCAGATCCTCCAGTACCCCTTCAGCCTGTAAATCTTTCTAAAGAGCCCCCGAAGTATGTAGATATCAACCCGCAGTCCGCAGTACAGTATTCTGAGTCTTAGTACCTTTTGCGCTGTGGACCCCATGTTTCTGTTTATTTAGCGCGCAGTCCAAATAACAAATAAAATCATAGAAATTCATTCTAAATTCTTTTTAATACAAAAATAATGGTAGAAACTTGTATAAATCATAGAAAATTCATATTATATCCTTTTTAGTCCATTCTAGTTCCTATAATTTTGTAATTTTATTGTTCATCATCTAGTATCACTGTTTTGACATGAAAACCATATTAAAATGAATCTCTTAATCAATCTTGTATCAAATACATAAAACCTTTAGAAAGTCATAACTTAAAATCCATTACTCCAAATTGATTCATTCCAGTGGTATTAATTTTGTTTAAGTATTGTTTATCACCTAGTACCTTTATCTAACCATGAAACTTGATTTAAAATTATTCACATGAATTACTCTATTCTAGGTACTTAATAACTACATAAAATCGTAACTCCTTAACCGTAACTCCGATTGTAGTGGTTCTCGTTCCCGCGATCTCATAGCAGCGCGAAGATCATTATTATTCAGTTTGTTCCTATGTTTGGTGTGATGTTAATTTTATCTATACCATGTTTATTTGTATTGCTACGACTAGCGCGAGGACACGTGTCATCTAAAAAGCAAGTTGGTACCTGGAATCTCAAGTGCCAGGCAAGTGGTGCCCTTGATTCACTTTTGTTACCCAATAATGTTCTTTATAATCATTTACCATGCATAGGTTTAATTTTGATGGGACCCGATAGGTCACCCTAGATTGTTTATCTCATTACCTTGTTTACCCCTGAATCACCTGGGTAGTTTTGCTGTTGCTTTACTTGGTTTTGGGATAATCATTTATTATATCCATATTCCAGTTATTTTGTTATTCTGTTTTACGTTCATGTCAAGATCATTATATTATTGTTAATTGGAACATGGAGCTTAACTTGAGAAACACGTGCCACCACAAGGGAGGAATGGGAATCCTAGGCTAACTAATTAGGAAAGCTAGTGGAAGACTACCTTACCCGAAAGGGGCATGGGCAGTAGGGGAGTTGCATGCAAGGAGGTTCTCGGGTTGACTTTGCTGCGATGGCGGCCAGACGGGGGCTTCTTGCAAGTGCTCTTCCCGTAAACTGTAGCGGGTTTTCGGAAGCTAGTGGAACTTTGTAAAGGCCTCATAGTGGATCCCTAGCCATTCACCTCGGCAGTGTCTAAGGGCCTAGCTAACCCTGGCGACATGGGAAACACAACTTGTGGGTAAAGGGTACAACCTCTGCAGAGTGTAAAACTGGTATACTAGCCGAGCTCACGGTCATGAGCGGCTCAGGACTCTCCGACGATTAAATTATGGAACCTAAACTCAATTTGCCATTTGCATTTGCATGGGTTTATTATTAATTTTGTTCTATTATTCTTATTATGGTTTGGTATGCACTTACACTTAGTAACTGCTAATAAAATTTTGACCAACTTATAAAAGCAACGCTCAGCTTTAACCTCTATTGTTGATCAGCCTTACACTTCATGAACTCCCCACCTTTGGTGAGTTCATGTCACATTATTCCCCACAACTTGTTGAGCGATGAACATGTGTGAGCTCACCCTTGCTGTCTCACACCCCCCATAGGAGAAGAACAGGTGGTTCAGGAGGAGCCACAAGGCGAGGAGTTTGGTCTAATCTAGGTGGCGTTTCTCAGTTGACATTGGCGCCGACGATCCTTAGTTCGTTTTATATTTATTCTTTTATTTTGTAAGTCTTCCTCTATGTAATAGATACTCTGATTATATTGTGACATTTATCTCTATACACTCTGTTATTATATATGTTGTCTTCTTGGCGCATGTATGAGATGCACCTGGCTTTGTTCCTTAAAGCCGGGTGTGATAGAAGTGGTATCAGAGGAAATGTTGACTGTAGGACGAAACCTAGATATAAATGGACAAAACCCTTACCTACTTATCTTACTCTGATTCATTCTATACTTATCTCACTCTGATTCTTTCTATACTTATCTTGATCCTGTCTCACCTTTTGCTGTCGTACTCTGACTACTCTTATCTTTTCTGTTCTAAGTCAAGATGGATTTCACACCTTGGAATCCTACATTTATGAAGTTTTTAAGAGATAGGAGACCTAAGACAAAATTAAAATTATTTTCTCTATTAAAAAAATGTTGGTTGATTGTTCTGATGATAACTGCTTGATTTGCTTCTTTGATTGATTGAAATAGTATAGACGGGCATCTTAGCATGTACCACCATAAGGTAATGTATTAGCTTTAGTGGATAACACACTAATCTACTTAGCTAATAAATCCCCCGTAGTAACATTCCTCGTAATTACTCGCCTTGTCTACAATCCTTCCTTTCTTACCCTGTATTTCTAACCCAGATGGGCTACCCCTATAGTGTTAGAAGAGAGCACTATAGACATGATCCTTGGTATGTCATGGTTAAGAAAGGCAAAGGCAGTATATACACTGTGCTAAGGGAACCATAGAACTCACCAGTTCCAAAGGAGAAAGATTTGAAGTTGAGATTGCAGTAACTACCACCATCAGACTAGCGGTATTCTTAGTAGATGAGAAGTTTGTGGGTAACAACATCCGTGCAGTTAGAGATTTTCCGGATGCTTTTCCGGAGGAGTTATCAGGGATGCCACCAGATAGGGAAGTTGAGTTTGTCATTGATCTCTTACCTGGGACTGCTCCTATTTCTAAACGGTTATACAAGATGTCCTCAGAAGAATTAAAGGAACTTAAGAAGCAATTAACGGAATTACAAGAGGCTCGGTACATTCGTCCGAGTTCCTCACCTTTGGGGAGTGTCGGTTCTGTTTATACAGAAGAAAGATGGATCGCAAGGGATGCGTGTGGATTATAGGACCCTTAATGATGTCACCATGAAGAACAAGTATCCAATACCCCGCATTGAAGATTTATTTGATCAGATGAGAGGTGCAAGGGTATTCTCGAAGATTGATCTCCGATCGGGTTACCATCAAATGAAGATTAGGCCATCGGATAATCCCAAGACAGATATCTCGACCCGATATGGTTTATATGAGTTCACCATTATGTCATTTGGACTAACTAATGCACCAACCTATTTTATGGATCTGAAGAATAAGGTGTGCATGATCTGGACAGATGCGTCGTGGTCTTCATCGACGATATTTTTATTTATTCCAAGAGTGATAGTGATCATGAGGAACATCTGAGATTTGTGCTACAGAAGTTACGAGATAATCAACTCTACGCCAAGTATAGCAAATGCGAGTTTTGGATTAGCAAGGTGCCCTTCCTTGGACATATCATTTATAATGGCGGAATACCAGTGGATCCTGCTAAAGTCAAGGAGATAGTGGCGTGGAGTGTACCCACTATAGTTACGGAGATTCGGAGTTTCTTGGGACTTGTAGGATATTATCGAAGATTTATTGAAGGATTTTCTAAGATCGCTAAGCCTATGACCTCGCTTCTGGTGAAAGGAAGAGAATTTAAGTGGGACGAGAAATGTCAAGACAGCTTTGATCAATTGAAGAAGAGACTAATGTCACCACCAGTGTTGGTTATGCCAGACCTACAGAAAGGATTTGACATTTATTGTGATGCATGTGGCCAAGGCTTAGGATGTGTGCTCATGCAAGAAGGACATGTGATTGCCTATGCGTCTCGTCAATTGCGGAAACAAGAGTTGAACTACCCCACTCATGACTTAGAACTAGCAGCTGTTGTGCATGCGCTTAAGATTTGGAGACATTATATTATGGGAACCAAGTGTCAAGTATACATGCATCATAAGAGTTTGAAGTATATATTCACTCAGAAGGATCTCAACCTTAGGCAACGCCGTTGGTTGGAGCTTATTAAGGATTATGATTTGGAGATTCACTATCACCCGGGCAAGGCAAACTTGGTTGCAGATGCCTTGAGTCGAAAAGAGCATGTTCATTCAGCTATTGTTGCCCAGCTACCGGATGAGATTGTTGAGGATTTCAAGAGACTTAACCTGGGGATAGTTGCTCACACTGAAGGAGTTACTATTGATGTGGAACTTACTTTGGAGCAAGAAATCCGCAAAGGACAAATTGGTGATGCTAAAATACAAGAGATAAGGATCTGATTACTGAAGGTCGAGGTCCAGAATTCACAGAAGATGAGCAAGGCACCGTATGGTTCAAGGACAGGATATGTGTTCCTGATATTGAAAGCCTTCGTGAGACTATTTTAAAGGAGGCCCATGACTCGGATTATTCTATTCATCCTGATAGTACCAAGATGTATCAGGATTTGAAGCGGAAGTATTGGTGGTATGGATTGAAGAGAGATGTGGCTACACATGTGGCTATGAGCAAGGTGTGTCAAAAAGTTAAAGCCGAACACCAAAGACCAGCTGGACTATTATACCCATTAAAGATACCCGAATGGAAGTGGGAAGAGATTGGTAAGGACTTCATTACCAGATTGTCTCGCACCTCGAAAGAATATGATTCTATATGGGTTATTGTGGATAGACTGACCAAAGTGGCTCATTTCATTCCGGTCAAGACTACTTATAAGGTATCTCAATTGGCAGAGTTATATATGGCTCGGATTGTGTCTCTACACGGTGTATCGAAGAAGATCATTTTGGATAGAGGATCACAGTCTACCTCTAGATTTTGGAAAAGTTTTCATGAGAATATGGATACGAAGTTGAATTTTAGTTTGGCCTACCTCATACTGATGGACAGACTGAAAGGACTAATCAAGTATTGGAAGACATGTTGAGAGATTGTGCCCTTCAGCATGGTATTAGTTGGGACAAGAGTCTACCTTATGCTGAGTTCTCATATAATAATAGTTACCAGGTGAGTCTGAAGATGTCACTTTTCGAGACTCTGTATGACAGGAAATGCAGGACTCCTCTATATTAGATCAGACTAGAGGAAGATAGATCTTTGGACCTGAACTTATTCAAGAGGCAGAAGAACAAGTCTATATAATCAGGGGGAACTTGAGGGTAGCTCAGAATAGGCAAAAGAGCTACGCTGATAATAGAAGAAAACCACTGGAATTTGAGGAAGGTAATCATGTGTACCTCAAGATGTCACCACTTCGTGGAATGAGGAGATTCAAAGTCAAGGGCAAATTGTCCCCTCGCTATGGTGGACCATTATGAGTTTTAGGCGAGTTGGAGAGATGGCCTATCAACTCGAATTACCTGATAATCTATCTGATGTGCATAATGTATTTCATGTGTCTCAACTTAAGAGGTGTCTCCGTGTCTCTGAGGAACAGTTACCGATGGAAGAGCTCAGTGTTCAGGGTGATTTGACTTACACGGAGTACCCGATCAAGATTCTTGATACTTTGGCTCGAGTTATAAGAAATAAAATTATTAAGGTGTGCAAAGTGCGATGGAGTCACCATGGAGAAGATGAAGCAACATGGGAAAGAGAAGAACTTCGCATAGATTTTCCCACCTTTTCCCCAGTCCTTCCTAAATCTCGAGGACGAGATTATTTTTAAGGGGGGTAGGATTTGTAATACCCAATTTGTAAATAAAAATAAAGAGTTGATCTCAATATATGTTTTGCCCTCTACTCATTATAACATGTGAAAAACTCTTTTGTTTATGAGAATTATTCATGTGACACAGTTTATTTTAAATAAATACTAGATAAAACCTGGACTTATGCATCATGCTGGGATTTCTATGTTTGTGCATTAAACCAAAACCTATAATCAAAATAAATTAGCTTTAGATTTAAATTGTGCTCCGAAGGATATGGGAGCAAAGGAATTGAGGAATGAATAAAAATAATAATAATAATAATAATAATAATAATAATAATAATAATAATAATAATAATAATAATAATAATAATAATAATAATAGTGATAGTGATAACATCATCTCATTCCATGTTTAATTTGGACATTTAATGGGAAGACACTTTTGCCACAGAATTTGAATTTAAAAGTTGAAAGAAGTTTGAATTTAGAGAGGAAGAAGATAGAAACAAAAATAATAATAAAAGGAAAAAAAGGGAAAATGGAGTATGGGCTTGATTCTGCGTTTTGGCCCATTCTGCCATTAGTGTGCACAGCCTAGGCTGTTGCACCGACAACAGGGCCCCACTCGACAGCCGTACCCTGCGCACGCTCAGTGCTCTCGCCACTGTCACACGGGTCCCACACGTAAGGAATCCCTATAGATCTTCCTCACCCCCGTAACCGAAGACCGCTTCCGCTGGGATCTCGTGTGCCTGACCGCGACCAGCTCGGAGTTCACCCGTCGCCCTATAAGTCCGTTGCTCGCATCCTCCTTCGGCTAGAGACTAGGCTTAAACCACCACGCACGGCCGATTAGACAGTATCAGAGGGAGAGCTTGAAGACGCCGCCGTGGTCAACCCCCGCTGGCAACGCCGCTCTACCGATGATTTGGCCTCGGCGAGCTGTCCTGTTAGGTCGCCTGCGTAAGTGGAACTTCCGGTGCCGTCAACTTGGCGCACGATCGACCGGTGTGCAGGCGATTTCTCACCGTACCTGCAGCTCATCCGTGGACCCGCCTACTCTGTGGTCTGACGACCTCACCGCCCCACCTTCGGTAATTCGTCACCCAACTTGCTCGCCCTATCCTCCTCTGCGTAGAGAACCTTTCGGGACGAAGTATAGGGCATTAAAACCCAGAAATCGCTTGCGGCCGGAGCTGCTCCGTCGTGATAACCAGGCCGCCGTCGAGTTTGGGCACCGGGGATAGAAGACGGTGTTCTAACTGTTAGATCTCTATCTGATGGTTAGGGTCCGATCTGAATGCATTCCTTCGTGCACCTAATCTAAACTGTTAGATTGATGGTCGACGATCGTGATCGCGCAGATGATACTCTCTTTGGGATCGATCGTGAGTCGTTGGATGGGATCGGGCGGTCCAGAACCCTCCTTACCTCTTTAAAACCGCTGCTGTCGGATCGTGATCCTAGGGTTGTGGGTGCATACCGGTTGGGTGTGATGGCGATCTAATCTGGATCTTCAGATTTTGATCGGATGGCTCAGATCCTCCGGTACCCCTTCAGCCTGTAAATCTTTCTAAAGAGCCCCCGAAGTATGTAGATATCAACCCATGGTCTGCGGTACAGTATTCTGAGTCTTAGTACCTTTTGCGCTGTGGACCCCATGTTTCTATTTATTTAGCGCAATCCAGATAACAAATAAAATCATAGAAATTCATTCTAAATTCTTTTTAATACAAAAATAATGGTAGAACCTTGTATAAATCATAGAAAATTCATATTATATCCTTTTTAGTCCATTCCATTTCCTATAATTTTGTAATTTTATTGTTCATCATCTAGTATCACTGTTTTGACATGAAAACCATATTAAAATGTATCTCTTAATCAATCTTGTATCAAATACATAAAACCTTTAGAAAGTCATAACTTAAAATCCATTACTCCAAATTGATTCATTCTAGTGGAATTAATTTTGTTTAAGTATTATTTATCACCTAGTACCTTTATCTAACCATGAAACTTGATTTAAAATTATTCACATGAATTACTCTATTCTAGGTACTTAATAACTACATAAAATCGTAACTCCTTAACCGTAACTCCGATTGTAGTGGTTCTCGTTCCCGCGATCTCGTAGCAGCGCGAAGATCATTATTATTCAGTTTGTTCCTATGTTTGGTGTGATGTTAATTTTATCTATACCATGTTTATTTGTATTGCTACGACTAGCGCGAGGACACATGTCATCTAAAAAGCAAGTTGGTACCTGGAATCTCAAGTGCCAAGCAAGTGGTGCCCTTGATTCACTTTTGTTACCCAATAATGTTCTTTATAATCATTTACCATGCATAGGTTTAATTTTGATGGGACTCGATAGGTTACCCTAGATTGTTTATCTCATTACCTTGTTTACCCCTGAATCACCTGGGTAGTTTTGCTATTGCTTTACTTGGTTTTGGGTTAATCATTTATTATATCCATATTCCAGTTATTTTGTTATTCTATTTTATGTTCATGTCAAGATCATTATATTATTGTTAATTGGAACATGGAGCTTAACTTGAGAAACACGTGCCACCACAAGGGAGGAATGGGACCCCTTGGCTAACTAATTAGGAAAGCTAGTGGAAGACTACCTTACCCGAAAGGGGCAAGGGTAGTAGGGGAGTTGCATGCAAGGAGGTTCTCGGGTTGACTTTGCTGTGATGGAGGTCAGACGGGGGATTCTTGTAAGTGCTCTTCCCATAAACTGTAGCGGGTTTTCGGAAGCTAGTGGAACTTTGTAAAGACCTCGTAGTGGATCCCTAGCCATTCACCTCTGCAGTGTCTAAGGGCCTAGCTAACCCTGGCGACATGGGAAACACGACTTGTGGGTAAAGGGTACAACCTCTGCAGAGTGTAAAACTGGTATACTAGCCGAGCTCACAGTCATGAGCGGCTTAGGACTCTCCGATGATTAAATTATGGAACCTAAACTCAATTTGCCATTTGCATTTGCATTTGCATAGTTTATAGGAAGCTCCAGTGCAGGAATCCCTCGCCTATCCGCCATCGCAGCAAAATTAACCCAAGGACCTCCCTACACTGACCACTCCCCTACTACCCTTGCCCCTTTCGGGTAAGGTAGTCATCCACTAGCTTTCCTAATTAATCAGCCAAGGGCGTTCCATTAAACCCTTGTGGTAGCACTGTTTTCCCGGGTGGTCGCTCCATGTTCCCATTAACATAATGATCTTAACATGAACAATAATAATAAACAGATAATAAATGTGTAATCATGAATAGTGTATCTCCATACCCAAAACCACAATAAGCAATAGCAAGTACTACCCAAAAATATTCAGTGGCAAAACGAGGTATAAAGATAGCCAAAACTGGGGTAACCTATTGGGTCCCATCAAAATTAACCTATACAGATCATTATAATTAATAAGAATATGGCTGGGTTAAAGTAAGTGATCAAGGGCATAACTTGCCTTCAGTGAGCTCCTGCTCAACAACTTCTATCTGCTGAACCTCAGGATCCACAGTAGCTTGCTCGTCTACTCGCATCAACACAATACATACATACTATAGCAAAAATTAACATCACACCAAACATATAAACAAAATACACAATAATATTCTACCCATTAAACTAAGATTCTAGGAACAGGAATCATTAATTTTGGAGTTATAGATTTTAAGTTATGAATTTCCAAAGGTTTTATGTGCTTGAAATAGGATTAAATGAGAAATTAATTTTCTTACCATTTTCATGTCAAAACAGAGACTCTAGGTGATAAACAATAATATTATAAAATTATAGAAATTGGAATGGATCAATTTGGAATTAAAATGAATTAAATATGAATTTTCCAAGTTTCTAGAATTTATTTTGTATTAAAAACCAATTTCTATATTTATTTCTCTGTTTTTATTATCCTTTGGACTGGGTGTCAAATTTCAGAAAGACTAGGGGCTTGCTTGCAATAACCCCACAGACACAGTCCTAACGCACAGATGGACGGCGGGTTCTATTTTCTAAAATCATAAGGTCTCTTTTGTAAAACGTACTCGCGAAGGGGTATCAAGGGTTTTTGACCGTCCGATCTAAAATCAAGTGCCCAGATTAAACTCAGGCGAGGTATCTCACCCGCGCTCCCTATGACCGTCGGATCTGAGATCCGTGTCCGAGATCCGATCGCGCTCACATGTCCTCTGAACCAACCGATATAATCCAACGACTCTGATTTAATGTACCAAAGCAGTACGCTCTGATCTAATCATCGCTGCTCATTTTAAATTGGACGGTGCGGCGTGGTTCTCCCCTCCCGACGAGCTGGGCACGACGGCGATTTCACCGCCGCACGGTGGTGCCGCGCCGCCATCCCTAGACTGACACCGCGGATAACGAACTCCCCTCACAAGGACGTGCTAAGCATAGACGGAGACAAAGCAAAACGGCTACTGGGTTTCTCACCACACGGCGCGCAGTAGCAACGACAGTTCACGGTGATGGGCGGAATCACAACGGCGGCTGGACCACGGTGAGAAATAGCCCACGCTCCCGAGGTCCGCCTTCCAATTGCGGTCGCGGACGACCACCCTAAGTGATGAAGACTCTCCTCGGCCCTTCACCGAGGTCGGGCACCTCGCGGCGACGGGATTCACCCACGACAGTTGGTTTACTTCTGCGGACACCGCGGTGGCTTGCAGTGGGGTCAGTGGTAGTCGCGAGGCAAGAATGAGAGGAGGAATAGGCGAGTCCGGGGGTCGTGGCACTATATGGGCGCGCACGTGGTCAGCGCCTCAACGGCCGGGGCCGGATTCCGCGATTTCGCCGCCGCGGCGCTCCGCCATGCACGCGAGGTGGGCGAGATGGGGTGCAGCGGCTGGTGTGTGGGCCCCGAGCGACAGCGCGTGTGACTGAGTCATAACACGGCGCGAATAATCCGGCTGACCTGTGGGGTCCGCGCGTCGGTGCCACGAACTAATGTTGTGCGCACACAATGAGAGGTTGACTGGCGGGCCCCAGGTGTCAGTAGGCGGAAGTGCGGCTGCGGAAGTTGATTGGGCCTACGCGCTGAAAGTAGTAGTGGGCCGAAATCGAGATAGGATTAGGTTGATTTTATTCTTTTCTTTTCCATTCCATTTTCCTCTTATTTGAATCTCTATTTAAATTTCAATTTAAATTCAAACTTTGTGGCACATTATTTACAACTATATTTGTGCAATTAAGAGTACTGAGTTTGAAGATATTTATTTATATATATTACTTATATTTTCATATCCCTTCTCTTTTTCTTATTTCCAAACCCTAATTTTCATTTAGGGTTTAATCCAACTTCTAGTCATTCTTATATTATTATTATCATTATTATTTTTATCTAATGCACAAACATAAAAACTCCAACATGATGCATATTCTTTTATTTTTTTATATCATTTGTTTTGATTAATCATTCTTAACTATAAGTGTGCTCTTGTTATGATGAATATATGGCATACAAAATAAGGAGACCACTATATATTCCTTGTATACAATTTTGAGTATTACACCAGTAGATTAACCAATTCAAAAGTGAACGATACTAGGTATTACTCCAACCATATGTTATTAATAATTAGATACACAGGGCAGTGATTCCACATTTATTGGATCAGCTTACCTTGTAACGAACTGGCAAAAATGATGTGAAAGATTTGATTCCTCATATTTAGTGCCAACTAGATGGTTTTTGTCCATGAGCTGGATATCTTTTTTTACTAACACATGCTCGTACACTTATCATTAGAACACACTTTCATTATTCATGGGGCCTATATACGTACGCGTGCTGTTTCACTTCATCCAAATCCCATTTGGAGACACACACGCTATGCTACTATATATAGAATATATTTTAGGTGGTGGACAATAAAAATTTGGTAGTGTAATAAAAAAGCAAGCTGTATAATTGCAATACATTTTCTTTCCTTGCCCGTGTTGTTTTAGTTTGTATCTATCCACTCATCGGAGGTATTTGATCCGTGTTGTTCTCGCATACAAATCATATCACTTCTTGATGTGTCCCTTAATACTCCATCCGTCCTAAAATAAAATTCGTTTCACGATATTAGGAGATTCATACAATACTTGATGTATGTGTTTTGTTTATATTTAGATTCATCATCATCTATTTGAATATAGATATAAAAATCAATAGCTAAAACGACTATTATTTTGGAACGGAGAGAGTATTAATTAATAAGCATGTGTACTACATACGGGTACAAAACTGAAGTTTATGCATGCCATTCTTACTTAGACATGTAATCTTATATATTGTCTATGTATTACCTGCAAAACGATGTATTATATACCAGCAGAGAGTTGATTTTGTACGCACATGGAAGCTGTCCGCCCATATGATTGACCGTCGATGTAAGTACAAAGTAAAAGTTTACATTTTCTAATAGAGCAACTCTTGTTAACAATGGAACAATAATTGGCCAAGTTAAAGTAAACTTAGTCAACTATATTGACTTAACTATGAAATCCAACACCAAACCTCATAATTTTTAGCAATATTTGAAGATCTTGATCTCCCGAGCCAATATGTTTGTTGGAGATTTGACCTTGGACAAACACAGTCCTCAGTGTTTGGAGTTGATTAAATATTATTTTCTCCACTTACTCGATTTGTTTTTAAGAGCATTTTTATTATTAGAAGAGGAACAAAAGATATAGCAAAGACAAATGGTTTACTTTGCTTGAATCCGGAGATCGAAGTCGGTTGGTTCTCTTCGTTAAGATGATTGAACGAAGCCACTAGATATACTTCGGTAAGAGGTGGAATTAGAAGTGAACGAATGTAGATCGATTCATTCCTAGGACAGGAACCCTGTCTAACAAAGACTCAAAGACTGCATGCTAAGAAGAAGATTAGAACATGTGTCTAGGATAAAATGACCAGATTACCCTTGTATATGGAAATGCTAGTAATTGATTAACCTAGGGTACTTTAGACTTTGTATAGGGAATAGCGAAGGTGACACCCTTCTATAAATTACCCTATACTATTCATGATATAAGGAAGAAACTTGGTCAAGTTTATTTTGTTACATTTATGCTTGTGTGAACACTCTCTCCAACATTTGGCGCCCACATTTGTGTATGCTTGAGAAATTCCATGACTACAAGAGCATAATGGCTAGACCCATAAAAAAATGGCTTACCTCAAACTAATGAAGAGCAAGGCATCATACAAACCACTTCGAACCAAAATAAGTCGAAGAACAAAGACTCAAAGAACTGCAATATCAATTGCAAGCTAAGCAGAAAGAAATCAAAGACTATAGAACGAGGATAAGAGACAAATCATCAAAATAGAAGATAAACAAGTTGAGGCCCCTTTACGACACCTTAACAAAGAGATCCACAATGTTAACTAAGATGTCCTACATAACGATGTCCTAGGCTCGACAACAAAAGCTTAGCAAGAAAGAAGCTTCCAAAGATCATTCATCTCAATTCACTCTAGCTCTCCCTTGTCAACAAAACTTGAACTAGCACAATGTCCTTTAGGATACAAGTTCAACATGTTCTTAACTTATGATGGCCAATTAGATCTAGGACAATTTGTGATGAGTTTTGAAGTAGTTGTTATCTATAGAGGATGCGACAAAGCCACATTGGCAAAGTCACTTGTGATCTGAGTTAAAGGATTAGCTCAATAATGATACTCTTTGATCTGTCCAAGGCCAACGCAGTCCTCAGAACAACTCAAGGCTAATCATCTCATCGATTTTCATGTATTCTAGCCCACATGTCTCACAATCGTTGACCTATTCAACTGCAATCAGCAACTCAAAGAGCCCCTAAATCAATAGTTCTAATGATTCATCCAAATCAAAGGACAAGTACCCAATGGACCAAAGCTCATATAAATCAAAGAAATGTTACAATTGATTAGGAGGTTTTCTTGTGGTGAAATAGACCTACAACAAGTAGTCACATTAGTGCCACATTTGTACTAATCAATCTTTGTTCTAGTAGTTTGAGTTTGTAGGATACTTTTATAGTTTAGCCATTTAGATCCTATTAGTTGGTGGGTTTAGTACAACCTTAGAAGTTTAAGAGGGTGAGGGCTAGATTATAATCCATGTTGCTTCAAAGCTACCACCTCTAGGTTAATCCTTTTACATGAAGTAAGGACAAAAGTGTAAGAGAGGTTCTATGTGTATGCAGGCTAGTTCTAAGTGATGGACTTGTCCTTAAGTAGTTTTTAACGTGGAGTGTTACACTAAGTAATCCTAGCTCCACATCACATAACATCTTAGAAAGGCCATCTTCCATGGTAATTTCAGCTAATGTATTCCTAAAATCATCATTGACCAACTCTTCTACAACGACACATGTTCTATCGTTAACTACATCTTCCCCATTTACAATTATTTCCTCATTAATAACATCTTCCTTATTGTTGCCTCCTTTTGTTAAGATGGTGCCATTGCTACCTTGATCATATACTACATTCTCACTCGCTTTCCCATGCTTAGTCTATGTCTTATAGTTTTTCATGAAACCTAGATAATCAAGTGAGATTGTATCTACTCTAGGTTGCAAAATTGCCTTCGATTCTTGCACTGCATGGGGAACACAATAGTCTTCATCCCATGGATGTTTTGCGACATAGGATTTGACTGCCTGGATAAAGGAACAACGACAACCCAAAGTCCTTAGAGGCAAGATCATACATCCATCCTTGACCCATCTATGAACAAAAAAGTATGAAAATGGATTAAGTTAAAGTCACAGACTTGAACATACATAAATATAAGATGAGAGACATCATTAAGTGGTCACCTATTTTGTGTACGATGAATGTTTAATAATAATATAGATTTTAAATCCAACATCAACTCTATGAATAAAAAATTAAAAGTAGTTGACATTTAAAAAGTTTGATAACCTCATTTTATGAAAGGTGGTCTATAATTAAACCACCACGTTCGTTAAAGAATCAACCAAACTATCATGAAATTAAATGTGTTGCTAGATAATAATAGTCTCAAAGTATTAGAGTCCAATGGACTCATAAAAAATTGGTAAACCTCATACCCAATTCAAATATGTTCCATGTCGGCGTTTGGTACCGATGACACACTACGGGGTGTACCATGCGGTGCTTTTGAAGTGTCCCAATCCTCTGGGATTCAAATGCGATTCAAATACTAGTCCTAGGGGCTAGTATACACATTTATACATCAGATAGTTTCAGATCTGCTAAAACAAGACAAACCTATAAAGGTGGCGATCAACTTTAATAGTTGGTCCACAACACGGGACATATCATCAGAGTGGGCCTGAAGCAGCTCGATATACGCAGGGAAGCCAATCAGCGGTCCAAAACCCACATGCATGATTGGGAACATGCGTAACTCTTACCTGATCAACGATCTCCTTCTCTGAAAAACAACAAATAAGCAAGAGTGAGTACTTACGTACCCAACAGCTTACCTTCACCCACAGAATGGGGAAATAAGATATAATGCAGGGAGTATGTGGAGCTCAGGATGTTTTTGCAGAAAGAGTAATTTTTTATGCAGGGCTATTTTGTAAAACATTTTATCTTTTATAAAGTGCATCCTCTCCCAAAGGAGCAGGAAGTTTTTCAATATAGAACAAAATCCCCTGGACTAAACCATCTAGGAATCTCGGTAGTTTTCCACTGATTTTCATTTTCAAAAATAGCTACTAGACTTCTCATCCACCATAGCTCATGGTTCAACCGTCGGATCTTTTAAAACCACTTTTCAAAAGCATTTTTGGAAAACAAAACACTAATTGTCAAACCAAGCCAAAACTCATCCATATCCGTGGACGCGGACTATTCAAATAGGTTTTTAAACTCTGCGCAGAGGTGTACACTTTACCCACTAGTCTAGTTTATGCAGTCTCACCATTGTGAGATTCGAATCCGAAACTCTCTCCTCCCCTGCACGTCTTTACCTTAACAGTTATATCGAAAGGAACAAGGCCATCTCCATACCTAAACTAGGACAAAACTTCCCCCTCGTCCTCCCGGTGCTCTCCAGCCACCATAACCCTGGGGTACAGACCATGTAAGTTCGGATCAAGCGATTGCCCATATAGTTTCGAGTGGTTGTACTTGATAAGAGTAAAGGCAGTGAAGAATGACAAACCGATCCTTATACAAGAGGGACAATCCTACATGCTCACACCTCACCCGACTGAGCCATCACCTTAAGGCCCTCCACGAACCGGGGAGTCCCTGATCATCCCGCTCAAAAGTGATAAGGGTGATAACCCTTCATCATACACATTTAAAAAAAACATTTTCTTTTGAAAAACTCACACCTTTTCTCAAATCATTTTGTAACAAAAATGTCAAGGAGCAATGTCATATTAACATGTCTCTTACAGCAATGTCATATAGTGCTAGTGCATAAAATAACAGGCCGTGGGTTGTGTTTGAAAAGCATAGGTAATTTATACATCAAAGGGATACAATGAGTTTGTTGTGCTTTAATCGGTGAAAGGGTGAGAGATCACGGAACTAGTTTCTGGCTCCACCGTCTGGCGTAAACTTGCAGAACTGGCTTTCAAGATATGGCACGAACGCTCCAATAACTATGCAGCATGAACGAGCAAACATACAAACCAAGAAATATATCAACAAATATTCATTGTAGTGGTTAGGAATGGTGGTGGATGGGTGAATATAGTTTTGAGTAGAGTATGTGTTGATGGAGTAGAGATGCTTATCCGAAGGGTGTATTGGAGGCGAAGCGACACTAGGCGTGTAGCCGGCAGAGCGGCGTAATTGAGTCGGTGGGGGTTTGCCTTGGCTCAGGGTGTTGAGGGCGTGGAGAGTGAGAGGGTAACTGGTGTATTTATAGCTGGGTACATGTGGTTTAGTACGGTAGAGTTCACTGTTTGTGAGAATAGTGACGAAGGAATTATCTGACTCAACCCCCTTGCGATCTCATATGCGGATGTTATTCCAAACTCGCACCCAAATCCATCGGGTTTTGGGTCACCCGCGGGTTTTTACTCGGTGTACACTTTTGAACATAATTCAACTATAAGCAATTAGTAAGACAATAACTAAGTTATATCTATGGAGTTTAAACCTTCTAATGTTGAGCAGCAACAGAACATTTCATAAATCACTAGCTGAGTGCCCGTGCGTTGCAACGGGAATATATAATACCAGTATACTACGATAACTTATATATAAAATGTGTGTTATACCATTATGAGAAAATGTTTCATAATCAATTTGTGATTCTGGTCATACATAAATTTTGTTATTTTAATCTATCGGTTTCACCACTACATTGCAACAATCGGTATCATGCAGACTTCGATATATGTCACGATTTGCATGGTCTCATCATTAGAGAGTACGTTCCACACATGCCGGAAGAAATTCCCTCGTACATCGTTAGTCATCAGACACGTACCACCATACGCTTTTGCTTAAACATAAAGGCAAGTGTGTGTTTGCGAAGAAAATTGAAGACAAGCCGGCACAAAAGCTACCCCAACGGTGGCGAGAATGACGAACTAGTCATTGTTGTCGGTCCTTCTCTACGTCACCTCCGGCGCCAAGATGACGCCACAGTTCTCGATATAGTAGTCGTCGAACGCGCGCGACATACTGAGTACTGATGACTCTTGGCTGGGCTGTAAAACGAAGAGCACCCCGGGCTCATCAGCAAGGTAGTACCCCTGGCCGTTGCACCACCGGATGCGCTACTCCTCTACATACATCATGTTCGAGGACACTCACACAACGTCAGCAACGACCATCGTCCCAGCGCACAAGAATTCATGGCCGGTCAGTAGCAACTTATGTGGCAGGTTGGGCTTCAGGTGAATGATGAGCTGGACGACGTGATGGTGTCGTCGTCGAATGCGGTGCTTAGAACAACCCGAGAGTCGCCGACGTTGGCGACGACCATGAGGTCCCCTGCTTGACGATAGACAGCGCGGAGCAGCCGCTCTGCACCGCGTCCAAGCGGCGGCTGCGCCGGAGCTTGTCGTACATAGCGGCACATGCGGCCACGTAGGACTATTTCTAGAGGTTGAACTGGCAGTCGCCAAGTTTCTTCTCGTCGTCGATGAGCGACCCCAACGCGAGTGCCTCCTGCTAATGGTGTTTGTTCAGGGTTTTCAAGTAAGAAACATGGATTCATGTTTGGCGTTGGTTTATAAAAATGACTCACAAGTCAGATCCATGAAAAAAATATTACGAAGAATAAATGTCACGCATGCAAAAAAAGAATTTAAGTTAAAAACATTATTGCATGCAAGGCTCTTATTTAAATACTACTCCCTTCATCTAAAAATATAATTCAAAAATCTCGGTGATACTTATCTACTACTACGCATTGTGCAAGGTAGCAGGTGGGCTTGAGGAGAGATGTAGTAGATGTGTTTCTTGTTATAGATGTAGACATAAATATACATGTGGTGTAACAGTAGCTATTGCTGGTATTTGCTTGAGAGGTCGTGGGTTCGAATCCCCTTGGGGCTATGTGTATTTCGTATTATTTTAATTTTAGCTAGACGTCGGCTGTACGAGAGAATGGAAATGAAATGGGCTTTGCGGGGAGGGGGAATGAGAATGATAGATATAGAATGGTGGCAGAATATGGGAATGCACTGTGCGCGGGAAGGAGGGAATCAGAATTGCAGAACAAGGAATAGAAATTGCAGAACAGGGAATGGTGACGGAACATGAAATGGGCAGAACATGGAATGGTGGCAGAACACGAGATGGCAGACTACTATTGTAGTCTTAATAAGTAGTAGAGATTAGCCAAGTTACTTGTTCAAAATAATAACTATTTTTATCTTAATCATTTTTGCGCAAAATAAAGAATGAACCAAAATTTCTGGTCGGATGCGGGTCACCCGCGGTGGGTTAAAATAGGAACTTGTACCCACAACTCTGAAGCCTCGGGTCAGACGTGGATTGCATCCGCGGGTCAAAATCTTCACCCGAACACATACCCGAACACCCGTCGGGTTTGCGGGTTAAATTACCATCCGTATATCGTGGAGTGATATATCATTGCTAGTTCGTGACTGGATGTGGCTATATATGACAAAGCGAAGATCTCGATTCTTATCTAAATCTTAGAGTTGTAAAGTCGAATAATCACTGTCGGTTCAACAAATTAACTCATCGATCAGCGAAGACAGACCGGAAGGGGGGGTTTATATATGAACCCTGTAATGTCTGTTTCGCGTTACACATTACTTGTGCCTGAACAGAAACCCCTTACACGCCTTCTTAATTAAGCCCTCGTATACTGTCACAACACATACGAATTAAAACCCGCCCCGGCACTACCGGAATCAGCTTCTTTGCCGTGTGTCTGAGACACACGGCAAAGGCTATTTTACACTCGGCAAATGCTTTGCCGAGTGTAACACTCGGCAAAGAACGCTCGGCGAACTGTACATCGGCAACAGCATCTTTGCCGAGTACTTTTTGTCGGGCACTCGGCAAAGACTTTGCCGAGTGCCATTTGGCACTCGGCAAAGAAAAGTCACCGTCACGGCGCCAAGTGACGGTGACGGATCCTTCGCCGAGTGCCCACGGCGACACTCGGCAAAGGAGGTTTATTTGCCGAGTGTCTGGTGGACTGGCACTCGGCAAAGAACCCTCCAGTGGGCCCCTTTGCCAGTCCCTTTGCCGAGTGCCTTGGCAGCGGCACTCGGCAAAGACATCTTTGCCGGTTCCCAGGTTGCCTTCTTTGCCGAGTGCCATTTTCAGCACTCGGCAAAGACGGCTTTACCGGTTCCCAGGTTGCCTTCTTTGCCGAGTGCCATGGTCAGCACTCGGCAAAGATGGCTTTACCGGTTCCCAGGTTGCCTTCTTTGCCGAGTGCCATGGTCATAGCACTCGGCAAAGCGACCTTTGCCGAGTGTTACACTCGGCAAAGTGACCAGGATGTCCCTTTTTTATTTGTTTTTGTTGTTCCATCCAAACAAACAAAAGATATATATCATTCACATCACATTATATATCAATCGCATCACAGAATGAACACATTTATCATCAACACCATATATATCACAAAGTGTCACTAATATAAGTCTCACAAATACAAGTATGTGTATTTACCAAGTCTGGATCACTAGCCAAACATCACCAACCGTCACATATATATCACAAAGTGTCACTAGCCAAACATCACCAACACTCACAAGACCAAGTCTGGATCATCAACGAGGTGGGCATCTGGACTGGTTCGGCGAAGGGCTGGACGAAGCATGAGGGTTGTTCGACGCCGCCGATTGACCCTGCATAGAGAATAGATTGTATGTGTGAGAACATATGAATATATATCATGCAGTACTAAAATTTTGATACTCACAGGAGTAGTGAACTCAGCAGGGTCAGTTGCAGGGAACAACGGAGGTGGTGGAGCATGACCCTGTGCGGCGCCAAGGCTCTGCACGTACGCGAACAAATCCGCCATCCTCTTCTCCAGCTCCTCACGTTGCCTCCTCTCATCATCTAGCTGAGTCTGTAATATTTCGCCCTAATGTTACGATAATGCAAAGAGAAGATATATAAAAATTAATGAACGATGAATAGATAAGGAATAACCTGGAGTTGCTGGATACGATGCTGTGAGGTGTCCTGCCGAGGTCGTATGGCTGGGCTCACGCTCGTGCTCCTTGCTCGCACCTGAGAGAGAGTGGGAGTGGAGGACGAGTCAATTGCCCCGTCGGCAATCCAGTACCGCCCATGCCTCTTGCCTCCTCCGACCCTCATGAGGACATCTCCGTCGATGTCCTCGGTCCTCGGATCGTAATCTGGCCCATGGACCTCCTTGGCCATTGCGGTGTACTCACTGAGTCGGCTGTGGATGGCGGGGTTGGTGTACGCCTCGGGCCCGTCATCCGGGTTGTAGGTGACGTCGGACGTCGCCTTCCCCTTGTGGGCCATGGCATATGCCGAGAACGTGGAGCAAGGCGCGCCACCATGTGCCGCCGACTGCGAGAAAACCAACGATATGGTTAGAAATCATGTCTAATCGAAAGTTATATACCTAAATAAAAAAGAGCGCGTACCCATGCTTCCGCGTATTTGCCCAGGCTGCGGCTGCCTTGATGGTGGGAGGGACCTTGCATCAGCAAACGTCGTTCCTGGCTAGCGTTGTGCGCCTCGTCCCACTCAGCCGAGCACCACCTCTGCACCATCTTCTCCCAGCACTCAGGATGCGCGGCGCACCAATGAGGAATCATCTAAAAAAATATAAGTACACCGCATATCAGAAGATAAGAATAAGCATATTTAGTACCAATAATAAAGTTTTGTATTTACCTGCAAGTACTGGTCCGCAG
This sequence comes from Zea luxurians, assembly GCA_029449295.1. Lineage (NCBI taxonomy): Eukaryota > Viridiplantae > Streptophyta > Magnoliopsida > Poales > Poaceae > Zea > Zea luxurians. The sequence goes on along the minus strand of JAOPSE010000052.1, from coordinate 14,661,174 downwards.
TCAATGACATGGTTCGGGCGTCCTTCTTGTTCACCTTCTCCCCAAGGACGGAGCCGTGGTAAGTGACGATGGCCTGGATGCGCGCCTCGTAGTGCATGTCCACGACGAGCTTCTTACAGCACGTCGTAGACACCACATCCGCCCTGGCCTCGTATCCAGCATCGCACCTGAAGAAATCCTACATACAAAGACGATGTATCCATACATTATTTAAAGAATATGCAACAAATGCGACTTATTAAACAATATAGTGCGAGGAAGACTTACCCACAGCTCTTGCTTGACCCGCTCCGCCTTGTTGTTGAATTGTCTGCCGTCCCGATCTACTGCATCGGGGGCGACGGCGTAGTGGTCGAAGGTGTACGCTGGGCTCGTCACTCCGGCGTACTCGACAAGCCCAGGGAAGTGTTCCCGGCATAGAAGGCCGAGGATGCCATTGGGGTTGCGGCCGTGACCCCCTGCAGTCTCCAAAACCATCCAAGACCTGTCGAAGTGATTAAGATGAAGTATTAGTTTCTATTATTAATTTGAACATATAATATGAAAAAGCAGCAACAACATCTAAAGTTACCTACCTCTCTCCATCGGGTCGTATGAGCGGACGTCTGTCACGAAGTATGGGTCGCTTAGGTAGGCTCGCGGGACCTCGCAGGTAGATACTCCTCGAACCTGAGGAGCCAGAACCTGAGACGTCCTGCTGAGCGGCGGCGTCGTCGTCGTCGTCCTGCTGCGCCGCATCGTCGTCGTCCTGCTGTGCCGCATCGACAGCGGCTTGCTGCTCCACCTGCTGCTGTACGGCGTCGTCCTGCTGCGCCTCCTCCTCCGTCCTACGGGTGCTCCTCCTCCCCCTCCCCCTCCCCCTCCTCGTCCTCGTCCCACCGCCCACCATCTTTGTCCAACAACCTGCAATTAAGAGTAAACAATTAAGCACAGATAAAAAAATATGTATTTAGAAACATATGCAAAATAAATGAAATATAGCATTACATCGATTAAAAATAATCTTCATATGTGTCCGGGTTAGCCGGATCATAAGTGTCATCATCACTATCAACCATTTCATAGTCAACATCATCTGAAGGCGCAACTTCGTCATTGGCATTGCCTTCAAGTATTTCTAAGTCATTCTCATTTTGCACCTCATCATCCTCGTCATCAACAACCATTTCAATATCTACTTCCATTCCGATCGCTTCGGTTAAGTCTATCTCAAATTGCCCTTCGAGCCCATCTTCTTGGAAGAACTCTCCGTCATATGTGTCCGGGTCTAAGTTATAATCTTCATCGTTTGGAACAGGTAATTTAGCGTGCGGTGATACCTTATACACAACATCCCAACCCTTAAGATGTTGTTTCGTTTGGCACGCATATGGAAGATAATACACTTGTGTGGCCTGTTGGGCCACAATGTAGACATCGTCTCCTGTTAAGGTGGAATCCTGTCGAATTTCGACTATCCCAAGATTAGAATGTGTCCGTCTCGTAACTTCAGGGTCAAACCAATGACATTTGAATATCACTGGAGTAAGAGGTTTGGAACCATAAAAATTGAGTTCATATATTTCTTCAATTCTTCCATAATACTCGACCTCGTCAAGCCCGGGCGTAAAGACTCCAGAACACGTGGTTTTTCGATTGGGCCGACTTTGGTCGTAGCTTGTTGTGCGAAAACGGTATCCATTGATGTCATACCCAGAAAATTTCCTGACCCTATAGGCAAAGCCATTGGCTACTTGTCTCAACTCGGCACTCATAGACGGCTCTCTTTGGCCCTGCAAGTTCAAACACGCTAGATTGTTATATTATTCGCACGTAAGAGCAACTTGGAATAACAAACTAAGCACGTACCTTATGTTTAAACCAGGAAATGAAATCGGGCAATCCATTTCCCGCACCCTTTCTAAGAAGGGTATCATATTCCTGTGGAGTTGGGTCCCTTGATCGACGCCAGAATTCATGAAGAAATTGCTCCATGTATGGCGTCACCTCTTCAAGGTTGGTCAATACATATAGCATGATATGGCGCCACTCTTCATGTCTCAGGGTCTTGGTGGTCGAACCACTCGCGCTTCCGAGTTGCCCTCGAAAAATGCTGAGGTTCGATTCATTGCCGCCATCATTGTAACGAGGGGGTGGATTATGCACGCTCGGCAGTTTGTCACCATAGTAAGTTGTTGTGAAGTTTGACACCTCCTCCAGTATGTATGCCTCTGCAATGGAAGCCTCGATTTTGCATTTATTTCTACATTTCTTTCGGATACTCTTTAGACATCTCTCGATTGGATAGCACCAACGTCCCTGCACGGGCCCCCCCATTCGTGCCTCATATGGGAGATGAATAATCAAATGCTGCATCGGATTGAAGAAGCCGGGTGGAAAGATCTTCTCCAGCTTACACAGTAACACGGGTGCCATCCTTTCCAAGTCTGCAATCATGGTCCGAGCTAACTCTTTTGCACAAAGCTGGCGGAAGAAATAGCTCAACTCTGCAAGCGCTAGCCAGACATGCTCAGGGACATAGCCTCGAACCATCGCCGGAAGAATTCGTTCAATCCATATGTGGAAGTCATGACTCTTCATCCCTAAGACTCGCAGAGTAGATAAGTTCACCCCCCTACTAAGGTTAGCTGCATACCCATCAGGGAACATTAACATCTTGATCCACTGTAGTACTTCCTTCCTCTGGGCCCTGCTCAGGACGAAATCGGCCTTAGGCCTTCTCCATGTCTTACCACCACTAGGCGGCTTCATCTCTTGGTTTGGTCTATCACATAACTCTGCCAGATCCACTCTTGCCTTTACGTTATCCTTTGACTTATCAGGAATCTCCATAATTGTCGCCCAAAGTGCCTCGGCGACATTCTTTTCAGTGTGCATCACGTCAATGTTGTGTGGAAGGAGCAGGTCATCATAATAGGGAGCCGAGTCAAGCCCGACTTATGTGTCCACATATGTTGCTCACCATATCCCACAAAACCACCTTCTGGGTTGGCCACGAGACCATCTATCTGTTCGCGAACTTCGGCACCAGTCATCATTGCAGGTGGGCGGTCTGTCACCACGACACCTTTCGTAAAGTTCTTGATGTCTTGTCGGAATGCATGGTCAGGAGGGAGAAATTGTCGATGTTTATCGAATGATGAATATTTGCCACCCTTCTTCAACCAAATGAACCTAAGAGCTTCCTTGCAAACTGGGCATGGGAACTTACCGTGAACACACCAGGCGCAAAATAGCCCATACGCCGGAAAGTCATGCATGGAGTACTGGTACCAAACATGCATTTTGAAGTTTGTCTTCGTAGCTCGGTCGTACGTCCATACCCCTTCCTCCCAAGCACGGACCAATTCATCAATCAAAGGCTCCAGTACACGCCCATTTTATTCCCCAGGTGTCCAGGAATTATCAACGACACGAATATGTTCTGTCTTTGAAAGCATACGCCGGGGGGGAGATTGATGGGGATAACGAACACGGGCCAACATGTGTATGGGGCAGCGGTCATTCCATAGGGATTGAACCCATCTGTGGCCAGCGCAACACGAACATGTCGAGCCTCTTTGGCTTTCTCATGGTGAATGGCATCAAAGTGGGTCCATGCTTCACCATCGGATGCGTGAACCATCTTGTTAGGATTGTATCGTTTGCCTTTTTTGTGCCATGTCATCTGTTTCGCGGATTCCTCTGTCATGTATAGACGCTGGATCCTCGGTATGAACGGAAGGTGGCATAGGATTGTCACGGGGATGTCGAGCTGCTTCTTCTGTCCATCACCAGAGTCTACCTCCATGAACCTAGACGATTTACACTTTGGACAGTACTTTGCCTCAGTGTGTTCTTTCCTAAATAGGACGCAGCCCTTCGGACAAGCATGTATCTGCTCATACGTCATCTTGAGTGCACGAAGGAGTTTCTGTGCCTCGTACATGCTCTTTGGCAGAACGTGATCCTCCGGAAGCAGGCTGCCAATAACTGTCAACAAACCATCGAAGGCGTCTCGACTCATGCTATACTGCGACTTCAACGCCATTATACGCCCAATGGCATCCAGTTGAGAAACCTTTGTCTTGCCGTGAAGGGGTTTCTGTGCCGCGTCAAACATGTCGTAGAATGCCTTTGCGGTCGCCTCTGGCTCGTCCTCCGTACGTCCTTCGGCGAACTGTGCCTCGTGATAGTCGTTCAACATGTCTGCTACCCCGGCATCAGCATCGTAATCCTCGACGCGTTGTCTCACCACCTCCTCTCTCGTGCGATGCGCTTCACCATGGAAGATCCACCGAGTATAGTCCGGCGTAAATCCATTCTTCCAAATATGTTCTACCATGGCCTTCTTTGGTTTTCTTTTCCGGTTGTCACATTTGCTGCACGGACAAGGGACTAGGCTAGCTCCTTTAGCAGCTTCGCCATATGCCCGTTCCACGAAAGCATCGGTCTTCCTAATCCATTCTGGGGTGACATCATTACGTCGAACGCGGCCCGTGTACATCCACTCACGGTCCTCCATCCTCTAACATATATAACCGAGTATAGTTTAATATAGACATGTAATGCATGTACACTACGTTCCTACCTTCTAATAGGTGAGGATAGGTCCTAATCCCACCCGCGGTTGCGTAGATGGAGTTAGTTTCCATGCTCTACTCCGATCCGAGATAGAATTTCGGCAGCACCTCCCCGCTGTTCTCCGGATACACGTCCTGGCAGGGAGAGTGTACTGTCCGGAGAACAACAGGGAGGTGACGCCGAAACTCTTTCTCGGACCGGAGTAGAGCATGGAAACTAACACCATCTACGCAACCGCGGGCTGTCCAAAAAACGTGGACAATTCGAAACTGATACATTTGTAGATATGCAAAGATCTGCATATCTACACCGTATCACTTTCGAACGGGAGACGCCTAACTGGGTTACGTGATCTACGACCATGATGCGGAAATAGAGGTTATACCTAGGGTGGCGGTGGAGTCAGGCTAGTCGGGCTGTGGCGGGTCGGTGCAGTGGCGACGCGACGCGGTGCAGGCAGACCCGCAGCGGCTAGGAAGACAAGTATCTTCTCTGTAAAAAAGAAACACAAGTCTATTAATACAAAAAAAAATCGACAGCACCTCCCCTGTACGTTGAGGTTTTTAAAACCTGCAAATAACACTAACAGCACGATGGCTGACATGCACACAGTAACAAAAAAATCACCTAAAGTATACACTGCAAAGGTAATAGAGCAATCTAATTAGTGCTGAGAACAAGTGAGCACAAGAATTAAATCCTAATTTAAGGGTGTGTATTAGGATTATCTAATACACATGATTCTAACCTCGGTCTGCGCAGGGTTTTGAGAGCATTTAGGATTATCTAAAGCACATTCAGAGTCATCGTTGCCGAGCTCAACACAAGGTAAAAGCAGCTCCGACTTTGCCAGACGGGCCGCACACGGCCAAAAGAGCTATCGTTCCCGGGCCTCAACACACCCAGACTCGAGGCAGCTCCAATTTTTCGCCAGCGATCTTGATCCAACACCCACCTCTGGTTTTTACCCGACCTCCAAAACAAAGTAAAGTCTCAACGCGGAGGCGGTAGCGGCAGCAGCGTCGATCGATCGGCCGGCGTCTACGGCCTACGTTCGACTTGCTGCCTCGACGGACGGCCGGCTCGATCTCGACCGATCGCCGGTCGTCGATCGGAGATCGATGGAGTTCACCACTCCCCCGCCCGCGACCCGGTCGCCGCCCGCGATCGGAGAGCGACGTCGGGAAGCTGAACCGGCTGGTGATCCCGAAGCAGCACGCGGAGAAGTACTTCCCGCTGGACGCGGCGGCGAACGAGAAGGGCCTCCTGCTCAGCTTCGAGGACCGCACGGGGAAGCCCTGGCGCTTCCGCTACTCCTACTGGAACAGTAGCCAGAGCTACGTGATGACCAAGGGCTGGAGCCGCTTCGTCAAGGAGAAGCGCCTCGACGCCGGGGACACAGTCTCCTTCGGCCGCGGCATCAGCGAGGCGGCGCGCGGCAGGCTTTTCATCGACTGGCGGTGCCGACCCGACCCGCCCGTCGTGCACCACCAGTACCACCACCGCCTCCCTCTCCCCTCCGCCGTCGTCCCCTACGCGCCGTGGGCGGCGCACGCGCACCACCACCACTACCCAGCAGATGGGCACACGGAACCAGTAACACCTTGCCTGTGCGCCACACTCGTTGCCACTGAAATGAGAGCATCATCTTCGCAACTGTCACTCACACGCTCCAACCTCTCCAGGCCGCCACAACCTAGAATAGCAAGAGTCGATGGCGCCCAGCCACGGCCGTCGTCGTCACCACGCCAGCCACAGTCGTTGTGGTGCCGGTCGTGCCAACCGCAGCCACGGCGAACGGCCGGCGTTCCTTGAGAAAGATGTCGCACTGGACGCTGCCCGGGTGGCTGCAGAAGGGGCAGGATCGGACCTGGAGGTGGACGACGACCTGGACTGCCGTTGGGAAGGCCGGATCAGCGAGCTGGCTAGCCTAATCTAGGAGGCTGGTCGTTGTCTACTGCTCCTCCCTGCTAGCATGGGCGGGTGGCGTGGTGGCTCGCACGACTGACTCGTGGCGGCGATGCCCGCGCTCGCGTGGCTGTGGCTGGCCAGCGGGGCTGGCTCGCTACGGCGGCGGCGTGGTTTGCCTGGGTCAGGGGCGTTGGTCGTCGGCGGATCTACGACTGTCAACGGCGCCTTCTGCAGGTGGTGGGTCGTGGGGCTAGGGACGAAGCTTAAGGAGGGGAGAATGTTAGGAACCGACCCATATAGTACACACCAGCCCAACTAGCTGAAATGAGCACTACAAGGAGCAGGAATAAAGGAAGGGCGAGGATCATCCAAGAATCATTTTTTAGAACCTGAACTCTCTATCTTCCAACTACTGCTCATCTTCTTCCTCCCTTCTCTCAAGTATCTAGATTCTCTTCCATTCTATTCCCTTGTCGCTACTGGTTTGACTTTAAGAGATTAGTGTTGCTAACAGTGTGGTGATGGCAAATATCAGTCTCCCCATGCCATGGGAAATCCGTAACTCCTCACGCTGCCTCATGCCCCCAACACCACCGCTGCAGGCTCCTCTTCGGCGCTCCCGTTCGCCCGCGCGCTCAACCCTGGTATGCCACCACCACCACCGTCTCACAAGCTACTCCCCGCTGCCCCTGCCCCTGCCCCTTGCCCCGCTGCCGCTTGCAGGCTCCTCCACCTCGAGCTCCGACCGCACGAGGCCAAGGACCGGCCGGAGCCTCACGCCCCTGTCTACTATGGTTCTGACTAGCCGCCGAGCGCCCGAGCGGCATCATCAGGTGTTTCACAGAGGACACGTACGTCGAACCGTTCTGACTTCTGCTTTCCCGAGACCCCAGTGTGGCGGACGGGTAACCATTTTTTCCGTCAGGGAAGCCAAACATTTGTGTACAGTACGTTTTTTGTTTTTCGAAAGAGCAGTCACATAAAAAAAACTGACCTCAAGTCTGCAGCTCCGTGGGCCGTATCGGTGTGTGCTACGCAAGTTCAGGCCCATCAGACCATCAAGCGCAAAAGCCTAGCTAGCATTCCCCTTCACACTGCCGGGTCCGATTAGAGCCCAATTACCCCCACCGCGTCCCCTAATCGTCTCGCACGTACCGTACGGTCTCAGGCGCATCGGTCTCGCCACTCCACAGACGCCGCAGACGACGGTGGAGGCGGCGAGATGACTGTCTTCCACTTCCTCAACTGCGCCTTCCTCACCTTCGGCCCCCACGTCGTCTACTACTCCGCTACCCCACTGTACATCTCCCTCCCTCCCCGTGAGATCCGTATGCTAAACATACGGGATCTGCTACTGGATCCATACTGTCAGTCAAGACTAGAGAGTAACCACATGATAACTATGAAATCATGAAGTGCGTTCTCGAGTGGAAAAGATTACACTGAAACTATATACATGTAAATAACAGGCCGAAAATTGAATTATACTAAATGTTTGCTAGTATATTCTCTATGTAGCTTTAAGGTTGTGGCCTTTTCAGTTACATAAAAAAGGTCTGAATATCTCATTTCTCATCTAATGCAATAGTCCACATCCACTGCAACTAAACCCTACTTATTTTCTGGCCGTCACCCACTCCGGCAATGAGGGCAGTGTCTACCCATAACCCATGGAACATGTAGATTAGTCCATGGATTATTGGCAATGCATACCTAGCCGAGCTGACCTAGTTTTATCTGAACATGACAAGAAAACAGTGTTCTGCATTCAAAGGTTCCTTCGACTGAACATTTTTTTATCCAATAATCTGTTTCAGGTCAGAGTATGATACGATCGGCACTTCTGTAAAAGCAGCTGCTGTTTACCTTGGAGGCGGGCGAACGGCGGCGGTGGGGCGCGGCGGCCGGGCGCGGGCGGCCGGGCGCGGCCGGCGTTGAGGCGTGGGGAGGCCGGCGGCGGTGAGGCGGCCGGCGGTGAGGCGGGCGGCGGTGAGGCGGGCGGCTCGTGGAGGAAGAAGAAAGAAGAAGCAAAGCAGAAGGAAGAAGAAAGCCGGCCGCGCGGCCGGTTAAAGTTTGTTTCTTTGCCGAGTGCCCGTGATCTGGCACTCGGCAAAGATTTTTTTTAAAATTGTAAAATATTCTTTGCCGAGTGCCAGATCGGCGGCACTCGGCAAAGAGTTCTTTGCCGAGTGTCCCCCGTTGCGGCACTCGGCAAAGGTTCTTTACTACCTCTTTGCCGAGTGCCACACATCTAGCACTCGGCAAAGAAGTCTTTGCCGAGTGTCATCCCTAGACACTCGGCAAAGTGCATTTGTATTTTTTTTATTTTGTCTCCCAAACTTTTTGTGGTATGTTCCTACACTATGTAGATCTACATGTATCATTTGTGGACAATTTTAACAGAGTTTGAAATAGCTAGTAGATTTAGTTTGTTTATTTGAATTTCTTCGGAAAATTCAAATTTGAACTGCAGGTCACTCGAAACTTGGAAAACCGTGCATGAAAAAAATGATATTCATGTTACTTAGCATAAGTTACGACCGATTCCATGAGCGGACCGAAAACTTCGAGCAACATGCTCACTAAACATGGCCGTGAACTTGCCATCCACATGTTTAAAAATTGTATAAAACACAAACAAAGTCAGAAAATCATGAAACTTGTCCACGTGTCATGATATCATATGTACAGGTTGTGATAAAAAATTGAGAATGTTTGGACAAAGTTGTGAGACACTATATGTAGAAACCTAAGAGAACTACACATGAAATCATAGAGTTTCAATGTGGATCTCTTAGGTTTGTACACATAGCGCGTCATAGTTTTCTCGAAATTTTTTCAATTTTTTATCGCAGCCTGTACATATGATATCATGACACGTGGACAAGTTTCAAGATTTTTTGACTTTGTTTGTGTTTTATACAAGTTTTAAACATGTTGATGACAAGTTCACGACCATGTTTAGTGAGCATGTTGCTCGAAGTTTTTGGTCCGCTCCTGGAATCGGTCGTAACTTATGCTAAGTAACATGAATATCATTTTTTCATGCACGGTTTTCCAAGTTTCGAGTGACCTGCAGTTCAAATCTAAATTTTCCGAAGAAATTCAAATAAACGAACTAAATCTACTAACGATTGAAACTCTGTTAAAATTGTCCACAAATGATACATGTAGGTCTACATAGTGTAGGAACATACCACAAAAAGTTTGGGAGACAAAATAAAAGAAATAAAAATATACTTTGCCGAGTGCCTACTATGTGGTACTCGGTACAGAACCTCTTTACCGAGAGCCAACGGCTGGCACTCGGCAAAGACTGACGGCCGTCAGCTTTGGGACGGCCGCTGACGGCCATTTGCCGAGAGCCCCCTTTGCCGAGTGTTTAACACTCGGCAAAGTTGTCTTTGCCGAGTGTCGTTCGGTGCCGAGTGTTCAGCTCTCCGCAAAGCACGGTTTGCCGAGTGCCTAGCTTTACCGAGCGCGGCACTCGGCAAAGAATTATTTGCCGAGTGCACGACAAAAGGCACTCGGCAAAGAGGCCAACACTCGGCAAAGCCTCGGATTCCGGTAGTGCGGACGCCATATCACGTTGCTGTTGCCGTCGCCGTCGTCGTCTCCAATCATACGTGAGCTAAACCTTAAAAGGAACCACTTCTTTTTCTCTCTCTCTCTCTCTCTTTTTTATCTCCTTGTCCGCGGATCACGCACAAAGCCGCGAACTGACTCAAACGCCATGGTATCGTGTAGCGAAGAAGATAAAAAAAAAAAGCGAGGCGAAAAGGGGCTGCCGGTTTCATCGATGGATCGCGTTCCACGTAGGATAGGAGCATACACTGCACATCGGAGCAGCTAGCAGGGAGAGAGCGGTTGGCCTCGAGGCTCTCGCCATCTCGGGCCCCATGACTTCCCGGCGGGGATGGGACGATAACTTGCGAGGCCGTGCCGCCTCCTCGTGAGTCGTGAGGCGAGTTGAGGCGATCCGGATCCGGGGCGCGGGCGCGGGCGGAGCAGTTCTCGTGTCACAAGCATGAGGCACGGTGGCAACATGCCGTCGATCAGTGGCGTTGGAATCTTCCACCTCAGCCTGGCGCGCGTCCGACGTGACGGGCCCAAGGAGAAGGAGGAGGAGGAGATAGCGACGGAGCTCCCCCTCTTATTGCCTGCCTGGCAACGGGGAATGGCACACAGCGGTTTCTTTTGCTAGCCGGCCAGCCCCTGTGCCCGCCTCCTGGCCTCTTTCCTCCCCCTCCTATAAAAGGATCCGGGAGGAGACCCCAGCCACGCTCATGACTTTTAAGAGTGTGTCCCTTGGCTTGGGTCCAGCAGCCTTCAGACTTCAGAGGCACACCGGCGGCATGCAGTAGAGGCAGGCCAGCTGCAAGAGAGTTCATCGATCTAGCTAGCTAGCGTGTGTTTAGGGTACCTAGCTAGCTAGCTCCAACATATATATTTTAGTTGCACACAGCTGAAAGAAAGGAACCATCATCGATCGATCGGCAGGGAGGGATGGGGCTGAGGGAGATCGAGTCCACATTGCCGCCGGGGTTCAGGTTCTATCCCAGCGACGAGGAGCTGGTGTGCCACTACCTCTACAAGAAGGTGGCCAACGAGCGCGCCGCGCAGGGGACGCTGGTGGAGGTCGACCTGCACGCGCGAGAGCCATGGGAGCTTCCAGGTGACTCTTCATCTCTCTCTCTCCCGATCTCTATCTGCCATGCATGATTATGCACTCCTCGATCTCCTCTGCAGTTATCATCTAGGCTCGATCTTTACGTGTCTCACCTGCCGAGACTATCTCCCCATCTCATGGTTGTTGCTAGCTCCATACGCGAATCTCTATGCTTCCCATGCATGGATATCCATGCGTCTTGACGAGATGTTCATTCCTTGCGCTATTATTATTAGTCACTACTCACTAGTACTCGGCCGGCCTCTTCACCGATTGTATTGACGACGTTGGCCTAGTGGTCGATCCCAATCATACCACGTATACTAAAACACACATATATGATGGATATTATCAGGGATTTTGCTTATGCAAAATGGAACCAGTAAGCTAGCGATGTGTGTGTGTGTGGCCATTGCTGATGAATATATATATGCATATGCCTGTATGGCTTAGCTTAGCATGGCCTTTCCGATCCTTAAAGGTATCCAACATTATTGGTGCCTATAGTGCCCCTGGTACCGGCGAGGAATAACAGAGATAAAGGCTCTAAACATGCATGCATGTTCCAATTCTCTAAACACAAACAACAAGCAATGAGACGTCTTTATTTTATTTCGTGTTTATTACATGTGCTCGATCGGTCGTTAATTAGATTCACGAAACTTGCGTGTGTCCGTTACACGTCCTATGTATATATATATACTGTCCTTCAACGTCGTTGCTCGATCATGTGTAGGTATAGGAGTAGGACTCCTCGATCGCGCACAGGACGTACAGAGGATGATTTTTCTAAAGAAAAAAAAATACTACTGCAAATAAACCACCAACCATATGTATACGACGGGGTGTATATAGTTTGATATATACTTTGATGGACGGAGCCGTGTTTTTTTGTTTCAAAACGGATGGTGATTGGACTGGTCACCTGCTATAGCTAGAGCTGATGCTGCGCGCGTACGTAGGTGTAGTTCATGTCGTCGAGCCCCCTATATATAAACTAATGTTCCGTATGCATCATATATATCTGCAATAATGATCCTTAATCAATACATATTCCATCTGCACCGGGTGTAATCTCTTTCAAGCTAGAACGAAATTAATTGATCGGTCCCAACGCAACGCATAGCGTCTTCTTGCTTACTCGTCACCATCTTGATGGCGGCCTTGGAGGATCCGGTCCACTTCCTAGCTAGCTACGTCACATGAGTAACAGCCACGATTCTTCCTAGCTCTCAGTTCCTTGGAAGCTTCAATTTCCGGCGGCCCGATCGATCGATCGATCACTTATCGTCTCAGCAGACCTGCTGTGTACACACACACACGCATGTACATGTGTTTTTTCCAGCTGCATGCAGATAAACTAGGCTCAAGCATGCATTATATAAATTCTTATCGTACGCTACTAGCTAGCTAATGGACACGTACGTACGTCGTCGAATTAATAAATATATAAATAAATAAATCTGCATGCTTGTCTGGATCATGCCTGTCAGACGCGGCCAAGCTGACGGCGAGCGAGTGGTACTTCTTCAGCTTCCGGGACCGCAAGTACGCCACGGGGTCGCGCACCAACCGCGCCACCAAGACGGGGTACTGGAAGGCCACCGGCAAGGACCGCGAGGTGCGCAGCCCGGCCACCCGCGCCGTCGTCGGCATGAGGAAGACGCTCGTCTTCTACCAGGGCCGCGCACCCAACGGCGTCAAGTCCTGCTGGGTCATGCACGAGTTCCGCCTCGACTCGCCGCATACGCCACCAAAGGTATATACAAGCATGTATGCTACTATGTGTGTGTTGTTGCTGACCATCTTGGCCCGGCCGGTGTGCACGACGTTCCTGTATATATATGCGTGGTTGCAGGAGGACTGGGTGCTCTGCAGGGTGTTCCAGAAGCGGAAAGACAGCGACCAAGACAACGGCGGCGGCTCCTCCTCGCCGACGACCTTTGCCGGCGCGTCGCCGCAGGGGGTCGTTCTAGATCTGCCGGACGACCAGCCCAGCATGACGATGGCCGGCGCGTACGTACCAGTGGACCACCAGCCGGGCTCTTCCGCCGCCGTCGGGTTCGCACTGCCGCCGCATGCGCAGGACAACGGCCTCGGCGATGATGGCCTGGACGCGTTGCTGATGAACGGAGCGACGATGTGGCAGTACAGCTCATCAGCCCTCGCCGACCACTTCCCGCCGGAGGAAGTGACCGCCGCGCCCATGATGGGGCTAGGCTCCAGGGGAGGAGGCGGTGACGGGTGCAGCTTCTTCTACGACAGCGGCTTCGACGACATGGGGATGGCGAACATCGGGTTCCCGCAGGGATGGATGGGCTGAGGAGGCAAGGCACCAACTGCAACGCCATGGGATGATGGATTCTGAAGGAAACGATTGAATTGATTCCATTAGTGGTAGTATTGTACAGTAGGTACGTAGTGTGAGGTTAGGTAATTGGAAATTATTAGAGTGCACCTCCCCAATCCAAAAAAAAAACAACGGAATGAAAAGTAGATCGAGCGCATGACGACAATTGTATGTATCTATTCACTCCTACTACTATGCTTGTACATTAATTAATTAGTATAAACGAATCCAAGTACGTACATATGCATGCATGTGTGTGCCACGCCAACTGTTACTGATCAACAGGAGGCATCGTTTTCATTTGCTATATACGAGCATTTCAACGCAAGTATATATATACGCGTTTCTGAATATACTGAAGGCTTGTGATTGTTCTACTGAACTTATTGGTACGAAACCCACCACTCACTTGGGTTTCCCTGATTTATTAGTGGAAGAAAAACTGGCACCGCAATAGTTCCTTAATTGCTTTCTCTTTTCCATGATTTCTTTTTCTTGTATTCTTCCAGAAAACACGTAATAGCTCATCTGACTTGTTTTTAGAATCACGTACAGTACTGACGCAGACACTATTATTTAGTGGTAATATATGTGCTACATGTGGCGAGAGATTCGATGAATAAAATAAAACCAGAGCCAACGTATCCTGATTCCTGAGTTCAAGTCATGAAAAAATAATGCGTGGCCGTACGTCAGTTATATTTCATGTTTTTGTTCGTTTCAACGAGAGAGAGAGAAATATCGTTTTTAATGTAATATAATATTATGTCGGCCTGCATAGTTGTGTCCCTAGATTAATCGATTTTAAAAGTTTTCTTCAGTCAAACTTTTTAAGTTTGATCGAATTTATACAAAAGAGTGTCTTAATTTATGACACTAAATTAACATCACTATATACACTATAAACTATATTTTTAATTTTTTAATATGGTTACTTGGTACCATAGATACTCTTTTATATAAATCCAATCAAATATAAAAAACGACTCAAGACAACACTAAGAATTGTTTTATTCAAAGACATAGAAAGTATATGTTTTTAGCCTGAATTGTATGGCATTTATTTTTTCTATTTGTCTAATTCCAAAGCTCCAGATTTCTTTATAGACTACAAAGCACAAGTTTCTCGGCGGCGTCATATGAGAAAATGGCATATACGGTCACGGAGTATGTTTTAATTACATAATAATTAATGGTGGCAACTGGCACGTACTCTAAATACTCCCTCAATTCAAAATTATAATACGTTTATACACTTAGATATATTATATCTAAATATATATAAAATAATTAACATATCGTCTACAAAAGCCAATAGATCTTATAATTTATAACGAACGACAAGAGTATTATATAAAAAAAGAACGATAAATATTTGAGCCATAGTTGACATGCATTCTTCTATGCTAGCACAGACTCCAAGTACTCCGGATTTTTACCGCGGGTCATCAGCAGAATACCATACCTCAGGTGGACACAAACCTTATATACTTCTATGAAGAGACTTTGATCATCTATTTGTCTATGTGTTGTGTCTGTCTGTTGCAAATTATTTGGCTGTGTGTTTACAACAGACTCCTTGTTATATGATTAATTAAGAACAAAAACTTTATACCATGATTAGACTTGTGCTATTATTCTAACTAACATGACCAACGTGTCGCGGCCCATATCATGGATGAACTTAGATGTGCGCGAAGACATTGTGAGGAAGAGTGGGAAAAAAAATACCCTCTTGGAAGGTTGAGATTCTTGAATTCCCAGCCCCGCCCTGAATATTTATTTTTAAAAAAGACTTGAATTTCTAAAAGACAAACGTTGCTATCAAGCGAGAATCAATCTCAATAGCTATGGCCATCGATCCATCTCTGTATCTTCCAGCCATATTGCCGCCAAGCTATTATCCATGGGAATCTTGAATTTTCTGCGTATGGTACGAAGAAGAACATATGTCCTTGTTCCATATGTCATAACTAGACAAAATCATGTGCAAACTTTGTATTGGAACATATCACTACTACATGAAAAAGTTTGCGAGATACTATGTCTGGACTCACGGAGGCGCCCGTCGGGCCTCACTACCACGCGTGGGTAATTGCGGACGCGTCTCTGTTAGGGCTTGTTCGGTTATTCCTATCGCATGTGGATTGGATAGGATTAGAAAAAAGATATGAAAGATTTTGACTTGTTCGGGATTGAAACCACAACAACACTGTAGATCATTTTCGGCGGCCAGGGTTATTTTCAGCGGCTGAGCCCTGGCCGCCGAAAATTACACGTTATTTTCGGCGGCCAGCTCGAGCCGCCGAAAATAGCACTAATTTCGGCGGTCCATGAGGTAGCCGCCGAAAATAGCACTAATTTCGGCGGCTACCTGTCTCGGCCGCCGAAAATTAAACATTAAAAACCGCATCTCCTCCTCTGTTCTCTGTCTTTCTCTCTCTCGCTCGATCTCGCGCGCGCTCGGCCGTTCGTCCGCCGCCGTCGCCGCCAGCCCCTGCCACGCGCCCGACCGTCACCCCTCGCCGGCCGCCCCCGCCCTCGGCCCCTGCCGGCCGACCGCCCCCGCCGTCGGCCCCCGCCGGCCGCCCGAGCGCGCGGTCCGCCCTCGTCGGCCGCCGCCCCCGCCGCGCCGTGGACGGCCGCCGACCGGCCCCGCCGTCGGCCTCCGCCAGCCGCCCGTGGTCCGCCCTCGCCGGCCACCCCCGCCGCGCCGTGGACCCCGCCGTCCGCCCCCGTCGTGTCGTGTGGATGTCCGGCCGCACGGCAGCGCCGCCGGCCCGCCCACAGCCAAGCCGCGCCGCCCGCGCCGCTCACAGCCACGCCGCCCGCGCCTCGCCGACACACCGCACGCAAGCCCGGACGCTCGGATCGACCTCGGCTCCATTAAGGTATTTTTTTGTCTATTTTATTTCTTATTTTCGACGGCCTTTTATTTAATTGCCGCCGAAATTAGTATATCGTTGTAATTGTGTTTGTTGATTAGTGTGTTTGATTAATACTATTGTTTAGTACATTTTTGAAATTATATTGTGTATTTTTGGCCATATTTTATTGTATAATATGTGGTTTATTAATGTATTAGTGGTTTATATATATGTGTTTGTTGATTAATTATATATGTGTTTGTTGATTAGTATTATATGTGGTTTATGTCGTTTAGGAAAGACATATGTACGTGGTATATGTGGTTCATTCTTATATCGTTTAGTGGCAGCGAGGTCATGCTGCCGAATTTTTTTGGTCCTGCTAGCTTGCTGTGGGTTTAGAACCTATTCTTGCCTATACATATATATAGGACCGAAACCATTAACGTAGTTGAATAATGTTTTCACGATATGGTTCGGTTTAACAGTCTCAGGCATGGCTGAAGATCGTGCATGGATGTACAATGGCTGGAGTAGAAATGGACGTCATTCTGATGAGTGGGTAGCCAAGCCAAAGATTTTGTGGACCACGTATTCGCCTTGTCCTTAACCGGCACTGTCAGATGCCCTTGTAGGCGGCACGAAAACAGTATATTTCTTAATAAGGAAAGAGTTAGCCTAGATCTTTGTCAGTTTGGATTTATGCCCGGATATGAGGTGTGTGAACATCATGGTGAGGTAGTACCCAACCGGAATGTAGAAGAGGAGGAGAACAATGATTGTGCTGGCGATGATGCGATGCATGAGATGCTAGATTCGCTACGTCCAGAATTCAACCTAAGCTCCGAGGATCCTGCCACACCAGAGGTTTCCAGATTTTTTAAACTACTAAAAGACTCTGAAGAGCCGTTGCATGAACACACAGATGTGAGTATACTCGCTTTTGTGACTCGGCTCATGGCCATTAAGTCCAAGTACTTTTTCTCGAACAATTGTTACAATGAGATTTTAAAGTTATTAGGAGATGTGCTCCCAAAGCCCAATAAGTTGCCTAAAGACATGTACCAATCAAAGACAATTATCAAAGGTCTCGGTATGGATTATGAGAAGATTGATGTGTGCAAAAATAATTGTATGCTTTTCATGAAGGAGCATGCAGAAGAGAAAAAAATGTCTGAAATGTGGACAATCTAGATTTGTGGAAGTTGTTAATGATGAGGGTGAGAAGGTGATGACAGATGTTGCACATAAGCAGCTCCGCTACTTGCCACTAACTCCTCGAGTGAAACGGATGTTTCTATCTAAAAAAACCGCTATGCACATGCGATGGCACAAAGAAGGTGTCTGTGATAACGATGACCTAATCGTGCACCCTTCAGATGGGGATGCATGGAAGGCTCTCGACACGTTTGATCCCGAGTTTGCAGCTGATCCGAGGAATGTTCGAATCGGCCTCGCGACCGATGGCTTCACACCTTTTGGTCAAATGGCATCATCATACTCATGTTGGCCCGTCTTTGTTATTCCATACAACCTTCCACCTTCTCTTTGTATGAAATATGAATTTATATTTCTTTGCTTAATCATTCCTGGCCCAGACTATCCTGGAAAGAACCTCAATGTCATGTTAAAACCCTTGATTGAAGAGTTGAAGGAGCTTTGGAAAGGTGTTGAAGCATATGATGTTTTTACAAAACAGATATTCAAACTTCGAGTTGCGTATTTGTGGTCGGTGCATGACTTCATGGCGTATGCTATTTTTACCGGTTGGAGTACACATGGTAGATTGACATGTCCATATTGCGGTTCAGATACAGATTGCTTCCGTCTTGCTCATGGTGGAAAGATCACTTACTTTGATTGTCATCGACGCTGGTTGCCCAGGAAACACCCCTTTAGGAGCGATAAGAAAAACTTTATAAAGAACACTGTAGTCACCAAAGATCCGCCTAAACGTCTTAACGCGGCAGAAATATATGCTCAGCTGAACAACCTTGTCCTAAATGAAAAGGGGGACAAGTACGAAGGATTCGGAGTGGACCACAACTGGACACATATATGTGGTCTCTGGGAGCTCCCTTATATGTCGTCATTGATTCTTGTGCACAACATTGATGTCATGCACCAAGAAAGTAATGTTGTTGAAGCCCTCATACACACCTGCATGCATTTTGACAAAACAAAGGACAATCTAAAAGCTCGAAGAGATCTAGCAATACTTTGTGACCGACCAACCCAAGTGCTCAATGACAACGGTAAGCCACCACGTGCCTTGTTCTGTCTTACCTCTAAAGACAAGATCGAGGTAATGAGATGGATGAAAAAAATTAAATTTCCTGATGGTTATGTTGTGGGCTTGAAAAGAGCTGTGAATTTGAAAACGGGGAAAACTAACTGGGTTAAAGAGCCATGACTTCCATATATTAATGGAGAGGATTATCTCTGTCATGTTTCGTGGTTATATGCCCGATGCCATGTGGCAAGCAATAGCTGAGCTAAGTTATTTCTACAGGCAGATCTGTGCCAAAGAAATAAGTAAAAATATGATGGAGAAGTTGGAGAAACAAATACCAGTGTTGTTATGCAAGCTAGAAAAAAATATTCCCACCTGGATTCTTCAATCTGATGGAGCATCTACTTATTCACATTCCATATGAGGCAAAGGTTGGTGGACCTGTACAATATAGGTGGATGTATCACATTGAACGTGCACTCAAAAACCTGCGAGGCATGGTTCGAAATAAGGCTAGAGTAGAAGGATGCATCGCTGAAGCTTTTTTGCTAAAGGAGGTTTCATACTTCACGAGTGTGTATTTTGCAGAGGAACATAATGTCTATGCTGCTACCATGCGATACAATGTCGATGAGGAACCTCCTGTCAGTGATCTCAACATTTTCCAATGGAGAGGCACAAGTACTAGTAAGGGCACGTTCTACCACCTTAGCATGGATGAAAGAATGTCCGCATTGCTATACATGTACTCTAATATGGAAGAGATGGAGCCATATTTCATGTAAGTCTTTATTTTACCCCTTAATTTCTTTACCAAAGGAGCCATTTGAATTACTTATTTGTCGTACAGTAAGTTCGACGAGGAAAATTGGACTTACTCCCATTAGCCTACAATCAAACAACTACATACTATGCGACGACATGGGAGGCAAGGAAGACCTAATTTTGTTGACTGGTTTCGTGAGCATGTAAACTCTTTATATTCCTTACTTTCATGTCATTTAGCCTTTTACGCGAGGTAGTCATTTTAACTGTATATTATTTGCAGTGCACAAAGACTCCTAACATACACGAGGACTTGAGACAGCTATCTTATGGGACGGTCACTTGCAGAACATTTGGTCGATACGATGTGAATGGCTTTCGTTTTCGTTCAGACCAATTTGAAAAGTCTCGTCCTCGTGCAGCCACACGTAACACTGGAGTTCTGACTAGGGCACTCGATGCACTCGGCAGAGAAACTAATTATTATGGCATCATTCAAAACATCCTAGAGTTTAATGCAGGGAACAAACCTTTGAAATTAGTATTCTTTCTATGTGATTGGTTTGACAGCACTAATGGGATTAGACAAAGTCAATATGGTATAACTGAAGTAAAGCACAAGGAACGACTTCGAGGCCATGATAATTTTATCCTTGCACACCAGTGCGAGCAGGTCTACTATATGTCATACCCAAATCCAAAGTTTGAAGCATGGTGGGTAGTTCATAAGGTGAACCCTAGGGAACGTTTACATACTCCTTGCACTGCTGGTTATCAATTCGAAGACGAACAGGCCGATGATGTTTATCAAGAAGAAGAATTGCCAACTACTTTTACTATCGATGAGGGTGTTGCACTGAACTCACTAGTCGGAGACCATAACGATGTCACTACTGATGAGTGTGTTGCACCGAAACGAAAACGAAATCCAAGGAACAAAAAAGCCACATTGCGAGCTTTGGATCGAAGAAGACTCCTTGATCGTGATTCTGATGAATTTTGATGTGTAATGCAAAATTTCATAGTATGTGATGTATTATTTGATTTTTTATTAGTTCACTTAATTTTATGGAGCTAATACATTTAATGTTTTTATATTGAACAGGATGAGTGGTAGGAAACCAAAGCGCACTGCTAGGGGGTTTCTTAATGCGGCTAGCAGGATACTCCCTGGTGCACGTTCCCTTTTCCAAGGGAGTTCTTCTAGCCAGAGCAGACAGGAGGCGTTGCTGAGACACGCTCGGCCAGAACTACGTGATACACCAATCGCTCTACAACGGAGTACCGATGTAAATGTTTATGTAATTGATCTTATTTGTCAGTCACTTATGTAATTGATCTTATGTAAATGTTTATGTAAATTTTTACGTGTCTCTATTTCATGTCCATAGGAAGAGGAGGACGACGAGGAGGAGGTGCAACACCATGAGGAGGAGGACGAGCAGGCACATGAGGAGGAGGAGGTGCAGGCCCATGAGGAGGAGGACGATGTGGGCATAGATGCTGAGGCAGATGACGATACCACCGAGGCTCCTATCGTTCGACGAAGGGGCACTCGGAAGGGCCACTTTGTCCTACCTCCGTCAGCGCCTGCACAATCTGAAGCTCGAGTACTGATCTTCCCGGTTGGTGATAGGTACTCACGTTTGGCCACTTTGTTCTTACTTATTTGTTTATTTTACACTATATATATGACATGACTTTCTTGTTTTTTTGTCATGCAGCCAATGGGAAGACACGTCATTTGACGATCGAGGTCACCATAGACAGGTTAATCAAGTCTTAGGTAACCTCTGTCGTCTACATAA
Organism: Zea luxurians; assembly: GCA_029449295.1. Classification (NCBI taxonomy): domain Eukaryota; kingdom Viridiplantae; phylum Streptophyta; class Magnoliopsida; order Poales; family Poaceae; genus Zea; species Zea luxurians. The sequence continues at coordinate 14,640,008 of JAOPSE010000052.1, read as the reverse complement.
CCCAGGAATTGTCACCGACCCGAAAGGTGTGGTGGTTCCTTGCACTAGCTGGTCGCACTTCACACTAGCTCCACATGCTACATATGGAACAGCTCAAGGCGCCGTCAAGCATGACTTTTGGGTAATTTTTTCAAACTAACATTTATTAGTTGTTTCAACCTAACATTTATTAGTTGTTTTTGAACTAATTTTATTTTCGATGTTGGACAGAGATGCTATAGTGTGGAACCTGAGGCTCAAGAGCATGCAGACCGAGTATTAGAGAACAATGCGAAGAAGGTGTGCAGGGATGCATTTTCCAATGCTCGTCTACAGGTTGTGAACGCGTACATGAAGCGCTGAGGTCATTCTATCAACAACTTTCGACAATATTCAGATGTCTACTTGACTGTAGACCAGTACATGGAGGTAAAAATCTAATTTAACAGCTCATTCAGATGTGAATGTAATTTTGAGCTAACGCTTTATATGCAGGTAACTCTTCCATGGATGGAACACCGACCGCAGGCTTACAAGGCTTTGTGTGAGATATGGGCTTCGCCCGAGTGGATTGAGAAGTCAAACAGAAATCGACATAGGCAGCGCCATCAGCAGGACGAGGACGATGATGAGGTCGTAGTCAACCATACCTATGGGGCTGATGGACACATTCGGTTGGCTAAGCGAATGGTGAGTATGTAGTATTCTGTTTTACTCAGAAATGAAACCGGATTGAACTCATATATTTGCAGGAGGCTCAAACTGGAGTTGTCCCGAGCCCAATCGATGTTTATAGGAGAGGGCATCGAGCGAAAAACAGTGAAATCTCCGACGAGCTGTGTAGTCAAGCGGCCGTTGAGCGTATGGTTAGTTGTTGTTAGGATTAATGTTTTCTTGCCATATAGCTATAAATTACATGTGTGCTGAACCTTCATATTGTATTGCAGGAGACATACGGGCAGGAGATGGTTAGAAAGTATGGAGAAGACTACGATTGGCGAGGAGCACCTACCATCGACGCTGAAGTTGTGCATTCACTTGGAGGCAAGGCGCATGAACGGTATGAACTTGTGACTCTTTTCAATAATATTGGAACTATGACCGAATAGCTAATTTTCTTGTTTTTCAAGATATTCTATGTTTACCAGTGTTATCGATTCGACGGAGTTGCGTTCTCGTGGCGGCTCTTCGTCGCAGGCGGGCTATGGTAGTAGCAGCCGTAGTCGCCACTCTGTATCTAGCATGGAGGAAGCTATGAGGGAGCAGCAAGAAAAGTTCGTGAAGAGCTGCGGCAACAACAAATGGCATTTCTCCAACAGCAATTAGAGTACATGGCTGCTTACAACGCACAGGCGCAACAAGCAATGAACGTAAGTGTCTTATTTATTCTCAACACGCTTGATATTGGTTCTATAACTAATATATTATATTTGCAACAGTCTTGGTTTCCACAGCAGGCACAGCAGCAACCATTTGTTTTCCCTCAGTTTCAGCCGTCGATGCCTCAGTGGGGATTACATGCTCCACCACCTCCACCTCCACCTCAGGTGCTTCAATTTAGTTAAGACTTGTCATTTGTATCAACCTAATTTCAAATCTTTACTAAACTTGATTTTATAGGGATCCGGGGTCATGGGCCACAACACGCCACCACCGGTCATACCAGCACCAGGAGGAGCTTATGCAGGGGAGGGAGCTTATGCAGGAGAGGTTAGTTTGAGAAACAATTTGTTTGAATAGTCGTTATACATGTAACCAATGCCGTTATTAATGTCTTCTTTTTTCTTTAGGATCCAAACCCGTTACACGACTTCGTCAATCAGTTCTTGGCTTCTGGAGGTAGTGGACACAACTCCAACGACCCCAATATGTGATTAAGTTAGCTTTGTGCCGCACTGTGCGTTGTAATGAACTATTTGTGGATTTTATGTTTGTATGGACTATTTGTGGACTTTATATTTGTATGGACTCAAGTTTTATGTTGTGAACTTAAGTATGAATTTTCTGTTATTGTATGAAATTTCTGTTATTGTATGAATTTTGTATAAATTTTCTGTTATTTTTCGCATTTTTTCAATTTTTTTGCTCTGAAATTATTAATTTTCGGCGGCCTCCCTGGCCGCCGAAAATAAGAGTACTATTTTCGGCAGTTTTAATTTCTGGCGGCTAACTACGTAGCCGCCGGAAATTATTAGCTATTTTCGGCGGCCAGGCCCTGGCCGCCGAAAATATAGCCTTATTTTCGGCCGGTTTTTTTGGCTGCCAGATGCCGCCGAAAATAAGCACTTTGCCGCCGAAAATAGCTTATTTTCGGCGGCAAAGTGCTTATTTTCGGCGGCATCTGGCCGCCGAAAATGATCTACAGTGTTGTTGTGAACCCACTCAATCCCACACAATCCACATGGATCGAGAGCAAAACGAACAAGCCCTTAATGAGTTAATCAAGATGGGTACTTTTACACGGAGGTGGCGCTTCCTTCTCCATTAGGTCTTGTTCGGTTATTCCAATTCCATGTGGATTAGAGTATATTGGAATGTATTGGAATGAATTTTGACTTGCTATGGATTTAAACCGAGTCAATACCACTCAATCCATATGGGTTAACGGCGAACAAACCCTTAATGAGATGAGTACTTTTACACGGCCGTCTCCGTTAACCGTCTATATTGAGCGGTTTCGCTACGAGGACCACCTATGTTAAGGGGTGATTAAGAGAGGGGGTCTTTACTATGATGCTCATGTCTATTAATACTCAGTAACGTTTTTGCTATAAGGCTGACTCCAACGGGCCACCCTCCGCCCCTGTCCCGGTTGGAGAACTTGAAGGGAGTACACAACAACATCCGCTCTCACTCCAACGTGTCACCCTGATGGTCACCCTATTATCTAGGAGAGGAGCTCCTCCCCTTTACACAGGTGAGCTCTAATCTCGCTCTCTTTTATTAATACATATTTAGCCATAAAAAAATCATTTTAATTTAGTTAACTAAAACCAATGTGTATTATGGTACTACAAATATTGTATATTTTTTAAAACTCTAAAAAATGAGATATAAAAGTTAAATAGCGCATCTAGAGTTTAAATGGAAACTAGATAGAGGGAATAGCGGGAGATGATGTAAAATAGAGAAAGAAATTAAAGAGTGGGAGGTATTTAAAAATAAATAGAAATTACAAAATAGTGGGAGACAAGAGGAGTAAGGTCTAACCGTCTAAGCCACCGATTTTTCTTCAGAGTGGCATTCGAACCTAGGTTACCTAGGTGTCATGCTGAGGCATATGGCCACCGTTGAGCTTTTGATCTACTCAAGGTATGTTTAGTTGGAAGCGGATTGAAGGTGATTAGAAGAAATTAAATCATTTTCTAGTCAAAATCAAACAGAAATCTAAAGTCTTAAAAGATGCTCGAGTTTGTGCCCCTCTCCGGGTTTCACGGTCGTCGGACTACGCCTCCTTGCAATGCGTGGAAAGCTAGTGTGGACGCGAAATTTTCATCAAATGCCGTTGAGGAGCGAAGTCGTGCCCTCTTCCTCGTAGCTCTCTCTCTAGTGATGTCCAAAAATACTCTCTCCCGTCCTGCTCACTCCTATGATGCCTCCCTTCGAATAGCCCCTGAATCCTCTCGACACCCGCCACCATCATGGACAACGACGAGGACCCCGATGCGTTATTGCCGATCGCCCGGTTCCTCGCACGGCCGCGCGGGCGTCTCGGTGTGCCGACGCGTGGAAGCCTCCTCCCATGTTGAGGACGTCACCCGCCCCATCTTCTTCATCGTGCTCTCTCCTCCTCGCGCCGACAACCACTGCTCTCTCTCCCTCCCACGTCGACACCCACCGCCCTCCTCCCCCAAAAAAAACTCGCGCCATTGATGAGTATTTTTCTCCCCGTCCGTTGGAGCGACTTGGTGAATGCGATGGTCCTGTCCACACTCGACCCTATCTCGCCACCCGGCGGGCAGGCTCCTGCTCTCACCTCCCATCCTCGGAGGTAGCCGCAGGCCCATGGGCTAGCGAGTCAGCGTTCGCCCTCCTGCTATCATGAGTGGAGGGGCTGTCTGTGGGATCCGCCTGTCTCCAATCCAAATAACTCTTCCACTCCTTGGTTGATTTCGGTGTTACTGGCTAGCTTGTAAACTTGTTCCTGATGATGCGAGTATTGTGCTTTCCAGCAATAAGAGTGTACATTTGTTGCTTCTTGGGGGTGTGAATCCTGTCCTAGCTAGGGATCCAGCTCATGTTAGATTTTACTCCCTTTGGGCTTTTAATTTTTCACTCGGGAGGGGAAATATTGGGTCCTGGGGGATTAGCATCCAATCACCATGCATGATTCTACCTTTTCTACATAATTTTTATCTTCGGAGTGGTGCTTGGGCTGTTTCTGCAATTCTGCAATTTGGTCAAACGTTACCGTACAAATATGTATGGTTAGGATGTTCTACGGAGATAGTTTGCAACGCTTTATGTATTTGTGTAGGTTTTACCAAAGGATACACTGATTACGCGAGTTCAATGTAAATATATCTGGAGGCAATTCAAAGCAGAGACAAAAGTATTCTGTTGCACAAGCAATGTCTATGCAAGCCTAATTTTATTGTCTTATCAATTGATCATCCTGTTTGGAACCAGTGCTTTCATAAATATGATCCATGTTCACAGTTTTGTTGGAAAATCAACTTATGGAACTGATTTTCCGGGTTTCACAAAGATTTCTGAATACCAGTGCTAGATTTCATCCCTGCTTCTTTTTCATATTTAGATTACTTGTTTTCATGTTTTATCAGGCCATTTGTATCACTTGCATTTTGATTTTGTTGAATCATGTTTATGAAATTTCTATCTGAATTCATTTTTCATTTGCTAATCGAATTCTTCCAATCTACATTCCTCACGCTAGGAAGCACATAGGCGTAGCAAGAGTTGGTTGCCACCTGCATGGGCTATTCTTCTTCTGGCGATACTAGGCTATGATGAATTTATGTTTCTTCTTAAGTAATCATTTTAGAAAACCAAGAGGAAGACTCCAATGATGTAATCCTATATCCATTGAGAAAAAAAGAAACTCAAGCCATTTACCAAACTAATGCCATCAAGTTCTTACAACAAGTTCATGCAACAAATTCATACAAGTTTCGAATCTATTTTACGTTACCAGGAATAAAAAAAATACCCAAAAATCTATGAGAAACACGACTGTACCTTCACTCTGATTAGCCTTAGTATTATAACAATGGCATTTCATGATCTAGATTAAAAAAGCAGTTAGCATCTCTGTGTTCTGCCATTTTTATGGCCTAGGCCTTCACTGTAGAATAACTACCACAAATGGAAGCATAACCGTAATAAGTAATAACAAATGTCCATGCAGTCAACCAAACATAGAAGCAAATGACTACTAGGAGCACACTGCAACTGGATTTAAGTTGTGGAAAAAATAAAAATCAGGGGAAGCTACATGAACAGTTCATGCGTTGCACTTGTTTCTTGATTCATGCATCTTTGATAGTTGTTCTTTTTCTCAAACATAATTTGTCAGTAAAAATCCTAACACGGAGAAGTACCTTAAAAAACATGTCCAGTCCCTCTAACTTTTAAAAATACCTACTGAAACATAGAACAGTTACAACTTTAATGTAAATATGTTTAGTCTCTTTGTGTTTCACCTGATCATTGCTTTATTGCTCTTCTGTTTTCTGGAAGATTCATTCCTTGAAGTAGTAATTGTATCAAATCCTCTACTAAATTTTAATACAATATAAACAATTGTTCGCTCCTTTTAGCTCGCACTAGATAGGGCGCCTCAAGGGGCGCCGCTGTTCTAGTAGATTTAAATCAGGTGAACGCATGGGGATGGGCGCAGCGTAGGCGGTGGTTGTCAGTTCCTCATCGCCGGAATCGGTAACAGATTTTGCGAGGAAGAAACTTTGACTTGGACCAATTTGGATGGGCTGTATGGGCTGAAAATGGTTTTGGTGGGCTGTACGTTGATCTAACCGATTGAATCCGTTCGATTATGCAGTATGCGGTATGCCTATGGCAGACGACAAAACGATGTCAGGCTCTCGTCTCTATCATCTCCGCTTCTTTGCTCGGGCCTGGAGGATGGAGCACTGTACAGTACCGACGTTGTCCTCTTGGTTTAGGCCTGGACTAGGCTTTTGTGACAAAGAAACTGATCTGTAATAGCGCGAAAGATTTGTCAGTTTTCATTCAAACAGGGAAAAGCAAAGGCAAAACATCCAACATCCATACGAAAAGGCAAAGGCGAGGCTCCTCTCTTCAGGATGACATGCCGTCCAAAGGTGGTCGTTGTGGGACGTGACACATCAATTCCAGTTCAGCAGGTGATACTCTGTCGCTGCAGCGGTGCCGGTGCAGTACTGCAGTTGGGTTGCGCTGAGCAGAGCAGGAAGAAGGATGGCGACCAAGGTGGTGGACCTGTGGTTCGACCGACGCGGTCAACAAGCTCTCCGAGGCCATGCGTGCCGACGACGTCCGTGGCTGGCGCGAACCCGGACCGCGCGCCGCTTCCAGGAGGAGATGGCGGCGATCATGGGAAGGAGGCCGCGCTCTTCCTCCCGTCGGGGACCATATATATCTAAGTAAGAAGTATCTAATTTGGCTCTTCACTTAGAAATTCTAGACATCTGTGCATGCGTCCTAGCCTCTTAATCCATTATGTTCATTGTTTGGAGTTCCTGTGAACAAACGACTCGTGAAAGCCGTAGATTCAGTTTCGATATGTTACAGTTTTCAGAGCATATGCACTACGTAGTACTTACATGTGAATGGACTACAGATGCATGTGTGATGATGCTTCTATTTTACTCCCTCCATCCCAAAATATAATTCTTTCTAGGTTATTTTTTCTGTCTACATTCATTCAAATGATATTGAATATAGATACAAATGCATATGTTACTTAATGAATATGTAATTAACCTAAAACGAATTATATTTTAGGACGGAGGAAGTATTTCTCTTTGAAACTTAAACTTGAGGTATGCCTGTCTACAGGTTTAGGCGCCTCCGTTGGATTCAAAGGCCTTCATTGACAAGGTCTGTTCATGTGCGTTTCTATGTTTAAACTGCAGCGTTGTATTATTGTAAAAAAAGAAAAGAACTGCAGGTTACAATGGAAATATGAATAATACCTTCAGGCCAAAACTCTTCGGAAGACCCTAGGTGGTGAAATGAGGCAGGTTGAAGTTCTGTGTGCTGCTGCTCATGTTGCCATTCGGGACACTATGGAGCTTGCGGATGACCACAGAAAGGGGGAAAGAAAATCTATACAGCTGGTTGCAGAGAAGTAGCTTCATTCCGATTCACAAGATGTGCTAATTGAACCTATCAATGATCGCCGGTTGTTTTTTTCTGTCTTAGCACGATCGAAACAGATGAGAAAAAAAGTCAAAGCCAGTAAACCGCATGATTATTGGTAGGTGAACACGCGTTGGGAATCGAAAGAAAATTGCAAAGCTACTTCTTTACCGCGGCCTGTAGAATTTTTTTTCTCTTTTATTAAAAAAATGTAGAATTGGTTGTGCGCTGTTTAAGACAAGAAATTTTCCCCTTTTCTAAAAAACGGTGTGTTTTTTCAGACTATTTGTTTCCCGACTTTTATTCTAGTTAAAAAAATCGACCTGCGGAAGATAAAATAGCCACAAGTATTATATTAAGAAGAAGACTTTATCATACATATCGAAAAATACTTCGAACTTTTGCCTAAGGGGAAAAAAGAACACATTGTCCCAGTGCATTTTCTAGAAAACAAATTGAAACTGTCATTAGTTTGAAGTCCTGAACTTGTCACTCTTGCTCATTTTCCTGGAAGGGCTGAACAGAATTGAACAGTTTACAGTGGACTCACTGTGAGGATGTACATTATTTTTAAAATATGATTTAACATTTCAATGTCCTTGTTAATGCTATCTTATTATCATTCTTCTTGACTTTCTGGAGTATTACCATTACTAACATCAATGATGTACCAAAATTAGGAATATCGACTGTTTTTTTAACCCACACAATACCATTATACTACATCCATTCTAACTATTCATATGACCTCCTTTACTTATTCAGTGTCAAGCTTGTCCTTGATTACCAAATTTCAGATACCGATGTTCAATATGAAGTGAGATGTTTTAAGGTAGAGATGCAAAGGCTTCCGCCGTTTTTATTTTTTACTATAACCGTTCCGGTTTTATGTGTGGCAGTGTGATTACGTGAAAATGTCACTGATATGTTCTTATGTTTTCAGAAAGTTATTGAAGAGACACTGATGAAGTACTGAATTTGAGCATTCGGTAGGTCCTACTACGAAGAACTCGTACGGGCACTAGGACACCCTGATCAGATGCATCATCTCGGTAGCTTTTTCTATAAGGTCTTGTTCGGTTATTCCCGTCCTGTGTGGTTGAATGTGATTGAAAAAATTATGAAGGATTTTGACTTATTTGGAATTTAAACTCATCCAGTCCCACTCAATCCATATGGATTAAGAGAAAAACGAACCAGCCCTAATTGATTTGAAGATATTGGAGCCACACCAAGCCTTTGCTGAATAAGTGTTGCTTTTCACTCGTTTGTCGGATGTGTCCATTCTTGTGGTTTAGAGCATCTCCAATAGACTCTGTATTTTTGGCTCTCTATTTAACTCTCTATTTAATTTTTTATAATGGTTGCACTCTATATGTAGCATCTCACTCCAACAGACTATCTATTTAGTTTTGCTAGTCAGATGACTAGCCAAATTTAGCTAGTGAGAGAGCAAATTTAGATAGTCAGATAGCTTGGCGAGTCAAATAGCTAATCTGTTGGAAAGTTATTTTGCTATTGAATAGCCAAAATTTAGTTTGACGAGTCATTTAACTAGTCTCTTGGAGATATGCTCTTAGTCTGTCTGCGCAGAATTGCCTGATCCATGTACACTTCCTGGTAAGATGGATGTGGTGAAAATAAATGAAAATGAATAGGTCTTTCCCTAAAATAAAAAGGTAAATGGGACAACAGAAGGAAAAAATTAGAACAGGACCTATAATATACAGAGACATGACAATGGAAACCAAAGGTAAAACCCAAGCATTTCGTTGCAGAATGCGGAAAATATGACCCGGCTTCAATTAGAAGATGATATATGTTGGGTGTTTTTTAATCTTTCGAAAGTCCTGGTACATTGTCCGGCTTCAATTAATAATCTGAAGAGAGTTACATGTGTCTAGGGGTGGTAATTAATCGTGGTCTAAATGTTTCTTCACTAATTGTTAGGGTATTAAATTAATTTTAGTTCAAAAATGAATAAAGATATAATCTGATTCTAATATGATCTGTTTCTTAAATTTTATAATGTAAAATTTAGAGCCATTGCCATCCTAGGCGCATGGGGAACAAATGCAAGAAGCCGAACTCTTTAGTGTTAGTCTCTGCGTGAAACATGGATGTTTGAGCTTCATGCTTGACACTTGACAGGATTTCATAACCTGTCCCCAGTTTAAGACTTCAAGTCTTGATTTTATTTCAAAACGTTTAGGGCTTAGGCGCTTAGCTAGGAAAGGCTTATCATTCAGGACATGCAAAACTAGCAGCGGTAGGGTATGAGTTGTTCTATCTTATCACACCATTGTCATGGTCTGCTGATGCCTCCATCAGTACAACTACCACATGTTGTGTCGTTTGTGAAGATGCTCTTCGTTTCTGTAGCTCCTTCAGCTGTTCACGCACTCCTCCCTGCTGCCCACCGCGCCAGGACAATTCTGTAGTCCAAGCTACGCACGCACCGCTGCGCCCTAGAGCGCGCTACGCACCCAGAGCAATGTCAGCGTCATAGGCATTGTGCTGGCCGCAGTACACGCACAGTACAGACGCTGCTGCTATCTGGCGAGCTGCACATACAAGAAGCAGTGGCATTGGCACTGTTGGCTGCTGGGTGCAAAACCCTGACCTGGCGACGAGCGGGATCCAGAGTTCCAGACGAATCCAGGCAGAGAGGCGACCGATGCAAACGGGTGCGGCCGCGGGGGCCGCCTGCGCGCACGTACGGATGATGGCACGGCAGGTCGGCAAGTCTCGTGACGAGATCACGAGGAGGCGCCGACGATCTCGCTGCCGAGGGCGCGGGGCGCACCCGTACCGCGCTGGCGCCCGCCGCCGCGGAAACAGTCGTCTCATGGGCCATATGTGCTGGTTCGGCCGTTTAGCTAGACCCAGGCCCGGGACGCTTCTGGCCTGCTATCTAGGCCCGCCCGCGCGCGCGCGGTTAGAAAACAAGGAGGACACGGGTAAAACTGCTGGGCCTGATGCATGCATTTGCGACGGCGGCAGACCTGTTCCATGTTTCAACTCGAAGGTGTTTCTAGTGACTATCTTTATCAATCAAAAAACAGATCAGCAGATCAACTGGATTCAGACAAGCATGATAGGTTAGGAAGTCACTAGCAGTATGCCAGTATGTGTACGACAGGCAAGACGCCAACGTTCTGTAGGAAGAAATCTGTCAATATGGCAATTGTTGAGCACCATTTGTGGCACTGGTCTGGCCCTAAGCACAAGACATAAGATCCATAGAGAAAAAGGTTTTCCCATCTGTAGCTGATGTTATACACATTACGCTATCAATACTGCATAGTACAATATTCTTATTAAAGGGATCATAACGCCTAATAAAGGGTGAATTAGACAACTTTAAAATATATTTTTAAAATTAAGTTCTCTAATTATGACCTAGTCAAAACCTATCAAGAAGGTAATTTATCTAGATGTGCATACAATTTTGGTTTTACTGGGCATGTTGCTATCTTTATCGTAAAAGAGTTATGCAACCTAAGTTACAATCATATCACTAGCCTAGCAAGCTAACCTAGGCAAGTAATAGATAAAGTATAAAAGGTTAATTGTGATATAGATGCAAACTCTCCTCGATGACTTTGGTATTTTTACCGAGGTATCGAGAAGCTCACACTTTTCTCTTGTTCTTGCTGGATTCCCTCGCAATGATGCCCTTGTAAGGGCCAAGCTCCTGGCCGAGTAACTTCTTGGATGGCCATCGGGCCTTCTCAGCGCACAAGTGGATCTCTGAGATGGCCTATCTCGAATCGCTCCCTGTCGTCGTCACTATCGATCTCTTGAACGATAAGAAAAATGGACCAAGGCCCATTTATAGTTAAAATTTTGGTATTTGATGATCAACATAACCATTTAAACTAATATTATTTGGTAGTGTTTTTGGTTATAGCTCAAAGGATACAAAGTGGGCTTGGATGAAGGCTAAGTGTCACCTGAATGGTCAACATCTCAAGCAAGACAATGGAAGGCATGATTGAAGACCTTCAAGTATATGCAAGAGTCCAAGGAACAAGATGGAAGAAGACTAGATAAATACATATGAAGAAATAAAAAACATATTGCTCAATAGAACCAGATGTGTCTACTGTCTAGTGAGTCACTAGATCTAAGTGACTTTGTACCAAAGAAGGGTTATTGTAATAGAGTACACCATACTAGCAGGTGCGCATCGAATACGCTACTTGGAGAATTCTATGACATGTTTAGAGAGATACACAAGGCACCGAATGGGGTCCTCAAAGAGGGTTGTAAAGTGAACAGAGAGGGCTACAATATACTAGACTTGCCTGGTGTAGCACCGGTCAAAGCACCAGATGCCATAACTCAAATAGTTGACAACGTCTAGTTCTAATGACTAGCTAATGTGGACATACATCATTCCATCCGGTGTGAGCACCAGAGTGTCTAGTTAGCGCCCAAATTTCCTATGTCACTTCTAACAACTAGTTATAGACTTGGATCTATATATGCCATCCCAATTGATCATTTGAGAGGTATGGGAGATGAGAAATATTGCAAGTGAGTTGAGACTCATTCCTAGTAGCTCTAGACACCCATGTGCTCAAAGGTCACTCAATGATTAACATAGGTGCTTTTTTGAAGTGCTTAGGTTAGTTAGACCAAACCACTACATATAGTGCGTGCTCTAGGTTTAGACCTAGTGTTAGAAGTGAGTCTATAATACCTCTTATCCATTGGTGATTGCGCACATCATTGCATTAGTTATATCGGAGGAACTTATAGACTTGCGAGATCACACCAACTATGTTGTAGTGGGGCTGCCACCGCGTAATGGAGGGAACTAGACCCATGATTTTTAGTTAGAAACTCAATAGTGAAGAAAATGGAGAGCATCCGATATAAGCTACACCAGAGGCCCACTTGTGTGTTGGGAAGTCCTAGGCCTATCCATAAATTTATCTTACCGAGAGCTTGTACTTCACATGGGCATTCTTGTGAGGGGCTCGAACAAGGCCTAGGGGATATTGCATGCTTCTTGATACCTCAGTAAAAAATTTCTATGGCACGAAGCCACTTCATAAAGCAAAGGGATAGCTTTCACATGTGATGAGAATAAGAATATGAAGGCCAAGAAGCAAACTTAAAGCTCAAGATCCTCAAATGAAGATGATGATAAAGCCTCAACCCCCTCTTTTGATTTTGATGAAGAAACAATCAAAATGATCAAGGTGGTAAAAAATTGCAAGTTGAAGCTAATATGTGTGTCCATTCAAATTGAAGATTATAACTTTACCAACCAAAGAATAGAGTGGAGAAAAAAGGGATTGTATGATTGTGGTAAAAGTGGTCACTTTGTGTATGATTGGTCAAACAAGACTACACCCAAGGACAAGAAAAGAGGTGTAAGGCCAAATATCTTACAACAATCAAGACTTGGGATGATTCATCAATTGAAGGTGAAGCCTAATAGAAGAGACATGGCTACAAGAATTCATCATTGCATTATTCTCACATGTGCCTTATGACATGAGGTAACACGAAGGACACATGCTCTAGTTAGAGTGATAGTGGTAGTGATAGTGATGATGAAAAACCCTCTTATGAAGAACTTACACATGATGTCCAATTCTTTGAAGAAGTTTGCACTAAGGAAAAAACAACTAAGTGTTAAAATCAAAACAATTAATTGTGATAAAACAACTGATATGCAACTAATTAGAATTATTAATGATCTAAAAGAAATGTTAGCTAGTTCAAAAGAAGCTTACAAAATTTGCTTGTCAAAATGGAAACTCTTGCAAAACATAATGATGTGCTAACTAACAAATTTAAATCAAATAGTAGTATCCCTAAGGCACATAAAAGCGAAAAATTGATATAAATAACTAAGAATGATGCACCTACTTCTTGTAATGATTTAATTGATATCAAGATATTGAGAAGCATGCAAGTTTCTTATAGACCTTGTTGGAGCCCTTCACAAGGACTCTCTTGCAAGGGCAAGCTCCCGATTGGGTAACTTCGTGGATAGCCCACAAGCCTTCCCCACATGCAAGTGAGTCTATGAGATGGGTTATTCTAGAATGCTCCTCGTCATTAGCTTCTAACAGAACCACCATAGGTCTCATTCCCTTTGGTACACGGTGGTGGCTACACTACAAACATAGTTGATGTGATCGTGCAAAACTACATCCCCTTCAAGCATAATAAAGGTGCACAGAATCATCGAGTGGTAAGAGGTATACAATCGTCACTAAACTCTACGCCTAAATCTTGAGCAAGTGTTAAGTGGTGGTCTAACTAGCTTAAGCACTTCACAAATCATCTACCTTAATCATCATGTGTATCAATAAGCACTATGTAAGTGGAGAGCACTAGATTTAAGAACCAAATCCTTTGGTATGTTCCTCAGCTCCCACACACTCAAATGGTCGACTGGGGTTATATTTATAGACTTCAATTCCAATACTAACTATTTTCCAAAAGTTTCACCCTCTATGTACACACCAAACATATCCAGTGTTAGCGTTGGACATCACACCAGATTTCTGACAATCCAACTGTTGAAATTTGACCATCGCGTTGCTTTTGTATGAGCATTGCATCTCTGCACCGATAGAAGAACCAGACTTGTTCGTTGGTTCAATGCGAGTCACCATTATGCGATATATGCATAGGATATGTGCACCAAACATATGCAGAGGACATCACACCAGATATATTAGGTACTCTATTTTCTACATGACACACTTCCATATTCTAGGCATTCCTTTTACATCTGAACTCCTATTTTAATGATCTTGGACTTCTTGAAAGCTAATGAAAAACCCTACAACTTTGGCTTCTAGTTTCTTGCTTGAGGTGTAGATCAATCGATTATTTATTTTGCTTACCTAACTCTACTTTGCATTCATTTGAACTATATCTTGTATACTATCAAACAACGTTAGTCTAGATATTCATGTTGTTCATTAAACACCAAAACCCAACCTAATGGCCCATAAGATCTATTTTCTTATACTCCTTAATGAGGTTGATAGGGACAGTGTGTTTCAACTGAAAGTTGAAGTTCTCAGTTGGATGAAAAAATTTCACTCAACTACGCTGGTGCCATCAGATATCATGATGCTTTAAGTCTATCATAGTTCTAGAATTTGTAGTGATTTTGTTCTTTTGTAGCCAGCTCAAGTCTATGTCGTCCTAGAGTTTATAGTGGTTTGTGCTCTTTTGTTGCTGGCAACTCTAGCTTGATGTATGTGATACTTAGGCTGTCTCCAACACATATCCATCTTATCTCCTATATCATCTTCTATTTCAAACTTCACTTTGTATACAGTACATCACTGAATGTCAGCAAGGTATGGTCAAGATTGATGTCGCCCCATTTGTCTGCACCATTGATAAGAAGATGACTAAACGTTTGTATGTACATGTACATGCAGATTAAGACTAGGCTTCCATTGGCCAGGGAAACAAAACCTCCAGATCACTTCAATAACAGCTGGTCTCCAGATTACTTGTATATAAAGAGCATGAGAACATATGGCCATCATCGAGTAGTCGCCAACTACCCCAAGGCACCAGTGATTGCCTCATTGGATGTCTTTCTAAACTTCTAGCGGCACACCTAGAAAGACTTCCAGGCTATACCTCCCATCATTGCCATGCTCTTGAATTTCTATACGTGCTTTTAACTTTTGGACTTCAGGTGGCTAGACTTTGTGTCACTACCAGAACTGAGTTCTTTGTCGAGTGCCTATGGCACTCGGCAAAGCCTCGATAACACTTAGCAAGCTCTTTGCCAAGTGTAGTACTCGGCAAAGAGGCGTTGGTGAAGAGTTTATCAACAACGATCTCTTTGTAGAGTACTTTATGTTGGGCACTCGGCAAAGAAAATCATCGTGACAGCAGCTGACAATGGTGATGGAGCCTTTGTCGAGTGTCAAGCCAGTAGGCACTCGACAAAGGGAGCTCTAGTGGGCCCCCACGCCAGTTTCTTTGCCGAGTGTTCAAACTGGCACTTGGCAAAGAAGGAGCCTGAGTGCCTGTTGGACTAGCGCTCGACAAAGGGAGCTCTAGTGGCCCCCCCATGCCAGACTGTGCCGAGTGTGCGGGCTAGCACTCGAGAAAGAAGGAGCCTTTACCGAGTGCCAAGACCATTACACTCGACAAAGAACCTTTACCGCTTCCCAGATGTTCCTTCCGAGTGTTATATATGGTCATTGCACTCGGTAAAGGTGCTCTTTGTCGCGTGTCACACTCAGCAAAGTGACCAGAGCCCCCCCTTTATTTGTTTTTGCTATTCCGTCCAAACAAACAAAAGATATATCATAGAATCATCACATATACATGAGAGCACCTAGAGGGGGTGAATAGGTGATCCTGCAAAAATCAACTCTAAACAACACAAACTTGGTTTATAATGAATGTTAGTGAAATCTAAAACCAAGTTGTTATGAGTAGAGATGGAGGAGAGGAGACCTCTTTGCTTGATTGCTCCTTTGAGATGTGTATCAAACTTAGGAGCATTAATACAAGTAAAATATGAGAAATGTGAGAAGACAATAATCGCAATAAAGTAAATAGACAAAAGACACGATGATTTTATCCCGTGGTTCGGCCAATGCCTACTCCATGTTGTGGTGACCTCCTTCGGTCAAGGGTTGCAGTCAACCCCTCTCAAGTGATCCAAAGATTTGTCACACCCGGCTTTAAGGAACAAAGCCAGGTGCATCTCATACATGCGCCAAGAAGACAACATATATAATAACAGAGTGTATAGAGATAAATGTCACAACAATCAGAGTATTTATTACATAGCGGAAGACTTATTACAAAATAAAATAATAAATATAAAACGAACTAAGGATCGTCGGCGCCAATGTCAACTGAGCAACACCACCTAGATCAGATCATACTCCTCGCCTTGTGGCTCCTCCTGAACCACCTGCTCTTCTCCTGTGGGGGGGGGTGTGAGACAGCAAGGGTGAGCTCACACATGATCATAGCTCAACAATGTAACGCCCCGAATTTTGCAGTTGAATTTTTTCTTTTCTTTACTCGCCAAAATTCGGGCGTTACCTTTTCTTTTTCTTTTTCCCCTCGCTAAACCTTGATCTTTTCCAAAGCTAGCGGGATTCGGTTTGGAACTCCCGTGTAAGAAAACCATAAAACTGTTTTATGTTGTTTGATGCACCATGCCGAACTATGCATTCTTTGATTGTTTGAAAGTGCAAATGCATTCATCTAGAAAGATCGGATTTCGAAAATAAGGAGAAAATCTTTTCTTTCTTTTTCTCTCTCTTTCTCTCTCCTCTTTTTCTCTCTCTCCCGCGCCGTGGGCCGACCCCGGCCGGCCCAGCCGCCCTTGCGCGCCCCTTTGGGCCCAAAAAGCCCAGCCGCCCCCCACCTCCCCTTTTCCCCAACCTCCCCTCTCTCTCCCTCTCATTCTCCCTCCCCACCCTAAGCCGCCGCCGCCCCTACCCGCCCCCTGCCCTAGCGCCGCCGCCCTCGCCGTCGGCCGCCCATCGCCGGTGAGCCCCCCCTCCTCTCTCCTCCCTCTCCCTCTCCCTCCCTCTCCCCTCCTCTCCCCTTGGCCGCCTGGCTCTCGGCCGCCCCTGGCCGCCCCAGCCCAGCCGCCCGGCCGGCCCTTGGCCGCGCCCTGGCGCCCCCCGACCAGCCCCAGCCCGCCCCAGCCAGCCCCGGCCGCGCCCCCAGCCCGCGCCTGGCCGGCCTTGGCCGCGCCCCGGCCGCGTCCCCAGCCCGCCCGGCCGCGCGCCTGGCCGCGCGCCTGGCCGGCTCGGCCGCCTGGCCAGCCCGACCCCCCCCCGCGCGCCCCCGGCTCGGCCGGTCCTGGCCGCCGGTTCAACCGGGCCGGCTCAGCCGCCCTCCCCCGCGCTCGGCCGCCCCTGCTCGGCCGCCTAGCCCCCGGCCGGTTCAACCGCCCCTAGGGCCGGTTCAACCGCCCCCCCTCTGTTTTTTTTATTTTTATTTTATTTTATTTTATTTTACTTTCTGTAATCATAGTTACTTTATTTTAGGTAGACTAATCATTGTTCATGTTATTGTAATAGGAAGTTCAATTTAAAATTCCGTTACGCTAGTTGATTCACGTAATTATTGTTTATTTCATTCAATGTTGATCAACTAAAATGACTAGGTTTCCATTAGTGCATATAACAGAATTCTTTTGTTAAGAACCAATTGTAATTAATCATTAGTGCATAAGATTTAACCCCCCCTGCGAGACCTTTTCCCGTTTCTTTCTAACCATAACAAATGCGATGTCAAATGTCATACTTGATGCATATTCGCTTTACCTGTTCCCTTGTATGGTGTACTGTTCTTTTGAATTAAATATGTGGATGTATGTATGTTTGCGCTCGCATAGAGAACGATCCGGTCGAAGAGCCCGAGGAATTCGCAGGAGAAGCCCCTGAGCAGCAGTCGGTTGGCGGAGGCAAGTGTCCTTTGACCTATTTCTGTCCTATTCATTCTTTAATTCACCCCCGCATTACACATTTATACCTAAGGATTGACTAGCTTTTGTTATCCATGTCCTTGTTTACCTATTTGGGTCGGATCATTACTGCTTAGTCTGATGCTATTGCTCAACTCTAATCAATGAACATGATGTGATTATCTATGATACGCTGTTTTCCCCTTCCTATTTATGATCATACTTGTGGCATTTAAGGGGACTCGAGCGGTTTCTCGAGTGCCTCTCCGTAAGGACCTGTTCAATGGATGACCGCCCGGGAAAACAGTGCAACCATGAGGGTGGAATGGGACGCCCTTAGCTGAATAATTGGAGGAACCGGGGTGTAGTCCGCTTAGCCGTTGTGCCGTCAATGGGGCTCGGTGTATGCGGCTCGCTCTGCCAAGGTTGATTTGTCCCTTGGGGAGGAGTGCGGTACATTTAGGAAACCTAACGGGCGGCTACAGCCTCGGGGAATCTTTGTAAAGGCTACGTAGTGATGCCCTGCTGGACCACCTAGGTAGTGGTCAATGGGGAGTCGCTCTCTCCGGGCAGAAAGGGAATCACGGCTTGTGGGTAAAGTGCACAACCTCTGCAGAGTGTTATGAAACTGATATATCAGCCGTGCTCACGGTTATGAGCGGCCAAGGGAGCTCCAGAGATTAGTGATACTTGATCAGAGATACTTTGGTACAGGTGGCAATGAGATTGATGGTTCTGATTATGATTATGGTATTGGTAAGTGGTATTCTTTCCGTTTGGAAAGGATACATTGGGCTAATAACTTGGGTTAATGTTAAAACCTGGCTTTCTACTAGTAAGTAATAACCTGACCAACTAAAAGCAACTGCTTGACTTATCCCCACATAAAGCTAGTCCACTACAGCCAAACAGGATACTTGCTGAGTATGTTGATGTGTACTCACCCTTGCTCTACACACCAAACCCCCCCAGGTTGTCAGCATTGACCCACTGCTCAGGAGAAGATGAAGCTGTGGAAGGAGACTTCCAGGAGTTCCAAGACTACGACGAGTTCTAGGTGTGGGTTAGCGGCAACCCCCAGTCGGCTGCCTGTGAAGGCCGTGTTATCTACGTTTCTTTTCCGCACTTTGATTTATTGTAAGAACTATATGGACGTCTCAGACGTATGATGTAATCGACTATTATTTCCCTTTTAATACTATTTGAGCACTGTGTGATGATGTCCATGTTATGTAACTGCTGTGTACGTGAATAACTGATCCTGGCACGTACATGGTTCGCATTCGGTTTGCCTTCTAAAAACCGGGTGTGACATAAGTGGTATCAAAGCCGTGCTGACTGTAGGACCGCTAACCTAGAGTAGAATGGTCGTTCTAAGGATTATAGACCTCTGTCCCTGCCTTGACTTTGATATCCCTTCAAAGTTGGTCCTACTGACCAAACCTATGTTCTACTATATATTACACCTTGCTGAAAATTTTGTTTTATTCTGATCCTTCATTTATTTATGATTCATTACTTGCTGGTCATATTAATTCTGTTCTCACCCTTTTGCTTGCGATGTCTTTTGTAGATGGCTCGACTTAGACACACTGCACGAAAGTCCGTCATCCCCTTCTTACCCTCCCGCCTTGCTGAGCGTCCGCTTCGCCGTCCCGTGGCCGGACAGTCCAGCCACTTGGAGAGACTGCACCACCGCCTGCATGAGGAGCAGGAACGTCGACGACAGGAGCAGCAGGGCTCTTCCTTCTCGCTCCAGCAGGAGATAGAGTCTGTGAGGAGCTGCTCCCCTGTGCTTCCCCTGGAGGCGCCCCCTGCACCACCACTGGGCGCCCCAGCTTCTGGAGTAGCTGCTGGAGGAGATCCAGACGACGGAGGTGGCAACGACAGCTTGAGCCACGACATCGACTTCTCTGCTGACCATGAGCCGGAAGGATGGGTTGCTCGACCCATCACTCGCGACGCTGCTCGCGGGTGTCACTTCCACGACGCGCTCGACACCCTGCTACGTCGGGCACTTGACCGGCGTACTTGGTCCATCGAGTATCGCTGTGTGGTCTACCAGCATAGTCGCGGGGTCTACCCGGACCGCTGGGAGGCGACCTGCTTGGTGCGCCGTCCGGAGAACAGTCTCCAGGGCGCGGAGGCTTGCTCAGAGCACTATTCTATCTCTGAGCGGGACTCAGCTGAGGCAGCCATGCAGGATGCTGCACGGCGTGCGCTTTCGCACTACTGCTCGGTTCTCGGTGGGGTAGCTGACGGTCTCGACCTGAAGTATTACCCCCGCCGTCCATCTGACAGCACAGGAGGCGTGATTGTTTCACCTGCTGGTGAGGACAATCCTAGGTTGAGCAGCACAGTCAACCTAGCCGCCGTGCTAAACACGGAGCTGGACCATGCACTAGACGAGCTGGGTAGGGCTCGTGCTGAGATCGCCCTGCTGCGGGCTGAGCGCGCGGAACGTCGTCACTTGGATGATGGTTCCCCCGCTCCCGTCGGGACTCAGCACCCGTATCGCTCACCTCGGCGTGGACTCCAGTCTTATGGCAATCCCGACTGCAAGACCAAGATAAATCTAGAACCATAGATCGTTAGAGTTGAATCTTGTAATTAATACGAAATATATATACATAGAAGCTTCAGTCTTAGCGTTAGTGAGAGCACCTAGAGGGGGGGGGGGTGAATAGGTGATCCTGTAAAAACTTCAAACTTAAGCCACAAAAACTTGTTAAGTGTTAGCACGGTTATTGCCAAGTGGCTAAGGTGAAGTCTCAACAAAACACAATACCACACAAGATCAAGACAGAGGTGACACAGTGGTTTATCCCGTGGTTCGGCCAAGACCAACGCTTGCCTACTCCACGTTGTGGCATCCCAACGGACGAGGGTTGCAATCAACCCCTCTCAAGCGGTCCAAAGACCCACTTGAATACCACGGTGTTTTGTTTTCCTTTCACTATCCCGTTTGCAAGGAATCTCCACAAATTGAAGTCTCTTGCCCTTACACGTATATGATCACAAAGAAGCACAGAGTAAGGGAGGGAAGCAACACACACAAATCCACAGCAAAAGCTCACACACACGGCCAAGAATCGAGCTCACAAGACTATCTCAGAGTTCTCACTTAGAACAGAGCTCGAATCACTTAGAAACACAAACGAATGCGCAGAGACTTAGTGTGGATGATCAGGAATGCTCAAAGGTTGCTTGTATGTCTCCTCCATGCGCCTAGGGGCTCCTTTTATAGCCCCAAGGCAGCTAGGAGCCGTTGAGAACAAATCCGGAAGGCCATCCTTGCCTTCTGTCGTCGGGGGCACCGGACAGTCCGGTGCACACCGGACACTGTCCGGTGCCCGATTTGTTTCCTTTTCTGGCGCTTCCGACCGTTGGAAGACTGCCGGAGATCTGCGAGCCGTTGGCGCACCGGACAGTCCGGTGCACACCGGACAGTCCGGTGCCGTCTTCCGACCGTTGGCTCAGCCACGTGTCCCGCGCGGATTGCGCGGCCGACCGTTGGCCCTGGCCGACCGTTGGCTCACCGGACAGTCCGGTGCACACCGGACAGTCCGGTGAATTTTAGCCGTACGCCGTCGGCGAATTCCCGAGAGCAGCCAGTTCGAGTCGAGGCAGCCTGGCGCACCGGACACTGTCCGGTGCACACCGGACAGTCCGGTGCTCCAGACCGAGCTGAGACTTGGCTGCACACAGCCAAGTCTTTCTCTCCCCTTTTCTCTTTTTCTTCTTTCTGTTTCTAACACTTAGACAAATATGTTAGTCCATAAAACCAATGTACTAAGGCTTAGAAACATACCTTTACTTCATGATTTGCACCTTGTTCATCCATGTACACAAATTCACAATTAAACACATGTGTTGGCACTCAATCACCAAAATACTTAGAAATGGCCCAAGGACACATTTCCCTTTCAATCTCCCCCTTTTTGGTGATTTATGCCAACACAACATAAAGCAACTAGAACAAGTGCAAACTTACTTCAAATAAAATAAATTTAAGTTTTATTCAATTTTGGCATATATGGATCATCCTTTGCCACCACTTGGTTTGTTTTTGAAAATCAAACTCAAATCTCTATCTCTAAGTTAAACACACATGTTGAGGCATAAAGAGAGTCATTCCAAAAGAGATTGATCAAAGATTTCAAAAACTCCCCCTTTTTCCCATAATCTCCCCACAAGAAGCCAAAAGAGACAAAAGGGGTTTTGACAAACCAAAAACTCTACTCTACTATTTTTAAATTTCTCAAGTGGTAGCTGATCCATTTATTGCTTTGGCCTTTATTTTCTCCCCCTTTGGCATCAAGCACCAAAACGGGATTAATCTTGGCCCTTTAACCCCATTGCCTCACCAAAATCTTCAATTAAGAGCAAATAGCAATAAGAGTTAATGAGATGGACTTGGAATAAGTTACCCTCTCATCGGAGTGCAGTGGAAGTCTTGCATGATCCAAGTCCACCTTTTCCCTTTCAATTCTACTTTGAGACTAAATTAAACAAACTCAAGCATATGGTTAGTCTCAAAGGGTCAAGTTGTAATACATCTCCCCCTAAACATGTGCATCACTTTGCAACGGACTTGTGAGGTCCAGGGAGTGTATGTACAACTTGAGCACCATAATAAGCAACAAAATGCAGAAAGGACATGATCAAAAGCATAAATACATGTATGCTACAAGTCAATCCAAGTTCCGCGAATCTAAGACATTTAGCTCACTGCGCAGCCTGCAAAAGGTCTTCTCATCTAAAGGCTTGGTAAAGATATCGGCTAGCTAGTTCTCGGTGCTAACATAAAACACTTCGATATCTCCCTTTTGCTGGTGGTCTCTCAGAAAGTGATGCCGGATGTCAATGTGCTTTGTGCGGCTGTGCTCAACAGGATTTTCCGCTATTCGGATAGCACTCTCATTGTCACATAGGAGTGGGACTTTGCTCAGATTGTAGCCAAAGTCCCTGAGGGTTTGCCTCATCCAAAGTAGTTGCGCGCAACACTGTCCTGCGGCAACATACTCGGCCTCAGCGGTGGATAGGGCAACGGAGGTTTGTTTCTTAGAGTTCCATGACACCAGGGACCTTCCTAAGAATTGGCACGTCCCCGATGTACTCTTCCTATCGACCTTACATCCAGCATAGTCGGAATCTGAATACCCAATCAAGTCAAAGTTAGACCCCTTTGGATACCAGATCCCGAAGCAAGGCGTAGCGACTAAATATCTAAGAATTCGCTTCACCGCCACCAAGTGACACTCCTTAGGATCGGATTGAAATCTAGCACACATGCATACGCTAAGCATAATATCCGGTCTACTAGCACATAAATAAAGTAAAGACCCTATCATTGACCGGTATGCTTTTTGATCAACGGACTTACCTCCTTTGTTGAGATCGGTGTGTCCGTCGGTTCCCATCGGCGTCTTTGCGGGCTTGGCGTCCTTCATCCCAAACCTCTTTAGCAGATCTTGCGTGTACTTCGTTTGGGAGATGAAGGTGCCGTCCTTGAGTTGCTTCACTTGGAACCCAAGGAAGTAGTTCAACTCGCCCATCATCGACATCTCGAATTTCTGCGTCATCACCCTGCTAAACTCTTCACAAGACTTTTGGTTAGTAGAACCAAATATTATGTCATCGACATAAATTTGGCACACAAACAAATCACCATCACAAGTCTTAGTGAAAAGAGTTGGATCGGCTTTCCCAACCTTGAAAGCATTAGCAATTAAGAAATCTCTAAGGCATTCATACCATGCTCTTGGGGCTTGTTTAAGTCCATAGAGCGCCTTAGAGAGCTTACACACGTGGTTGGGGTACCGTTCATCCTCGAAGCCAGGGGGTTGCTCTACGTACACCTCCTCCTTTATTGGCCCGTTGAGGAAAGCGCTCTTCACATCCATTTGGTACAACCTGAAAGAATGGTGAGCGGCATATGCTAGCAAGATACGAATTGATTCTAGCCTAGCCACAGGAGCAAAAGTCTCCTCAAAGTCCAAACCTGCGACTTGGGCATAACCTTTTGCCACAAGTCGAGCCTTGTTCCTTGTCACCACTCCGTGCTCGTCCTGTTTGTTGCGGAACACCCACTTGGTTCCCACAACATTTTGCTTGGGACGAGGCACCAGCGTCCAAACTTCATTGCGCTTGAAGTTGTTAAGTTCCTCCTGCATGGCCAACACCCAATCCGGATCTAGCAAGGCCTCCTCTACCCTGAAAGGCTCAATAGAGGAGACAAAGGAGTAATGTTCACAAAAATTAACTAATCGAGACCGAGTAGTTACTCCCTTGCTAATGTCACCCAGAATTTGGTCGACGGGATGATCCCTTTGAATCATCGCTTGAACTTGGGTTGGAGGTGCCGGTTGCGCTTCTTCCTCCATCACATGATCATCTTGTGCTCCCCCTTGATCACACGCCTCCTGTTGATGAACCTGTTCATCGTCTTGAGTTGGGGGATGCACTGTTGTTGAGGAAGAAGGTTGATCTCGTTCGTCTTGTTCCTGTGGCCGAACGTCTCCAATCGCCATGGTTCGTATGGCGGCCGTCGGAACATCTTCTTCATCTACATCATCACAATCAACAACTTGCTCTCTTGGAGAGCCATTAGTCTCATCAAATACAACGTCGCTAGAGACTTCAACCAAACCCGATGATTTGTTGAAGACCCTATACGCCTTTGTATTTGAATCATAACCTAGTAAAAACCCTTCTACAGCTTTGGGAGCAAACTTAGAATTTCTACCCTTCTTCACTAGAATGTAGCACTTGCTCCCAAATACACGAAAGTACGATACATTGGGTTTGTTACCGGTTAGTAGCTCATACGAAGTCTTCTTGAGGAGTCGATGAAGGTAGACCCTGTTGATGGCGTGGCAAGCCGTGTTCACAGCTTCCGACCAAAAGCACTCGGGGGTCTTGAACTCTCCAAGCATCGTCCTCGCCATATCGATTAGCGTCCTGTTCTTCCTCTCTACCACACCATTTTGCTGTGGTGTGTAGGGAGCGGAGAACTCGTGCTTGATCCCTTCCTCCTCAAGGAACTCCTCCACTTGAAGGTTCTTGAACTCGGACCCGTTGTCGCTCCTTATCTTTTTCACCTTGAGCTCAAACTCATTTTGAGCTCTCCTGAGGAAGCGCTTTAGGGTCCCTTGGGTTTCAGACTTATCCTGCAAAAAGAACACCCAAGTGAAGCGGGAAAAGTCATCAACAATAACTAGACCATACTTACTTCCTCCTATGCTTAGGTAGGCGACGGGTCCGAAGAGGTCCACATGCAGCAGCTCCAGAGGTCTTGACGTGGTCATCACATTCTTGCTGTGATGCGCTCCTCCCACCTGTTTACCTGCCTGACAAGCTGCACAAGGTCTATCTTTTTCGAAATGCACATTTGTTAGACCTATCACGTGTTCTCCCTTTAGAAGCTTGTGGAGGTTCTTCATCCCCATATGTGCTAAGCGGCGATGCCACAGCCAGCCCATGCAAGTCTTAGCCATTAAGCATGCATCTAGACCGGCCTCTTCTTTTGCAAAATCAACTAAATAAAGCTTGCCGTCTAGTACACCCTTAAAAGCTAGTGAACCATCACATCTTCTAAAGACAGACACATCTACATTTGTAAATAAACAATTATATCCCATTTGACATAATTGACTAACAGATAGCAAATTATATCCAAGACTCTCCACTAAGAATACATTTGAGATAGAATGCTCATTAGAAATTGCAATTTTACCTAACCCTTTTACCTTGCCTTGATTCCCATCACCGAATATAATTGAATCTTGGGAATCCTTATTCTTGACGTAGGAGGTGAACATCTTCTTCTCCCCCGTCATATGGTTTGTGCATCCGCTGTCGATAATCCAGCTTGAACCCCCGGATGCATAAACCTGCAAGGCAAATTTAGGCTTGGGTCTTAGGTACCCAACTCATGTTGGGTCCTGCAAGGTTAGCACAAATGTCCTTAGGGACCCAAATGCAAGTCCTGTCTCCCTTGCATTTTGCCCCTAATTTCCTAGCAATTATTTTCCTATCCTTTCTACAAATAGCAAAGGAAGTGTTTAAAGCATAATAAATTATAGAAGGTTCATTCACTACTTTCCTAGGAGCATGAATAACATTCTTTCTAGGCATATGAGCAATATTTCTCCTAGGCATATGTGCAATATTTCTCCTAGGCATATGTACAACATTTCTTCTACACATATCCCTATCATGCTTATAAGAAGAACTAGAGGCAAACATGGCATGAGAATCATAAACGTGTGAATCAAAATCACTATAAGCCTTTCTAGCATTTCTCCTATCATTATACATAAAGGCATGGTTCTTTTTCGCACTACTAGCCATAGGGGCCTTCCCTTTCTCCTTGATGAAGATGGGAGCCTTATGGCTTGTTAAGTTCTTGGCTTCCCTCTTGAAACCAAGCCCATCCTTAATTGAGGGATGTCTTCCAATTGTATAGGCATCCCTTGCAAATTTTATCTTATCAACCTCACTTTTGCTAGTCTTAAGTTGAGCATTAAGACTAGCCAATTCATCACTTAGTTTGGAAATTGAAACTAAGTGTTCACTACAGGCATTAACATCAAAATCCTTACACCTAGTGCAAATTGTAACATTTTCTACACAGGAATTTGATTTACTAGCTACTTCTAGTTTAGCACTCAAATCATTATTAACACCTTGTAAAATAGAAATGGTTTCATGACAGGAGGATAATTCACTAGAAAGCATTTCATTTCTTTTAATTTCTAAAGCATATGATTTTTGTGCCTCTACAAATTTATCATGTTCATCATACAATAAATCCTCTTGCTTTTCTAAAAGCCTATCCTTTTCATTCAATGCATCAATCAATTCATTGATTTTATCTATCTTAGATCTATCTAAGCCCTTGAACAAGCATGAATAATCTATGTCATCATCATCACTAGACTCACTATCACTAGAAGAAGCGTAAGTGGAGTCTTGAGTACTCACCTTCTTCTCCCTTGCCATAAGGCAAGTGAGACGCTCGTTGGGGAAGAGAGCCGATTTGTTGAAGGCAGTGGCGGCGAGTCCTTCGTTGTCGGAGTCGGAGGAGGAGCAATCCGAGTCCCACTCCTTTCCTAGATGCGCCTCGCCCTTTGCCTTCTTGTATTGCTTCTTCTTCTCTCTTTTGTTCCCCTTTTCCTGGTCACTTTCATTATCGGGACAGTTAGCAATGAAATGACCAAGCTTACCGCATTTGAAGCATGAGCGCTTCCCCTTGGCTTTGGTCTTGCTTGGTTGTCCCTTGTGACCTTTAAGCACCGTCTTGAATCTTTTGATGATGAGAGCCATCTCTTCATCATTTAGGCCAGCCGCTTCAATCTGTGCCACCTTGCTTGGTAGCGCCTCCTTGCTTCGTGTTGCCTTGAGAGCAAGGGGTTGCGGCTCGTTGATCGGACCATTCAAGGCGTCGTCCACATATCTTGCCTCCTTGATCATCATTCGCCCGCTAACGAATTTCCCAAGAACTTCTTCGGGCGACATCTTGGTGTACCTGGGATTTTCACGTATATTGTTCACCAAGTGAGGATCAAGAACGGTAAATGACCTGAGCATTAGGCGGACGACGTCGTGGTCCGTCCATCGCGTGCTCCCGTAGCTTCTTATCTTGTTGATAAGGGTCTTGAGCCGGTTGTATGTTTGCGTCGGCTCCTCGCCCCTTATCATCGCGAACCGTCCAAGCTCTCCCTCCACCAACTCCATCTTGGTGAGCAAGGTGACGTCGTTCCCCTCATGAGAAATCTTGAGGGTGTCCCAGATTTGCTTGGCGTTATCCAAGCCGCTCACCTTATGGTATTCATCCCTGCACAAGGAAGCTAGAAGAACAGTAGTAGCTTGTGCATTCTTATGAATTTGTTCATTAATGAACATGGGACTATCCGAACTATCAAAATGCATTCCACTCTCTACAATCTCCCAAATACTAGGATGGAGAGAGAATAGGTGACTACGCATTTTGTGGCTCCAAAATCCGTAGTCCTCTCCATCAAAGTGTGGGGGCTTGCCGAGTGGAATGGAGAGCAAATGTGAATGTGAACTTTGCGGAATACGAGAGTAGTCAAAAGAAAAGTTCGAATTAACCGATTTCTTCCTCTCGTAGTCGCTGTGGTCATCCTTTTGGGAGGAAGTAGACTCATCGCTGTCGTAGTAGACGATCTCCTTGATGCGCCTTGTCTTCTTCTTCCTCCCTTCCTTCCGTCTATGGCCCGAGCCGGAGTCGGTAGGCTTGTCGTCCTTCGGCTCGTTGACGAAGGTCTCCTTCTCTTTGTCGTTGATCACTATTCCCTTCCCCTTAGGATCCATCTATTCGGGCGGTTAGTCCCTTTGTGAATAGAACGGCTCTGATACCAATTGAGAGCACCTAGAGGGGGGGGGTGAATAGGTGATCCTGTAAAAACTTCAAACTTAAGCCACAAAAACTTGTTAAGTGTTAGCACGATTATTGCCAAGTGGCTAAGGTGAAGTCTCAACAAAACACAATACCACACAAGATCAAGACAGAGGTGACACAGTGGTTTATCCCGTGGTTCGGCCAAGACCAACGCTTGCCTACTCCACGTTGTGGCGTCCCAACGGACGAGGGTTGCAATCAACCCCTCTCAAGCGGTCCAAAGACCCACTTGAATACCACGGTGTTTTGTTTTCCTTTCACTATCCCGTTTGCAAGGAATCTCCACAAATTGAAGTCTCTTGCCCTTACACGTATATGATCACAAAGAAGCACAGAGTAAGGGAGGGAAGCAACACACACAAATCCACAGCAAAAGCTCACACACACGGCCAAGAATCGAGCTCACAAGACTATCTCAGAGTTCTCACTTAGAACAGAGCTCGAATCACTTAGAAACACAAACGAATGCGCAGAGACTTAGTGTGGATGATCAGGAATGCTCAAAGGTTGCTTGTATGTCTCCTCCATGCGCCTAGGGGCTCCTTTTATAGCCCCAAGGCAGCTAGGAGCCGTTGAGAACAAATCCGGAAGGCCATCCTTGCCTTCTGTCGTCGGGGGCACCGGACAGTCCGGTGCACACCGGACACTGTCCGGTGCCCGATTTGTTTCCTTTTCTGGCGCTTCCGACCGTTGGAAGACTGCCGGAGATCTGCGAGCCGTTGGCGCACCGGACAGTCCGGTGCACACCGGACAGTCCGGTGCCGTCTTCCGACCGTTGGCTCAGCCACGTGTCCCGCGCGGATTGCGCGGCCGACCGTTGGCCCTGGCCGACCGTTGGCTCACCGGACAGTCCGGTGCACACCGGACAGTCCGGTGAATTTTAGCCGTACGCCATCGGCGAATTCCCGAGAGCAGCCAGTTCGAGTCGAGGCAGCCTGGCGCACCGGACACTGTCCGGTGCACACCGGACAGTCCGGTGCTCCAGACCGAGCTGAGACTTGGCTGCACACAGCCAAGTCTTTCTCTCCCCTTTTCTCTTTTTCTTCTTTCTGTTTCTAACACTTAGACAAATATGTTAGTCCATAAAACCAATGTACTAAGGCTTAGAAACATACCTTTACTTCATGATTTGCACCTTGTTCATCCATGTACACAAATTCACAATTAAACACATGTGTTGGCACTCAATCACCAAAATACTTAGAAATGGCCCAAGGACACATTTCCCTTTCAGTTAGTCTCGGTCTTAGTTAGTCTTAGTTAGACAGGGTAGTTTGCTATATCCTGTGCATTTATGTTTGTCATGATGAACTATGTTTGGTTTGGATCTTTGTAATGATTGTCACCAGAGTGTGGGTATCCCCTGCATTTTGGTTTACATATTATGTTAATGGAGTTAGTTATATAGTTGGGAAAACCTTTATTCTACTTTCCTCTTTATCTGAGAAGCTGTGTGGTCTGTGTTGGAGATTAGTGAAGATGCTCATCTGTTCAGTGCTGTTGGAGAATTCTATACTCTTTTCTCATGCTGCAAGATTTGCCAGATCAGTTCTGATGTGTGGTTGCGTTCTGCAGATGTCAGAGAACAGGCGCAGAGGAGGAAGGCGTGCTCAGCAGGAGCAAGCCGGTCAGCAAGATGAGGCGCCCCAGCAGCAGCAGCTGCCGCCCCCGCCCCCGATGTCCATCGAGCAGATGTTTCTGATGCAGACTCAGGCAGTTCAGGCCATCGGTCAGACTCTGGCCGCCATTCAGCAGCAGCAGCAGCAAGCACCACCCCAGCCTCAGATGCCTCAGATGCCCAGAGACAAGCGTGCTGAATTCATGAGAGGTCATCCCCCAACGTTCGCTCACTCTTCTGACCCCATGGATGCTGAAGATTGGCTGCGCACTGTGGAGCGGGAGTTGCATACCGCTCAGTGTGATGACAGGGAGAAAGTCTTGTATGGTCCCCGTCTGTTGAGAGGAGCAGCCCAATCCTGGTGGGAGTCTTACCTCGCCACCCATGCCAACCCCGATGCCATCACCTGGGAAGAGTTCAGAGGTAGCTTTCGTCAGTACCATGTGCCTGCAGGTCTGATGACAGTGAAGAAGGAGGAGTTCCTGGCCCTTAAGCAAGGGTCATCATCTGTCAGTGAGTATCGAGACAGGTTTCTGCAGTTGTCTCGCTATGCTCCTGAGGATGTCAACACCGACGCCAAGCGACAGTACCGTTTCTTGAGAGGCTTGGTTGACCCTCTGCAGTACCAACTGATGAATCATACCTTCCCGACATTCCAGCACCTGATTGACAGAGCAATCATGACAGAAAGGAAGCGTAAGGAGATGGAAGATCGTAAGCGCAAGATCAGTGGACCCCAGCCTGGAAGCAGCAACCGTCCCTGTTTTTCAGGCAATCAACCTCAGCAGTTCAGGCAGAACCAGCGTCCACCTCAGCAGCATCAGCAGCGTCAGCAGTATCAGCAGTTCCAAAGGCAGTATCCTCAGCATCAGTACCAGAATCGTCAGAGCAATCAGTCAGGAGGAGGTCAATTTCAGAAGCAGAATCAGCAGACACCTCGTCTTCCTGCCCCAGCAAGCCAGCAGAACAATCAGGCAGCACCAGCTCAGGTTGGAAACAGAGCATGTTTCCACTGTGGAGAGCAAGGCCACTGGGTGATGCAATGTCCGAAGAAAGCAGCCCAGCAGCAGTCAGGCCCCAATGCCCCAGCGAAGCAGAATGTGTCCCAGCCTGGATCAGGCAACCGCCCTCAGCAGCGCTATAATCATGGAAGATTGAACCACTTGGAGGCTGAAGCAGTTCAGGAGACTCCCGGCATGACAGTAGGTATGTTCCCAGTCGATTCCCATATTGCAGAAGTGTTATTTGATACTGGAGCAACGCATTCTTTTATTACTGCATCATGGGTAGAAGCACATAATCTTCCAATTACTGCCATGTCAACCCCCATTCAAATTGACTCAGCTGGTGGTAGAATTCGAGCTGATAGCATATGTTTGGGTGTAAGTGTGGAAATAAGGGGGATAGCGTTTCCCGCCAACCTTATAGTAATGGGTACTCAGGGAATAGATGTCATCCTAGGGATGAATTGGCTAGATAAGTACCAGGCAGTTATCAGTTGTGATAAAAGGACAATCAAGTTGGTGTCCCCACTAGGAGAGGAAGTGGTGACCGAGTTAGTCCCGCCTGAGCCGAAGAAAGGAAGTTGTTACCAGATGGCTGTCGATAGCAGTGAAGCAGACCCAATTGAGAGTATCAAGGTTGTGTCTGAATTCCCAGATGTGTTTCCAAAGGACTTACCGGGTATGCCACCAGAGCGGAAAGTTGAGTTTGCCATAGAGCTTCTTCCTGGAACCGCCCCTATCTTTAAGAGAGCTTACAGAATATCTGGACCAGAGTTGGTTGAGCTTAAGAAGCAGATTGATGAGCTGTCAGAGAAAGGTTACATCCGGCCAAGCACCTCGCCTTGGGCCGCCCCTGTCCTGTTTGTGGAGAAGAAAGATGGCACCAAAAGGATGTGTATCGATTATCGAGCTTTGAATGAGGTCACGATCAAGAATAAGTATCCTTTGCCCAGAATAGAAGATCTGTTCGACCAGTTGAGAGGAGCCAGTGTGTTCTCCAAGATCGATCTGAGGTCAGGTTATCATCAGCTCAGGATCCGACCTTCGGACATTCCGAAGACGGCATTCATTACCAAGTATGGGTTGTATGAGTTCACAGTGATGTCTTTTGGTTTGACCAATGCACCAGCGTTCTTTATGAACTTGATGAACAATGTATTCATGGATTATCTCGATAAGTTTGTGGTGGTATTCATTGATGACATTCTGGTTTATTCTCAAAGTGAAGAAGAGCATGCAGATCATTTGAGGATGGTGTTGCAGAGATTGCGAGAGCACCAGTTGTATGCAAAGTTGAGCAAGTGTGAGTTCTGGATCAGTGAAGTCCTGTTCTTGGGTCACATAATCAACAAAGAAGGATTGGCTGTGGATCCGAAGAAAGTGGCAGACATTCTGAACTGGAAAGCGCCAACGGATGCTCGAGGAATCAAGAGCTTCATTGGAATGGCCGGATATTATCGGCGATTCATTGAAGGGTTTTCGAAGATTGCGAAACCAATGACAGCGTTGCTAGGCAACAAGGTTGAGTTCAGGTGGACCCAGAAATGTCAAGAGGCCTTCGAAGCGCTGAAAGAGAAGTTGACAACAGCGCCTGTCCTAGTCTTGCCTGATGTGCACAAGCCCTTCTCTGTGTACTGTGATGCTTGTTACACAGGTTTGGGATGCGTGTTGATGCAAGAGGGAAGAGTTGTGGCTTACTCGTCCCGACAGTTGAAGGTTCATGAGAAGAATTATCCAATCCATGATCTAGAGTTGGCAGCAGTGGTTCACGCACTGAAGACATGGAGGCACTATCTGTATGGACAGAAATGCAATGTTTACACAGATCACAAGAGTCTGAAGTACATATTCACTCAGTCAGAATTGAATATGAGGCAGCGAAGATGGTTAGAGTTGATCAAAGACTATGAGTTGGAGATCCATTACCATCCAGGCAAAGCAAACGTAGTGGCAGATGCTTTGAGCAGAAAGAGTCAAGTCAATCTGATGGTCGCTCGTCCGATGCCTTATGAGTTGGCCAAAGAGTTTGACAGGTTGAGTCTCGGATTTCTGAACAATTCGCGAGGAGTCACAGTTGAATTGGAACCTACCTTGGAGCGCGAAATCAAAGAAGCGCAGAAGAATGATGAAAAGATCAGTGAGATTCGACGACTGATTCTAGATGGCAGAGGCAAAGATTTTTGAGAAGATGCAGAAGGCGTGGTATGGTTCAAGGACCGCTTGTGTGTTCCCAATGTCCAGTCCATTCGGGAGTTGATTCTCAAGGAAGCTCATGAGACAGCCTATTCGATTCACCCTGGCAGTGAGAAGATGTATCAGGATCTGAAGAAGAAATTCTGGTGGTACGGAATGAAGAGGGAAATTGCAGAGCATGTGGCTATGTGCGATAGTTGCCGAAGAATTAAGGCAGAGCACCAGAGACCAGCTGGATTGTTGCAACCGTTGCAGATTCCTCAGTGGAAATGGGATGAGATCGGTATGGATTTCATAGTCGGATTGCCTCGCACTCGAGCCGGCTACGATTCCATTTGGGTAGTAGTGGACCGTTTGACCAAGTCAGCCCACTTCATACCTGTCAAGACCACCTACAACAGTGCAGTATTGGCAGAGTTGTATATGTCTCGGATCGTTTGTCTTCATGGTGTGCCAAAGAAGATAGTGTCAGACAGAGGAACGCAGTTCACCTCTCATTTCTGGCAGCAGTTGCATGAAGCCTTGGGCACACATCTGAATTTCAGTTCAGCATATCATCCGCAGACAGATGGTCAGACTGAAAGGACCAATCAAATTCTTGAAGACATGTTGAGAGCCTGTGCGTTGCAAGATCAGTCCGGATGGGATAAGCGATTGCCCTATGCAGAGTTTTCCTATAACAACAGTTACCAGGCCAGTTTGAAGATGTCACCGTTTCAAGCGCTCTATGGAAGGAGTTGTAGAACTCCGTTGCAATGGGATCAGCCTGGAGAGAAGCAAGTGTTTGGGCCAGATATTTTGCTTGAAGCCGAAGAGAACATCAAGATGGTCCGAGAGAATCTGAAGATAGCGCAATCGAGGCAGCGAAGCTATGCAGACACAAGAAGAAGAGAGCTGAGTTTCGAAGTCGGAGACTTTGTCTATCTGAAAGTGTCACCGATCAGAGGAGTCAGAAGATTCGGAGTGAAAGGCAAGCTAGCACCCCGCTACATTGGTCCGTATCAAATCCTCTCAAAGCGTGGAGAAGTGGCTTATCAGCTCAGCCTGCCAGAGAATTTGTCTGCTGTGCATGATGTCTTTCATGTGTCTCAGTTGAAGAAGTGTTTGCGTGTGCCAGAAGAGCAGTTGCCAGTGGAAGGTCTTGAAGTCCAGGAGGACTTGACCTATGTTGAGAAGCCAGCTCAGATCCTTGAGGTTGCAGACAGAGTCACCCGAAGGAAAACCATCAGAATGTGCAAAGTCAGATGGAATCACAACTCTGAGGAAGAAGCAACCTGCGAGCGTGAAGATGATTTGATGGCTAAGTACCCAGAGCTCTTTGCTAGCCAGCCCTGAATCTCGAGGGCGAGATTCTTTTAAGGGGGATAGGTTTGTAACGCCCCGAATTTTGCAGTTGAATTTTTTCTTTTCTTTACTCGCCAAAATTCGGGCGTTACCTTTTCTTTTTCTTTTTCCCCTCGCTAAACCTTGATCTTTTCCAAAGCTAGCGGGATTCGGTTTGGAACTCCCGTGTAAGAAAACCATAAAACTGTTTTATGTTGTTTGATGCACCATGCCGAACTATGCATTCTTTGATTGTTTGAAAGTGCAAATGCATTCATCTAGAAAGATCGGATTTCGAAAATAAGGAGAAAATCTTTTCTTTCTTTTTCTCTCTCTTTCTCTCTCCTCTTTTTCTCTCTCTCCCGCGCCGTGGGCCGACCCCGGCCGGCCCAGCCGCCCTTGCGCGCCCCTTTGGGCCCAAAAAGCCCAGCCGCCCCCCCACCTCCCCTTTTCCCCAACCTCCCCTCTCTCTCCCTCTCATTCTCCCTCCCCACCCTAAGCCGCCGCCGCCCCTACCCGCCCCCTGCCCTAGCGCCGCCGCCCTCGCCGTCGGCCGCCCATCGCCGGTGAGCCCCCCCTCCTCTCTCCTCCCTCTCCCTCTCCCTCCCTCTCCCCTCCTCTCCCCTTGGCCGCCCTTGGCCGCCTGGCTCTCGGCCGCCCCTGGCCGCCCCAACCCAGCCGCCCGGCCGGCCCTTGGCCGCGCCCTGGCGCCCCCCGACCAGCCCCAGCCAGCCCCGGCCGCGCCCCCAGCCCGCGCCTGGCC
Organism: Zea luxurians; assembly: GCA_029449295.1. Classification (NCBI taxonomy): domain Eukaryota; kingdom Viridiplantae; phylum Streptophyta; class Magnoliopsida; order Poales; family Poaceae; genus Zea; species Zea luxurians. Next base: position 14,604,935 of record JAOPSE010000052.1, on the reverse strand, counting down.
GGCCTTGGCCGCGCCCCGGCCGCGTCCCCAGCCCGCCCGGCTGCGCGCCTGGCCGCGCGCCTGGCCGGCTCGGCCGCCTGGCCAGCCCGACCCCCCCCGCGCGCCCCCGGCTCGGCCGGTCCTGGCCGCCGGTTCAACCGGGCCGGCTCAGCTGCCCTCCCCCGCGCTCGGCCGCCCCTGCTCGGCCGCCCAGCCCCCGGCCGGTTCAACCGCCCCTAGGGCCGGTTCAACCGCCCCCCTCTGTTTTTTTATTTTTTTTATTTTATTTTACTTTCTGTAATCATAGTTACTTTATTTTAGGTAGACTAATCATTGTTCATGTTATTGTAATAGGAAGTTCAATTTAAAATTCCGTTACGCTAGTTGATTCACGTAATTATTGTTTATTTCATTCAATGTTGATCAACTAAAATGACTAGGTTTCCATTAGTGCATATAACAGAATTCTTTTGTTAAGAACCAATTGTAATTAATCATTAGTGCATAAGATTTAACCCCCCCCCCTGCGAGACCTTTTCCCGTTTCTTTCTAACCATAACAAATGCGATGTCAAATGTCATACTTGATGCATATTCGCTTTACCTGTTCCCTTGTATGGTGTACTGTTCTTTTGAATTAAATATGTGGATGTATGTATGTTTGCGCTCGCATAGAGAACGATCCGGTCGAAGAGCCCGAGGAATTCGCAGGAGAAGCCCCTGAGCAGCAGTCGGTTGGCGGAGGCAAGTGTCCTTTGACCTATTTCTGTCCTATTCATTCTTTAATTCACCCCCGCATTACACATTTATACCTAAGGATTGACTAGCTTTTGTTATCCATGTCCTTGTTTACCTATTTGGGTCGGATCATTACTGCTTAGTCTGATGCTATTTCTCAACTCTAATCAATGAACATGATGTGATTATCTATGATACGCTGTTTTCCCCTTCCTATTTATGATCATACTTGTGGCATTTAAGGGGACTCGAGCGGTTTCTCGAGTGCCTCTCCGTAAGGACCTGTTCAATGGATGACCGCCCGGGAAAACAGTGCAACCATGAGGGTGGAATGGGACGCCCTTAGCTGAATAATTGGAGGAACCGGGGTGTAGTCCGCTTAGCCGTTGTGCCGTCAATGGGGCTCGGTGTATGCGGCTCGCTCTGCCAAGGTTGATTTGTCCCTTGGGGAGGAGTGCGGTACATTTAGGAAACCTAACGGGCGGCTACAGCCTCGGGGAATCTTTGTAAAGGCTATGTAGTGATGCCCTGCTGGACCACCTAGGTAGTGGTCAATGGGGAGTCGCTCTCTCCGGGCAGAAAGGGAATCACGGCTTGTGGGTAAAGTGCACAACCTCTGCAGAGTGTTATGAAACTGATATATCAGCCGTGCTCACGGTTATGAGCGGCCAAGGGAGCTCCAGAGATTAGTGATACTTGATCAGAGATACTTTGGTACAGGTGGCAATGAGATTGATGGTTCTGATTATGATTATGGTATTGGTAAGTGGTATTCTTTCCGTTTGGAAAGGATACATTGGGCTAATAACTTGGGTTAATGTTAAAACCTGGCTTTCTACTAGTAAGTAATAACCTGACCAACTAAAAGCAACTGCTTGACTTATCCCCACATAAAGCTAGTCCACTACAGCCAAACAGGATACTTGCTGAGTATGTTGATGTGTACTCACCCTTGCTCTACACACCAAACCCCCCCAGGTTGTCAGCATTGCAACCACTGCTCAGGAGAAGATGAAGCTGTGGAAGGAGACTTCCAGGAGTTCCAAGACTACGACGAGTTCTAGGTGTGGGTTAGCGGCAACCCCCAGTCGGCTGCCTGTGAAGGCCGTGTTATCTACGTTTCTTCTCCGCACTTTGATTTATTGTAAGAACTATATGGACGTCTCAGACGTATGATGTAATCGACTATTATTTCCCTTTTAATACTATTTGAGCACTGTGTGATGATGTCCATGTTATGTAACTGCTGTGTACGTGAATAACTGATCCTGGCACGTACATGGTTCGCATTCGGTTTGCCTTCTAAAAACCGGGTGTGACAAACAAGTTGTGGGGAACCAGTGGACATAAACTCACAAAGGTGTGAGTTCATGTGATGTGTAAGGCTAATCAATGATAGGGGTTTAAAGCTGAGCATTGCTTTTAAGTAGTTGGTCAAAATTTTATTAGCAGTTACTAAGTGTAAGTAAATACCAAACATTAAGTAAAGTAATTGAACAAAATTAATAATAAACCCATGCAATGCAAATGACAAAATTGAATTTAAGTTTTATAATTTAAACATCAGAGAGTCCTGAGCTGCTCATGACCGTGAGCTCGGCTAGTATACCAGTTTTACACTCTGTAGAGGTTGTACCCTTTACCCACAAGTCATGCTACCCATCTGTCAAGGGGTCGCGAATCCCATACACCTCTACCTAGGAAGCGCGGCAGGGCAACACTACGAGGCCTTTACAAAGTTCCACTAGCTTCCGAAAACCCGCTACAGTTTATAGGAAGCTCCAATGCAGGGTTCTTGGCTGACTGCCATCGCAGCAAAATCAACCAAGGACCTCCTTACACTGACCACTCCCCTACTGCCCTTGCCCCTTTCGGGTAAGGTAGTCTTCCACTAGCTTTCCTAATTAGTCAGCCAAGGGCGTCCCATTAAACCCTTGTGGTGGCACGTGGTTCTCAAGTTAAGCTCTATGTTCCAATTAACATTAATGATCTCAACATGAACATAAATAGAATAACAAAAGAATTGGAACATAGAGGTAATAAATGATTATCCCAAAACCAGGTAAAGCATTAGCAAACTACCCAAGTGAATCAGAGGTAAACAAGGTAATGAGATAAACAATCTAGGGTGACCTATCGGGTCCCGTCAAAATTAACCTATGCATGAGTAAATGATATTAAAGAACATTATTGGGTAAAAAGTGGTCAAGGGCACAACTTGCCTTCTATGAGCTCCTGCTCAGCTACTTCAACCTGCTGCTCACCAGGGTCCTCGGTTACGGGCTCTTCTACTCGCCACAATACAAACAAGCACAGTATATAGGAAAATTAACATCACACCAAACATGTAAACAAAACACACAGTAATATTCTACACATTAAAATAAAATCCTAGGAACAGGAATCATAATTTTTCGAGTTATAGATTTTAAGTTATGCATTTTCAAAGGTTTTATGTGTTTTAAATAGGATTAAGTGAGGAATTAAATTTCTTACTGTTTTCATGACCAAACAGAGGCTCTAAGTGATAAAGAATAAAATTACAAAAATTTAGAAAGTGGAATGGATTATTTTGGAGCCCATATGATTATTCTATGAATTATACAAGTTCTAGGGTTTATTTTTATATTAAAAATCTAATTTCTAATTCATTTAATCACTTTAAAACAGCACTGGACTGGGGCTCATTTAAACAGGAACATAGGGGGCTCGGGGTAAGTTGTCCAAGACACAGTGAACAGCTGCGAAAGGACGGCGGGTTGATTTGCTAAAAGGTGAGGGGTTCTTTAATAACTCTGACCCGCGAAGGGGTATCGGTGAATCTGAGCCGTTGGATCTCCAGTTTGCGGCCTAGATTACATCTGTGCTTCACCCGAATCGGTACGCAACGCAGGCCCCAGGATCTGGAATCCACGGTGTGGATTTTATTTACACTAGAGTCTCCTGATCCATCCGATCAGATACGAACAGATCAGATTTCCCGACCTAAGCGTTACGCAGGTTCTAATCTCGGCTGTTGGCCGCCAGATCAACGGCTGGCGATCCATTCACCCAACCCGCCCAAAGACACGGCGGCGCCGTCCGCGCCGCGGCGGCGTACACACCGGCGAGCAAGCAATCCGGCCAAACCTCGCCCTAAACTTCAATTCGCCGCGCCAGCGCAGAATTGGGAACGAAACATACACAGTTGAGGGTTTCTCACCACAGATGGCGCCCAGCAGAGCTCTGTCGACGCGGGCGGCACGGCCACGGCGGATGCCCCAGCCCCGGCGGCGAATTCCAGGAGCACTGGCCACCAATCCACGACCGAGACGACACCGGATCAAACCCCAACGCACGGCGAGGCCTACGGACCCGAATTCGTGGGCGCGACGGCGGAGGACACGAAACTGGACCGGCGGCGGCGAAGGTCTCACCCGTGCAGTGCGCGGCGGCGTTCTGGTGGTGGCGAGAGGTTGGGGATAAAGATGGGAGAGGGGAAAGGAGCGCGTGCGCGACCTACTTGTATCCCGTTCGGGAGGCCGGGGAGTGGGCGCGAGCCGGTCAAGTCTCCGGCGAAGTCGCGGCGGTAGTTGCGCGTGGATTCGGTGGAGCTAGAGCTGACAAACGAGCCCCACACGTCAGAGGGCACGCGCGGAAGCCAGCGACTGATGCGTGGGCCCATCGCGGCAGAGGACGCACGCGCGGAGCCAGCGACTGACAGCCGGGCCCCAGGTGTCGGCGCCGCGGCTAGGAGGTGGGCTGCGCGCGAGTACACCAGAAGGTGGGCCAAAATGGTGGTTGTTGGCCCATGGAGTCTTTTATCTTTTTTTTATTTTATTCTCTATCCCATTTTCTCTATTTCCAAGTGTAAATTTGAATTTCGAATTTGAATTCAAACATGTGATAAATTTATTCTTAATCATATTGTAAAATTAAGTAGCATCAACTCTGAAAATATAGTTTCTCTTTGTATTATATACTCTCCTTTTCTTCTCTTTTCTTCCCATTTCCTTTAATTCTCCACCTCATTATCAATATTATATTTTCATTTATTTTATTGCGATTATATTAAATGCACAAACAAAATTCCAACATGATGCACTTTATTTTATTTTAGAATCATTTGTTTTGATAAATCCCTTAAATTTTGAGTATGCTCTTTTTATGATGCAAATGAGGCACATAGAATTGAGGATAACTCTCTATTACCCTTGGTTTACAACTTTGAGTATTACAAATCCTACCCCCCTTAAAAATAATCTCGTCCTCGAGATTTAAGAAGATCTAGGGAAAAGATGGGGAAAATCTATGCGAAGCTCTTCTTCTCTTTCCCAAGTTGCTTCATCTTCACCGTGGTGACTCCATTGCACTTTGCACATCTTTATCACCTTATTTCTTGTAACTCGGGTCAATGTGTCAAGAATCTTGATCGGGTACTCCGTATAAGTCAAATCACCCTGAACACTGAGCTCTTCCATTGGTAACTGTTCCTCAGGGACACGGAGACACTTCTTTAGTTGAGATACGTGGAACACGTTATGCACATCCGATAGACTATCCGGTAACTCAAGTTGGTATGCCATCTCTCCAACTCTCCTAAAGATCAAGAATGGTCCAATATAGCGAGGGGACAATTTGCCCTTAACTTTGAATCTCCTCATTCCACGAAGTGGTGACACCTTGAGATACACATAATCTCCTTCTTCAAATTCCAGTGGTCTTCTTCTATTATCAGCATAACTCTTTTGCCTGGTTTGAGCCACCCTCAAATTCTCTCGAATTATACGGACTTGTTCTTCTGCTTCTTGAATCAGTTCAGGCCCAAAGAACTGTCTCTCTCCAGTCTGATCCCAATACAAAGGAGTCCTGCACTTCCTCCCATATAAAGCTTCAAAAGGTGACATCTTCAGACTAGCCTGATAACTATTATTATACGAGAACTCAGCATATGGTAGACTTTTATCCCAACTTCCTCCATGCTGAAGGGCACAAGCTCTCAACATATCTTCCAATACTTGATTAGTCCTTTCAGTCTTTCCATCAGTCTGAGGGTGATAAGCCGTACTGAAATTCAACTTCATACTCATATTCTCATGAAAGCTTCTCCAAAATCTTGAGGTAAACTGTGAACCTCGATCAGACACGATCTTCTTTGGTACTCCATGCAAACACACAATCCGAGCCATATATAATTCTGCTAGCTGAGAACCTTTATAAGTAGTCTTCACAGGAATAAAGTGAGCCACTTTAGTCAATCTATCCACAATCAACCATATAGCATCATATCCTTTCTGGGTGCGAGGCAATCCAGTGATGAAATCCATACCAATCTCTTCCCATTTCCACTCGGGTACCTTCAGTGGATGTAACAATCCAGCTGGCCTCTGGTGTTCAGCCTTAACTCTTTGGCATACATCGCACATAGCCACATGTGCAGCTACATCTCTTTTCAATCCATACCACCAATATTTCCGCTTCAAATCCTGATACATCTTAGTACTACCAGGATGAATAGAATAATCCGAATCATGGGCCTCTTTCAATATAGTCTCTCGAAGGCTTTTAATATCAGGAACACACATCCTGTCCTTGAACCATATAGTGCCCTGCTCATCTTCCGTGAATTCCGGAACTCGACCTTCAGTAATCAGCTCCTTGATCTCTTTTATTTTAGCATCACCAATTTGTCCTTTGCGGATCTCTTGCTCCAAAGTAGGTTCCACATCAATAGTAACTCCTTCAGTATGAGCAACTATCCCCAGGTTAAGTCTCCTGAAATCCTCGACAATCTCATCAGGTAGCCGGGCAACAATAGCTGAATGAACATGCTCCTTTCGACTCAAGGCATCTGCAACCAAATTTGCCTTGCCCGGGTGATAGTGAATCTCCAAATCATAATCCTTAATAAGCTCCAACCAACGGCGTTGCCTAAGGTTGAGATCCTTTTGAGTGAATATATACTTCAGACTCTTATGATCCGTATATACTTGGCACTTGGTCCCCATGATATAATGTCTCCAAATCTTAAGCGCATGCACAACGACTGCCAATTCTAAGTCATGAGTGGGGTAGTTCAATTCATGTTTCCGCAACTGACGAGAAGCATAAGCAATCACATGTCCTTCCTGCATGAGCACACACCCTAAGCCTTAGCCACATGCATCGCAATAGATATCAAATCCTTTCTGTAGGTCTGGCATAACCAATACTGGTGGCGACATCAACCTCTTTTTCAATTGCTCAAAGCTGTCTTGGCACTTCTTGTCCCACTTAAATTCTCTTCCTTTCTCCAAAAGCGAAGTCATAGGCTTAGCAATCTTAGAAAATCCTTCGATAAATCTCCTATAATATCCTGCTAATCCCAAGAAACTCCGAATCTCAGTAACTGTAGTGGGTACTCTCCACTCCATTATCTCCTTAACTTTAGCAGGATCCACTAATATTCCTCCATTAGAAATAATATGACCAAGAAATGGCACCTCGCCAATCCAAAACTCGCACTTGCTGAACTTGGCATATAGCTGGTTATCTCGTAGCTTCTGTAGCACCAATCTCAGATGTTCCTCATGATCGCTATCACTCTGAGAATAAATAAGAATATCGTCGATGAATACCACGACGAATCTGTCCAAATACTCCATAAACACCTTATTCATCAAGTTCATAAAATAAGCTGGTGCATTGGTTAATCCAAACGACATAACAGTAAACTCATATAATCCATATCGAGTCGAGAAAGCCATCTTGGGAATATCCGATGGTCTAATCCTCATCTGATGGTAACCGGATCGGAGATCAATCTTCGAGAATACTCTAGCACCTCTCATCTGATCAAATAAATCTTCAATACGGGGCAACGGATACTTGTTCTTCACCGTAACATCATTAAGAGATCTATAATCCACACACATCCGCTGCGATCCATCCTTCTTCTGTACAAACAGAACCGATGCTCCCCAAGGTGAGGAACTCGGACGAATGTACCCGGCCTCTTGTAACTCAGTTAACTGCTTCTTAAGTTCCTTCAACTCCTCTACAGACATCCTATATGGCCGTTTAGAAATAGGGGCGGTTCCAGGTAAGAGATCAATAACAAACTCAACTTCTCTATCAGGTGGCATCCCTGGTAACTCCTCTGGAAAGACATCCGGAAAATCTCTAACCACCCGGATGTTGTCACCAACAAACTCCTCAGGCATAAAGAACATTGCACGCATGGGTGAGGAGGTTACTGCAATATTAACTTGAAATCTTTCTCCTTTAGTGGTAGTGAGTTCTACGGTACCTCTACCACATGCTATAACGGCCTTTGCCTTTCTTAGCCATGACATACCAAGGATCAGATCTATACTGCTTGACTCTAATATTATAGCAGTAGCTCCAAATTCTCTACCCATAATGGTCAATGTCAATCTACGTGTCATTTGATTCGCCTCAACATGCCCTTTAGGTGTAATTACTATCATGGGTTTTCTCATATTTAGCAGTAGTATTTCATTTGTGTTGGCGTATCTAGCAGACATGAATGAATGTGTAGCACCAGAATCAAACAATATGGTTGCAGGAATTGCATTAACATAAAACATACCAAGTACGAGGTCCCCACCATCCGGAGTAGCATCAACGCTGACTTGATTTACTTTGGCAATAGAATATCCCTTGCCAGATCCTGGAGTTTGCTGCCTGTTCTGAACTGGAGTAGTAGCAATCCTCTGTGGGCAGACATTTGCATAATGACCAGTCTTCCCACACTTGAAACAAGTAGTGCCTGGACTCTGTCTTGAAAACTTCGTCGGGGTGCCAGCAGGGGTAGCCTGTCGAGGAGGTGGAGTCCTCAGTGGCGATTGCTGAACTGGGCGCTGGCCCCCGCCAGTGCGAACTGGTGTACCCTGAGGTGAACTGTAGCGGGGACGAACACTGCTGCTTCCTTGTCCCTGAGATATAGCCTTTCTCTTCAAATCTCCCAGCTGAACACACTCGTGTTCAATAGCCAGGGCCTTATCAAGTAGCCTCTGAAATGATGGAAATGTGTGTGCCACTAGAGCATACTGCAGTGGTCCATTAAGTCCTTCAATAAAATGCTCCTGCTTCCTTTCATCCTCAGCAACTTCCTCCGGAGCATATCTCGACAGCTGAATGAATTTGTCTCTGTACTCGCTGACCGACATGTTGCCTTGCTTCAATGACAGAAACTCCTTCTTCTTGATCTTTATCATACCAGCTGGAATATGGTAGTTCCTGAATTGTGTACTGAACTCTGCCCAAGTAATAGTATCTGCAGCATCGTGGGCAGCAGTATATGAATCCCACCAGTCAGCAGCAGGACCTGTCAGACGTCCAGAAGCATATAAAACCTTCTCCCGGTCAGTGCATTGTGCAATATTCAGCATCTTCTCAACAGACTTCAGCCAATCATCCGCGTCCAGTGGATCAGGAGAGCTTGCAAATGTAGGTGGCTTATGACTCATGAACTCTCGGTGCTTATCACGAGGTGGAACTGGTGGTGGTGGTGGAGGCAGTGGCACTTGTTGCTGCTGTTGCTGCTGTTGTTGCTGTTGCATTTGTTGTTGCAGCTGCTGTTGTTGTGCTCTCCTTTCTTGGCGTATCTCCTCTCGCTCCTGGCGCAACTCCTGTCGTATATCTTCCCTTTCCTGATGCATCTCCTGGCGTTCTTGCTGCATCTGGGCACGCATATCAGCCGTAGTGTCCGCCATTTGCTGCATCACCGCCATCTGAGCAGCAACCAGTGGGTCAACTCCGCCTGGTGGAGGATCAGGAGGATTCATCTCTGCAGGTTGTGGCTGGGGTTGTCTATATATCCACCGAGTGTGTCGATTTGGAGGCAAATCAATTCCACCACCCCGCCTGGTATTGACCATCTGAGTTAGATACATATGGTAAGAAGATAATAGACAAGGCAGGTAATTACAAATCATGTTACTTTGGGGGACTTTTTAGCTAAGCAGATTAATATTTTACCTACATAGCTAATTTATTACCTTATGGTGGTACATACTAAGATGTCCATCTATAATAATTCAATCAATCAAAGAAGCAAATCAGACATTTAGCATCAGCACAATCAAACAACATTTTTTAAAGAAAGTAGTTTTAAATTTTGTCTTAGGTTCCCTATATCTTAAAAAGATCATAGTGGTAGGATTCCAAGGTGTGAAATCCATCTTGTCTTAGAGTAGAAAAGATAAGATTAACCAGAGTAGAGTAGCAGAAGGTGAGACAAGATCAAGATAAGATGAGTATAGAATGAATCAGAGTAAGGTAAGTAGGTAAGGGTTTTGTCCATTTCTATCTAGGTTTCGTCCTACAGTCAACATTTCCTCTGATACCACTTCTGTCACACCTGACTTTAAGGAACAAAGCCAGGTGCATCTCATACATGCGCCAAGAAGACAACATATATAATAACAGAGTGTATAGAGATAAATGTCACAACAATCAGAGTATTGATTGCATAGCGGAAGACTTATTACAAAATAAAATAATAAATATAAAACGAACTAAGGATCGTCGGCGCCAATGTCAACTGAGCAACACCACCTAGATCAGATCATACTCCTCGCCTTGTGGCTCCTCCTGAACCACCTGCTCTTCTCCTGTGGGGGGGGTGTGAGACAGCAAGGGTGAGCTCACACATGATCATAGCTCAACAAGTTGTGGGGAACCAGTGGACATAAACTCACAAAGGTGTGAGTTCATGTGATGTGTAAGGCTAATCAATGATAGGGGTTTAAAGCTGAGCATTGCTTTTAAGTAGTTGGTCAAAATTTTATTAGCAGTTACTAAGTGTAAGTAAATACCAAACATTAAGTAAAGTAATTGAACAAAATTAATAATAAACCCATGCAATGCAAATGACAAAATTGAATTTAAGTTTTATAATTTAAACATCAGAGAGTCCTGAGCTGCTCATGACCGTGAGCTCGGCTAGTATACCAGTTTTACACTCTGCAGAGGTTGTACCCTTTACCCACAAGTCATGCTACCCATCTGCCAAGGGGTCGCGAATCCCATACACCTCTACCTAGGAAGCGCGACAGGGCAACACTACGAGGCCTTTACAAAGTTCCACTAGCTTCCGAAAACCCGCTACAGTTTATAGGAAGCTCCAATGCAGGGTTCTTGGCTGACTGCCATCGCAGCAAAATCAACCAAGGACCTCCCTACACTGACCACTCCCCTACTGCCCTTGCCCCTTTCGGGTAAGGTAGTCTTCCACTAGCTTTCCTAATTAGTCAGCCAAGGGCGTCCCATTAAACCCTTGTGGTGGCACGTGGTTCTCAAGTTAAGCTCTATGTTCCAATTAACATTAATGATCTCAACATGAACATAAATAGAATAACAAAAGAATTGGAACATAGAGGTAATAAATGATTATCCCAAAACCAGGTAAAGCATTAGCAAACTACCCAAGTGAATCAGGGGTAAACAAGGTAATGAGATAAACAATCTAGGGTGACCTATCGGGTCCCGTCAAAATTAACCTATGCATGAGTAAATGATATTAAAGAACATTATTGGGTAAAAAGTGGTCAAGGGCACAACTTGCCTTCTATGAGCTCCTGCTCAGCTACTTCAACCTGCTGCTCACCAGGGTCCTCGGTTACGGGCTCTTCTACTCGCCACAATACAAACAAGCACAGTATATAGGAAAATTAACATCACACCAAACATGTAAACAAAACACACAGTAATATTCTACACATTAAAATAAAATCCTAGGAACAGGAATCATAATTTTTCGAGTTATAGATTTTAAGTTATGCATTTTCAAAGGTTTTATGTGTTTTAAATATGATTAAGTGAGGAATTAAATTTCTTACTGTTTTCATGACCAAACAGAGGCTCTAAGTGATAAAGAATAAAATTACAAAAATTTAGAAAGTGGAATGGATTATTTTGGAGCCCATATGATTATTCTATGAATTATACAAGTTCTAGGGTTTATTTTTATATTAAAAATCTAATTTCTAATTCATTTAATCACTTTAAAACAGCACTGGACTGGGGCTCATTTAAACAGGAACATAGGGGGCTCGGGGTAAGTTGTCCAAGACACAGTGAACAGCTGCGAAAGGACGACAGGTTGATTTGCTAAAAGGTGAGGGGTTCTTTAATAACTCTGACCCGCGAAGGGGTATCGGTGAATCTGAGCCGTTGGATCTCCAGTTTGCGGCCCGGATTACATCTGTGCTTCACCCGAATCGGTACGCAACGCAGGCCCCAGGATCTGGAATCCACGATGTGGATTTTATTTACACTAGAGTCTCCTGATCCATCCGATCAGATACGAACGGATCAGATTTCCCGACCTAAGCATTACGCAGGTTCTAATCTCGGCCGTTGGCCGCCAGATCAACGGCTGGCGATCCATTCACTCAACCCGCCCAAAGACACGGCGGCGCCGTCCGCGCCGCGGCGGCGTACACGCCGGCGAGCAAGCAATCCGGCCAAACCTCGCCCTAAACTTCAATTCGCCGCGCCAGCGCAGAATTGGGAACGAAACATACACAGTTGAGGGTTTCTCACCACAGATGCCGCCCAGCAGAGCTCTGTCGACGCGGGCGGCACGGCCACGGCGGATGCCCCAGCCCCGGCGGCGAATTCCGGGAGCACTGGCCACCAATCCACGGCCGAGACGACACCGGATCAAACCCCGACGCACGGCGAGGCCTACGGACCCGAATTCGTGGGCGCGACGGCGGAGGACACGAAACTGGACCGGCGGCGGCGAAGGTCTCACCCGTGCGGTGCGCGGCGGCGTTCTGGTGGTGGCGAGAGGTTGGGGATAAAGATGGGAGAGGGGAAAGGAGCGCGAGCGCGACCTACTTGTATCCTGTTCGGGAGGCCGGGGAGTGGGCGCGAGCCGGTCAAGTCTCCGGCGAAGTCGCGGCGGTAGTTGCGCGTGGATTCGGTGGAGCTAGAGCTGACAAACGAGCCCCACACGTCAGAGGGCACGCGCGGAAGCCAGCGACTGATGCGTGGGCCCATCGTGGCAGAGGACGCACGCGCGGAGCCAGCGACTGACAGCCGGGCCCCAGGTGTCGGCGCCGCGGCTAGGAGGTGGGCTGCGCGCGAGTACACCAGAAGGTGGGCCAAAATGGTGGTTGTTGGCCCATGGAGTCTTTTATCTTTTTTTTTTATTTTATTCTCTATCCCATTTTCTCTATTTCCAAGTGTAAATTTGAATTTCGAATTTGAATTCAAACATGTGATAAATTTATTCTTAATCATATTGTAAAATTAAGTAGCATCAACTCTGAAAATATAGTTTCTCTTTGTATTATATACTCTCTTTTTCTTCTCTTTTCTTCCCATTTCCTTTAATTCTCCACCTCATTATCAATATTATATTTTCATTTATTTTATTGCGATTATATTAAATGCACAAACAAAATTCCAACATGATGCACTTTATTTTATTTTAGAATCATTTGTTTTGATAAATCCCTTAAATTTTGAGTATGCTCTTTTTATGATGCAAATGAGGCACATAGAATTGAGGATAACTCTCTATTACCCTTGGTATACAACTTTGAGTATTACAAGATTAAACTTAAGTACCACGGTTTTCTTCCTTATATCAAATCCCCTTTTTGAGGAATCTCCACAAGTTGGAGTCTCTCACACCTTAAACAAATGATCTTAATCAAAACTGGAGTAAGGAGGAAGTAGAGACACACAAGAACTCAACCACAAAAACAAAACGCACACAAGTCAAGAAGAGAGCACAAGAATCAAAACAACGGAGTCACAACTCAAGAACACACTCAAATCTCTATCTAATGAAACAACAGCATGGTCACGGAGTCTCAGAGTTGTAATATGATCAAGGTATGCTTGTATACTGCTCCAAGGCGCCTAGGTGGTCCTTTTATGGTCCTAAGGGACCTAGGAGCCGTGGAGCTCTATTTGGAAGGCCCTGGTTGCCTTATGTCCGCGGGAGCACCGGACTGTCCGGTGCACACTGGACACTGCATAGTCATCGGTTCCCTTTGTTAATTAGCCGAGCCGACTGTTGTCAGTCATTGGTCACTTGGCACACCTAACAATCCAGTGCAACCTGGTGACCGTTGGTTTGGCTGACGTGGTCGATGCTGATTCCGTGGCCGACCGTTGGCCAGGAGCGCGGCTGACACACCAGATAGTCTAGTGCATACCAGACAGTCCGGTGAATTATAGCCATCGAGCCTTAGCACTTTCTCGAGAGTGGCCTGTTCGGTCAGGTGATAGCCTGGGCACCAGACATTGTCTAGTGTACACCAGACAGTCTGGTGCTCCCCAGACTGGCACATGTTTGGCTAATCTTAGCCAAACACCATTTCTCCAAAATGGTTCGACTTGAGAAGTTTCCTAGCACTTAAATGAACATAGTTAGCAACTAAAACAATTTACTAAGTGCTAGAATCATACCTTGTTCATTTAATGTGATAGGATTTGCAATATACACTAAATGCACTTTTTCTATGTTTCTCAATTTGCCTTACAAATACATGTGCTTATGCTCATACATTAAGGTGTTAGTCAAAGATAATGTGTTGTGCATTTAATCACCAAAACAAACTAGAAATGCCCAAGGGCACATTTCCCTTTCAATACATCAATCAGAAAATCACCACATACATCATACACACCACATATCTCACAAAGACCACAAATCTCACAAGTTTCTTCACAAAGACCACAAAAGTCACATGTATCACAAAATAGTTCACAAAACTCACAAGTGCTCATAGAAATAAGTCCAAAAAACATCCAATGTATGCCACAAACATGTCTCACAACTAAGTTTAGAAGAACATCAATGAAGTGGCGAGCTTGACTAGGTTGGCGAAGGGTTGGGTGAACCGTGAGGGTTGTTCGATGTCACCGATTTGTTCTGCACAGAGAAGAGATTGCATGTGTGGGACCAGATGAATATATATCATACACGACTAAAATTTTCATACTCACATGAGTAGAAAACTAAGGAGGCTTAGCTGCAGGGAACAATGGAGGTGGTGGAGCAAAACCAGATCTAGTGCCAAGGCTATGCATGTATTGAAACATCTCTGCCATCCTCTGTTGATCCGCCAAGCGAGCCGCCCGCTTTGCCCTTATCCTCGCCTCCATCTCCATACGTTCCCTCCTCTCTTATTCTAGCTGGGACTGTAATACTTCACCCCAATGTTATTATAATGCCAAGAGAAGGTATATAACTCAATGAATGACAAGGCACAAAAGCACTAACTTGGAGTTCTTGTATGTGATGTTGTGAGCTGTCTTGCTAAGGTCGTATGGCTGGGCTCACACACGTGCTCCTTGCTTGCACCTGAGGTAGAGTGGGAGTGGAGGACGAGTCGATTGCCCTGTCGCCATTCTAGCACCGTCCATGCCTCTTGCCTCCTCCGACCCTCATAAGGACATATCCGTTGATGTCCTTGATCTTCGAATTGTAATGTATCCCATGAACCTCCTTTGCCATATGGCAATGTACTCACTAAGGTAGTTGTGGATGGTGGGGTTGCTATACACCTGGGGCCCGTCCTCTGGTTGTAGGTGACGTCGGACATCGTCTTGCCCTTATGGGCCATAGCATACGTCGACAAGATGGAGCAAGGCTGGCCACCATGTGATGCCGACTGCGAGAAAACCAACTAGATGGTTAGAAATCATGCATAATCGAAAGTTAGACTAAATAAAATAAATCGTGTACCCATGCTTTTGTGTATTTGGTGAGGCTACAACTGCCTTGGTGGTGGGAGGCACCTTGCATCATCAAACGCTGGTCCCAGCAAGCGTTATGCGCCTTATCCCACTCGTTGTAGCACCACCTTTGCACCATCTGATCCTAGCACTTAGGAAGAGCGACACAACAATAAGGAATCATCTACAGGAAATCAAGTACATGACATATCAGAAGATAAAATTAAGCATATTTAATATCAATAATAATGTTCTGTAGTTACCTGTAAGTATTGGTCCTGAATAAATGACATGGTTCTAGCGTCCTTCTTGCTCACCTTCTCTCCAAAGACAGAGGCATGGAAATTTATGATTGTCTAGATGTGTGCCTCGTAGTGCATGTCCATGACGAGCTTCTTACAACACGTGGTAGCAATCACATCCGCCCTGGCCTCATATCTAGGCTCGCATCTAAAGAAATCTTGCATACAAACATGATGTATCCATACATTATTTCAAGAATGTGCAATGAATGTGACATATTAAACGATATAGTGCGAGGAAGACTTACCCACAGCTCTTACTTCTCCCACTCTACCTTGTTGTTGAATTCCCTGCCATCCTGAACCACTACATCGGGGGCGACGGTGTAGTGATCGAAGGAATCGACTTGAGAAGTGTGTCCATCGTACTCAATAATCCCAGGGAAGTGTTTCCTAACCAACAGGTCGAGGATGCCATTGGGGTTACATTTGTGAACACCTACATTCTCCATAGCCGTCTAAGACCTGTCCAAGTCATTAAGAAAAGTATTAGCTTCTATTTTGAATATGAACATATAATATGAAGAAGCAGCGAGAACATCAAAAGACACATACCTTTCCCCCTCTGGTCGAATAGTCGGGCACCTTTCATGAAGTATCGGTCGCTGAGGGAGACTCACAGGACCTTGCAAGTAGACTCCCGTCGAACTAGAGGTGCCAGAACCAAAGGCGTCCTATTGCGCCTCCTCGTCAAACAGAGACGCATCATTGTCGTTGTCCTGCTGCGTCGTATCGACGGTGGACTGATGCACCGTATCGTCCACCTGTTGGTGCACATCCGCGTTCTGCTAGGGCACCTGCGCCTCCTCCTTTGTCCTATAGGTGGTCCTCCTCCCCCTCCCCCTACTCCGCCTCATCCTCATCCCACCGCCTACCATCTATGTCCAATCACCTGCAATAAGAGTAAGAAAATAAGCACCAATACAAATACGTATTTAGAAATAGATGCAAAATAAATAAAATATAATATTACATCGATTAAAAATAATCTTTATGATCGAGATTAGTCGGATCATAAGTCTCATCATCACTATCAACCATTTCATAGTCAACATCATTTGAAGGCGCAAGTTTGTCATCGTCATTGTCATTGCCTAAATGTAATCCTTCAAGCATTTCTAAGTCATTCTCGTTTTGCACCTCATCCTCCTCCTCGACAACAACCATCTCAATATCTACTTCCATTTCGATTGCTTCGGTTAAGTCTATCTCATATGTGTTTGGGCTAAGTTATAATCTTCATGGTTTGGAACAGGTAATTAACCATGTGGTGATACCTTATACACAACATTCCAACCCTTAAGATGCTCTTTCGTTTGGCACGCATATGAGAGATAATACACTTGTGTGTCCTGTTGGGCCATGATATAGACATCGTCTTCTGGTAAGATGGAATCCTATCGAATTTCGATTAGCCCCATATTAGGATGTGTCCATCTCATCACTTCAGGGTCAAACCAATAACATTTGAATATCACTGGAGTAAGAGGTTTGGAACCATGAAAATTGAGTTCATATATTTCTTCAATTCTTCCATAATACTCGACATCGTCAAGGTCGAGCGTAAAAAATCTAGAATACGTGGTTTTTTGATTGGACCAAGTTTGGTCGTAGCTTGTTGTGCAAAAATGGTATCCGTTAACATCATACCCAGAAAATGTCCTGACCCTAGAGGCAAAGCCATTGGCCACCTGTCTTAACTCGACACTCATAGACGGATCTCTCTGGCCATGCAAGTTCAAACACGCTAGATTGTTATATTATTCGAATGTAAGAGTAATTTCAAATGACAAACTAAGTATGATACTTTCTGTTTGAACCAGGAAATGAAATAGGACAATCCATTTCCAGCACCCTTTCAAAGAAGGGTATCATATTCCTGTGGAGTTGGATCCCTTGATCGACGCCGGAATTCATCAAGAAATTGTTGCATGTACAACGTCAGCTTGTCAAGGTTGGTCAACAGATATAGCATGATATGGTGCCACTCTTCATGTCTCAGGGTCTTGGTGGTCGAACCACTTGCGCTTCCGAGTTGCTCTTGAAAAATGCTGAGGTTTGATTCATTTTCGCCATCATTGTAATGAGGGGGTGGATTATGCATTTAGGCACGCTCAGGAGTTTGTCACCCTAGTAAGTTGTTGTGAAGTTTGACACCTCCTCCAGTATGTAAGCGTGTGCAATGGAAGCCTCGATTTTTCATTTATTTCTACATTTCTTTCGAATAGTCTTTATACATCTCTCGATTGGATAGCACCAATATCCCTACATGCCCCCATTTGTGCCTCATATGGGAGATGCAGAATCAAATGCTTCATCAGATTGAAGAAGCCAGGTGGATAGATCTTCTCCAACTTACACCGTAACATGGGTGCTATTCTTTCCAAGTTTGTAATCACGGCCCGAAATAACTCTTTTGCACAAAACTGGTGGAAGAAATAGCTCAACTCTGCAAGCACTAGCCAGACATGCTCAAGGACTTAGCCTCGAATCATCGCTGAAAGAATTCATTCAATCCATACTCTTCATCCCTAAAACTTGCATAGTATATGAGTTCACTCCCCTACTCAAGTTAGCTGCATTCCCATAAGGGAGCATTAACATCTTGATCCACTCTAGTATTTCCTGCCTCTAAGCCTTGCTCAGGACAAACTCGGCCTTTGGCCTTCTCCATGTCTTTCCACTACTAGGCGACTTCATCTCTTGGTTTGATCTATCACATAATGCTGATAGATCCACTCTTGTCTTTACGTTATCCTTTGACTTATCAGGAATGTCCATGATTGTTTCCCAAAGTTCCTCGGTGACATTCTTTTCAGTGTGCATCACGTCAATGTTTGTGTGGAAGGAGAAGGTCATCATAATAGGGGAGCCAAGTCAAGCCCGACTTGTGCGTCCACATATGTTGCTCACCATATCCCACAAAACCACCTTCTGGATTGACCACAAGACCATCTATCTATTGATGAACTTTAGCACTAGTCATCATTGCAGGTGCATGGTCTGTCACTACAACACCTTTCTTGAAGTTCTTGATGTTTAGTCTGAATACATGGCCATGAGGGAGAAATTATCGATGTTTGTCGATTGACGAATATTTGCACCCTTCTTTAACCAAATGAACCTAGGAGCTTCCATGCAAACTGGGCATGGGAACTTACCGTGAACACAGAGGCAGAGAATAGCCGATACACTCAGAAGTCATGCATGGAGTACTGGTACCAAACATGCATTTTGAAGTTCTTGTTTGTTGCTCGATCGTATGTCCATACCCCTTCCTCCCAAGCACGGACCAATTCATCAATCATAGGCTCTATGTACACACCCATTTTATTCCTCGGGTGTCCAGGAATTATCAACAACAAGAACATGTTCTGTCATTGAAAGCATACAATGTCGGACATTGAGGGGGATAACGAACATGGGTCAACATATGTATGGGGCATCCATAAGTCCATAAGGATTGAACCCATGTGGCCATCGCAACACGTACATTACGAGCCTCTTCAACTTTCACATGGTGAATGACATCAAAGTGGGTCCATGATTCACCATTGGATGCATGTACCATGTTGTCAGGATTGTATCATTTGCCATTTTTGTGCCATGTCATCTATTTCGCGGATTTCTCGGTCATATAAAGCCACTGGATCCTCGGTATGAATGGAAGGTGGCATAGGATTGTCATGGGAATGTCGAGCTATCTCTTTTGTCCATCACCAAAGTCTACCTCCATAAACCTAGATGATTTACAATTCAGGCAGTACTTTGCCTCCGTGTATTCTTTCCTAAATAGGATATAGCCCTTCAGACAAGCATGTATATGCTCATACGTCATCTTGAGTGCACGAAAGAGTTTTTGTGCCTCGTACATGCTCTTTGGCAGAATGTGATCCTCTAGAAGCAAGCTACCAATAGCTGTCAACAGACCATCGAAGGCGTCTTAATACCATTATTCGTCCAATGGCATATAGTTGAGAAACCTTTGTCTTGTCGTGATGGGGTTTCTGTGCCATGTCAAACATGTTGTAGAACGCCTTCGCGATCACCTCTGGCTCATCCTCCGTAAGTCCTTTGATGAAATGTGCATCATGATAGTCATTCAACATGTTTGCTACCCTGACATCAGCATTATAATCCTCAATGTGTTGTCTCACCACCTCTTCTCTCGTATAATGCGCTTCACCATAGAAGATCCACCGAGTATAGTTTGGCGTAAATCCATTCTTCCAAATATGTTCTCCTATGGCCTTCTTTGTTTGTCTTTTCCTATTTGCACATTTACTTCATGGATATGGGACTAGACTCGCTCCTTTAGTAGCTTCGTCAAATGCCCATTCCAAGAAAGCATCAAAATTTGTAATCCATTCACGGGTGACATCATCCCTTCTTACGTGGCCATGTACATCACTCATAGTCCTCCATCCTCTAACATATATAATAGCATAGTGTAATATAAACTTGTAATACATCTACAATACATTCCTACCTTCTAATAGTTGAGGATAGGCCTAAACCCATCCGTGGTTGCATAGATGGGGTTAGTTTCCATGCTATACTATGGCCTGAGACAGAATTTCAGCAGCACCTCCCCGCTGTTTTCCAAATATATGTCTTATCAAGGAGAGTGTGTATCCGGAGAACAACATGAAGATGACACCGAAACTCTATTTTGGATCAGAGTATAACATGGAAACTGACCCCATCTACGCAACCACGGGCTGTCCAAAAAAACCTAGACAATTTAAAACAGATACGGTTATAGATATGCAAAAATTTGCATATTCGAATGAGAGATGCCTAACTTGGTTACGTGATCTACGACCATGGTACAGAAATAGTGGTTATACCTTGGGTGGCAGTGAAGTCAGGCTAGAGGTGATGTCAGTGCATGGTGACGCGACATGGTGCGGACAGACCCACATCAGCTAGGAAGACAGTCAAGTGGCCTAGGAACTATGGCTCGGACAGTATCTTCTCTGCAAAAAAGTGAAAGAGAAATATGCCCTTGGGCCATTTCTATAAGTGTTTTGGTGATTAGATGTCCAACACAAATGTTTTGAACTCTTATGTGATAAATAAAGTGAGAAGTGCAAATCATATAACAAGGTATGTTTCTAGACTTAGTACATTGTTTTTGAGTACTAACATGGTTATCTAAGTGCTAGAAACAGTGTTGAGAAGAGAAGAAACGGATTGGAAAAGAGTTGGTTGTGTACAGCCAACTCCAGCTCGGCCTGGCACACCGAACTGTCTGGTGGTGCACCGGACTGTCCGGTGGAGCACCGGACATTGTCCGGTGACTCAGGCTGGTCGACGGTGAACCAGCTTCTCTCAGGAAACGACGGAGTTGTATGGCTATAATTCACCGGACTGTCCGGTGAGTCATCCACGACGAACTCGTCGCTCTCGGGAATAGAAAAAGGTGATGTGGCTATAATTCACCAGACTGTCCGGTGGTGCACCGGACTGTCCGGTGAGCCAACGGTGCCAGCGGCAACGGTCATTCGCGCGATCAACGCGTGAGATGTGGCCCACTCACACGGTCGGCTGGGTGCACCGGACTGTCCGGTGTACACCAGACAGTGTCCGGTGCGCCAACCAGCCCCGAGGAGCAACGGTCGGATGCACCCGATACGGAAGGAGATCGCGCACCGGACAAGCTACAGTGGCTGTCCGATGGCGGACCGGACTGTCCGGTGCGCCACTCGACAGAAGGCAAGGATAGCCTTCCATGTTGATCTCCAACGGCTCCTAGCTGCCTTGGGGCTATAAAAGGGACCCCTAGGCGCATGGAGGAGTACACCAAGCATTCTCTAAGCATACTAAGACATCTAGACTCCGCCTCCATGCATTTGATTCATAGTGTTAGTGATTTGAGCTCCCTTCGAGTTGCGAACTCCCTGTGCTGTGATTTGAGCTCAAGTCTTGGCTTGTGTGCGTGTGTGTGCTGCGGATTGAATCTTGTGTGTGTTGCTTTTCCCTCCCTTACTTCTGTGTTTCTTTTGTGATCATCACTGTAAGGGCGAGAGGCTCCAACTTGTGGAGATTCCTTGCAAACGGGAGAAAAACTATAAGGAAGAAAGCTGTGGTATTCAAGTTGATCATTGGATCACTTGAAAGGGGTTGAGTGCAACTCTCATCCATTGGGACGCCACAACGTGGAAGTAGGCAAGTGTTACTTGGCCGAACCACGGGATAAAAATCGCGTGTCTCGTATGTTGCTTCTTGTGATTGCTTTGTTCGCACGAGCGTGTTCCATAGCCACTTGATTTCACTAACTCCTTAACAATCAAGTTTGTGGCTATTTAGTGTTTAATTTTACAGGATCACCTATTTACCCCCCCCTCTAGGTGCTCTCAATTGGTATCATAGCTGTACTCTTCATTTAAGGGACTAACTGCCCGAAGAGATGGATCCTAAGGGTAAGGGGATGGTGATTAACGACAAGGAGAATGAGTCCCTCCTCAACGAGCCAAGAGACGACAAGCCTACCGACTCCGGCTCGAGTCACAAGAGGAGGGACGGGAAGAAGAAGAGACGCATCAAGAAGATCATCTACTACGACAGCGATGCAACCACTTCTTCTCCAAGGGACGACGACGACAATGACTCCTCATCCAAGAGAAAAATGGTCAATCAAAATTATTCTTTTGATTACTCTCGTATTCCATACAATTCGAATGCCCATTTACTTTCTATTCCTCTTGGAAAACCCCCACACTTTGATGGAGTGGATTACTCATCTTGGAGCCATAAAATGCGTAGTCATCTATTTTCTCTCCATCCTAGCATTTGGGAAATTATGGAAAATGGGATGCATTTTGATAGTTCGGATAATTCTGTGCATATAAATGAACAAATTCATAAAAATGCCCAAGCTACTACTGTCTTGCTAGCTTCACTTTGTAGGGATGAATATAATAAAGTGAGTGGCTTGGACAACGCTAAGCAAATCTAGGACACCCTCAAGATATCTCATGAGGGAAACAATGCCACTATGATCACCAAGATGGAGCTAGTGGAAGGCGAACTGGGGAGATTTGCGATGATCAGGGGGGAGGAGCCAACACAAACCTACAACAGGCTCAAGACCCTGGTCAACAAGATCCGAAGCTACGGAAGCACAAGATGGACGGATCATGATGTCGTCCGACTCATGCTAAGGTCATTTACTATAATTGACCCCCATCTTGTCAACCTCATCCATGAAAATCCCAGGTACACCAAGATGACGCCCAAGGAAATCCTTGGAAAATTCGTGAGCGGGCGCATGATGGTAAAGGAGGCACGATACGTGGACGATGCGCTAAATAGTCCACTACCCATCTACGAGCCGCAGCTCGTTGCTCTCAAAGCAACAAGCTGCAAGGAGGCGCTACCAAGAAAGGTAGCTCAAGTGGAGGCTACCGGACTCAACGAGGACGAAATGGCGCTTATCATCAAGCGCTTCAAGACAGCGCTTAAAGGATGCAAGGAATACCCAACAAAAACAAAACAAGGGGAAAGCGCTCCTGCTTCAAATGCGGTAAGACTGGTCATTTCATTGCATAATGCCCCGATAATGATAATGACCAGGGACAAGAAAAGAGCGGGAAGAAGGAAAAGAAGAAGAATTACAGGAAGGCGAAGGGCGAGGCGCATCTAGGAAATGAATGGGATTCTGACTGCTCGTCATTAGACTCTGACGATGAAGGACTTGCTGCCTCGGCCTTCGACAAGTCTTCACTCTTCCCTAATGAACGCCATACATGTCTTATGGCCAAGGAAAGGAAGGTACATGTTCAAGATACCCCTAAGTACACTTCTTCTAGCGATGAGGAATCCTCTGATGATGAAGTAGATTACTCTGATTTATTTAAGGGGTTAGATCGAGCTAAAGTAGAGAAAATTAATGAATTAATTGATGCTCTCAATGAAAAAGATAGATTGCTAGAAAAGCAAGAGGATATTTTATATGAGGAACATGACAAATTTGTTAGTGTGCAAAAATCTCTTGCTTTAGAAATTAAGAGAAATGAAATGCTATCTTCTGAGTTATTTGCTTGCCATGAATCTATCTCTAGTTTAAAGAATTTAAACAATGAATTAAAAGCTAAGCTAGAGGAAGTTAGTAAAACTAGTTCATGTGTAGAGCACATTATTATTTGTAATAGATGTAAGGATTTTGATGTTGATGTCTGTGATAAACATCTTGCCTCTATTACTAAATTGAACAATGAAGTGGCAAGTCTTAATGCTTAACTTAAGACTTGCAAAGTTGATTTTTATAAACTAAAATTTGCTAGGGATGCCTACACTGTTGGTAGACACCCCTCAATTAAGGATGGGCTTGGTTTTTGAAAGGAAACCAAGAACTTAACAAGTCAAAGGACTCCCGTTCTCAACAAGGAGAAAGGGAAGGCCCCTATGGCTAGTAGCCCCCAAAAGTATCATGCCTACATTTATGATAGGAAATTTACTAGGAATGCTCATAATGATGGATACTATGATCATGCTATGATTGCTTCCAGCTCTACCTATGATTGTGGTAGAAATAGGCCTAGGCGCAATCATGTTGTGTCTCATGCGCTTAGGAGAAATTATACTACTCATGCTTCTAGGAAAATGTGCAATGAACCCACTACTGTTTTTCATGCTTGCAACACTTCTTTTGTACTTTCATGTAAGAACAAAAATAGTTGCTAGGAAGTTGGGATCCAAAGGCAAGGGAGACAAGACTTGTATTTGGGTTCCAAAAGTTATTGTGGCTAACCTTGTAGGACCCAACAAGAGTTGGGTACCTAAAACCCAAGATTAAATTGCCTTGCAGGTTTATGCATCCGGGGGCTCAAGCTGGATTATCGACAACGGATGCACAAACCACATGACGGGGGAGAAGAAGATGTTCACATCCTATGTCAAGAACAAGGATTCCCAGGACACAATCATATTTGGAGATGGGAATCAAGGCAAGGTCAAAGGTTTGGGAAAGATAGCCATCACAAGCGAGCACTCCATTTCAAATGTATTTTTAGTAGAGTCGCTAGGATACAATCTTCTGTTTGTAAGTCAATTGTGCCACATGGGTTACAATTGTTTGTTTACAAATGTTGATGTATCTGTCTTTAGAAGGAATGATGGTTCATTAGCATTTAAGGGTGTATTAGACGGCAAGCTCTATTTAGTTGACTTTTCGAAAGAGAATGTCGGTCTAGATGCATGCTTAATCGCTAAGACTAATATGGGTTGGCTGTGGCATCGCCGTCTAGCACATGTTGGGATGAAGAACCTTCATAAACTTCTAAAGGGAGATCATGTGTTAGGACTAACCGATGTCTGTTTTGAGAAAGATAGACCTTGTGCAGCATGTCAGGCAGGAAAACAGGTGGGAAGCACTCATCATAGCAAGAACGTGATGACAACATCAAGACCATTGGAGCTTCTTCACATGGACCTCTTTGGACCCGTTGCCTACCTTAGCATCGAGGGAAGTAAGTATGGTCTTGTAATTGTTGATGACTTTTCCTGCTTCACTTGGGTGTTCTTTTTGCAGGACAAATCAGAAACCCAAGGGACCCTAAAGCGCTTCTTAAGGAGAGCTCAAAATAAGTTTGAACTCAAGGTGAAGAAGATAAGAAGCGACAATGGGTCCGAATTCAAGAATCTGCAAGTTGAGGAGTATCTTGAGGAGGAAGGCATCAAGCACGAGTTCTCCGCTCCCTATACACCATAGCAAAATGGTGTAGTAGAGAGGAAGAATAGGACGCTAATCGACATGGCGAGAACGATGCTTGGAGAGTTCAAGACGCCTGAGCGGTTTTGGTTAGAAGTTGTGAACACAGTCTACCACGCCATAAACTGGCTCTATCTACATCGTCTCCTCAAGAAGACCTCCTATGAACTCCTGACCGGTAACAAACCCAATGTTTCTTACTTTCGTATATTTGGGAGCAAATGCTACATTCTGGTGAAGAAAGGTAGACATTCTAAATTTGCTCCCAAGGCAGTAGAAAGGTTTTTACTAGGGTATGACTCAAATACAAAGGCGTATAGAGTCTTCAACAAATCATCGGGTTTGGTTGAAGTCTCTAGCGACGTTGTATTTGATGAGACTAATGGCTCTCCAAGAGAGCATGTTGATCTTGTTGATGACATAGATGAGGATGAAGTTTCGACAGCCGCAATGCACACGATGGCGATAGGCGATGTACGACTATAGGAACCACATGAAGAAGATCAACCATCTTCCTCAACAATAGTGCGTCCCCCAACTCAAGACGATGTATAGGTACCTTAAGAAGAAGGGCAGGATCAAGGGGGAGCACAGGAAGATCAAGTGATGGAGGAAGAAGCACCACGGGTCCCTCCAACTCAAGTCCGAGCGACGATCCAAAGACATCACCCCGTCGATCAGATTCTGGGTGACATTAGCAAGGGAGTAACTACTCACTCAAGATTAGCTAATTTCTATGAGCATTACTTATTTGTCTCTTCTATTGAGCCTTTCAGGGTAGAAGAGGCCTTGCAGGATCCGGACTGGGTGTTGGCCATGCAGGAAGAGCTCAACAACTTCAAGAGAAATGAAGCCTGGAGCCTGGTGCCACGTTCGAAGCAAAACGTTGTGGGAACCAAGTGGGTGTTCCGCAACAAGCAAGACGAGCATGGAGTGGTGACAAGAAACAAGGCTCGACTTGTGGCAAAAGGTTATGCCCAAGTCGCAGGTTTGGATTTCGAGGAGACTTTTGCTCCTGTGGCTAGGCTAGAGTCAATTCGGATACTATTAGCCTATGTTGCTCACCATTCCTTTAGGTTATTCCAAATAGACATGAAGAGCGCTTTCCTCAATGGGCCAATCAAGGAGGAGGTATACGTGGAACAACCCCCTGGCTTTGAGGATGACAGTCTTTTGAGGAGTTTAGCAGGGTGTTGACACAAAATTTTGAGATGTCGATGATAGGCGAGTTGACCTACTTCCTTGGGTTCCAAGTGAAGCAACTCAAGGACGGCACCTTCATCTCCCAAACAAAGTATACTCAGGATCTTCTCAAGAGGTTTGGGATGAAGGACGCCAAGCCCGTGAAGACACCGATGGGAACTAACGGGCATGTTGACCTCAACAAAGGAGGTAAGTCTGTTGATCAAAAGGCATACCGGTCCATGATAGGTTCATTACTTTATTTATGTGCCAGTAGACCGGACATTATGCTTAGTGTATGCATGTGTGCTAGATATCAATCCGACCCCAAGGAATGTCACCTTGTGGACGTTAAGCGAATTCTTAGGTATTTAGTTGCTACGCCTTGCTTCAGGATCTAGTATCCAAAGGGGTCTACCTTTGATTTGATTGGATACTCAGACTCTGATTATGCCGGGTGCAAGGTTGATAGGAAGAGCACATCAGGGATGTGCCAGTTTCTAGGAAGGTCCCTGGTGTCCTGGAGTTCCAAGAAACAAACATCTGTTGCCCTATCCTCCACTGAGGCCGAGTACATTACCGTAGGACAGTGTTGCGCGCAACTACTTTGGATGAGGCAAACCCTCTGGGACTTTGGTTACAATCTAAGCAAAGTCCCACTCCTATGTGACAATGAGAGTGCAATCCGCTTGGCGAATAATCCTATTGAACACAGCCGCACTAAGCACATAGACATCCGGCATCACTTCCTGAGAGACCACCAGCAAAAGGGAGATATCGAGGTGTACCATATTAGCACCGAAAACCAGCTAGCTGATATCTTCACTAAGCCTTTAGATGAGAAAAGGTTTTGCAGGTTGCGTAGTGAGCTAAATGTCTTAGATTCGCGTAACTTGGATTGATCTATAGCATACATGTGTTCTATGCCTTTGATCATGTTACTTTGTGCATTTAAATCAATTATTGATTGTTTGTGGTGCTCAAGTTGTACAAGTCACCCCCGGACCTTACAAGTCCTTATGCAAATGATGCACATGTTTAGGGGGAGCTGTGCTACAACTTGATCCTTTTGAGACTAATTTGTTTGTTCGAGTACACTTGATGTAGTCTCAAAGGTACATTGAAAGGGAAAGTGAACTTGAACGACACAAAGACTTCCACTGCACTCCGGTATTAGTGTATTTAATTCCAAGTTCATATTTGTGCTCTCATTGCCTTTTTGCTCTTAATTGACATTTTTGGTGAGGCAATGGGGTTAGAGGGCCAAGAATGATCCCGTTTTGGTGCTTAATGCCAAAGGGGGAGTAAATTAAGGCCAAAGCAAATGGATCAGCCAACCACTTGTGAGTTTCAAAAATAGTAGAGTTAGAATTTGCATTTTGCCCAAAATCCTCTTATTGCAAAATTTGGTCTCTTATGGGGGAGAATTTTGATTATGGGAAAAGGGGGAGTTTTTAGCACTTAATCAATTCTACTCATGGAAATCTCTCTATTTGACCAAACAAGTGTGTTTGACTTAGAGATAGGAAAAAGAATTTGATTTGCAAAAACAAACCAAGTGGTGGCAAAGAGTGATCCAAATATGCCAAATTATAGTCAAAAACAATTTGGTCTTCAATTGCATTGATTTTGCACTTCTTTTGTTGCTTTTTGATGTGTTGGCATAAATCACCAAAAATGGGGAGATTGAAAGGGAAATGTGCCCTTGGGCCATTTCTATAAGTGTTTTGGTGATTAGATGTCCAACACAAATGTTTTGAACTCTTATGTGATAAATAAAGTGAGAAGTGCAAATCATATAACAAGGTATGTTTCTAGACTTAGTACATTGTTTTGAGTACTAACATGGTTATCTAAGTGCTAGAAACAGTGCTGAGAAGAGAAGAAATGGATTGGAAAAGAGTTGGCTGTGTACAGCCAACTCCAGCTCGGCCTGGCACACCGGACTGTCCGGTGGTGCACCGAACACTGCATCGGACAGTGTCCGGTGGAGCACCGGACAGTGTCCGGTGACACAGGCTAGTCGACGGTGAACCAGCTGCTCTCGGGAAACGACGCAGTTGTACGGCTATAATTCACCGGACTGTCCGGTGGTGCACCGGATTGTCCGGTGAGTCATCTGCGACGTACTCGTCGCTCTCGGGAATAGAAAAAGGCGACGTGGCTATAATTCACCAGACTGTCCGGTGGTACACCGTACTGTCAGGTGAGCCAACGGCGCCAGCGCCAATGGTCATCCGCGCGATCAACGCGCGAGACGTGGCCCGCTCCAACTGTTGGCTCGGTACACCGGACTATCCGGTGTGCACCGGACAGTGTCCGGTGCGGCAACCAGCCTTGAGGAGCAACGGACGGATGCGCCCGATATGGAAGGAGATCACGCACTGGACAAGCTACAGTGGCTGTCCGGTGGCGCACCGGACTGTCCGGTGCGCCACTCGACATAAGGCAAGGATAGCCTTCCATGTTGATCTCCAACGGCTCCTAGCTGCCTTGGGGCTATAAAAGGGACCCCTAGGCGCATGGAGGAGTACACCAAGCATTCTCTAAGCATACTAAGACATCTAGACTCTGCCTCCACGCATTTGATTCATAGTGTTAGTGATTTGAGCTCCCTTCGAGTTGCGAACTCCCTGTGCTGTGATTTGAGCTCAAGTCTTGGATTGTGTGCGTGTGTGTGCTGTGGATTAAATCTTGTGTGTGTTGCTTTTTCCTCCCTTACTTCTATGTTTATTTTGTGATCATCACTGTAAGGGCGAGAGGCTCCAACTTGTGGAGATTCCTCGCAAACGAGAGAAAAACTACAAGGAAGAAAGTCGTGGTATTCAAGTTGATCATTGGATCACTTGAAAGGGGTTGAGTGCAACTCTCATCCATTGGGACGCCACAACGTGGAAGTAGGCAAGTGTTACTTGGACGAACCACGGGACAAAAATCGCGTGTCTCGTGTGTTGCTTCTTGTGATTGCTTTGTTCACACGAGCGTTTTCCATAGCCACTTGATTTCACTAACTCCTTAAAGATCAAGTTTGTGGCTATTTAGTGTTTAATTTTACAGGATCACCTATTCACCCCCCTCTAGGTGCTCTCAAAAAGGAACACAAGCATGTAAATACAAATTTTGACAACATGTCCCCTACACGGTGAGGTTTCTAAAACCTGCAAAATAAGTAACCTCGCAACTACACCATATAACATAGTATGTAAAAGAGCCTAGTACATGAGATTGAGTAAAATTGTTGTCTTTGAACTGTATACGTTTAACTCAAGAAACTATTTTGTTGATTTTATTTCTAGTCTTGTTTTTGTAGTTTTGACCTATAGGACTAGGAACAAACAAACTTCAAAATGCAATTCACATTAACATATACTAAATGAATTAAGGATTAACTAGTCAATCGGTATGCTCATGTCAGAAGTTTAAACCTCAAATGACATTTGGGCAACATAAGACACACAATGAGCCATCAAATATCAACAAGATCACAAACAGAATAAAATTACCAAAACATATTAAGCTAAACATTCCCTATTGTGAGCGAATAATTATTGTCGCATCAATTCTCTAGTGATTTAGAACAAATGAGACAACACATAGGCAAAGTGCACAGGAGCAACCTCTGGTTGGCGGCGACAGTGGCATGGTGGTGGTGCGGCTCAGGAACACTGGAAAGGGGTGGGGTGGCCATGCGTGGCAGTGCCTAGTCACCTGCGGTGGTGCGGAGGTTTAGAGGCCGATGGCAATGGCACGGTCTCTGGGTGTTGTAACTACGAAAGCTCTGAGGACCGTTGCTGGAGGTCAGCACGGCTCCAACATTGCGGCGACAGGGCACGACAGCGAGGGGGCCGGATCTTGCAGGACCCACCTTGGCGGTGGCGTGAAGGAGGAGAGAGGCGACAATGGCGTGAAGGAGAAGGGGAGAGAGACAACGTCGTGTGAAGGGAGTAAAGGAGACGGCCATGTAGTTAGGGTTATGTGCCAACGCTTTGCCGAGTGTCCGAGATCTGACACTCGACAAAGATTTTTTTTTATTTTTAAAAAAATATTTGTCGAGTGTGCGCTATAATATGTACTCAGCAAAGAAGTGCTTGTGTACGTTAGGGTTATGGATGACCATTTGTCAAGTGCAAGACATAAGATACTCAGCAAATAAAACTTTTGCCGAGTGTCTTTCTTGGACACTCGACAAATTATTATTTTGCCAAGTGAACACCTTGGACACTCGACAAAGTTTATTAGCTTTTTTTCTTCTTTTTCTCCCAAATTTTTTGTGGTGTGTTCCTACATTCTCTAGACCTATATGTTCAATTTTGGCGCAATTATCAAAATGTTTGCTATACCTATTACATTTAGTTCATTTAATTGATTTCCTTGTGCGTGTGCTGCTCCGGGTTGGTTAGGGCCACTCACTAGTAGTTAGTTGAAAGCAGATTGTGTTCATGATGTGAACTCCAAGAAAGTTTGTGAGAGAAAGAGTGGACCCATTATTAAGTATACAAGCCAAATCATTAGAGAGTTATTACATGAGTAGGCTTTTAGTTATCTATATGTGACATGGTAACACCATAAAACCCATTAGTTATACACAAAATGTTAACAAATAAATGCTTCAAATATATAAGCAATATTTTATGAAATAGTTTATACTCAATATCATCATTCGAAGTAATGTTTGATGTTGTATATCAATAGGCATGTTACTTTAGGATAAAACCAAAATAACTTATGATTTATATTGCAACGAGGTGAGTACATATTAAATCACCTTGAATTTCCTTTTAACATTCAACTATGCAAAGTGGATCACTGATATAATAATAAGCACTTAAACTTTTACATTCATTATCTATGCCAAATTAATCATCCATTTAGAACAGTAGGAGAATTTAGCGATTTAGCGATGGCCGTTGGACTCAGAAATCTAGAGAGGATCGAGGTGCGGGTTTGCAATATTCCAAGACTGCATAAGCATTCTACTTTGTTTTTTAGCAACGCATCGTATATTAGCGGTTCTACTAGTTGTTGTCCATATACTTTTGATCAAGCTCAAGACAAAAATTATACTTTTTTTCAAAACTCTACATCCAAAATGTCAAATATGTGTACAAACAACATATGGGCCATTGGTGCCCTTTGGCATTGGAGGCCTAGAGCGGCCACCCTGCCCCAGGACCAGGCCTGAATCCTAGATCTCTAGTATTGACTAATCACTAGTAGAAAATGTCTTTTGGTTACATTTAATCTCAGTCGTATCTAATGTGAGTACATTTTTACTATTCCCGATTTTTATCAATCATGTATTCCAAAGGGGGCCTTTGGTTAATGTTACCAATTATGACTAAATATCATCTAACCACCCTTTAGTCCTAGTTGGTGCAACATCCAGGACTAAAGCCCCCACCCAAAACTAAGGATCCCTCATAAATAAATTCAAAAGGAGGGCACCTAGCTAGGGCTTGGTCACATGTGTTGTGTGGCTGAGTTGGTAAAAAAGCTACACTCGAGGCAGAAGCCACGATGTTGGACTTGGTCACATCTGTTGGTCGAGTTCGACTCAGGCACACCACATTGTTGTAAGATGGATTCACCATAATTGGAATGTCTTTCTCAAGATCAAATATATGTGCTCTTTAAAATTGATAAATAGCTAGCATGAGAACTAATCAATCTAGCCATCAAAATAATTGAAAAGCTATAAATTTAAAGGAGTAGAGATGCTTATTACCAACCTTCAAGCTATAACTACTAGCTCAAGCCAAAAGCTAATAGTGATAGGCTATACAACACCGGCTCAAGCCACGAGCCCCCAACTAGTACAATACCGGAATTGGGCGCTTTGCCAAGTGCCCGAAGCACTCGGCAAAGCTCGATAAACTCTCGGCAAAAACTTTGCCGAGTGTGACACTCGGCAAAGAGAGCTCGGCGAACAGTACATCAGCAATGGCTTCTTTACCGAGTACTTTTTATCGGGCACTCGGTAAAGACTTTGCTGAGTGTCACTCGGTACTCGGCAAAGAAAAGACATTGTCATGGCGTCTGGTAACAGAGACGACACCTTTGTCGAGTGTTCTAGGTGACACTTGGCAAAGAAATTACCTTTGCCGAGTGTCACCTAATACACTCAACAAAGAGATTACCTCTTTGCCGAGTGTCCACCAGCTAGAGATGGCAATGGTTAAATACCCACCGAGTATTACTACCCCATACCCATACCCACGACACAAAAATAACCCCATCAGGTCACCCATATACACTGGCGGGTATGGATTTACCCCCATACCCATACCCATGTGGGTATGGGTCACACGTACCCACAAAAGCTAAACATCTATCAAAATATTATATGATACAAATGTCAAGTATATTCATCTAAATACCATTACAAAATTTTTAGCATCATTTAACCATTCATTCAACACACCAAAGATAATTGGATAAAGTAGTAACACTAGGATAGTACTACATAGCACATTACATGTTCCATTACATGGTCATTAAATTGTCATTAAGCCTTCTATGACATTATGGCCTAAAAGATTGTTAAATAGTAAAAAAGATGGATGACTAAAATCAAAGTTCGTGCTTGAGCTAAGTTTATATTGGGTATTTTATACCCACGGGTTAACGGGTATGGGCAAAGGCGGAACGTTCTAATACCCGTTTACCCATTGGGTGAAGATTTTTGCCCAATAACAGACCCACGGGTAGAATATTTAGCCCACATACATACCCTAATGGAGTAAATACCCATCAGGTATCGGGTCGCTGGTACCCATTGCCATCTCTACCACCAGCCTACACTCGGCAAAGGGGCCACCAGCGGACCCCTTTGTCAGTTTCTTTGCCGAGTGTGCTAGGAGGCACTCGACAAAGCTTGCTTCTTTGCCGAGTGCCAGGGCCACAGCACTCGACAAAGAAACTTTACCGGTGCCCAGGTGTTCCTTCTCTACCGAGTGCTACTGTAACACCCCAGGATCCACAAACATCCTGAAATGCTACTAAACTACACAACTAACATTCATATATAAAATTTTGACAGCATCTCCTTTGAAAATTTGCATAAACGTGGAAGCAACAGAGTATAAACAGATATCATGATAAGAAAACATACTAGACATTAATAATTTGCTAGCAATGGGAAGATAACCATAACGACATGAATTGAATTAACTAGTGTGCATGACTAGTTAAAGACAAACATCCTTTGACAAGAAGTTTCTAATTAAATCATGACTGTGCCTGGGCAGCGTTATTATGAGAGTGAAGGTGGACGTGCTGCTACTCCCCTCATTCCCAACATGAATCAAGTACCTGCATTGAGTAATGCAAGAGTGAGATGAAACATCTCAGCAAGTGAATTGTTTCGACGAGATATTTAAACCAACAAAAATTGAATTAATCAACATTTTAAAGGGATCACAATTGAGATCAGAAATACTTGTAGATATAGAACTCAATAGTCCCAAAATAACCAATGCCGTCTCATTTCCTCGAACAACCACAATAGGTTGTATAACACTTTCCTGCATCAACAATACCTGCAAATATCACTTCAATGTATGCATAGTAATGCAATGTGTAAGTCCTCTGCCTTCATACCTCTTAGAGTATAAAACCACACCATCTGCAAATACCACTTCAATGAATGCATATGAATGCAATGCATATGTCCTCTGCCTTCATACCTCTAAGGGTATGAAGCCGCATCGTACCCCTCCTCGGGCAACGTACGATGCTAAGTTGTACCGGTACAGTCGGACCATAGGTCACGACAAAACTTCAGATGCAAGTGAATCATGCAATGTATATGGCATGCTACATTTATCAATATATTTCACTTCCTTCACATACAATACAACCTCAAATAATACTTCATTTACCTTTAGATACAATACAACCTCAAATAATACTTCATTTACCTTCAGGGTGTGAATTAATCTCACGAGTCATACTCGAATCATAATCATCATCAATATATGATTGAGCATCAGTATAATGCAAGCAAGTAAAGCATCACCATAGAGTTCAATTATGAAAGAATCCAATACTTTTGAATATTAGAGTGTAGGCAATAGAAATAACAGGTCAGAATGGAAGCAACCACTGCTACATTCACTTGCCTTCATCGAAGAAGAAGAAATGTACTAGGAATGATCTGGAGTGTAGCCACCTGCTAGCGGGCATAAAACTTAGTACAAATATTTCACAAACATTTGTCATCAATCAACAAAGCACTCCTACACTTGAAACCAAGACCCAGTGGAAAGATTCCCACCCTGAACCACATGCCATACAGCAGCAATGCTGTTTGTTAATTTTGTATCTTTAAAATTAAAACAGCGGTGATATCAAACAAATACTCTAGGAGTATCTACACAAAATACTCTACAACTTCAGTATTCAATAGATAATTAAATTCTGCCATCTACAAGTTCTAAAACATCTGACAAGATAACTGACTGAATCTGTTTTAGACAGCAGTATGGTTAACTTTAAAATTCGATATCTCCCAAACTACTGAACCAAAAATTATGAAATTCTGCTGGAAGTAAGAACATTTATCCCTCTACAAAAGTCTCCATAGTTGGAAGAGCCAATTCGGCCATTTACTAGATGAAACCCACCAGTGAACAGACCCACTCATTTTTGTCAGGTTAACAGGAACAGCCAAAGTAAAACAAGCATAACTGGAGTTTCACAAATAATATGAATGCACTCTTTAACAATCTGGAAAGCTTATGAAATTATCTACAACTTCTTTTACCAACTCACAGTTTAATTCTGTTGATAAAATTGCCTAACTCCTAAGAGAACAGATTCTGCACAGAATTATGAGACTGAAAAACTGCTATAATCAAACTGCCATAACTTTCTGTTCTGATGTTCGATTGAGGTGTTCTTCGTGGCCACGGAAAGATCTACAAATTATCTACGACTCATATATAGACTTTTTATTTTTTTTGAGGCCACTAAGACCACGGAAAACTGGCATGAACAGAAACTGTCGAATCTGTCATTCTGCAGAAATTAAATTCGAGATCAAAACCTAACCCCACATCTAATCCAACCTCTAATTCTTCAATCCACATGATCCACAACCTCCAAAAACACATAATTATATGGAGGAACAAGGATCCCATCCTTACCTAGAGTTTCCCCAAGAAAATCTGCAATAGATGGGGGGGGGTAGAACATCTCCTTGATCCTCTCTTCCTCTTCAATCCATCTTGCTCCTCCTCTTCTCGATCCTTGCTGCGTGGGGGAGGGGGGAGATCTATGGAGGAGGAAAAAATGGTGGGCGGCTGCCATGGGAGGAGAGGGGACGGCCAACCAAGGGAAAAATGGGGGAGGGTGGCGGCCAAGAGAGGGGGGGGGGGTGGAGGGAAAAGGGGTGGCCCCCTAGGGTTTTGTGGGAGAAAAGAACCGACGGCCCAGATGACTTCTGCCTTTGCATCCAACGGCCCACAACCCTTTCCCACATCCACGCACCGAAGATCAACTTTTGGTCAACATTTTTTTTGGGATATTACACTCTACCCCCCTTAAAAAGAATTCGTCCTCGAATTCGGCCACTCCAAGCAAAACACCCAAGGTACCCCATATAGCACCACCATTCAAAACATGGGTCCATTATTGGTCTTAATTAACACAAGAACTTCTACCTTGGACTAATTGTCTAAGGAAACTACACAACCTGACATCAAGCATGAAACAACATGCAATGAAGCTCAAAGCAAGTCATAGATGCAATCAACACTACAATTTCACACCATCAAATTGGGACGCAACTATACATCAACATCAATGTCTTAAGACAACACTCTTTTATGAAGGGGTAATATGCACTAAGCACAACCCTTACCAACTTCAATAATTAATTTTAATTAAATGGTGAAACATCCACACCCGACGAATGTATAAGAAGATCAAACACCTCACCTCAAAGCACCACGAAACAAGTAGTTCTATTGAAACAAAACTCCTAATCTTCCTAAACCTTATTCTTGCCATCATGAAAAGACAATCATGTAATCTAACATTCTTTGCACCCCGCAAAAGGGAGAAAATCTACAAAACTAATGGAGCAATAAAGCCAACAAGAAGCGAATAACATTCTGCGCGGCATAGGTCATCGAAGAAATGCCAAAAGCTCCACAAAGAGCACTGACAGCACAACAACACAATACTTGGTTAACCAATGTCACTATACTTCATCCAACAACTCAACTAAGAAAAATATCCAAACTAGTGAGGTTAACCTACACATAATATAAGTTTTCATCTACTGTAGTTCATAAACTTACATTTCATTCTATCATACGATGCACTCAAAGTACCAGACATACAAAGTCAATAATAACCCCTAATCCTTCACACATTTGACAAACATATTAAGCTGATGTAAAAACCACATCATCTAGGAGTAGGTGACTAGCCACACACAACCAACTCTAGGCTAGGCAATGACTTCCTTCAAACCAATAGATAGGTGGTCTAAAAAAATGGCTCCACAAGCATGCATCAAAAAGGGAACCATCAGATCCTCAATGTATCAATACATAATCAATGGATCAAGAGAATCAATGATTTATTCTACAATTAGTATGACTAACAGGCAACCACTTTAAACCACATCTAGGCTTTGTGGCAACTAAAACACACAATAGGAGAGAGACATGTAAGCCATTCTGGCTATGAAAAGACTTCCCCCAAAAATCCATATAAAGTACCAATATTCATTTTTTTAGAACTGGTTTCTCAACATAAACAATCATTCTTTGCAATGATAGTTGGAGCTATCCACCAACCGCTCAACAACTTAAATTCAAATTGATGATTACCTTGTACCCCAAAACATGCAATTCACACTCCTCTTAGAAACATCCACAATCAAGCATATATAACAATATTATTGTAATAAAACTCAACCATGAAAAACATGGTGAAAACAACATAGGCATACTTGTATATCACAAGCATAATAACAACTTCATTCTCACAAATGACCAGTGATATCTACCGCATTAATAAAACAATATCAAAATTTCAGAAATAAATTATATCAAGCATTAAGCCATAAACAACTTACCACATAACCGTAAAGGAATAGGGAGGGGTGAGGTTATTGTCATCTGCACTTCAAAGACATTAACATATATCAAAGATATTTAAACCCATACCCTTCCTATATGTGCGAGTGTGTCAAATTTATCTTCAAATTGCCAAGAATCTAAAGCCTATGCTTTGATACCAACTGTAACACCCCAGGATCCACAAACATCCTGAAATGCTACTAAACTACACAACTAACATTCATATATAAAATTTTGACAGTATCTCCTTTGAAAATTTGCATAAACGTGGAAGCAACAGAGTATAAACAGATATCATGATAAGAAAACATACTAGACATTAATAATTTGCTAGCAATGGGAAGATAACCATAACGACATGAATTGAATTAACTAGTGTGCATGACTAGTTAAAGACAAACATCCTTTGACAAGAAGTTTCTAATTAAATCATGGCTGTGCCTGGGCAGCGTTATTATGAGAGTGAAGGTGGACGTGCTGCTACTCCCCTCATTCCCAACATGAATCAAGTACCTGCATTGAGTAATGCAAGAGTGAGATGAAACATCTCAGCAAGTGAATTGTTTCGACGAGATATTTAAACCAAAAAAAATTGAATTAATCAACATTTTAAAGGGATCACAATTGAGATCAGAAATACTTGTAGATATAGAACTCAATAGTCCCAAAATAACCAATGCCATCTCATTTCCTCGAACAACCACAATAGGTTGTATAACACTTTCCTGCATCAACAATACCTGCAAATATCACTTCAATGTATGCATAGTAATGCAATGTGTAAGTCCTCTGCCTTCATACCTCTTAGAGTATAAAACCACACCATCTGCAAATACCACTTTAGTGAATGCATATGAATGCAATGCATATGTCCTCTGCCTTCATACCTCTAAGGGTATGAAGCCGCATCGTACCCCTACTCGAGCAACGTACGATGCTAAGTTGTACCGGTACAGTCGGACCATAGGTCACGACAAAACTTCAGATGCAAGTGAATCATGCAATGTATATGGCATGCTACATTTATCAATATATTTCACTTCCTTCACATACAATACAACCTCAAATAATACTTCATTTACCTTCAGGGTGTGAATTAATCTCACGAGTCATACTCGAATCATAATCATCATCAATATATGATTGAGCATCAGTATAATGCAAGCAAGTAAAGCATCACCATAGAGTTCAATTATGAAAGAATCCAATACTTTTGAATATTAGAGTGTAGGCAATAGAAATAACAGGTCAGAACAGAAACAACCACTGCTACATTCACTTGCCTTCATCGAAGAAGAAGAAATGTACTAGGCATGATCTAGAGTGTAGCCACCTGCTAGCGGGCATAAAACTTAGTACAAATATTTCACAAACATTTGTCATCAATCAACAAAGCACTCCTACACTTGAAACCAAGACCCAGTGGAAAGATTCCCACCCTGAACCACATGCCATACAGCAGCAACGCTGCTTGTTAATTTTGTATCTTTAAAATTAAAATAGCGGTGATATCAAACAAATACTCTAGGAGTATCTACACAAAATACTCTACAACTTCAGTATTCAATAGATAATTAAATTCTGCCATCTACAAGTTCTAAAACATCTGACAAGATAACTGACTGAATCTGTTTTAGACAGCAGTATGGTTAACTTTAAAATTCGATATCTCCCAAACTACTAAACCAAAAATTATGAAATTCTGCTGGAAGTAAGAACTTTTATGAGTTTTATCCCTCTACAAAAGTCTCCATAGTTGGAAGAGCCAATTCGGCCATTTACTAGATGAAACCCACCAGTGAACAGACCCACTCATTTTTGTCAGGTTAACAGGAACAGCCACAGTAAAACAAGCATAACTGGAGTTTCACAAATCATATGAATGCACTCTTTAATAATCTAGAAAGCTTATGAAATTATCTACAACTTTCTTTTACCAA
The DNA here is from genome assembly GCA_029449295.1 of Zea luxurians. Classification (NCBI taxonomy): domain Eukaryota; kingdom Viridiplantae; phylum Streptophyta; class Magnoliopsida; order Poales; family Poaceae; genus Zea; species Zea luxurians. The sequence goes on along the minus strand of JAOPSE010000052.1, from coordinate 14,565,302 downwards.
CTCACAGTTTAATTCTGTTGATAAAATTGCCTAACTCCTAAGAGAACAGATTCTGCACAGAATAATGAGACTGAAAAACTGCTATAATCAAACTGCCATAACTTTCTGTTCTGATGTCCGATTGAGGTGTTCTTCGCGGCCACGGAAAGATCTATAAATTATCTACGACTCATATATAGACTTTTTATTTTTTTGAGGCCACTAAGACCACGGAAAACTGGCATGAACAGAAACTGTCGAATCTGCCATTCTGCAGAAATTAAATTCGAGATCAAAACCTAACCCCACATCTAATCCAACCTCTAATTCTTCAATCCACATGATCCACAACCTCCAAAAACACATAATTATATGGAGGAACAAGGATCCCATCCTTACCTAGAGTTTCCCCAAGAAAATCTGCAATAGATGGGGGGGTAGAACATCTCCTTGATCCTCTCTTCCTCTTCAATCCATCTTGCTCCTCCTCTTCTCGATCCTTGCTGCGTGGGGGAGGGGGAGATCTATGGAGGAGGAAAAAATGGTGGGCGGCTGCCATGGGAGGAGAGGGGACGGCCAACCAAGGGAAAATGGGGGAGGGTGGCGGCCAAGAGAGGGGGGGTGGAGGGAAAAGGGGTGGCCCCCTAGGGTTTTGTGGGAGAAAAGAACCGACGCCCTAGATGACTTCTGCCTTTGCATCCAACGACCCACAACCCTTTCCCACATCCACGCACCGAAGATCAACTTTTGGTCAACATTTTTTTTGGGATATTACAGCTACGATCCTGACACTCGGCAAAGCACCTCTTTGCCGAGTGTAACACTCGGCAAAGTGACCAATACACACCTTTTTAATTTGTTTTTGCTATTCCATACAAACAAACAAAAGATATCACATAATCATCATAGATATCACAAATACATCACATATCTCACAAACACCATAAATCAAACAAGTTCTCACAACATTACCAACATGTTTAGAGACAAACATAAGTATCCAACACACAAGAACATAAGTGTCAAGTATCTTACAAAGCATTACCAACATCTAACAAGTTTAGACTGGGTTATCTCACAAAGTATGAACAACACTAAGAAAGATAATATCTCATCGAGGTGGACGGCTGGACTGGTGCGGCGATGGGCTACGCGATCCATGAGAGTTGTTGGTTCCGAGCGCGAGCTGTAGTTAAGTTTAACATCTTTGCCGAGTGCCCGCGATCTGGCACTCGTCAAAGATTTTTTTAATTTAAAAATATACTTTGCCGAGTGTCCTGGATCTGGCACTCGGCAAAGACCTCTTTACCGAGTGCCCGCTGACAAGCACTCAACAAAGACCTCTTTGCCGAGTGCCCACTCACAAGCACTCGGCAAAGTCTGACTTTAGGGTTTTTGAAAAACCTTTACCGAGTGCCCCCCGTCTGACACTCGGTAAAGATTACTTTGCTGAGTGCCATTCTTTGGCACTCGACAAAGTATATTTTTTCCCAACCAAACTTTTTGTGGTATGTTGCTACACTATATAGACCTACATGTACCATTTTGGCACAATTATAAAATTGTTTGCTATAACTATTAGATTTAGTTCTTTGAATTGAATTTCTTTGGATAATTCACATTTGAACTACAAGTCACTCGAAACATGGAAAACCTTGCATGCAAAAATGATATCCATGTTAGCTAACACAAGTTACGACCGATTTCAGGAGCAGACTGGAATCTTAGAGCACCATGCTCACTAAACATGACCGTGAACTTGCCATCAAGTTGTTTAAAAATTGTATAAAACACAAACAAAGTCAAAAAAACATGAAACTTGTCCACATGTCATGATATTATATGTAGAGGCTGTGATAAAAATTGGAGAATGTTTCGAGAAAGTTGTGATGCACTACGTGTAGAAACCTAAGTGGCCTACACATGAAATCATAGAGTTTCAATGTAGGCCACTTAGGTTTCTACACGTAGTGGGTCACAACTTTCTCGAAACATTCTTAAATTTTATCACAATCTCTACATATTATATTGTAACATCCCAAAAATCCCAACCCAAGGTTTAGAACCCTAACCTCCTAATCCCCCCCTCTTATTTTATTTTCTCCCTAAACTCCACCCTTAGATCATCTCATCATGTGCATACACTTGAAATGATTAATTCAAAGGAAAAGAAATAAAAAGAAACAAAAGTAGAAAATGAAAAGAAAAGAAATAGAAAACAGAAAAAGAAAAAGAAAATTATTAATTCAAAGGAAAAGAAATAAAAAGAAACAAAAGTAGAAAATGAAAAGAAAAGAAATAGAAAACAGAAAAAGAAAAAGAAAAAGAAAAAAACCTCCCCCTCCCTCGGCTGGGCCCATTCTGGCCCAACCCGCGCCGCGCCCGCGCTTCTCCCCCCGCTCTCCCCGGCCCAGGCGGCCTAGCTTCGCGCGCCCGCGCCTCCGTTGACAGACCGGCCCCACCAGTCAGCGACTCAACTCCCTCCCTCTCGCGTCGCTCTCTCTTTGGCAGCCCGGGCCCACCTGTCAGCATCGTCGTCCCGCCCATGCCTCATCGGCGCGTTCGCCGCCTCACGCCTCACGCCCCGTCGCCTCGCCATTAAGGCTCGCACCGGCCTCAGCGACCACCCCGCTACTGTACCCAAGCCGTCCCCTCACCCCTCGCCTGCTCGAGCCGTCCCAAACGCCGTTTGCTCCATTCCCGCCATCATGGCGAGCTCGTCGGCGCTCGCCGTCCCCTCCATCCCTCCCCCTCTCCCGGGCGCCTATAAAAGGAGCTGCCCGAGCCCCGTCCTCTCCACACCAGCTCCAGCCATCTCCTCCGCTTCTCCCCGAGCCAATCGAGCTAGCGTCGCCGCACTTCCCCGTCACTCCGGTGAGCTCCATTCTCCCCTCCCAAGTGAATTTCAGTCGAATTAACCAGTGCGTGAAGCTCCGCCACACGCTCACGGTCACAGAGCACCCCTTCCCGCCCCCTATTGCACCCTACTGCCTCACCGGCGACCTCACCGCCGTGAACACCCGCCACCGCGTCGCGGACCGGCCGCCCTAGGCCCCCACCGGTCAAATTGACCCCACCCCTATGATCACCTGCCCCCGCCTGTGCCTCACCACCACCTCCCCGCCACAGAACCGGACCCACGGCAGAGAACCGCCGCGGATTTCCACCGCCGGTCGGACTCCAGTCGACCTCCCCCTCCCTCCGTTACCGCCCGCGCCGTTAAGCCCCCTCCCCCTCGCTAGCATGTGGGCCCCGCGCCACAGCACCGTCCCCTCGCTGCTGGGCCAACTGGGCCACCAGCCGCGCCCCCGCGCGCGCTAGCGCCCAGGTGGGCCAAAATGCCCCCCCGGCCCAGCAAGGCAGGAAATCCTTTTCCTTTTTATTTTCACATTTCTTTTCCCATTTTCCACATATAGAATTATATGCTAATATTTTATGTACCAAAAATAGTTCAAATAAACTATAGGGCACAAAAATAATGAGATATAAGAAATGGCACACCCCACTATAGTCACCATGATTGATGTATTTTATTATCTATGTTTGTTAGCGGAAGAGGGATCCGATCCTCCGGAATTTGTAGCTCCGGAAGAAGGGCAGGAACCCGACCCCTCCGAGATAAACCTTTTGTGCTAGGAAAGTTTCGACGAAGGCAAGTCCATCCTTCCCTTGATGCATAATTTACCTATTTCTCTCTACCACTACCTAAGCCGGGATTCGGGAATGGAATCAATTTGCATGGTGAGCATGAGAGAGCCCGCATTGACTAATACCATTTGATTTCAAGATATGGGATAAGGAAAGGGGTGTGTGTAACATGTTTCAAAAAAGTGTGCGATGAAGGGTATTCACCCTCATCACCTGGTGAGTAGGATGATCAGGGACTCCCTGGTTTAGGGGAGGGCCTAAGGTGATGGCTCAGCTAGTTTAGGCGTGAGCAGAAGGATTGTCCTCTCGTATAAGGACCGGTTTGTCATCCTTCACTACTTGTACTCATAAAAAGTACAACCACTCGAGGCTGTGTGGGCAATCACTCGATCTGAATTCGTACGGTCCAACCCCAGGGTTATGAAGGCTGGGGAGCACCGGGAGGATAAGGAGGGGGAATGTTTTGTCCGGTTTGGACATGGCGGTGGCCTGACTCCTTCCGGTATAACTGTTAAGGTTAGGACGTGCGAGGAAAGAAAGAGATTCGGATTCGGGTCTCATTGATCATGAGATCGCAGAACCGGACTAGTGGGTAAAGTGTACCCCTCTGCGCAGAGTTTAAACCTATTCGAATAGTTCGTGTCCACTGGTATGGACGAGTCTGGTGTGGTATGACAATTAGTGTTTCTACAACAATTGGGAACAGGGAAATATGTGTGTGTATCCAGAAAAAAATGGTGCCACGGGAGCGGGAAGCTCAGTGGTGATTAAGCAGGTGTCACTTCTACTGTTTCGGGAAAACCTTAATAACAAGTACTGCCTTTCTCTAAGAAAAATGAAGAGTGACTTCAACTCCACCATATAAAGCATGTACGATATAGGTCTCTTTCTCTTTACGGGAGCCGGGTGGGCTTGCGGAATACCTAGTGTATTCACCCAGATTTATTCATGTTTTTCAGCAGCTGAAGACTTCTTTTCTGCTATGCTTGATTGAAGGGGGTTGTGTCTTCACCCAGTTCTGCCTGTGGCCTGGTCTAATTTATCTTCCACTGCGTTTTATAATTTTTGGCTCACTCTCGAGCTTGTACCCCTGGTATTGTAATAACATTACTCAGACTCTATAACTATTTGAAGTGAGGAATGTGGTTACTAGCCTCTTGGGACTAGTAATTGTATCACATTTGAGTCCTAAAGAATCGGGACGCTTCAGTTGGTATCAGAGCCTATAGGACTGGCCGTAGACCGCAGCCCTGACCTTAAAAGTTGCTTAGCATGAAAACTCCTCTTACCCCCAAGAAACATTTTCTCTCCTCTCCCCGATATTAACAGACCCTTCTTTTCTCCTACCAGATGGAAAGCTCTCGGGTCATTAGGATATCATACTGCTCAGAGGAGGAAGGCTTTCCTCACCTTCTACGGAGTTGCGGACTGCGCATGGAGATCCGCAAGAAGCCCGAATATGTCTGGAAGGAATACCGCGAAAATGGAATAGAGAAATGCTCTATGGCAGTCTACCTGGGAGAAAGCCGAAGCTACCCAAACCACCCTCCCTTCCAAGTCACCTTCATCGGGCACCGCTTCCCAGACACTTGCCAAAGTGTTGCCCGAAAGGCCCTTAAACAGCTATGCCAAAACTAAAACAGAGAGATCTTTGAAACCCCCCTTCGTTATTTCCCACCCAGCAATAAAAATACCCCCACCTGGAGGAAAAGACTTCAGGCTCTGTCAGGGAGAGACCCCACCGAGGATGACCCCACCATTGTCTACATGGCCGGATACCTCCACACCCTCGATACCCACTACGATGATCTCTCCTCCCACTGCACCCACCTAAGCTCCTGGGTGGAAAGCCTAGAGCAGCAAGTCAAAGAGCTTAAGAAGGAGAAGGCATCTCTCCAAGAGTGTCTCGACGTAGCGGAAGGCGAGAAGGCCAACACCCGTGAAGCCTATCGAACCTTAAAGATGGACTATGATAAGAAGCTTAAGAAGCTCGCCCCCACAAAGAAAATCCGGAAGAAAACCACGAGCCAAGGATGCCAGACGGAAAGGAGGAAGAAAGCTCCCCTAGCGCCAGCTCCCGCCAGGGTAGAGAATTTGTCCGATATCGAGGACATGTCCCTCGCTAGCCTTGATGATCTTCTCAAGGAATTTGGGGACACTCTAGAAAAAGAATTCGGTAGTACCTCAGGGAACGCTCGCGTGTAGTACCACTTGTCTAGCCATATGCTTGTAATGTACTGGTGTAATGAATAAAATAACTTGTTTGAAAACAATTGGCATGTGCATAATAGTGACTCTCTTCCCCCTGGCAGATGGTTTCGGATAAAACCACGCCTACCGCCTCTGGGGTTGGAGCAGGGTCTCCCCTGAGAGCTTAAAGGGAAGCCGTTAGAGAGGAAAGTGAAACCCACCTCCCCGCACCTCCACAACTACCCTTAGATCTAGCCCAAGTTCTAGCCAATCAAACCCGACTCATCGAGGTCCTCACTCAAAGTCTGGAAAATCAACGTCCGAATGGTGGAAGACCGCAAGACAGAATGGGGGATTTCCTAAGGCTCAAGGCTCCCACGTTTGTCGGATCTAGCAATCCCCTCGATGCTGACGATTGGCTGCGCACGACTAAAAGAAAGCTAGAAGCCATCGGATGCCCAGAAAATCAGCGTGTTCAACTGGCCGCTCATCAACTTTCCGGGATGGCCTTAGCCTGGTGGGATACCTTCAACGTCACCATCAGAGATGCTACCTGGGCGGAATTTGAAACGGCTTTCCGGGAGCACCATGTGCCCCAGGGGCTCGTTCAGCTTAAGGAAGACGAATTCCGGGAACTGACTCAAGACGGAAGATCTGTCAGTGAATATGTGCACAAGTTCACGGAGTTAGCCCGCTACGCACCAGATGACATAAGTACCGAAGTCAAGAAGATGGCCCTCTTCCTAAAGGGACTCAGGCCAGAACTCAAAACCATCCTGGCTAGCCAAGACTTCCTCAGTTTCTCCCACCTCTCCAACAAGGCCATGCAAGTTGAAAGGGCAAAGGAGGAAGAAAAGGGCATCTCAAAAGGAAATTCCAAGTTCTCCGAGCTCAGCAGCAAGATAGGCACCAGAAAACTCGATCCTTTAGATTTCCACCCAAGGGACCAAGCTTCAGTAGACCAGCTGGACCCACTCCGTCACGGTTCAGTCAGCAGAGTCAGAGCTCCTTCCATGCCCCCTCAGTTGCAAGCAACCAACCCCCGGCAAATGCATGTTGGCACTGCGGAGATCCCAGTCACTTCAAGAACAACTGTCCCCAGCTGAAGCCACCAGGACCCGCCTACTCCAACTTGGTGAATGGCCCCAAGAATACCTTGGCATCCGCCCCTAAGGCGCCCTCCTCCATCAGCCAGCAGAACAAGACCCAGTACCAAGGAAGGGCACGAGTGAATCACGTCGATGCCCAGGAGGCTCAGCAAGCTCTGGGAGTAGTGCTCGGTGAGTTCCTTGTTGAATTTACTCCCGCTACCGTACTTTTCGATTCTGGAGCATCCCACTCTTTCATAGCCACTAGTTTTGTGGAAAAGCATGGCATTCCCTCTACTCCTCTAGAGATTCCCTTGGTCACCCGAACCCCAGGGTCAGACCTTCTATGCCAGCTCAAATGCTCCCAAGTCAGAATCCTTTTAAGTGGGGTAGCATTCTTGGCAGACTTAACCGTCTTGCCATCCAAAGGGATTGATGTAATCTTAGGGATGGATTGGTTGACTAAACACAAGGGTATCATCAGTTGCGCAGACAAGACAGTCCTCCTCACAGACCACCAAGGAAAGTCAGTCTCTTGTCAGGCCCAGCCACCCGCCAATGATCCGATGATGTTCAATCTGACAACAGAAAGCATAGCAGTGATAGAAAAATTCATGGATGTGTTTCCAGAAGAGTTACCAGGAATGCCACCGGAAAGAGAAGTGGAGTTCTACATAGATCTGATCCCTGGGATGGCACCCATCGCAAAGAGACCATGCCGCATGGCTCCTACCGAGTTAGCAAAACTGAAGCTCCAAATCGCAGATCTTCAACAAAAGGGATACATCCATCCTAGCTCATCCCCTTGGGGAGCACCAGTCCTGTTCGTCTCTAAGAAAGATGGGAGTATGAGGATGTGTATCGATTACCGATCATTAAATGAAGTCACCATCAAGAACAAGTATCCACTTCCTCGGATCGACGACCTTTTCGATCAGCTTCAAGGGGCCAAATACTTCTCCAAGATAGACCTAAGATCTGGTTATCACCAATTGAGGATCAAGGAAGCAGACATCCAGAAGACTGCATTTGTCACCCGGTACGGACAATATGAATTCACAGTGATGTCGTTCGGACTGACAAACGCACCCGCCTTTTTCATGAACCTCATGAACAAAGTATTTATAGAAGAGTTAGATAAGTTTGTCGTGGTCTTCATCGATGAGATCCTTATCTACTCCAAGAACCGCGAAGACCATAAGCGTCACCTCCGGATCATCCTCGGAAAACTCAGGGCGCACCAACTCTATGCTAAACTCAGTAAATGTGAATTCTGGTTGGAAAAGATAGCCTTCCTCAGGCATATCTTGACCGCGGAAGGAATAGAAGTAGACCCTTCCAAGGTGGAAGTAGTATCAAAATGGAGGCAGCCGACCAATGTCAGTGAAGTTCGAAGCTTTCTGGGAATGGCAGGATACTACCGCCGCTTTATCAAAGGATTCTCCAGCATAGCAAGACCTATGACCGAGTTTCTCAAGAAAGACCATAAATTTGTGTGGACCCCAAATTGTGAAGGAAGTTTCCAGATCATAAAGGAGAAACTCACAACCGCACCCGTTTTGACACTACCAGATATCCATCAGGATTTTGTCGTCTTCTATGATGCCTTGAGGCAAGGCTTAGGGTGTGTGCTGATGCAAAACGAAAAAGTCATTGCTTATGCATCACGCCTACTTAAGCCGCATGAGCAGAATTACCCCACCCACGATTTGGAATTGGCAGCCATAGTGCACACCTTGAAGATATGGAGGCATTACCTAATCGGGAACAAATGTCACATTTTCACCGATCACAAGAGTCTGAGGTATATCTTCACTCAACCAGATCTAAATCTCCATCAACGAAGATGGTTGGAACTGATCAAAGATTATGACCTTGAGATTCATTATCACCCCGGAAAGGCCAACATGGTAGCAGACACCCTCAGTCGAAAACCATTCGGAATAAAGGGAACCAACTTTTTGGAAGATTGGAAGAAAGAATCAGCTCAACTGAATACATGTTTGGGAAACAACGGCAGTCTTGAAGTCAAACCAATGTTAGAAGACCTCATTGGCAAAGCTCAACGCCTAGACGCAGAGACAACAAGACTTGTGGAGAAAGCCCGCAAGGAACAACTCTCGGACCTCAGGACAGATGAACAAGGAGCCCTTTGGTTCAAAAATCATCTGTGTGTACCAAAAGGAGAGGCACAAGAAATCCTGCTCGAGGAAGCTCACAACTCAGCCAACTCCATCCACCCAGGAACTACCAAGATGTACCTAGACCTCAAAATCAGATACTAGTGGAGAGGGATGAAGAAAGAGATAGCTCAGTATGTGGCCCGGTGTGACATCTGCCAACAAACGAAGGCCGAGCACCAAAAACCTGTAGGCCTATTGCAACCCCTCCCAGTGCCAGAATGGAAGTGGGAAGAAATAGGCATGGATTTTGTAACCGGGCTACCCCGGACGCAAAAAGGGAATGACTCTATCTGGGTAATAATAGATCGCCTCACCAAGGTAGCCCATTTCATTCCAGTGAAAACTACCTTTGGAGGAGGCACCCTGGCCCAAATTTATCTCAAAGAGATAGTCAGACTCCATGGTATCCCAAGAAAGATAGTGTTAGACAGAGGAACCCAGTTCACCTCCAAATTCTGGACAAGCCTTCAGAAAGCTATGGGCACCAAGCTAGATTTCAGCACCGCTTATCACCCTCAGACAGACGGGCAGACAGAAAGAGTTAACAAAGTCCTCGAAGATCTATTAAGAGCATGTGTGCTAGCATTCGATAGAAGTTGGGAATCCAGTCTACCCTACGCGGAGTTCTCATACAACAACAACTATCAGGCCAGCATCAAGATGTCACCATTCGAAGCTTTGTATGGACGAAAATGCCAGACACCTCTCATGTGGTCCAACGTAGGGGAAAAAGCACTAGAGGGACCTGCCTTTGTCAAAGAGGCGGAAGAGAAAGTTGCCCTAATCCGCAGGAGATTACTTGAAGCTCAGAGTCGGCAGAAGAGTTATGCGGACAATAGGTGGAGAGAACTCAGATTTGAGGAAGGACTTCATCTACCTCAAGGTCTCCCCGATGCGTGGTGTCAGGAGGTTCCAAGTAAAAGGAAAGCTAGCACCGCGTTTGGTTGGTCCCTATCCCATCATTAGCAGAGTGGGACCCGCAACATACCGTCTTGAACTACCAGAATCCATGTCTGACATCCACAATGTGTTTCACGTATCCCAGCTCCGCAAATGCCTGCAAGCACCAGAAAGCCACATCGAAGAAGAGATAGTGCAGATTTAGAAAGATCTTCAGCACCGAGAGAAGCCAGTAAAGATTCTTGATTCGGCAGTCCAAAAGACCCGCACCTCAGAAGTGAAGCTCTGTAAAGTTCAGTGGAGCAGAGAAGGAGAAGAGGAAGCTACCTGGGAGAGTGAGGACTCCTTGAGGAGGGAATACCCTTATCTTCTCTCAAATCCAGTCTAAATCTCGAGGGCGAGATTCCTTTAAGTGGGGTAGGTTTGTAACATCCCAAAAATCCCAACCCAAGGTTTGGAACCCTAACCTCCTAATCCCCCCTCTTATTTTATTTTCTCCCTAAACTCCACCCTTAGATCATCTCATCATGTGCATACACTTGAAATGATAGGAGCACCTCACATAGACTATATTCATCACTTAAGATCATTTAGAAAATTATTAATTCAAAGGAAAAAGAAATAAAAAGAAACAAAAGTAGAAAATGAAAAGAAAAGAAATAGAAAACAGAAAAAGAAAAAGAAAAAAAACCTCCCCCCCCTCGGCTGGGCCAATTCTGGCCCAACCCGCGCCGCGCCTGAAGCGTCCCGATCCTTTGGGACTCAAATGTGATACAATTACTAGTCCCAGGAGGCTAGTAAACACATTCATTACTTCAAATAGTACAAAGTCTAGATAAAGGTTATTACAATGCCGGGGTACAAGCTCGAGAGAGAGCCAAAATAGGAAGCGTATTAGGAAAAGAAATACTAGCCCACGCCACAGGCAGAACTGGGTGCAGACACAGCCCTCTTAATCAAGCATAGCAGAAAAGAAGTCTTCGGCTGCTGAAAAACATAAATAAATCTGGGTGAATACACTAGGTATTCCGCAAGCCCACCCTGCTCCCGTAGAGAGAAAGAGACCTAAAATATACATGCTTTATTTGGTGTAGTTGAAGTCGCTCATCATTTTCTTAGAGAAAGGCAGTTGCTGAAATGTTTTCCCCATAGTCTTAAAGGTAACCAAAACTCAACCACCACTAAGCTTCCCACTCCCGTGGCCTTAGTTTCTCTCTCAACACCTATTTAATCACACAGTCCCCTTTTCATGAAACTCATAGAGAAAGCTCTAATTGTCATACCGTACCAGACTCGTCCATACCAGTGGACACGGACTATTCGAATAGATTTCAACTCTGCGCAGAGGTGTACACTTTACCCACTAGTCCGGTTTCTGCGATCTCACCGTCGCGAGACCCGAATGCCGGATCTCTTTCCTTACTCGTACGTCCTAACCTTAACGGTTAACTGAAGGAGTCAGGCCACCACCATGTCCAAACCTGACAAAACATTCCCCCTCCTTATCCTCCCGGTGCTCCCCAGCCTTCTTAACCCTGGGGTTGGACCGCACGAGTTCGGATTGAGTGACTACCCACACAGTCTCGAGTGGTTGTACGAGAAGAGGAGTACAGGTAGTGAAAATGACAAGCCGGTCCTTATATGAGGGGACAATCCTTCTACTCACGCCTAAACCAGCTGAGCCAACACCTTAGGCCCTCCCCTAAACCAGGGAGTCCTTGATCATCCCACTACCAAGGTGATGAGGGTGAATACCCTTCATCGCATAACTTTTCAAAAGAGATCTTATTTGAAGAACACACTTCCCATCTTCCCAGTCCATCTTTCGTATCCAGTGTATAAATGTTAATGCGGGCCATCTCTCACTCACAATGCAATATTCCCCCATGATTCCCGGCTTAGGCGGTGGTAGAGAGAATAGGTAATTTATGCATCAAGGGACGGATGGACTTGCCTTCGTCGAAGCTTTCTTGGCACAGAAGATCTACTTCCGGAAGTTCGGGCTCCGGTCCTTCTCCCGGGGCTACGGGATCCGGATCCGCGGTCCCCGCTTCTTCTAGGAAATAGGCAATAAAACAATACATCACAAGGGTTTACAAATCATAATGTGTCATTTTCTAGCATCATTATGGTATGTGACCTTAGAAATCCTTTTTGATCATTTTTAGTGCATAAAACATTGAGAAAACTATTTAAATGAGAAAAGGGGGGGTAGAAAAGAAAAAGAAAAGAGAATTCTTCTTTCCTGGGCTGGGGACACGGCTTTTGGCCCACCCCGGGCGCGAGCGCGCGCGCTGAAGCGCTTTCGGCCCAGCGGCGGCCCACGAGCGAGGCGAGACGGCGCGGGCGCGCGAGGACGAAGGCGTCGCCACGGGCCCACTCGCCAGCGAGAGCGGAGGGAGGGAAACGGCGTCGCAGCCAGACGGCACGGGCGAACCGGCCGAGCGGGCGGGGGAGAAAGCCGGCCGCCGGGGAAGCTTGACGGCGGCTTGCCGCCGGTGGCCCGGTCCTTGGTCCAAGGGAGGGAGGTTTAGCACGGGCGGAGGCTGGCGATTCTAACGGTGGGCTCAATTTGGCCGGAGAGGGTTGGGAGGGGGCTGCCCACGGGGAGGGGGCGGAGTTCCGTGGCGGGGATCGCCGCCGGTGGGCTCTGGGTGGGGGACGGGGGCTGAGGAGTGGTGCTTCGGGTTCGTGGCCTCATGAGGGAGCTGCTCGGCTCACTTAATTTCTTGCCGGACCAACGGAGAAGGAGAGGGAGGAGGAGGAAGGGACTCACCGGAGAGGAGGACGACGCCGGCGCTTCGCGAATTGTGCTCGGGGGAGGGGAGGAGAGGAGTGGCCGAGGCCGGTGCAGGGAAGGAGGTGTCCGGGGCAGCCTTTTATAGGCGACCGAGGGGAGGGGGGGCGACGGAGCTTGGCGGACGCCGGTGAGCTTCACAGTGCCGGCATTAATGCCGCACAGCGCCGCCGATGAGACTCCACGGCGGGGGCGGTACCGACGAGGACGCTGGTCAAGGGGGGGAGGACGGAGCGGTGCCAAACTTCCCTGTGCGGCGAGATGACGGAGGGGAGGACGGAGGCGACTGCCAGAGGTGACTTCGGTGAGGGGACGGCGGAAGGACGACGAAGCAACTGACCAGCGGGGCCAGTCCGCCAGAGGGAGCGAGCGCATGAGAGAGCGGCTGGCCGGTGGGGCCGGCTTGCCAGCGAGAGGGAGGCGGGGTGTGGAGCGGGCGGGCGCGCGCGCGGAGGCAGGCCGGAGATGGGCCGAAAGAGGAGGAGGAGCGCGGGCGCGAGGGGGAGGTGGCCGCGGGTTTGGGCCGGGAATCGGCCCAGCAGGGGGGGAGAAAGCTTTTTTCTCTTTTTCTTTTTATTTTCCAAAACCTATTTCCCTTTTTGCATCTTTTCCTTTTGAACAAAATTATTTTGTGGGTAATCTAGGTGCTGGAAAATAGAATCTAAGTGATGGTGCTTTGTGATCAAACAAAATGTATGCATATGATGAAAGAAAATTTAGTGGAGGTCTTGGAATTAGAGGATGAAAGGAGGGGAAGGGTAGATTAGGGTTTCAAACCTGGGTTAGGATTTTTGGGATGCTACAGCGCCCGCGCTTCTCCCCCCTCTCCCCGGCCCAGGCGGCCCAGCTTCGCGCGCCCGCGCCTCCGCTGACAGACCGGCCCCACCAGTCAGTGACTCAACTCCCTCCCTCTCGCGCCGCTCTCTCTCTGGCAGCCCGGGCACGCCTGTCAGCATCGTCGTCCCGCCCATGCCTCACCGGCGCGTTTGCCGCCGAGCGCCTCACGCCCTGTCGCCTCGCCATTAAGGCTCGCACCGGCCTCAGCGACCACCCCGCCACTGTACCCGAGCCGTCCCCTCACCCCTCGCCTGCCCGAGCCATCCCAATCGCCGTTTGCTCCATTCCCGCCATCATGGCGAGCTCGTCGGCGCTCGTCGTCCCCTCCATCCCTCCCCCTCTCCCGGGCGCCTATAAAAGGAGCCGCCCGAGCCCCGTCCTCTCCACACCAGCTCCGGCCATCTCCTCCGCTTCTCCTCGAGCCAATCGAGCTAGCGCCGCCGCACTTTCCCGTCGCTCCGGTGAGCTCCATTCTCCCCTCCCAAGTGAATTTCAGTCGAATTAACCAGTGCGTGAAGCTCTGCCACACGCTCATGGTCACAGGGCACCCCTTCCCGCCCCCTATTGCACACTACTGCCTCACCGGCGACCTCACCGCCGTGAACACCCGCCACCGCGCCGCGGACCGGCCGCCCTACGCCCCCGCCGGTCAAATTGACCCCACCCCTGTGATCACCTGCCCCCGCCTGTGCCTCACCACCACCTCCCCGCCGTGGAACCGGACCCACGGCGGAGAACCGCCGCGGATTTCCACCGCCGGTCGGACTCCGGTCGACCTCCCCCTCCCTCCGTTACCGCCCGCGCCGTTAAGCCCTCTCCCCCTCGCTGGCATGTGGGCCCCGCACCACAGCGTCGTCCCCCGCTGTCCCCTCGCTGCTGGGCCAACTGGGCCGCCAGCCGCGCCCGCGCGCGCGCTCGCGCCCGAGTGGGCCAAAATCCCCCCCGGCCCAGCAAGGTACGAAATCCTTTTCCTTTTTATTTTCTCATTTCTTTTCCCATTTTTCACATATAGAATTATATGCTAATATTTTATGTACCAAAAATAGTTCAAATAAACTATAGGGCACAAAAATAATGAGATATAAGAAATGGCACACCCCACTATAGTCACCATGATTGATGTATTGTTATTATCTATGTTTGTTAGCGGAAGAGGGATCCGATCCTCCGGATTTTGTAGCTCCGGAAGAAGGGCAGGAACCCGACCCCTCCGAGATAAACCTTTTGTGCCAGGAAAGCTTCGACGAAGGCAAGTCCATCCTTCCCTTGATGCATAATTTACCTATTTCTCTCTACCAATACCTAAGCCAGGATTCGGGAATGGAATCAATTTGCTTGGTGAGCATGAGAGAGCCCGCATTGACTAATACCATTTGATTTCAAGATATGGGATAAGGAAAGGGGTGTGTGTATCATGTTTCCAAAAAGTGTGCGATGAAGGGTATTCACCCTCATCACCTGGTGAGTAGGATGATCAGGGACTCCCTGGTTTAAGGGAGGGCCTAAGGTGATGGCTCAGCTGGTTTAGGCATGAGCAGAAGGATTGTCCTCTCGTATAAGGACCAGTTTGTCATCCTTCACTACCTGTACTCATAAAAAGTACAACCACTCGAGGTTGTGTGGGCAGTCACTCGATCTGAACTCGTATGGTCCAACCCCAGGGTTATGAAGGCTGGGGAGCACCGAGAGGATAAATAGGGGGAATGTTTTGTCCGGTTTGGACATGACGGTGGCATGACTCCTTCCGGTATAACCGTTAAGGTTAGGACGTGCGAGGAAAGAAAGAGATTCGGATTCGGGTCTCATTGATCATGAGATCGCAGAACCGGACTAGTGGGTAAAGTGTACCCCTCTGCGCAGAGTTTAAACCTATTCGAATAGTCCGTGTCCACTGGTATGGACGAGTCTGGTGTGGTATGACAATTAGTGTTTCTACAACAATTAGGAACAGGGAAATATGTGTGTGTCTCCGGAAAGAAAATGGTGCCACGGGAGCGGGAAGCTCAGTGGTGATTAAGCAGGTGTCACTTCTACTGTTTCGGGAAAACCTTAATAACAAGTACTACCTTTCTCTGAGAAAAATGAAGAGTGACTTCAAGTTCACCATATAAAGCATGTACGATATAGGTCTCTTTCTCTTTACGGGAGCCGGGTGGACTTGCGGAATACCTAGTGTATTCACCCAGATTTATTCATGTTTTTCAGCAGCTGAAGACTTCTTTTCTGCTATGCTTGATTGAAGGGAGCAGTATCTTCACCCAGTTCTGCCTGTGGCCTGGGCTAATTTATCTTCCACTGCGTTTTATAATTTTCGGCTCACTCTCGAGCTTGTACCCCCAGTATTGTAATAACATTACTCAGACTCTGTAACTATTTGAAGTGAGGAATGTGGTTACTAGCCTCCTGGGACTAATAATTGTATCACATTTGAGTCCCAAAGGATCGGGAGGCTTCATATATCATGACATGTGGACAAGTTTCATGATTTTCTGACTTTGTTTGTGTTATATACAATTTATAAACAACTGGATGGCAAGTTCACGGTCATGTTTAGTGAGCATGGTGCTCGAAGATTCCGGTCTGTTCCTAAAATCGGTCGTAACTTGTGCTAAATAACATGAATATCATTTTTGCATGTACGGTTTTCATGTTTCGAGTGACTTACAGTTCAAATTTGAATTTTTCGAAGAAATTCAATTAAACAAAATAAATCTAATAGTTATAGAAAATACTTTTATAATTGTGCAAAAATGGAACATGTAGGTCTATATAGTGTAGGAACATACTACAAAAAGTTTAGTTGGGAAAATAAAAAAAATATTTTGTCGAGTGTCCAAAAATGGCACTCGGCAAAGCGTGCTCTGCTGAGTGTCAGCTATAGACGACTGCTAATGGTCCTAAACCCTAAACCCGGCACTCGGCAAAGATAACGGCCGTCAGCTATAGACGGCTGCTGATGGCCCTTTGCCGAGCGCCGCCGTTCGCCGAGTGTTTGGCACTCGGCAAAGATTTCTTTTCCGAGTGTATTTCTGTGCCGAGAGTCTTATTCTTGTTGAACGCAGTCGTTACCGAGAGTAGGACTTTGCCGAGTGCGGCACTCGGTAAAGATTTTTTTATCAAGTGTCCGATAAAAAGCACTCGGCAAAGCGCCGAGCACTCGACAAAGAGCCGTATTAGTCGTATCAATATCGATTTGTGTCGTTGACGGTAATCTAGACCTTCGTCGCTTTTTTTAAAGACTCCTGGTAGTAGTATAATTGTCAGTTTGTGCCTTAAGCGACGTGATAT
Organism: Zea luxurians; assembly: GCA_029449295.1. NCBI lineage: Eukaryota > Viridiplantae > Streptophyta > Magnoliopsida > Poales > Poaceae > Zea > Zea luxurians. The sequence goes on along the minus strand of JAOPSE010000052.1, from coordinate 14,548,392 downwards.
TGAACTTCGCTGGTGGTTTTTAAGGACTCTTAATTATCTTTAGACTTTTAGGTCAAAAATCGACAATAAAAGGTTACAACTTTTAAGCAACCCACAACTTACGGTGGACCGACAGAGTTAATTTTGCAGTAGTGTACGATCTAGAGGGCCAAAAATGTAATTGATGTGAATGTAAATGCACCATTATCATTATCATAGTACGTGCATGCATGTTTGCAGATTATTTTAACCGTGAACCTGTGCTTTAACGTTTGCACTATGTTCAGTACTACTCCTAGTTTCGGTTGAAATAGTTCGAACGTGAAACCCAAGAAGATCTCGGGACAACTCTCGTCAATTTCTTCGAAAACAATAGTTAAGTTCCACATGGGCTGGCCCCCCCCTAGCCAGAAGCATGCACCAATAATGAAGCTTGGCCTCTTGCTCTCAAGTTGCCAGCCTTTTTCCCAAAGGGGAACTGTTTCTTGATTGCATCGCTATTGGCATAGCACTTAACCTGCCAGGCCCTAGCAAGATTCCTGCGTAGTGTAGCTGTGTTTCAGTAATGCCTCTATCGTGCGGGTCATTTCAAGAGGCTTTGCAACTTATATAAAATAAATATATATAGGAGTACTGGGCTAATACGGGTGCATGAGAGCTATTGAACATAAACTACCAGGCCTGTTCGCTGTGGCTTGAAGTGACTTTAATTCGGCTGCAGTTATGTCTTCTACGGTATTTTGTTTGTTTCTATAGATTGCAGCTGCAACAGTTGTGACTGTAGGGCAACCGTGGCTGGTTGTTTAATTTGGAAGTAAAATATTTTTATAGTTTCCAGATAATACAATTGTTTTCAGTAATATCACAATATTTTATATCATAAGGTGTTTGGTTGCATTATTGAAAACTATGTTTTCAAGAGCCATGGTATTCTAAATATTCTATGGTATTTATAGTGGTAAACTCCATTCTAACCTAAAGTTTTCATGGAAAAGCTAGTTTTTGTCTAATATAATATCATGGTTAATATAATACCATGGTTTATAATGTTGTATCCAAAGAAAGCTTCTCAAAACATGTGTGTTTTTAGAGTTGGCCAAAATTACGGTTTTGTCATTACAAATGGAAAGTGCAGCATTGTAAAATCATGGTTTTAAGAAATATTGTTGCCAAACAAGCCCTATATCAGAAGCTATGGACACTGGTCATTTTTACGGTAGCCTATTAGCTTTGCAAATGGGCTGTGCTATAGAAGCAGGATATGCACAATTTTTTAATAATGGCTACGTGTCATTTGACTCAAGTGACCAAGGAGTTTTTTTCAAGAGCATGGATGGCGGTCTCTAGTCTTCAGATCGATAGCCATTAGTATGTGCGCGTGTTCGGTTTCTTTTTTGGTCGTGTGCTCTTGTGGGCAGAAGCCGAAAGTGACTTTCAAGGACTTATATCACCCCGATGTTATGTCTTTGAATGAATAAAATTTCTTCCTTTAAAAAGAATATGGAGAACAATATATATGGATGCATATACATAGAAATGACAATTATCTAAACAGAAAATATTTGAAGTGGAACAGTTCAGCCTACAAATATAGCACCATGAGCATTATAAATGTTATATTACTACGGTGCTATTTGCAAATAGTTGAGTGGATATATATACATGTAAGAAACGTACAAAATATTGGTATTAGTGGACACAAATAAATAAAAAAGTGTTCAATTAACTTAATGATCATGTTATAAGGCGGTACTTGTGATGAGGCAACAACTTAAAATTAGATACTCAGTAATGCAACCTCTTATCCTTGAGCAACACGACTGGGAATAACGTAATGAAGGTGCGTTGTTTTGTTTCCGTGCAGAAGATTGGCATGCACAATTAAAAAGGAGAGAAAAATTGTCAACTACACATTTAGGTGCCAAAGAGACAGAAATTTAAAGGAAAGGCAAAGACACGGAAATTCAAAAAATACATTAATAATGTGTGATTGTCTTTAGGATCGGATGAATGACATTGAAACATAGGCACTAGATCACTCGATCAGACGCACATATATGGAGCTGAAGCAGTAAATCAGAGCGGAGGAGGAGAAGGCAAGAATACAGTTTTACCTTTTTGATAGCATGAGCTCGGCAAAAGCTTCAACTTGCTAGACCTCCGTCAACACATGTATAATCTATTATATTTATGTCAGTCATATACAAAATTCGAATGGTCAATAACTATACAAGGAATGCTTACTTGAGGACTTGAGGCAACATCGTTAGACTATCTGTCCATAAGTTGAGAGAGCACTATTTTGATATCAACACTCGGTTGCAAAAACAAATTTAGAAATCACTTTATCTCTTGTGAAATAAGTTGAAATTGCATGTAAACTCACAAAATAAATCCAACTGCACAATATTGGGAGCTTGGCCTTGGTTGAATCTATTTATTCTACAAGGTAGTTAGATTAACAATCCATGCAACGAATACCTATGTTAGATGTTGACTAAACATAGAAGAACCATAAATAATCATATTTTCATCATCTAAACATTCTACAATAGTACAATACGATAAGCTTAGGGGGTGTTTGTTTTGGCTTAAAATCAGATTCTGGCAGTTAAATGCTTCGCTTTTTAGCCCATTTTTATAAAAATTGATTTGGTGAAAATCGTCCAAATCAACATAAAGACATAATCCACCAAGTCCTCGCGATGGGAGGAATTCGCCACTTTCTATATCTTGAACCCTATGGACCCCTTCATCTTCCTTTGCACGTAAGCCTCACGATATTCAAATTCTCCCTACAACTCTGGATTCTCCAGGAATCTAGATTTTCAAAAAAGCTTGTCAGAAAAAGTTAAACCAAACAAGTCCTTAGTTTACTCCCACACTCAGAGACACTGATTTTACCCTCCAAAAATGTTGAGACATCATGGATCTATATATTTGTCGGCGTTTCGAGACCGGGGGGTCCCTAAGCCGACGAGTGAGTGTGCCGCGTGCCCCAGCCCAGATGGGTCGAGCGCGTGGGCGAGCGCGAAGGGGGGAAGCGAGGTGGCCGGAGACGGGCGTGAGAGAGGTGGAAATCCCGCGGCCTTCGTGTTCGTCCCGCGCCCAGGTCGGGTGCGCTTGCAGTAGGGGGTTACAAGCGTCCACGCGGGTGAGGGAAGCGAGCGGCCCCAAGAGAGCGCCTGCCCCGTCCTCGTCCCCGCGTGGCCAACCTTCTCTAAGAAGGCCCTGGTCCTTCCTTTTATAGGCGTAAGGAGAGGATCCAGGTGTACAATGGGGGTGTAGCAGAGTGCTACGTGTCTAGCGGGGGAGAGCTAGCGCCCTAAGTACATGCCAATGTGGCAGCCGGAGAGATCTTGGCACCCAGCTGGTGTGGTGTCGTGGCTATCGGAGGAGCAACGGAGCCTGGTGGAGGGACAGCTGTCGGAGCGGTTGGGTCCTTGCTGACGTCCCCCTGCTTCCGTAAGGGAGCTGAGAGCCGCCGTCGTCACGGGGCCAGCGGGGCGCCATCATGGCCTATCTGGCGGAGCTAGCCAGATGGGACACCGGTCTTGTTCTCTGCGGCCCGAGTCGGCTCGGGGTAGGGTGATGATGGCGCTTCCTGTTGACGTGGCGGGCTTGTGCCCTAGGTCGGGCGACGTGGAGGCTCCTCCGAAGCCGAGGTCGAGTCTGTCTTTCATGGCCGAGGCCGAGCCCGAGCTCCTGGGTCGGGCGAGGTGGAGGTCGTTCGGCAGAGGCCAGGGCGGAGTCCGACCCCTGGGGTCGGGCGAAGCGGAGTTCGTCGTCTTCCGGGGCCTAGCCCGAGTCCGAGCCCTGGGTCGGGCGGAACGGAGTTCGCCGTCTTCCGGGGCCTTAGCCCGAGTCCGAGCCCTAGGTCGGGCGGAGCGGAGTTCGCCGTCTTCCGGGGCCTTAGCCCGAGTCCGAGCCCTGGATCGGGCGGAGCGGAGTTCGCCGTCTTCCGGGGCCTTAGCCCGAGTCCGAGCCCTAGGTCGGGCGGAGCGGAGTTCGCCGTCTTCCGGGGCCTTAGCCCGAGTCCGAGCCCTGGGTCGGGCGGAGCGGAGTTCGCCGTCTTCCGGGGCCTTAGCCCGAGTCCGAGCCCTGGGTCGTGCGGAGCGGAGTTCGCCGTCTTCCGGGGCCTAGCCCGAGTCCGAGCCCTGGGTCGGGCGGAGCTTCCTATGGCGCCTTTGGCAAGGCCTGACTGCCTGTCAGTCTCACTCTGTCAAGTGGCACTGCAGTCGGAGTGGCGCAGGCGGCGCTGTCCTTCTGTCAGACCGGTCAGTGGAGCGGCGAAGTGACGACGGTCACTTCGGCTCTGCCGGGGGGCGCGCGTCAGGATAAAGGTGTCAGGCTACCTTTGCGTTAAATGCTCCTGCGACTCGGTCGGTCGGCGCGGCGATTTAGTCAGGGTTGCTTCTTAGCGAAGGCAAGGCCTCGGGCGAGCCGGAGATGTGTCCGCCGTTAAAAAGGGGGGCCTCGGGCGAGACGGAAACCCCTCGAGGTCAGCTGCCCTTGCCCGAGGCTAGGCTCGGGCGAGGCGTGATCGAGTCGCTCGTATGGACTGATCCCTGACTTAATCGCACCCATCAGGCCTCTGCAGCTTTATGCTGATGGGGGTTACCAGCTGAGAATTAGGCGTCTTGAGGGTACCCCTAATTATGGTCCCCGACAGTAGCCCTCGAGCCTCGAAGGGAGTGTTAGCACTCGCTTGGTGGCTTTCGTCGCACTTTTTTGCAAGGGGACCAGCCTTTCTCGGTTGCATTTTGTTCCGGTGGGTGCGCGTGAGCGCACCCGCCGGGTGTAGCCCCCGAGGCCTCGGAGGAGTGGTTTCACTCCTTCGAGGTCTTAATGCCTTGTGTAATGCTTCGGCTGGTCTGGTGGTTCCCTCATGCGAACTGGCCGTAGCCCGGGTGCATGGTCAGGGCCCAAGTTCTCGGGTTGGTATGTTGACGCTGTCAACGGTTCGGCCGGAGCCGGGTTTGCGAGAGCAGCCCCCGAGCCTCCGCACAGGGCGAGAGGGCGATCAGGGACAGACTCGGCTTTTTTACATACGCCCCTACGTCGCCTTTCCGCAAGGAGGAGGGGGGAGAGCGCCATGTTACCCTCGATGGGCACCGAACATGGTGTCTCCGGTGAGCTGCAAGCGGGTAATCCGAGTGGACGTCCGTGCCCCGTTCGTTGGGGGTCGGCTAGGGGCCCAGAGGCACGCCCAAAAGTACCTGTGGGTGATCTGCCGGACCCGGTCCCCTGGCGACGGGGTCCGAGGGCTCGATGCCTCCCTCCGATGGGATTCCGTTACAAGATCGCTCCCGCTGGTCTCGGAAATGTCCTAGGGTACCTCGGGAGCGCAACCCGAGCCTTGGTTATGTATCGAACATACCCCTGGTCATCCCTCGCTCGGTGTCTGAGGCGATTGTGAACCCTTCGGGGGCCAGCCTTCGAACCCCTGATCAGTAATGGGCGCGGAGCCCGAGTAGCCTGAGGCAGCCGTGGAACCCTTCGGTGGGCCGGCCTTCGAACCTCTGACCAGTAGTGGGTGTAGGGCCCACGCGATCTGAGGCGGCTGTTGAACCCTTCGGGGGGCCAGCCTTCGAACCCCTGATCAGTAAGGAGGCTCGGAGCCTGGTTCCTTCACGGGGAAGGACCCCTTTCGGGGTATCCCCCTTTCTCGGTCCCTGTCGCAAGAGATAGAGAAAGAGGAAAAAAGGAAAAAGGATACAAAACCGAACGACACGGCGTACCTTTTTTGGCGTGGTTGTTTCGGCGAAGGCGAAGCGTCGCCCGCTGCGCCTGCCAGAAGCGCCGCCTGTCCAGCTGTGGAGTTAATGCGACGGGGCGAGTAGTTGGCGGGGCTGCCGTTGCGCGTGCGCGAGCCGTTCGAGGAACGGACCACGGGCGCGTTGTCTTCACGCCGTGAGAGGGGGTTCTCTTGCTGCCCCGGATGGGACGTGAGCTTGGCTGACGACGTGTCCGCTGCTCCCGCGCGCCTGCCACCGTCATTACTGCCGGCCCACCTTTGGCCGCGTTGGCCGCCGCGCCAGGCTGGCGCTGCTGGGTCACGCGCTGGGTCGCCTCGAGTCGCGGTATTGGTTCCGCAATCGAGGAGGCGCGGTGGTGGCACAGGCGGTACAGTTGCTTGCATGCAGCATCCGGCGCGCCGGTCGCGCGACGCGTGGGCCCGGGCCTCCATGCTGGCGTGTCGGGAGTCGGAGAAGCACGTCCACTTGGCGCGGTTGCATGCCGCCTGCATGGCTGCCCGCCCCTTTCGCCCGTTGGTCTGGGCAAAAGTGGAGGGTCACTTGTAACCGCTGGGCGGTTGCGTGCACCACGCGCGGCAGTTTGGCTTCTTCTGCTCGGAGCCGGTCTGCATGACATGCGGGACCTAGCCCCCGCGCCGCAGGGGAGGGCTTTGGAGCGTGTTGGAGAAGACTCAGCCCGTGACGGTTGGGGGTGCAAGCAGGGAGAGTCGCCTTTAAAAGGAGGGCGACCCCTTTCGTAAGGCGACCATGTCTTCTTGCTCCCTTATGCACCGCATCTTTCCACCTTCCAAGCCCCCGGATGGGGGAAACCGCCGTCTTTTCGCCTCATCGTTGGAGGAACGCAACTCCGCGGGAGTTGGTACCTTTCAGCCATCGTTCGGCTTCAAGGATTTTCATCACACAGCCCGGTTGCTCCCCTCCGCTGGTGGTCACCCAAGACGGTGACCTCCAGCTCCTGGATGGGGAGAGGCAAAACGGGCTGTGATCCCGGTCCCGCCCTCAGTGTTGAGGGTGTTCGTCATCCTCGCTGGGGCGGGAGCGAGGCGAGCCAGGGCTCCACCTCCTGCGCGGGTCGGCGGACCACCTCTTCTTCCAGCTTCTGGTGGTGGCAATCGCCCTTTAGCCCTACGGCGGAGACGTCCTCCAGCCATGCCGGGGAAGGCGAACTGTTGCTGCCCAGCTAGGATGCAACATTCCGTCCTTTTCCTCGCATTCGCGGTGAGGACGGCTGCGAGGATCTGCCGGGATGCTTGGGGGCGACCCGCGTTTTGCTGGTGATTCGCCCAGAGCTTGTCGCTCCACGGGCTTCCCCGGCGTGGAGGTTGTCCATACCCGTGGAGACGGAACCGGAGTTCCGTTTGTGACGGCACTTCGAATGCCGGTGTTTTTTGTTCATTACGGCTTTCGGGGCCTGAACATGTATGTAACGTCGGCACGGAGCCGTGTTTTTTCCTCATTTTCGAGCGCTAAGACTCGTCTGCTGATTATCTGAACCGCTTCACCAAGCATGAGTCGCCCCGTGTCAAGGTGACGAGTGAGGTATCCGTATCCCGGAGGCGTAGGAGTCCCTCGGCTCGGTCGGCCCTGCTGTCCGAGGCTCCTCTAGCTTAGTTAAAGAGACCCCTCGGCCGCTCTTCGACGAGCCGAGGCCAGGGGTAGCGATATCAGTATGAACAGAGGCGGAGTCGGCTCGAAAATGAAACCTGGTTGGCCGGAGCCTAGCCGGGTTATCCATTGGCGGGATCGACGTCGGAGTTGATCAGCCGAGGCCTCAGGTCGGGCTGGCTCCCTTGGAAGATGGTTGGCCGAGGCCCCAGGGGTAACCGGCCGAGCCGCCTGCTCGGGCCGGATTCCCGGAGAAGTCCCTAGGGGCGATTGCCCGGGCGTGGTGATGACGTCATCCTTCAGAGCGGAGAACCTCGGACCGCGTCGCCGTCCGAGGCTAGGTCGGGCCTCGCTGAAGGTGCCGTAGATGCCGAGGGTGTTGCTGCCCCCTTCCAGCGTCAAGACCCGAACCTGCAGGATCAGATTGTCTTGTAGCGTGTGCCTTGTGCGGCCGTCGAGGCCAGAACACACACCCTCGCTGCGTTGTAAAGCTGCGTCTCTTTTCCTCTTGTTTCGAGTATCTGGACTTTTTGTCGGTAACAGGGATGTTTGTGCGAGCGAGAGTTGCTTCTCGCGGAATGTGATGAGTGAGGTATCCGTATCCCGGAGGCGTGGGAGTCCCTCGGCTCGGTCGGCCTTGCCGCTTACGCGTACTTTCACCCGTCCATGAGGCCCTGTCACCGACTCGGTCGAGAAGGCTCGAAGGATTGCTTCGGCAGAAGGGCTTTCGAACGTAAAGACTTGTTCGATCCACGGAGCCACTTTATCCGAACGCGAGTTACTTATCGCAGAAGGTGATGAGTGAGGTATCTGTATCCCGGAGGCGTAGGAGTCCCTCGGCTCGGTCAGCCTTGGCTGCTTACGTGTACTCCGTCGTTTCCAGGGCCCACTTTTCGAAGTAGTCAAAAAGCACGAAAGATATTCTGGTAAAAGAGATTTTTTTTGAGGAAAATTTTGACGCAGAGGGGGTTTCCCCCCTTTTAGCCCCCGAGGGAGGGTCGGGCTTTGCCGAGGCGAGGCCGACCCTTCCTTGTTGACTAAACTTTGCGTGGGTGCGAGGTATATGAACAACTTGGAAACATCTTAAGGGTAGAAGCGACGTAGCTGTTGGATGTTCCAAGCGTTGCCGTAGACCTCGCGCGCCTTGACTGTTGGCCAGCTTGTACGTTCCGGGCTTCAGAACTTTGGCGATGACGAATGGCCCCTCCTAGGGGGGCGTGAGCTTGTGCCTCCCTCGGGCGTCTTGCCGCAGCCGAAGCACCAGGTCGCCCACCTGGAGGTCTCGGGGTCGGACCCCTCGGGCGTGGTAGCGTCGCAGGGACTGCTGATACCGCGCCGAGTGTAGTAAGGCCCTGTCTCGAGCCTCTTCCAGCTGGTCCAGCGAGTCTTCTCGGCTAGCTTGGTTGCTTTGATCGTCGTAGGCCCTCGTCCTCGGGGAGCCGTATTACAGGTCAGTGGGCAAGACGGCCTCGGCCCCGTAGACCAGGAAGAACGGCGTGAAACCCGTGGCTCGGCTCGGCGTTGTCCTCAGGCTCCAGACCACCGAGGGGAGTTCCTTCATCCATCGCTTGCCGAACTTGTTGAGGTTGTTGTAAATCCGAGGCTTGAGCCCTTGTAGAATCATGCCGTTGGCACGCTCTACTTGCCCATTCGACATGGGATGAGCTACGGCAGCCCAGTCCACCCGGATGTGGTGATCCTCGCAAAAATCCAAGAATTTTCTGCCGGTGAACTGGGTGCCGTTGTCGGTGATGATGGAGTTTGGGACCCCAAAGCGATGGATGATGTTGGTGAAGAACGCCACCGCCTGCTCGGACATGATGCTGTTCAGGGGTCGAACCTCGATCCACTTGGAGAATTTGTCGACGGCGACCAGCAGGTCCGTGTAGCCCCCGGGCGCCTTCTGCAGAGGGCCGACGAGGTCCAGACCCCACACAGCGAAGGGCCAGGTGATGGGTATCATCTGTAGAGCCTGAGCGGGCAGGTGGGTCTGCTTCGCATAGAATTGACACCCTTCGCAGGTGCGGACAATTCTAGTGGCGTCAGCCACCGCCGTCGGCCAGTAGAAGCCTTGCCGGAAAGCGTTCCCGACGAGGGTTCGAGGCGCTGCATGATGGCCGCAAGCCCCCGAGTGTATCTCTTGCAGGAGTTCCTGACCTTCGGCGATGGAGATGCATCGCTGGAGGATGCCCGAGGGGCTGCGGTGGTAGAGCTCCTTCTCATCGCCCAGCAAGACGAACGACTTGGCGCGTCGCGCTACCCGCCGAGCCTCGGCTTGGTCGAGGGGTAGCTCTCCTTGGCGGAGATATTGCAGGTACGGGGTCTGCCAATCTCGATCAGGCGTGACCCCGCTCCGCTCCTCCTCGATGCGCAGCGCCTCGCCCTCGAGGGCCGAGGGTACCTCGGGCTGAACCGAGGACGCCTCGGGCTGGGCCGAGGGTACCTCGGACTCGGGCGTGTCGTTGATCTTGACGGAGGGTTGGTGCAGATCCCGGGAGAAGACGTCCGGGGGAACCGTCGTTCGCCCCGAGGCTATTTTTGCCAGCTCGTCCGCAGTCTCGTTGTAGCGCCGGGCGATGTGGTTAAGCTCGAGCCCGTAGAACTTGTCTTCCAGGCACCGAACCTCATCGCAGTAGGCCTCCATCTTCGGGTCGCGGCAGTGGGAGTTCTTCATGACTTGGTCGATGACGAGCTGCGAGTCGCCGCGAGCGTCGAGGCGTTGGACCCCTAGCTCGATGGCGATTCGCAATCCATTGATCAGAGCTTCGTACTCAGCCACATTGTTGGACGCCGGGAAATAGAGGCGCAGCACGTAGCGTAGGTGTTTCCCGAGGGGCGAGATGAAGAGCAGGCCCGCGCCGGCTCCCGTCTTCATCAGCGACCCGTCGAAAAACATGGTCCAGAGCTCCGGTTGGATCGGAGCCGTCGGCAGCTGGGTGTCGACCCATTCGGCTACGAAGTCCGCCAATACCTGGGACTTGATGGCCTTCCGAGGGGCGAACGAGATTGTCTCACCCATGATTTCCACCGCCCACTTTGCGATCCTGCCTGAGGCCTCTCGGCACTGGATGATCTCCCCCAGGGGGAAGGATGACACCACAGTTACCTGATGAGACTCGAAGTAATGTCGCAACTTTCGCCTCGTCAGGATCACTGCATATAGTAGCTTCTGAACTTGTGGGTAGCGGATCTTGGTTTCGGACAGCACCTCGCTGACGAAGTAAACTGGCCTCTGAACGGGCAATGCATGCCCCTCTTCTTGCCTTTCGACCACAATCACGGCGCTAACCACCTGAGTGGTCGCGGCGACGTAGACCAAGAGGGCTTCTCCATCAGCTGGGGGTACCAAGATAGGCGCCTTGGTGAGGAGCGCCTTCAGGTTCCCGAGAGCTTCCTCGGCCTCAGGGGTCCAAGTGAAGCACTCGGCCTTCCTTAAGAGGCGGTACAGAGGCAGGCCTCTTTCGCCGAGGCGTGAGATGAAACGGCTCAAGGCCGCGAGACATCCCATGACCCTCTGTACACCTTTTAAGTCCTTGATGGGCCCCATGCTGGTGATGGCTGCGATCTTCTCCGGGTTGGCTTCGATGCCCCGCTCGGAGACGATGAACCCCAGGAGCATGCCTCGGGGCACCCCGAAGACACACTTCTCGGGATTGAGCTTGACGTCCTTTGCCTTGAGACACCGGAATGTCACTTCAAGGTCGGAGAGGAGGTCGGAGGCTTTCCTTGTCTTGACTACGATGTCATCGACGTAGGCCTCGACCGTACGACCGATGTGTTCGCCGAACACATGGTTCATGCACCGCTGGTACGTCGCACCCGCGTTCCTCAAACCGAACGGCATGGTGACATAGCAGTACATGCCGAAGGGCGTGATGAAAGAAGTCGCGAGCTGGTCGGACTCTTTTCATCTTGATTTGATGATACCCTGAGTAGGCATCGAGGAAAGACAGGGTTTCGCACCCAGCAGTGGAATCCACGATTTGATCGATGCGAGGTAGAGGGTAGGGAACCTTCGGACATGCTTTGTTGAGACCAGTGTAGTCTACACACATCCGCCATTTCCCCCCATTCTTTCTCACAAGCACAGGGTTGGCAAGCCATTCGGGATGGAATACCTCTTTGATGAACCCTGCTGCCATTAGCTTGTGGATCTCCTCGCCTATCACTCTGCGCTTCTCCTCGTCGAATCGGCGCAGAGGCTGCCTGACCGGTCGGGCTCCGGCCCGAATATCCAGCGAGTGCTCGGCGACATCCCTCGGTATGCCGGGCATGTCCGAGGGACTCCACGCAAAGACGTCGGCGTTTGCGCGGAGAAAGTCGACGAGCACTGCTTCCGATTTGGGGTCGAGCCCAGAACCGATCCGGATCTGCTTGGAGGTGTCGCCACTGGGGTCGAGAGGGACGGCCTTAACCGTCTTCGCTGGCTCGAAGTTGCCGGCGTGTCGCTTCACGTCTGGCACCTCTCTGGAGAGGTTCTCCAGGTCGGCGATGAGGGCCTCGGACTCGGCGAGGGCCTCGGCGTACTCCACGCACTCCACGTCGCATTCGAACGCGTGTTTGTACGTGGGGCCGACGGTGATGACCCCGTTGGGGCCTGGCATCTTGAGCTTCAGGTAGGTGTAGTTGGGGACGGCCATGAACTTCGCGTAGCATGGCCTCCCCAATACCGCGTGGTAGGTTCCTCGGAACCCGACCACCTCGAACGTCAAAATCTCCCTTCGGAAGTTGGAGGGCGTTTCGAAGCAGACAGGAAGGTCGAGCCGTCCGAGGGGCTGGACGCACTTCCCAGGAATGATCCCGTGGAAGGGCGCAGCGCCTGCTCAGACGGAGGACAGATCGACGCGCAGGAGCCTGAGGGTCTCGGCTTAGATGATGTTGAGGCAGCTGCCCCCATCCATCAGGATCTTGGTGAGCCTGACGTCGCCGATGATGGGGTCGACGACGAGCGAGTATTTCCCCGGGCTCGGCACGTGGCCGGGGTGGTCAGCTTGGTCGAAGGTGATGGGCTTGTCGGACCAGTCTAGGTAGACTGGCACCGCCACCTTCACCGAGCAGACCTCCCGACGCTCTTGCTTGCGATGCCGAGCCGAGGCATTCGCCGCATGCCCTCCGTAGATCATGAAGCAGTCGCGGACCTCGGGGAACTCTCCTGCTCGGTGATCTTCCTTTTTGTCGTTGTCGCGGGCCCTGCCACCCTCTGCGGGTGGCCCAGCCTTGTGGAAGTGGCGCCGAAGCATGACGCACTCCTCGAGGGTGTGCTTGACGGGCCCCTGATGGTAGGGGCACGGCTCCTTGAGCATCTTGTCGAAGAGGTTAGCACCTCCGGGGGGCTTCCGAGGGTTCTTGTACTCGGCGGCGGCGACAAGGTCCGCGTCGGCGGCGTCGCGTTTCGCTTGCGACTTCTTCTTGCCTTCTTGGCGCCGCGTGGAGTAGACGCCTCGGGAGCCTCTTCTGAGGGGCGGCCCTGGGGCTGCTTGTCCTTTCGGAAGATGGCCTCGACCGTCTCCTGGCCAGAGGCGAACTTCGTGGCGATGTCCATCAGCTCGCTCGCCCTGGTGGGGGTCTTGCGACCCAACTTGCTCACCAGGTCGCGGCAGGTGGTGCCGGCAAGGAACGCGCCGATGACATCTGAGTCGGTGATGTTGGGCAGCTCGGTGCGCTGCTTCGAGAATCGCCGGATGTAGTCCCGAAGAGACCCTCCCGGCTGTTGCCGGCAGCTTCGGAGGTCCCAGGAATTCCCGGGGCGCACGTACGTGCCCTGGAAATTGCCGGCGAAGGCTTGGACCAAATCATCCCAGTTGGAGATCTGCCCCGGAGGCAGGTGCTCCAACCAGGCGCGAGCAGTGTCGGAGAGGAACAGGGGGAGGTTGCGGATGATGAGGTTGTCGTCGTCCGTTCCACCCAGTTGGCAGGTCAGGCGGTAGTCTGCGAGCCACAATTCCGGCCTCGTTTCCCCCGAGTACTTTGTGATGGTAGTCGGGGGTCGGAACCGGGCCGGAAACGGCGCCCGCCGGATGGCCCGGCTGAAGGCCTACGGACCGGGTGGTCCGGGCGAGGGACTCCGATCCTCCCCGCTGTCGTAGCGTCCCCCACGCCTGGGGTGGTAGCCTCGGCGCACCCTTTCGTCGAGGCGGGCCCGACGATCGCGACGATGGTGCTCGTTGCCGAGGTGGCCCGGGGCCGCAGGCGCGGTGTTGCGCGTGCGCCCAGTGTAGACCGAGGCTTCCCGCATGAATCGGGAAGTCGCGGCAAGAGGTTCCGAGGGGTACCCCTGCCTTCGGGAGGCAGAGCTCTCGGCCCGCTGGGCCGCAGCGCCTTCTAGGAGATTCTTGAGCTCTCCCTGGATTCGCCGACCCTCGGTGGTTGATGGTTCTGGCATCGCGCGGAGGAGCATCGCTGCGGCTGCCAGGTTCTGACCGACCCCGCTGGATGCGGGTGGCGGCCTGTCCCTGACATCGTTGGCGACACGGTGCTGGAAACCCTGGGGCAGGTGACGTATTTCTCCGGCCAGGGGTTGGCCCGCCCGTACCTGCCCGACGTCCCGGCGGATCGACTCGAGCGCTCCTGCTCCCTCGTCGAGCCTGGCCTGCGCCCCACGGACTTGCTCGAGCTGTGGGTCGTGACCCCCCGCCGGAACGGGGACCACAGCTAGCTCCCGCGGGATGTCGGCGCGAGGCACCGGCCTAGGGAGATCACCGTCCTCCGGCATGCCGAGATGGTTGCCTTCGGAGGGATCCCCTAGCTCGACGTGGAAACATTCGCGGCTTGGGCCGCAGTCCTTGTCGTCAAGGCTGCGGCTGCCGTCGGAACAGTCGGAGAGGCAGTAGTCACATGCGGTCATAAAGTCCCGCATGGCACTGGGGTTGCCAAATCCAGAGAAATCCCAACAGACGCTGGGATCGTCATCTTCCTCGGACCCAGAGGGCCCGTAGGTCGAGACGTCCGTCAATCGGTCCCAAGGCGACCGCATACGAAACCCCAGAGGGGTTGCACTCGCCTCAACGTGAGCGCCCGCCAAAGCGAGGTCGCTAGGCGGGTTGAGGCCGAGTTGAAATGACGTAGGATGGGAATCAGTCGGTACCGTTTGGTCGACGAGGAGCGACATAGTCACGTCGGGGACTGATTGCGCCATCGTCTTGGGTACGAGGGCGATGTCCTGCAGGCCCTCCGCGAGCGTGCTGGCGTCGTCCACTTGCTCGAGATTGGCGTGTCGCGGGGGGACGGCGCTCGCCTTCGTCTCAAACGCGAGGTCGACGCCCGACGCGCCCTCCGTTGGGGCGCTGGGGACGTCGATTCGCTCGACAGCCGACGGAGCGCGGCCTCCCGCTCGGCCTTGGTTGCCCCGCCTCCTCCTCCGATGGCGGGGGAGAGGACGGGGCGAGCTCGAATGTTGTTCTTCCACCACGCGTGGAAGACGTCGTCGATTCCGCCACCGGCGGGCGGGCTGTCGGTCGCCATTGTCGTCGTCGCGCGGCGGTGGAAGGAGTATCATGTCGTAGCTGCCGTCGAGAGACATGAACTCGAGACTCCCGAAACGGAGCACCGTCCCGGGTTGGAGAGGTCGTTGGAGACTGCCCATCTGGAGCTTGTCGGGAAACTGCTCGTCAACACGCAGCAGGCCCCTACTTGGCGCGCCAACTGTCGGCGTTTCGAGACCGGGGGGTCCCTAAGCCGACGAGTGAGTGTGCTGCGTGCCCCAGCCCAGATGGGTCGAGCGCGTGGGCGAGCGCGAAGGGGGGAAGCGAGGTGGCCGGAGACGGGCGTGAGAGAGGTGGAAATCCCGCGGCCTTCGTGTTCGTCCCGCGCCCAGGTCGGGTGCGCTTGCAGTAGGGGGTTACAAGCGTCCACGCGGGTGAGGGAAGCGAGCGGCCCCAAGAGAGCGCCTGCCCCGTCCTCGTCCCCGCGTGGCCAACCTTCTCTAAGAAGGCCCTGGTCCTTCCTTTTATAGGCGTAAGGAGAGGATCCAGGTGTACAATGGGGGTGTAGCAGAGTGCTACGTGTCTAGCGGGGGAGAGCTAGCGCCCTAAGTACATGCCAATGTGGCAGCCGGAGAGATCTTGGCACCCAGCTGGTGTGGTGTCGTGGCTGTCGGAGGAGCAACGGAGCCTAGTGGAGGGACAGCTGTCGGAGCGGTTGGGTCCTTGCTGACGTCCCCCTGCTTCCGTAAGGGAGCTGAGAGCCGCCGTCGTCACGGGGCCAGCGGGGCGCCATCGTGGCCTATCTGGCGGAGCTAGCCAGATGGGACACCGGTCTTGTTCTCTGCGGCCCGAGTCAGCTCGGGGTAGGGTGATGATGGCGCTTCCTGTTGACGTGGCGGGCTTGTGCCCTAGGTCGGGCGACGTGGAGGCTCCTCCGAAGCCGAGGTCGAGTCTGTCTTTCATGGCCGAGGCCGAGCCCGAGCTCCTGGGTCGGGCGAGGTGGAGGTCGTTCGGCAGAGGCCAGGGCGGAGTCCGACCCCTGGGGTCGGGCGAAGCGGAGTTCGTCGTCTTCCGGGGCCTAGCCCGAGTCCGAGCCCTGGGTCGGGCGGAACGGAGTTCGCCGTCTTCCGGGGCCTTAGCCCGAGTCTGAGCCCTGGGTCGGGCGGAGCGGAGTTCGCCGTCTTCCGGGGCCTTAGCCCGAGTCCGAGCCCTGGGTCGGGCGGAGCGGAGTTCGTCGTCTTTCGGGGCCTTAGCCCGAGTCCGAGCCCTGGGTCGGGCGGAGCGGAGTTCGCCGTCTTCCGGGGCCTTAGCCCGAGTCCGAGCCCTGGGACGGGCGGAGCGGAGTTCGCCGTCTTCCGGGGCCTTAGCCCGAGTCCGAGCCCTGGGTCGGGCGGAGCTTCCTATGGCGCCTTTGGCAAGGCCTGACTGCCTGTCAGTCTCACTCTGTCAAGTGGCACTGCAGTCGGAGTGGCGCAGGCGGCGCTGTCCTTCTGTCAGACCGGTCAGTGGAGCGGCGAAGTGACGGCGGTCACTTCGGCTCTGCCGGGGGGCGCGCGTCAGGATAAAGGTGTCAAGCTACCTTTGCGTTAAATGCTCCTGCGACTCGGTCGGTCGGCGCGGCGATTTAGTCAGGGTTGCTTCTTAGCGAAGGCAAGGCCTCGGGCGAGCCGGAGATGTGTCCGCCGTTAAAAAGGGGGGCCTCGGGCGAGACGGAAACCCCTCGAGGTCGGCTGCCCTTGCCCGAGGCTAGGCTCGGGCGAGGCGTGATCGAGTCGCTCGTATGGACTGATCCCTGACTTAATCGCACCCATCAGGCCTCTGCAGCTTTATGCTGATGGGGGTTACCAGCTGAGAATTAGGCGTCTTGAGGGTACCCCTAATTATGGTCCCCGACAATATTGGACTGTATGTACTGTACAATCAAGATTAGTACTACATGACTAAGGTGCTTGTGGATTTATTTTAGATGGTCTTGTGGCTGCAACCATACGTGGCTCCATTGAAGTCACAAAATTTACAAAATAACCATTGATTTGCAGATAACGAGAGGCCATGCAAAGCAAAGAAAATTAGTTAATCACAAAGGTAGTAGAGGCAAGTTAGTCCTTGGTGGTACCAGCATGATGCATTATAACGAGGAATTTGTAATGGATCAAATTTTAAAAGGTAAAGTTGTCAACCTGAAGAGATAGTAAAGTGTTGGTATATTGATACGGTTTCTATTTACGATTAAGTATAGAATATAAATTATAAAGACATGTGTGTTCTATTGGCTAAGTGGGTGTAAATGTGGGTTTAAAGCCAACAATAACCATGGTTTTAATCCTCATTGTACATAATTTTAGCATTTTTCATTTAAATATGGAATGCACAATGACAGTGGAAATCATGGAACTAGGAAAACTGATGCTTTAATATAGTAGAGACGTGAACATGATCGTAGCTTGGCTTACGTATTTGGGCCGATCAACTAACAAAGCGAACGTTGTTTGTTTAGGCTAATTAAATCACCAAGTACTATACTTAAATATATTATTGAGTGAGGTCCTAGATGGTCGCCCAGCTCGACCACCGCTAGGTCCGGCCTTAGATGGATGACACGTTAGTATGGCACATGTACGTACATATAGACGTACGTATAGATAGAGGTTACTTAGCCCACTAGTCATGCTTTAGTGTCTGAGTATGCCTTTAAATGCACTAGAGCTAATTGTTAGTTGATTAAAATTTGCTAGTAGAATTAGTTGACTAACTATTAGCTAATTTTAGCCAGGTTGAACTAGCTATTAAACTAATCGATGGTTGAGGGTACAACTAATAGTTAGTTGGACTATTAGTTGGGGGTGTTTGAATGTCTCCAACTAAAAGTAGCTAACAATTGAACTATCGGTTGAGTTTTTGGAATTTTCTAGCTAATTTTAGCAACTAACTATTCGCTCTAGTGCATTCAAACAGGTTCTTAATCGTGCCTATATCGATGTCAATCTGATGAACCTGTTGAGTATATATTGACCCAGAAGCCTGATATATAAATTTAGTATGACTGATTACGAATAGACATACAAAATCCACTAAGATATACAAATTGTGGTCATCATGGATCTCACAGTGTCACCTTCATATCTTAATTAATGTCGCAACACCTAGTCGTTGCTGCTGCCACTGCCACCCTATTAGGGATGACAATCGGGCGGGTAGGACATGGATGTTGGTTTCGTGATTCCATACCCACGAGACAAAAATTCAATCGACACCCATATCAATATACGATCGTGGGTATGGATCTGTACTAGTATCAGTCGGGTAACCATTACCCCGACAGATACACGTTACCGCACACACCCATTACTGTAGGACCGGTAAGGCGACCAGAGGGGAGGGGTGAATGGGAGCCAATCGGATTTTTGTCTCCAAACAATGAAAATTAGCACTTTGCTTCAATTGAGATGAAGCAAGTGCTCAAACCATAAACACATCAGCGAACGAGTGATCTTATGATTACAAAACGTTCTTAATACTCACATGAGACCAGCAAAACAAACGGATCGCAAATCGGACATCAAAAAGTCCAAAACGGTCCAATACAGTATTGTCAACAAGTGTTGTTTTTAGCAGTGCGAAATTCTGTTCTTGAGTTCAAAACTGAACTAAACGAACTCCGATTGATATGAAATTTTACACACACCTAAGAAAATACGTTTCCAAGATCTCCCCAAATTTTGAGCTCAATCCGACTTGTGACTCACCCGCAGATTTAAAAATACTGCAGAAATTGGGGTTTTGTTGGGGTTTCTAGAACGAGTTCAAACTGAGTTTTTCTCAAATTGCGACCAAAATATGCAACAACTAGGTGTATGCAGTGGTCCGAAGAGTGCAACTCACCACCAATCAATCCCCAAACCAAATCCTCTCAAAGGAATCAAAGGGTTTTCACCAACAACACAACAATGGGGAAAAGGAGAAACCAAAACTATAAAACTTCAGAAATTTCAGCAAGGGTACAAACTGAGATTTGAAGCCAAAGAACCCTGTGGGCTGGACTGGCGACCCTTCCTCTGATTAAACTTGAAAATCAAGAACACGATCGAAGTACAAAATCACTGCGGAACCCTCGGCTCAAATGGTGTCTACCTAGAGAGAAAACTAGGAGCTCTAGAATGAATTCTCAAAACAAATGGCAGCCAAGGGATGCTGAACCAACCAGCCCTCCCCTCTATTTATAGAGGGTTGTTCTCACTTCCTAAAGTACCCCTATTTACATAGATCCTATCCACTCCACCGGAGGCGAAATGGACCAACTCCTAGGTTTTTTATCCGACAGCCACGTCCTTCACACGGAGTTGCTTCGCCTTGACGCACCCTCCGCAATCACGCCGCATGCCGCCACCGGTTCCCTCTAGAACCTCCACCGCCGAGTTTTGAGGCCCAAACTCAGCAAAACCAGGCATCCATAGCGCTGAGTGGTTTTGAGGCCCAAACCACCAAACCTGCCGTGAGCACCGCACCTCGTGCACGTCCTCCACGATCAGATGCGTGTCCCGCTAGTCCTCGACCACGCCGGCAACACGGTCCGCTCCACCACATCCTCGCACAAGTGTGTGTCCCAGGTCTCAGCCACCACGGTTGGTCACCTGGCTGCTCTGATTCGTTAGTCAAGATCCAGCACTCGCCCTTCACCGCTCCTGGTCCATCAGCTGAGCCTGCATGACCTTCACCTCAGCCATCGACCACCGTTCCTGTGCTCCACACCTGTGTACACCACAAGTCGACCAACATGGTTGCACAAGCATAATCTCACACTCTGGTCAGTCCACTGACTATCCCAGAGTGCTACCCATTGACAATCACTCATCATCAACCTGAACCACAAGGGACAAGTCAACCTTGTGTTCGCAATCTCCCCCTTGATGAGTGCATTGTCAACACCACCATTTGAGCATATGTAAACAGAAAGAGGAAGAAAAATAGAAATTCTCTCAAATGACCATAAGCCAGATAAAAGCCAGACAAGTCATTTAGAGTAAGCAAAACTTGGTCCCCAAAGAAATGGGCAGCGGCTCAACACGACCAAGCAAGAAAAGGCAAGCCCTCAATAAGAGGCAAAAGCAGGGTTCAACACCACTAGCCAGAAGCCAAAATCTCTTCAGAGCATAAAAGGCTTTATCAGAGCATAAAAAACAATCTAGAGCATAAGATTAGCACAAAAGCTAAAATCAAAGCTAGTTCCTCCAGAAGGAGGCAAACGGCTCAACACAACTAGCAATAGCTCCAAATAACATATCTAGCCCTCTTGAATGAGAGGAAGCCCAGAAGACAAAATTCTCCCCCTCGATAGAGAAAACAGAAAATCTCAAAATCTCTCCCCCTTGTTGACAAGTGAACTCATCAAGCACAGACAGGGATAGAAAGAAAAACTCTCCCTTGACAAGAGAACCTCCCCTGAGAAAAAATGCAACAAAGAGTATGAATGCATGAGCGTCGGGAGTATACCCGCCAGAGTGTAAAAAATGCTCTAAGTGGTGTTGTGCTAAGTGTGCAGCAATAAATGCACGTGCTAGCAGATGTTCAAAACTGGGCATATGCACAAGATATGTGAAGTGTAAGTATTTTGATTCAGTTTTAAGCATTTCAAAGAGATGTTCACCACAAATACAACACTAAGCATATAGTAAGCAGGAAATCAACTAAGTGCCAGTCACAAGTGAACAAGGTGAACTACCCCAAACAGTGATCACTCATCATGCTAGAAACATATCTGAAATAGATAGCATTTGAAATTTTCAAGATTTATCAGATTTTGCAGCGGATTCCAAATTTCATTGAAAAGCATGCGAGTGCGAGAGGTTGTAAGCATTGTCTTTGTCTGACTTTTCAACCGGGTGTAGCCTATGCAGAGAAGCAATCAGAAGCTAAAAACACCAGTTTCGATCGTCCACTACACTGCTCAAGTTCATCCAAAAGTGCAAATGGAAGCAGTCTTGATACAGTGATGTGGTGACAAATACAAACCCATCTCGATCTTTCTAATTATCACTTATCTTGATTTTGAACCTTTAGCACGATATGAATAAATCAAAACAAGTGAATGACTCAAGGCATGAGACATAGCCACCTAGCATACTAGCAATAGCAAAAAGGATTTCAACACATCCTACATATGCTAGGTGCCAATCTTAATGGTGAACAATTTTAGATTGAGCAAGTAATAGTCAAGTTCACAATTATGAAAACAACTTAGCTCAACAATATTGTATCAATATGAGCAAAAAGAGCATAAGCATGCCATAGCATTATCATGTACACAAAGAACATACTACTAGGAACATAATCACATTCTAGCAGTTATACAAGTGAAGCTCAATATGACATGCAGATATAATACAAAAGAAAGTGAAAGCAAAAAATAAGAAGAAAAGACCAAAAGAGAGCCCTCTAATCAAAAAGGGAAACAAACACCCAATTTCCCTTGCAAATGAACAAAAGTTTTTTGATCAAGGGGTTTGGTCAAAATGTCTACAAGCTGGCGAGTGGTATCAATATAGCGCAATTCGATGTCGCCTTTCTCATAATGATCATGTAACGCCCCGAATTTTGCAGTTGAATTTTTTTTCTTTTCTTTACTCACCAAAATTCGGGCGTTACCTTTTCTTTTTCTTTTCCCCCTCGCTAAACCTTGACCTTTTCCAAAGCTAGCGGGATTCGGTTTGGAATTCCCGTGTAAAGAAAAACCCTAAAACTGTTTTATGTTGTTTGATGCACCATGCCGAACTATGCATTCTTTGATTGTTTGAAAGTGCAAATGCATTCATCTAGGAAGATCGGATTTCGAAAATAAGGAGAAAACCTTTTCTTTCTTTTTCTTTTTCTTTCTCTCTCTCCTCTTTTTCTCTCTCTCCCGCGCCGTGGGCCCCCTGGCCGGCCCAGCCGCCCCCCGCGCCCCCCTCTTGGGCCTTGGCCGGCCCAGCCGCCCCCCCCACCTCCCCTTTTCCCCAATCTTCTCTCCCTCCCTCTCATTTTCTCTCCTTCTCTCCCTAGCCGCCGTCCCTACCCCCCTGCCCTAGCCGCCGCCCCCTTGCTCGGCCGCCGCCCTCGCCGTCGGTCGCCCGCGCCGGTGAGCCCCCCCCCCCTCCTCTCTCCTCCCCTCTCCCCTCTCCCCTCCTCTCCCCTCCCCGTCCGGCCATGACCCGGCCGCCTGGCCACCCTGGCCGCGCCGCCCTGGCCCCGGCCGCCCCCGGCCGCGCCCCGGCCCGCCCCGGCCGCCCCCCAGCCAGCCCCGGCCGCCCCGCTGGCCGCCCTTGGCCGCGTGCCGCCTGGCCCCGCCCGCCTGGCCGGCTCGGCCGCCCTGGCCAGCCCGGCTGCCCCCTGCGCGCCGCCGGTTCAACCGCCCCCACCCGGGCCGGTTCAACCGCCCAGCTCGGCCGCCCGCGCCCGCGCCCGCGCCCAGCTCGGCCGCCCTGCACCCGGCCGGTTCAACCGCCCTAGGGCCGGTTCAACCGCTCCCCCTGTTTTTTTTATATTTTTTTTATTTTATTTTATTTACTTTCTGTGATCATAGTTATTTTATTTTAGGTAGGCTAATCATTGTTAATGTTATTGAAATATGAAGCTTAATTTAGAATTCCGTTACGCTAATTGATTCATGTAATTAATTGTTTATCTCATTCAATGTTGATCAACTAAAAATGATTAGGTTTCCATTAGTGCATATAACAGAATTCTTTTGTTAAGAACCAATTGTAACTAAACATTAGTGCATAAGATTTAACCCCCTGCGAGACCCTTTCCCGTTTGTTTCTTTCTAATCATGATGAATGCGATATGGAATGTCATATCTGATGCACATTCGCTTTATTGGTTCCCTTGTATGGTGTACTGTTCTTTTGTATTAAATATGTGGATGTATGTATGTTTGCGCTCGCATAGAGAACGATCCGGTCGAAGAGCCCGAGGAATTCGCAGGAGAAGCCTCTGAGCAGCAGTCGGTTGGTGGAGGCAAGTGTCCTTTGACCTATCTCTGTCCTATTCATTCTTTAATTCACCTCCCGCATTACATATTTATACCTAAGGATTGACTAGCTTTTGTTACCCATGTCCTTGTTTACCTATTTGGGTCGGATTATTACTGCTTAGTCTGATGCTATTGCTCAACTCTAATCAATGAACATGATGTGATTATCTATGATACGCTGTTTTCCCTTCTTATTTATGATCATACTTGTGGCATTTAAGGGGACTCGAGCGGTTTCTCGAGTGCCTCTCCGTAAGGACCTGTTCAATGGATGACCGCCCGGGAAAACAGTGCAACCATGAGGGTGGAATGGGACGCCCTTAGCTGAATAATTAGAGGATCCGGGGTGTAGTCCGCTTAGCCGTTGTGCCGTCAATGGGGCTCGGTGTATGCGGCTCGCTCTGCCAAGGTTGATTTGTCTCTTGGGGAGGAGTGCGGTACATTTAGGAAACCTAACGGGCGGCTACAGCCTCGGGGAATCTTTGTAAAGGCTACGTAGTGATGCCCTGCTGGACCACCTAGGTAGTGGTCAATGGGGAGTCGCTCTCTCCGGGCAGAAAGGGAATCACGGCTTGTGGGTAAAGTGCACAACCTCTGCAGAGTGTTATGAAACTGATATATCAGCCGTGCTCACGGTTATGAGCGGCCAAGGGAGCTCCAGAGATTAGTGATACTTGATCAGAGATACTTTGGTACAGGTGGCAATGAGATTGATGGTTCTGATTATGATTATGGTATTGGTAAGTGGTATTCTTTCCGTTTGGAAAGGATACATTGGGCTAATAACTTGGGTTCATGTTAAAACCTGGCTCTCTACTAGTAAGTAATAACCTGACCAACTAAAAGCAACTGCTTGACTTATCCCCACATAAAGCTAGTCCACTACAGCCAAACGGGATGCTTGCTGAGTATGTTGATGTGTACTCACCCTTGCTCTACACACCAAACCCCCCCCAGGTTGTCAGCATTGCAACCACTGCTCAGGAGAAGATGAAGCTGTGGAAGGAGACTTCCAGGAGTTCCAAGACTACGACGAGTTCTAGGTGTGGGTTAGCGGCAACCCCCAGTCGGCTGCCTGTGAAGGCCGCGTTATCTACGTTTCTTTTCCGCACTTTGATTTATTGTAAGAACTATATGGACGTCTCAGACGTATGATGTAATCGACTATTATTTCCCCTTTTAATACTATTTGAGCACTGTGTGATGATGTCCATGTTATGTAACTGCTGTGTACGTGAATAACTGATCCTGGCACGTACATGGTTCGCATTCGGTTTGCCTTCTAAAAACCGGGTGTGACATAAGTGGTATCAGAGCCGTGCTGACTGTAGGACCGCTAGCCTAGAGTAGAATGGTCGTTCTAAGGATTATAGACCTCTGTCACTGCCTTGACTTTGATATCCCTTCAAAAGTTGGTCCTACTGACCAAACCTATGTTCTACTATATATTATACCTTGCTGAAAATTTTGTTTTATTCTGATCCTTCATTTATTTATGATTCATTATTTGCTGGTCATATTAATTCTGTTCTCACCCTTTTGCTTGCGATGTCTTTTGTAGATGGCTCGTCTTAGACACACTGCACGAAAGTCCGTCATCCCCTTCTTACCCTCCCGCCTTGCTGAGCGCCCGCTTCGCCGTCCCGTGGCCGGACAGTCCAGCCACTTAGAGAGACTGCACCACCGCCTGCATGAGGAGCAGGAACGTCGACGACAGGAGCAGCAGGGCTCTTCCTTCTCGCTCCAGCAGGAGATAGAGTCTGTGAGGAGCTGCTCTCCTGTGCTTCCCCTGGAGGCGCCCCCTGCACCACCACTGGGCGTCCCAGCTTCTGGAGTAGCTGTTCGAGGAGATCCAGACAATGGAGGTGGCGACGACAGCTTGAGCCACGACATCGACTTCTCTGCTGACCATGAGCCGGAAGGATGGGTTGCTCGACCCATCACTCGCGACGCTGCTCGCGGGTGTCACTTCCACGACGCGCTCGACACCCTGCTACGTCGGGCACTTGACCGGCGTACTTGGTCCATCGAGTATCGCTGTGTGGTCTACCAGCATAGTCGCGGGGTCTACCCGGACCGCTGGGAGGCGACCTGTTTGGTGCGCCGTCCGGAGAACAGTCTCCAGGGCGCAGAGGCCTGCTCAGAGCACTATTCTATCTCTGAGCGGGACTCAGCTGAGGCAGCCATGCAGGATGCTGCACGGCGTGCGCTTTCGCACTACTGCTCGGTTCTCGGTGGGGTAGCTGACGGCCTCGACCTGAAGTATTACCCCCGCCGTCCATCTGGCAGCACAGGAGGCGTGATTGTTTCACCCGCTGGTGAGGACAATCCTAGGTTGAGCAGCACAGTCAACCTAGCCGCCGTGCTAAACACGGAGCTGGACCATGCACTAGACGAGCTGAGTAGGGCTCGTGCTGAGATCGCCCTGCTGCGGGCTGAGCGCGCGGAGCGTCGTCACTTGGATGATGGTTCCCCCGCTCCCGTTGGGACTCAGCACCCGTACCGCTCACCTCGGCGTGGACTCCAGTCTTATGGCAATCCCGACTGCAAGACCAAGATAAATCTAGAACCATAAATCGTTAGAGTTGGATCCTGTAATTAATACGAAATATATATACATAGAAGCTTCAGTCTTAGCGTTAGTCTCGGTCTTAGTTAGTCTTAGTCAGACAGGGTAGTTTGCTATATCCTGTGCATTTATGTTTGTCATGATGAACTATGTTTGGTTTGGATCTTTGTAATGATTGTCACCAGAGTGTGGGTATCCCCTGCATTTTGGTTTACCTATTATGTTAATGGAGTTAGTTATATAGTTGGGAAACCCTTTATTCTACTTTCCTCTTTATCTGAGAAGCTGTGTGGTCTGTGTTGGAGATCAGTGAAGATGCTCATCTGTTCAGTGCTGTTGGAGAACTCTATACTCTTTTCTTATGCTGCAAGATTTGCCAGATCAGTTCTGATGTGTGGTTGCGTTCTGCAGATGTCAGAGAACAGGCGCAGAGGAGGAAGGCGTGCTCAGCAGGAGCAAGCCGCTCCGCAGGATGAGGCGCCCCAGCAGCAGCAGCTGCCACCCCCGCCCCCGATGTCCATCGAGTAGATGTTTCTGATGCAGACTTAGGCAGTTCAGGCCATCGGTCAGACTCTGGCCGCCATTCAGCAGCAGCAGCAGCAACAGCAGCAAGCACCACCCCAGCCTCAGATGCCTCAGATGCCCAGAGACAAGCGTGCTGAATTCATGAGAGGTCATCCCCCAACGTTCGCTCACTCTTCTGACCCCATGGATGCTGAAGATTGGCTGCGCACTGTGGAGCGGGAGTTGCATACCGCTCAGTGTGATGACAGGGAGAAAGTCTTGTATGGTCCCCGTCTGTTGAGAGGAGCAGCCCAATCCTGGTGGGAGTCTTACCTCGCCACCCATGCCGACCCCGACACCATCACCTGGGAAGAATTCAGAGGTAGCTTTCGTCAGTACCATGTGCCTGCAGGTCTGATGACAGTGAAGAAGGAGGAGTTCCTGGCCCTTAAGCAAGGGTCATCATCAGTCAGTGAGTACCGGGACAGGTTTCTGCAGTTGTCCCGCTATGCTCCCGAAGATGTCAACACCGACGCCAAGCGACAGTACCGTTTCTTGAGAGGCTTGGTTGACCCTCTGCAGTACCAACTGATGAATCATACCTTCCCGACATTCCAGCACCTGATTGACAGAGCAATCATGACCGAAAGGAAGCGTAAGGAGATGGAGGATCGTAAGCGCAAGATCAGTGGACCCCAGCCTGGAAGCAGCAGCCGCCCTCGTTTCTCAGGCAATCAACCTCAGCAGTTCAGGCAGAACCAGCGTCCACCTCAGCAGCATCAGCAGCGTCAGCAGTATCAGCAGTTTCAAAGGCAGTATCCTCAGCATCAGTACCAGAACCGTCAGAGCAATCAGTCAGGAGGAGGTCAGTTTCAGAGGCAGAATCAGCAGACACCTCGTCTTCCTGCCCCCGCAACTCAGCAGAACAATCAGGCAGCACCTGCTCAGGTTGGAAACAGGGCATGTTTCCACTGTGGAGAGCAAGGCCATTGGGTGATGCAATGTCCGAAGAAAGCAGCCCAGCAGCAGTCAGGCCCCAATGCCCCAGCAAAGCAGAATGTGTCCCAGCCTGGAGCAGGCAACCGCCCTCAGCAGCGCTATAATCATGGAAGATTGAACCACTTGGAGGCTGAAGCAGTTCAGGAGACTCCCGGCATGACAGTAGGTATGTTCCCAGTCGACTCCCATATTGCAGAAGTGTTATTTGATACTGGAGCAACGCATTCTTTTATTACTGCATCATGGGTAGAAGCGCATAATCTTCCAATTACTACTATGTCAACCCCCATTCAAATTGACTCAGCTGGTGGTAGAATTCGAGCTGATAGCATATGTTTGGGTGTAAGTGTGGAAATAAGGGGGATAGCATTTCCCGCCAACCTTATAGTAATGGGTACTCAGGGAATAGATGTCATCCTAGGGATGAATTGGCTAGATAAGTATCAGGCAGTTATCAGTTGTGATAAAAGGACAATCAAGTTGGTGTCCCCACTAGGAGAGGAAGTGGTGACCGAGTTAGTCCCGCCTGAGCCGAAGAAAGGAAGTTGTTATCAGATGGTTGTCGATAGCAGTGAAGCAGACTCAATTGAGAGTATCAAGGTTGTGTCCGAATTCCCAGATGTGTTTCCAAAGGACTTACCGGGTATGCCACCAGAGCGGAAAGTTGAGTTCGCCATAGAGCTTCTTCCTGGAACCGCCCCTATCTTTAAGAGAGCTTACAGAATATCTGGACTAGAGTTGGTTGAGCTTAAGAAGCAGATTGATGAGCTGTCAGAGAAAGGTTACATCCGGCCAAGCACCTCGCCTTGGGCCGCCCCTGTCTTGTTTGTGGAGAAGAAAGATGGCACAAAGAGGATGTGTATCGATTATCGAGCTTTGAATGAAGTCACGATCAAGAACAAGTATCCCTTGCCCAGAATAGAAGATCTGTTTGACCAGTTGAGAGGAGCCAGTGTGTTCTCCAAGATCGATCTGAGGTCAGGTTATCATCAGCTCAGGATCCGACCTTCGGACATTCCGAAGACGGCATTCATTACCAAGTATGGTTTGTATGAGTTCACAGTGATGTCTTTTGGTTTGACCAATGCACCAGCGTTCTTTATGAACTTGATGAACATCGTATTCATGGATTATCTCGATAAGTTTGTGGTGGTATTCATTGATGACATTCTGATTTATTCTCAAAGTGAAGAAGAGCATGCAGATCATTTGAGGATGGTATTGCAGAGATTGCGAGAGCACCAGTTGTATGCAAAGTTGAGCAAGTGTGAGTTCTGGATCAGTGAAGTCCTGTTCTTGGGTCACATAATCAACAAAGAAGGATTGGCTGTGGATCCGAAGAAAGTGGCAGACATTCTGAACTGGAAAGCGCCAACGGATGCTCGAGGAATCAAAAGCTTCATTGGAATGACAGGATATTATCGGCGATTCATTGAAGGGTTTTCGAAGATTGCAAAACCAATGACAGCGTTGCTAGGCAACAAGGTGGAGTTCAAGTGGACCCAGAAATGCCAAGAGGCCTTTGAAGCGCTGAAAGAGAAGTTGACAACAGCGCCTGTCCTAGTCTTGCCTGATGTGCACAAGCCCTTCTCTGTGTACTGTGATGCTTGTTACACAGGTTTGGGATGCGTGTTGATGCAAGAGGGAAGAGTTGTGGCTTACTCGTCCCGACAGCTGAAGGTTCATGAGAAGAATTACCCAATCCATGATCTAGAGTTGGCAGCAGTGGTTCACGCACTGAAGACATGGAGGCACTATCTGTATGGACAGAAATGCGATGTTTACACAGATCACAAGAGTCTTAAGTACATATTCACTCAGTCAGAGCTGAATATGAGGCAGCGAAGATGGTTAGAGTTAATCAAAGACTATGAGTTGGAGATTCATTACCATCCAGGCAAAGCAAACGTAGTGGCAGATGCTTTGAGCAGAAAGAGTCAAATCAATCTGATGGTCGCTCGTCCGATGCCTTATGAGTTGGCCAAAGAGTTTGACAGGTTGAGTCTCGGATTTCTGAACAATTCGCGAGGAGTCACAGTTGAATTGGAACCTACCTTGGAGCGCGAAATCAAAGAGGCGCAGAAGAATGATGAGAAGATCAATGAGATTCGGCGACTGATTCTAGATGGCAGAGGCAAAGATTTTCGAGAAGATGCTGAAGGCGTGGTATGGTTCAAAGACCGCTTGTGTGTTCCCAATGTCCAGTCTATTCGGGAGTTGATTCTCAAGGAAGCTCATGAGACAGCTTATTCGATTCACCCTGGCAGTGAGAAGATGTATCAGGATCTGAAGAAGAAATTCTGGTGGTACGGAATGAAGAGGGAAATCGCAGAGCATGTGGCTATGTGCGATAGTTGCCGAAGAATTATGGCAGAGCACCAGAGACCTGCTGGATTGTTGCAACCGTTGCAGATCCCTCAGTGGAAATGGGATGAAATCGGTATGGATTTCATAGTCGGATTGCCTCGCACTCGAGCCGGCTACGATTCTATTTGGGTAGTAGTGGACCGTTTGACCAAGTCAGCCCACTTCATACCTGTCAAGACCAGCTACAACAGTGCAGTATTGGCAGAGTTGTATATGTCTCGGATCGTTTGTCTTCATGGTGTGCCAAAGAAGATAGTGTCAGACAGAGGAATGCAGTTCACCTCTCATTTCTGGCAGCAGTTGCATGAAGCTTTGGGCACACATCTGAATTTCAGTTCAGCTTATCATCCGCAGACAGATGGTCAGACTGAAAGAACCAATCAAATTCTCGAAGACATGTTGAGAGCCTGTGCGTTGCAAGATCAGTCCGGATGGGACAAGCGATTGCCTTATGCAGAGTTTTCCTATAACAACAGTTACCAGGCCAGTTTGAAGATGTCACCATTTCAAGCGCTCTATGGAAGGAGTTGTAGAACTCCGTTGCAATGGGATCAGCCTGGAGAGAAGCAAGTGTTTGGGCCAGATATTTTGCTTGAAGCCGAAGAGAACATCAAGATGGTCCGAGAGAATCTGAAGATAGCGCAATCGAGGCAGCGAAGCTATGACAAGAAGAAGAGAGCTGAGTTTTGAAGTCGGAGACTTTGTCTATCTGAAAGTGTCACCGATCAGAGGAGTCAGAAGATTCGGAGTGAAAAGCAAGCTAGCACCCCGCTACATTGGTCCGTATCAAATTCTCTCAAAGCGTGGAGAAGTGGCTTATCAGCTCAGCCTGCCAGAGAATTTGTCTGCTGTGCATGATGTCTTTCATGTGTCCCAGTTGAAGAAGTGTTTGCGTGTGCCAGAAGAGCAGTTGCCAGTGGAAGGTCTTGAAGTCCAGGAGGACTTGACTTATGTTGAGAAGCCAGCTCAGATTCTTGAGATTGCAGACAGAGTCACCCGAAGGAAGACCATCAGAATGTGCAAAGTCAGATGGAGTCACCACTCTGAGGAAGAAGCAACCTCGGAGCGTGAAGATGATTTGATGGCTAAGTACCCAGAGCTCTTTGCTAGCCAGCCCTGAATCTCGAGGGCGAGATTCTTTTAAGGGGGATAGGTTTGTAACGCCCCGAATTTTGCAGTTGAATTTTTTTCTTTTCTTTACTCGCCAAAATTCGGGCGTTACCTTTTCTTTTTCTTTTCCCCCTCGCTAAACCTTGACCTTTTCCAAAGCTAGCGGGATTCGGTTTGGAATTCCCGTGTAAAGAAAAACCCTAAAACTGTTTTATGTTGTTTGATGCACCATGCCGAACTATGCATTCTTTGATTGTTTGAAAGTGCAAATGCATTCATCTAGGAAGATCGGATTTCGAAAATAAGGAGAAAACCTTTTCTTTCTTTTTCTTTTTCTTTCTCTCTCTCCTCTTTTTCTCTCTCTCCCGCGCCGTGGGCCCCCTGGCCGGCCCAGCCGCCCCCCGCGCCCCCCTCTTGGGCCTTGGCCGGCCCAGCCGCCCCCCCACCTCCCCTTTTCCCCAATCTTCTCTCCCTCCCTCTCATTTTCTCTCCTTCTCTCCCTAGCCGCCGTCCCTACCCCCCTGCCCTAGCCGCCGCCCCCTTGCTCGGCCGCCGCCCTCGCCGTCGGCCGCCCGCGCCGGTGAGCCCCACCTCCTCTCTCCTCCCCTCTCCCCTCTCCCCTCCTCTCCCCCTCCCCGTCCGGCCATGACCCGGCCGCCTGGCCACCCTGGCCGCGCCGCCCTGGCCCCGGCCGCCCCCGGCCGCGCCCCGGCCCGCCCCGGCCGCCCCCCAGCCAGCCCCGGCCGCCCCGCTGGCCGCCCTTGGCCGCGCGCCGCCTGGCCCCGCCCGCCTGGCCGGCTCGGCCGCCCTAGCCAGCCCGGCTGCCCCCTGCGCGCCGCCGGTTCAACCGCCCCCACCCGGGCCGGTTCAACCGCCCAGCTCGGCCGCCCGCGCCCGCGCCCGCGCCCAGCTCGGCCGCCCTGCCCCCGGCCGGTTCAACCGCCCTAGGGCCGGTTCAACCGCCCCCCCCTGTTTTTTTTTATTTTTTTATTTTATTTTATTTACTTTCTGTGATCATAGTTATTTTATTTTAGGTAGGCTAATCATTGTTAATGTTATTGAAATATGAAGCTTAATTTAGAATTCCGTTACGCTAATTGATTCATGTAATTAATTGTTTATCTCATTCAATGTTGATCAACTAAAAATGATTAGGTTTCCATTAGTGCATATAACAGAATTCTTTTGTTAAGAACCAATTGTAACTAAACATTAGTGCATAAGATTTAACCCCCTGCGAGACCCTTTCCCGTTTGTTTCTTTCTAATCATGATGAATGCGATATGGAATGTCATATCTGATGCACATTCGCTTTATTGGTTCCCTTGTATGGTGTACTGTTCTTTTGTATTAAATATGTGGATGTATGTATGTTTGCGCTCGCATAGAGAACGATCCGGTCGAAGAGCCCGAGGAATTCGCAGGAGAAGCCTCTGAGCAGCAGTCGGTTGGTGGAGGCAAGTGTCCTTTGACCTATCTCTGTCCTATTCATTCTTTAATTCACCTCCCGCATTACACATTTATACCTAAGGATTGACTAGCTTTTGTTACCCATGTCCTTGTTTACCTATTTGGGTCGGATTATTACTGCTTAGTCTGATGCTATTGCTCAACTCTAATCAATGAACATGATGTGATTATCTATGATACGCTGTTTTCCCTTCTTATTTATGATCATACTTGTGGCATTTAAGGGGACTCGAGCGGTTTCTCGAGTGCCTCTCCGTAAGGACCTGTTCAATGGATGACCGCCTGGGAAAACAGTGCAACCTTGAGGGTGGAATGGGACGCCCTTAGCTGAATAATTAGAGGATCCGGGGTGTAGTCCGCTTAGTCGTTGTGCCGTCAATGGGGCTCGGTGTATGCGGCTCGCTCTGCCAAGGTTGATTTGTCCCTTGGGGAGGAGTGCGGTACATTTAGGAAACCTAACGGGCGGCTACAGCCTCGGGGAATCTTTGTAAAGGCTACGTAGTGATGCCCTGCTGGACCACCTAGGTAGTGGTCAATGGGGAGTCGCTCTCTCCGGGCAGAAAGGGAATCATGGCTTGTGGGTAAAGTGCACAACCTCTGCAGAGTGTTATGAAACTGATATATCAGCCGTGCTCACGGTTATGAGCGGCCAAGGGAGCTCCAGAGATTAGTGATACTTGATCAGAGATACTTTGGTACAGGTGGCAATGAGATTGATGGTTCTGATTATGATTATGGTATTGGTAAGTGGTATTCTTTCCGTTTGGAAAGGATACATTGGGCTAATAACTTGGGTTCATGTTAAAACCTGGCTCTCTACTAGTAAGTAATAACCTGACCAACTAAAAGCAACTGCTTGACTTATCCCCACATAAAGCTAGTCCACTACAGCCAAACGGGATGCTTGCTGAGTATGTTGATGTGTACTCACCCTTGCTCTACACACCAAACCCCCCCCCCCCAGGTTGTCAGCATTGCAACCACTGCTCAGGAGAAGATGAAGCTGTGGAAGGAGACTTCCAGGAGTTCCAAGACTACGACGAGTTCTAGGTGTGGGTTAGCGGCAACCCCCAGTCGGCTGCCTGTGAAGGCCGCGTTATCTACGTTTCTTTTCCACACTTTGATTTATTGTAAGAACTATATGGACGTCTCAGACGTATGATGTAATCGACTATTATTTCCCCTTTTAATACTATTTGAGCACTGTGTGATGATGTCCATGTTATGTAACTGCTGTGTACGTGAATAACTGATCCTGGCACGTACATGGTTCGCATTCGGTTTGCCTTCTAAAAACCGGGTGTGACAGATCACGAAGAAAGTGAAAGCAAACATCAATGTGCTTGGTCCTCGAATGTAGCACAAGATTCTTGGCAACACTTATGGCACTCGTGCTATCACAAAGCAGAGGCACACGATGAATATCCAAGTCAAAGTCCCGTAAGGTAGCCATCATCCAAAGTAACTGCGAACAACAGCTAGCGGTAGCAATATACTCGGCCTCTATGGTAGACAGGGCAACACTAGACTATTTTCGAGAAGACCATGAAACCAATGAAGTACCCAAAAACTGACAAGTCCTAGAAGTAGACTTGCGCTCCAAAAGGCAACCCACAAAATCAGCATCAGAATAACCGCACAAGGACAGAACGGACGATGAGGAGTACCACAAACCAAACTCGGGAGTGAAACGTAGGTACCTCATAATCCGTTTCACAGCCGTTCTGTGAGATGTGCGTGGGGAAGCCTAGAAACGAGCGCACAAACATACTGCGAAGTGTATGTCCGGCCTCGTCGTAGTCAAGTACAGGAGAGAGCCAATCATGCTCATGTACTCCTTCTGGTCCACGAGTTCGCCATCCTCATCAGTGTCAAGTGTCGTCGAGGTGGACATGGGCGTCGAAAGAGGCTTGCCCTCGCCCATGTCGAACTTTTTCAGGATGTCCTTTGTATACTTGCCTTGATATACAAAGGTCATGTATTGAGTCTGCTTGATTTGCAACCCAAGAAAGAAATTCAGCTCGCCCATCACGCTCATCTCAAATTCCCTGCTCATAAGATCTGAAAATCTAGACACAAAAGCATTAGAAGAACCACCAAAGATGATATCATCCATGTAAATCTGGACTAAAAGGGTGTCATTTATGCTTGAGGAGAAAAAGAGTTTTGTCCACAGAGCCCATTTTAAAACCCTTAGAAAGTAGAAAAGATTTCAAACGCTCATACCAGGCTCTAGGGGCTTGTTTCAAACCATACAAAGCTTTTTGGAGTTTAAAAACATGGTTTGGAAACTTAGAACTCTCAAAACCAGGGGGTTGCCTAACATATACCTCTTCCTCTATATACCCATTTAAGAAGGCACTTTTGACATCCATTTGAAAAAGCTTAAAACCCTTTGAAGCAGCAAAGGCTAAAAGAATCCTAATGGCCTCTAAACGTGCAACAGAGGCAAAGGTCTCCTCATAATCAATTCCCTCTTTTTGGCAATACCCTTGGGCAACCAACCTCGCCTTGTTTCTCACTACTAAACTATCCTCACTTTGTTTGTTTTTGAAAACTCATTTTGTACTGATGGGATGGCAGTTAGGAGGTGGCACCAAAACCCAAACCTGATTTCTTTCAAAATTTTCAAGCTCCTCATGCATAGCATTAACCCAGTTAGGATCAGATAAAGCATGTCCAACATCTCAGGCCTCAAAAGTAGCAACAAAAGCTGACTGAGAAAAATGAGAAATGTGATGTGACTAGAGCGAGTGACTCGCTCATGAAGCTCCCCGATCATCTGCTGAGGTGGGTGACGGCGCTGAATATGTTGTGAAGCCTCCCTTGAGGAAGTGGCCTCCCCCTCAACAGCAGCTTCAACTCCTCCAGTCTCAGCAGGAGCTGGCTCAAGCTAACCATAAGTGGTGGAAGGAGTGGGATCGGGTTCGTCAGCCGTAGTAGTGGAAGTAGGCTCGACTGGGCGACCGGTGGAGTTGGCTCGAGAGCAACCCAATCGGCGTCGTCGTGCTCCTCCTCCATAAAGATGGTCTGTCCCATCTGATATGGACCTGCAGGCTCAAAGATAGGGGATGGACAAGGTGCAGTCTCATCGAATGTAACCTCACAAGTCTCCATAATGTGGTTAGTCTCTAGGTTAAGAACATGATAAGCATGAGAATGTAATGCATAACCCAGAAAAACTCCATCAGAAGACCAGGACTCTAACTTGTCCAGATTACCTTGTTTTAGCACAAAGCATCTACAACCAAATACCTTGAAATGACTGACTTTGGGTGGCAGTCCAAATCGCAGCTCATAAGAAGTTTTGTTCAGAAAAGCCCGAAGAAAGATGTGATTGGACACATGGCAAGCAGTGTTGATCGCTTCGGCCCAGAAATGCCTAGGAGTCCTATGCTCATCAAGCATCGTCTTAGCCATCTCAACAAGGGTCCGATTTTTGCGTTCAACAATACCATTTTGCTGGGGCACATACGGAGAGGAAAACTGATGCTCGAGTCCCAAAGAAGCACAAAAGGTTGCAAATTGAGTATTTTTAAATTCTGTGCCATTGTCACTACGTATAGCTCTCATGGCATTTTTAGGAAACTCATTTTACAACCGAAGAATCAAATCTCGAGCATGAGTAAAATCCTCATCCTTTGCCGTCATAAAGAACACCCAAGAGTAGCGAGAGAAGTCGTCGACAACCACAAGCACATACCACTTCCCTCCAAAAGAGCAAACCCTGGCTGGACCAACAGTGTCCATATGAAGCAATTCGCCAGGATGCGAGGTCATCACCTTGGCGACCGGGGAATGGGAAGCGGCAATCATTTTGCCATGACGACAAGGGTGACAGACAAAATCTTTCTCAAATTTTAATTTAGGCAATCCTTGGATGAGGTCAAGTTAGCCCAAACGACACAAAAGATCAAAGCTCAAGTGACCTAGCCTCCTATGCCACTTCCAAAGAGAAGAGGAAGATCCTGCCAACAAACATAGAGAAGGGCCAGAAGAATGTGAAATATCAGCACTGAAAACTCGACCAAAAGGGGAAATCTGGCAAATAAGATCCCCACCAGCATCCAAAACTCAAGACAAGCCCTTTTTAAAATGCACTTCATAGTCATCCTCAAGGAGTTGCGAAACTGAAAGCAGATTGAAATGCAGATTCGAGACCAAAGCAACATCCTTGAGAATAAAGCTCTTGTTCACCCGAATGGTGCCACGAGAAACAACCTTACCTCTTGACTTATCCCCGAATGTGATGTATTCCTTACCAATCACGGGGTCGAGGCTGGAGAACCATTTTGAGCTTCCAGTCATGTGGCGCGAACAACCAGAATCCATGAGCCACGTGTTCTCTAGGCCTTCGTCCTACATCAATAGTAAGACACTAGGGTAAGTAAACTGTGAAGAATATCAGTGTTGTGGCATTTGCCCCTAAAAAGTGTTAGGGAAAACACCAAACATCCCCGGTCCCGTAGGGAAGCGATCACCACAAGAAGGAAATTGTGGTCCGCTGGGGAAGTATGAACCAAAACCTCTGTCACATGGTCCTTGGCCATATGATACACGACCAGCATCCCGTCGGGCACGACCACCACGTGGTCTCACTGCCTGAGTCCTAGCGTCAAGAGGCAAAACACTTCTAGGCCTCTCAGGACATCTCCGAATAGGCTGAGCATGAACACCATGAGAGGGGCGGTTCATGTCCTTCCTGCTCGAC
Organism: Zea luxurians; assembly: GCA_029449295.1. NCBI lineage: Eukaryota > Viridiplantae > Streptophyta > Magnoliopsida > Poales > Poaceae > Zea > Zea luxurians. The sequence continues at coordinate 14,511,890 of JAOPSE010000052.1, read as the reverse complement.
TCAGAAACCCGCCACTCATCTCTCTTCCTCCTAAAGCAAAAAGAAGCTAGATGCCCATCCCTCTCACAATATTCACAATGGTACCTCACCTCTCTCTTGGGTGTATTTTGTTTGTGGAAGGGGGCTTTCTTTTCAGATGGCTAAGGGGCTCTAGGAAGGGGATCGCTAGAGATGTCAGGAAAGGTGTCAAGTGTGTTCCTAAGATGGTTAGGTTTTGGAAGCCACACTTGTTTCTGAGGAGGATCTCTCATAGGTTCATCAATCACACCATCTCTCACAGGGATGATAGGCTTAGCCGAGGTGGTTTTGATAAGCTTGGGAGTGGATGAAGGTTTCTCTAAAGGTGTCAAACCACTACACTCACCAACCTTCCCAAAGCGAGCGACACTCCCATCCATAGTAGCAAAGCCTAACCCTGGTCCACCAGTTCCCCTCTTGAACTGACTGACCATCATGCCCAACTGGGGCTCACTGCACGACACCCAACTCAAGATAGATTGAAGGTATGTGTTTTCTTCCTTGATTTTTGTCTTGTCATGTCTGTAGGACTCAAGGGTAGATTGCAAACCCTCACAAAGTGCACACTGCTTAGGTGCAGGGGCACTCACTGAGCTAGCCTTCTCAAGTAAAGCTATCCTAGTGTCTCTCTCTGCTAGCTCAGACTGCAAGCTAGGACAAATGGTACACGCACCCAATAGGATAGACCTAGATCTCAACTCGTCGCGCTCATCTAGCAAGTGGTGATGTTCGACATGTGTAGAGCGCACTCATCACATTCAGTCTCGTCGGACACCTCAACTGAAGCTCTAGCAGACTCAAGTTCCCTAAGCATGCTCTCATACTTGGATCTAAACTCTCTCCTCTCACGAGCAGCCTGCCTAAGCAACTTATACTGATTAGCCAAAGCAGCGTTCAGCCCTTCTATCTCAGCGGCGAGATCATCGGCGGAAGGTAGTACCTCAGAAGTAGTGTCATCGCCGATGTCTTTGTCGTCGCTGGTGTCGACCGCGTCCTCACCAAGTGCCATGGTGCAGAAGCCTCCTGCGGTGTCGGTGATGAAGCACAACCCGTTCAGCTTGTCCTCGACCCACCTCTCAGTCTCCTCGTCACTCGAGGAAGATATAACATCGTTGGAGTCGTGGTCGAGGTCACTGAGGGAGGCAAGGAAGGCACACTCCTTGATCTTTGCCTTCTGAAGGTACTTCTTCTTGAGTGCCTCCTTGTCGAATCCTCTCTTGGACTTGTACTTGCCGGAGGAGTACTTGCCCTTGCGTTGACCAGAGTGATGATCGCGCGGGCCAGACTCTGATTTGCCCTTCTTGGGGCAGCTAGCAACGAAGTGGTCGGGATCGCCACAGTTGTAGCATCCGTCCTTGGACCCGCCACGCCGCCGGCTCATACGGTTGTTGTGGAACCATGTGAACCGGCTGGCCACAAGTGCCAGCTCCTCATCCCCAAGGCTCTCCACCTGCTCCTCTGTAATAGACAACAAAGAAGATAGAGCAAACATAGCAGGTGAGGAGTTAGAAGCAGAACCACCTCTAGAGACCAGGGCCATGGTGGGTGCACTAGGGTTCTCAATCTTGGCCCGAGTCTGGTGGTCAATCTCTGTGGACTTGAGCTTGCTGAAGAGCTCATCCATGGTGAGAGTCTCGTAGTTGGGCGACTCGATGATTGCCGAGACCTTCATCTCCCAAACCCTCCGATCTAGAGCATGTAGTAATTTCGGCGCTCTCTCATGATTACTATAGGGTAGTTGTGCCTTGTTGGCACGCATCTTGTTCACAATTGACTGGAACCTAGAGAACATGGAATCAATGGTCTCTCTAGCCAACTATGTGAAGTTCTCGTACTCTCGCCTATACATCTCAAATAGTCTGGTCTTCACATGATCGTTGCCCTCATGGAATCTCTCGAGGGTAGACCAGATCTGATGAGCCATAGTCAGATGTCCAACTCACTCAAACTCACCAAGCAAGAGACACGAGAATAAAGCGTTTCAAGCTTTGTTGTTTGAATCATGGAACTCCATTTGAATTGGAGTGATCCAGTCACTTGTAGCATCGAAAATCGCATCGAGGCAAATTTCCCAAACCCAGTAACTAATGCTCTGAAGACACGCAGACATGCGATGTAACACCCCTGGTGTTACTGCCACTAAAACTTGAGCATAACATCATAAGCATTGGCATGTCATGTGTTTGTTACACTTAGAATGCATTCACTAGGCAAAAAGTTCAAACAAGTTGTACTGATGTGACTGGTCATGGGTAAAACCCTAGAGTAGAGTGCTTAACCCTAAACTAGGCTTAATAGAGTAAACTAAGGCTAAATAAGAGAAAACTTCAAAACTTATTAGTAATGATCATAAAATGTCACTATTAATGGACTTAAGTGGCATCCAAACCCTAGAAGTGCCAGAAACCCTAAATAGACCCCTCAAAAACCCTAGACTGAAACCCTAGGGGGTTATATGCAAATGTTGCCCACTTTTGGACCTAAGTGCAAAAATCATGGAAATAGGGTACCTTAAGTCATATAGTTCACATTTTTTAAGATTTGCAAAAGAAACCATGAGATTTGGGCCTAAATGCAAAATGGCCACTCTTGTGGTCATATTGTTAAGTCTGAAAATCAGTGCATTTGGACCAACTTTATAACCCTGTAGCTTTCAAACTATAAGTAATTTGCCTAGGGTCAACACATCAAACTTATATAGCTATGTAAGGAGAACAATTTTTATTAAGTAAGTAAGCCCTAGTGCTACATGAAAGTGAGATAAAAATAGACCTAAAGATGGTCTGTCAGTCGAGCATGACCCTGAAACTAGACTGACAGTGGCCTAGGACCAGGTTTGAGAGCCATTTCGAGCATGATCTAATAAGAATTGAAGCATGGTGACTATAGTAAAATTAAAGCCAGATTGTAGGAGAACAACTTTGCTAAAGAGAGAGTAGCAGGTTGTCACATAAAAATTTGAGATCGGGGCTCTGCAAATAGCACTGTCAGACATTCTAATGGGAACTCTGATGGTACAGTGCACTAAATATCTCAAGGTTCAGCCCCTCGCCGCCGGCGATCTTCGTGCCCGGATTCGCGCTGTCTGTCACGATTCATGCCGCTGGCAAGTGGATTGAGCCCGACGGTGAAAAGATCGCGCCGCGGATTAGTTTGGACTACTGTGGCCTCGTTGTTCCCCGACCACTTACGTCGGCGACGTGGCCTTACGGCCATCACCGGAATCCGCGTCGTTCATCGCAATTGCGCCACGTCCCAGGCTTGTAACCACGTTGTAATGGCTCAAGTAGTCTATATTCGGTGATTGCCGGAGAGTCCGCCACGGTGAAAACCACTAAGCGTTTACACCAGCACCCCTACTCTCCAGCCGCCGCGCGTCTCCGTCCAATTCACCAGCCACCGCTCAAGAACGCTATAAATTGTGCACACCCTCAGCTCCGCTAAGTAATCAAGCACCCCATCCGGCGACTCGTGCCTCCGATTGCCCACCAGAGCGTGCCAATTTCGCAGTTCCCCCAAATCTGTTTCCGCCACCGTGAGAGAATCCTCGTCGTGGCCAACGTGTCTCAGGTCCGTTCATATCCTCTGGTTCCTTATTTTAGTATCCTTGGATTCTCCTGATACTCTTTGACCCATCCAATTGAGTTAGAATCCATTGGAACATCGGGAACACCTCGGTTGGTCCATTCTTTGCGCTGTCACCGTGAACCGGGTGATGTAGAACTCGAATCCAGAAATTAAGTGAGGGGAAATGGTTAGGAGGGGTCCAATTTGGCGTCTGCCACACGGGAGCACCGGTAGTTGAGTGACTCGACCGGTGGAGGCTCGCCGGAGCTCGGTTCTCCGCCGCCCACGATCATGGACTTTCTCTTGTGAAGACTTAGAACATTGGGGGTCTCTGTAAATGTTAGTGACCCATGGTAATAGTGCATGGGACTTTTTATCAGTTCTTCAAATAACCAAGGGCCTCTGCGCAAACTGAACACTGCAACACACGCGGACGCGCGTTCTCCTCGCTTCTGGGCTGACTTAGGCCAGATTTGGCCTAGTACTGTTTATAATTTCTCTTTTTCTTTTTCTTCTGAACTTAGAAAATCCATAGAAAATCTCAGAAAATGCTAAAAATACCAGACCAATTTTGCTAGGCTCCTGATTTTCTATAGTATTTAATAAAAATAGTTGTAGGATTTTTATTCCAAATAGGAAATTATGGGGCATTTAAAATAGCCAAAACCCATATTTCTGGAATTTTAGAAATTAATTAATAATCCCAAAAATCACCAAACTTTTTAGATAAACTTTAAATGTTATTTAGAAGTCTTGGGTAAAGTTTGGTATGATTTGGACCATGTTTGGTACCTAAAACCCAAAACCCTAGACCCCTGCCCTATGAACTTCACTATAAACTCCAAAAATCCTAGTTTCCTAAAGATCTGTGAAGGAAAGTTATATTCAAGACCTAAGATAATATACTTTTAATATCTTTGCATTTTCATGAGCATTACATGAGCATTCATGAATATATATGGCTATGTATAGAAAACGAAGAAGAGATAGAAGTTGAAGAAGCCAGGACTACACCACCACCACCTGAAGAACCTCAGGCAGGAAACTGTTTTTATTTTGACATCTGTGGAGCAGAGCCTGACTCACCTATCACACAAGGCAAGCCCTGGTGCATTTGCCACCTCCTTGCTACTTTTAATTTTTTTTCTCACTTGCTTGATGCATTAGGTGATAGGAGTTGTGTGCTAAACCAGTTGCTGCATTCCCTTCCTTGAGGATTTGATTACTTTTCCTTAATCACCTGTTTTACAAAAAAGTTTTTCTTATGCTTAGCTTTGCTCTAGAAAAACAAAATATTTTGTTTTGACAAAAGATGATGCTTCAAATGGGTGGGATGTTTTTAAAAATAAAGCTTGATGGTGGATCCATCATGGCCATGATGGGTTCAACATCGAAAAAGATGTACCTCTATCAGGTACCAAAACTTTGGGTTTGAAATGATAAAGATGAGACCGGGCGGTTGACTTGCACGAGGAGAGAGCCTCGGTGTAGTGTCTCCGTCTGAGTCGATTAAGGACCTTCTCGATGTAGGCTTGATGATCGAGGACCTTTTAACTGGTCACATGCCTCATCATGGGTAAGCTTTGCCTCGGGCAGACTAATACTAGAATAAGATAACATGCAATGGGAGTGGAGAGATGGCGAGAGTAGCGTGTACCCTCCGTGGCAAGAGGCTGGACGGTGGTGTATGTGTGCTCTCGGTTGGCGTGAACCTAATCTGGTCTTAAGAACCCCGGTGGCGAGTTGACATATGCAAGGGTTAAGTGCTACATATGTTGTGTGATTGGAGATCCTCAGCTGAGTATTAATCGATTCGGATCGCCGTTACTTCTCAGACATGAAGACTTGGTCACTGACCTACACGTAGCAATCCAGTGAACAAGAAGGGTTGATAAGAAATTGGCTAGTATAGGTCAAGTGCTTGAACTAGGGTAGAAAGAACTCTAGAACTCAGGTAATGACTTAACTTGCCAATAAAACGGACTTTTAAGGATCCACTATTAGTAAGCATTTCTGCAAACAAGAGTCTTGATTATTGATAAGCCATACCTTGATTCCCAAAAGCTAGCATATCCTTGAGAGTCTTTTATTTTGACAGGTAAGACTTGCAAAAGTACACTTCATACTCAGGGTTTTGTCCCAATGTTGCTTTAGGTGAGGAAGCAGCAAATTTTTGTTGCTTTTGTTCCAAGGTGGTGCCGAAAGAAGAAAATCAAGACTAAAGCCACGGGAGGAGGTGTCCTCCTTTAAGAAAAAACTTTTTACTGTTTATCGTGAGGGGTTTTTGCCTCCCAAGTTATGTAATAATATTACTTCAGCACTCTTATATTTTAGCTCTGGTCTGTAATAATACAACTCTCTCTATACTTGGATATAAAGTAAGTTATTGTAACTGCTTTCGCATACTCGTTCCTCCGATATGTTGTAATATCTGCGTGACGGGTGAAACGCTCTTGGGCAAGGTAAAGAATACAGATACCGAACATAACAAGTGATCAGGTGCACCTACAAGGTTGTCTGAGGTACGTGGGACAAGGACAACTGTAGGTGGGCCTAATGACTTGGGAGGTTCCGTCACATGCGAATCTTCCAGTACGGGTAATTGGTCCCATCGAAGAACGGAGGTTTGCCAACACCTCGTTCTATGTCGCCTACGTGGATTTCGAACCGATTAGGGAAGGGAAATCCTTAACCGGCTCTAATACCAATTGTAGGACCGGTAAGGCGACCAGAGGGGGTGAATGGGAGCCAATCGGATTTTTGTCTCCAAACACTGAAAATTAGCACTTTGCTTCAATTGAGATGAAGCAAGTGCTCAATCCATAAACACATCAGCAAACGAGTGATCTCATGATTACAAAACGTTCCTAATACTCACATGAGACCAGCAAAACAAACGGATCGCAAATCGGACACCAAAAAGTCCAAAACGATCCAATACAGTATTGTCAACAAGTGCTATTTTCAGCAGTGTGAAATTCTGTTCTTGAGTTCAAAACTGAACTAAATGAACTCCGATTGATATGAAATTTTACACAGACCTGAGAAAATATGTTTCCAAGATCTCCCCAAATTTTGAGCTCAATCCGACTTGTGACTCACCCGCAGATTTAAAAATACTGCAGAAATTGGGGTTTTGTTGGGGTTTTCTAGAACGTGCTCAAACTGAGTTTTTCTCAAATCGCGACCAAAATCTGCAACAACTAGGTGTATGCAGTGGTCCGAAGAGTGCAACTCACCACCAATCAATCCCTAAACCAAATCCTCTCAAAGGAATCGAAGGTTTTCACCAACAACACAAGAATGGGGAAAAGGAGAAACCAAAACTGTAAAACTTCAAAAATTTCAGCAAGGGTACAAACTGAGATTTGAAGCCAAAGAACCCTGTGGGCCAGACCGGCGACCCTTCCTCTGATTAAACTTGGAAATCAAGAACACAGTCGAAGTACAAAATCATTGCGGAACCCTCGGCTCAACTGGTGTCTACCTAGAGAGAAAACTAGGAGCTCTAGAATGAATTCTCAAAACAAATGGCAGCCAAGGGATGCTGAACCAACCAGCCCTCCCCTCTATTTATAGATGGTTATTCTCACTTCCTAAAGTACTCATATTTACATAGAGCCTATCCACTCCACCAGGGGCGAAATGGACCAACTCCTAGGTTTTTGATCCGACGGCCACATCCTTCACACGGAATTGCTTCACCTTAACGCACCCTCCGCGATCACGCCGTGTGCCGTCACGGGTTCCCTCCGGAACCGCCACCGCCGAGTTTTGAGGCCCAAACTCAGCAAAACCAGGCATCCATAGCGCTGAGTGGTTTTGAGGCCCAAACCACCAAACCTGCCGTGAGCACCGCACCTCATGCACGTCCTCCACGATCAGACGCGTGTTCCACTAGTCCTCGACCACGCCGACAACACGGTCCACTCCACCACGTTCTCGCACAAGTGCGTGTTCCAGGTGTCAGCCACCACGGTTGGTCACCTGACTGCTCTGATTCGTCAGTCAAGACCCAACACTCGCTCTTCACCGCTCCCGATCCATCAGCACGAGCCCGCATGACCTTCACCTCAGCCATCGACCACCGTTCCTGTGCTCCACACCTACACACCACAAGTCGACCAATATGGTTGCACAAGCATAATCTCACACTCTGGTCAGTCCACTGACTACCCCAGAGTGCTACCCATTGACAATCACTCATCATCAACCCGAACCACAAGGGACAAGTGAACCTTATGTTCGCAATTACAATTTCAGCAACTATGTCCATTACCCAATGGAGGAAGGTGTCGCGGACCGCTCGGTATCAGTGTTTCGAACCAGCACTGGTGAGTAAATTTGTGTATGCACGTTTTAATCACGGATGGTGTGCTCAGTGGACGCAATAGTTATACTGGTTTGGGATAAATATCTCTACTCTAGCCTTCGGTGGCTCGCGCTACCGACATCCGATTGCTCGTAGTAAGGAATTACAAGCGGGCGAGAGAGAGAGAGAGTTTTCCAAGTCTCTGTGTGGTGTGTGTGAGTTCCTATCGTACTGTGTGTGTTGTTGTTTCTGGCCTCCCCTCTTTCGTGAGACCGACCCCTCCTTTTATAGTACAAGGAGGGGCCTCTTTACAATGGCTTCTCCCGGAAGGGAACGTAAAAAGGTAAAAAAATTATCCTTTGGTAACTTTTGTCGTGCGTCAGTGTGCTTCCTCATGTGGGTCCTTAATCTTGTCTCGGAGATCTTACAGAGATGGCGCGATCCGTATAAGTGGTGTGCGTCCCGGGCAGTCATCATTACGGGGTTCTGTCCGTATTTTCTCTTACGTCGGCCTTCTTTCTTCGTACTATTTCCCGCGTGGGGGTCGCAGAGTGTCCCCGTAGGCTTTGGCCCTAGGGACGTAGGTCATGAGTGGAAAGGGGACAGATTCTGTCCATGTCGTACCCTGTCGGCCAACGTGGTAATAGGGTGCACATAAAACTGGCGGCATAGTCAGGAACATCCTGAGTTCGCTGAATCCACTCGAGTGGACTTTGACCATCTCGTCCGGCCCGTTGTTGGTTTTTCGTCTCGTCCGGCCCAACGGTTCGACCCATGGAGTGTCATGTGAGTGGGACAGAGGCCAATGGGTAATGGGCTAATGGCTCATGAACAGTTTGCCGAGAACATCTCTCCTTGCTGACTCATGGGCCCAAAGGCTTGGGGTTTTGGACCAGGCACTCGGGTTAGGGTTGAATGATTGAATTAGAATTGTGAATTGGGATAGTGTATGATGGTTGAATCCGAATAGATACATGTTAGATACTAATCAGGTAAGGATATTGCATATATATATATACCCATTAAAAAATTAACCACAGAACATTATTATATATATCCATACATGTACATACAAGTAAAAATTTCACTCATACATGTCCCGACCAATAATAACCCGCGGTTATTTGCCCATACACATGCCTACAGCCTACTTCCATCCCTACGCCCCTTCTAGCTATGACGGAAGGCGTGACCAGCAGCGAAACACGGGTGAGGCGAGAGCAGGGCCGGCACACAGCCGAGGTGGACAAGAGTCAAGAGCTGGAAGTAAAACAGCACGGGAAAACAGCAACAGGTGCAGCCACAGTATACTTCGAAACAGCCGTTCGAGTACTGTACAGAATACTAAACATCAGTCAAGCAATCAAGTCATCCTGTAGAGCAAATTCGACCCTTTTCGTCACCTTGCCTTGTGCGTGTTTTAGTAGCCGTGTCGTCATCATGGAGTTGCCTGTAGTCTATCTATATTTATTCGACTTTTTCTGTCATTGTATGCTGCAGATTATCATTTCTCTGGTGTACTTAGTTGGTTCTGGATGCTGGTGCATAGTTGAATAAATAGGTAGTTCGTAATATATTTCTCACAACAGAAATCTTGACAAGAACAAATGCTAGCACGTAAATCTCTAACATAATAATTGAACCAACAACATCGATAGAAACAGCAATATATATGACTAGTGATGGAGAAGAGACGATATTGTCGAAGATTTTGGTATTTTAGGAGCTCTTGGTCTATTTAAAATATTTAATAATTCTAGAAATTTCGTATTAAATTAACAAGTATTGTGTTGGACATAGGATTGTATCGGTAGATGATGGGACGGTTACACTGGTTATATGGTTGATTTTGTTTGTCTCTACTTTAAGTGGTTGAGAAAAGAGTCAAGACTAGCCACAAGCACTTCGCGGTGTAGCGTTGCCGTGTTTTGCAAGTCACATCAGAAAGAACCTAGATAAAAATTGAACACACAGAAGCTGTACATAATGACGTTAGAGTTAGAGCGCATGAGTTTCTGAATGTTATATTGGGAGTTTCAGTAATCATCCAGAGAGTTATCTGACCTTTCATTTGATCTTTCGCGTCCTTTCAGCTCTCGCGTCCTCTGGTCTCTCGCTGACTGTTCATATTTGCCTATATAAATCACATCATGTCATATGTTCTCTTTGCAACCACTATCCAACTGTCGCCAAACACTCTGTTCGAGTTCTTACTCGCACAAGTTCTCGGAGAGCTAGCCTCGGAAACGTTTGTCATCCAATTAATTAGTGCCCTGCACATGCTCGGATGAGGAATTGACAATCAATTTTTTGGAGGGTGTCAACGATATGACTGCTCAACTTTTTCCTCCTCTTGCTGCATTGTATCTATACATTGCATTGACCTACCATCTACACCACCGCACCAACTGCTACACTGTATTAAGCGATCGAACGGCTAACGAACAACACAATGTCTGATGCGGGATATTTCTCTTCTTGTCTTTGATTTTAAATTAAGTTATTTTGTATTATGTTCATGTTCATCCTACTAGATCCACACGTGCACCTTACTATTGTCACCCACTCTTTATTATACTTTTTCTAGATTAATCTGCCATTGAAAATGCCTAACTATGTAATAATTATAAAGTGAAAGATTTTTTTTTAACTGGCTATGCAATATGCTAAAACTAAATGTTTTTTTACAGAACCCACTATATAAACGGTGGCGTCAGAGGTACATAGTGTGGTTAACTGCTATGTATTACTATTTTATTACCGAACCTAGTGCAACTGGACCTCACTCTGTTGAATATGACCGAATGTTCTAGCTATGATCTAGCGCTATATTCAAGTCGGAAACAATTGGCGTGCTAGGAGATTCCACATTCAATGTATATGTGATGTTGTCTACTGGCAAACAAATGTGGGACGCACAAGAGGTCAAATATAAAGTTTGCGACGCCGATAGCGAGTTGTATGTCATAGAGTGCTTTCATAACTATAGAATGTCTTATGGTCGTTTTGTAGAAGAACAAGTGTTGCAGGATAAGTTTGTGTTCTATTGCATCATTATTAAAACGCTATAGACTTAGACAAATTTTGCTACTTCTTTGAAACATGAAAGACAAGAGTTTGGTATCTCCAACCTCATTGTCTTTTTAGATGTTGAAGAGAAAGCAAGGGCAAAAGATATTGGTGGCAAGAGAGTTGTTGAGGGGACTTCTAGTGTCCATGTTGTACAGAAAACTCAACGCATCATCGGACTACATATCCTGATGCCCCATATGTCGGCACTGTGAGATGAATGCAAGCATATGGCCCAATGCCCATGGATAATTCTTTGATGATCACGTTTAACGCCCTATTTTTCTAGCAATTAGGGTTGGCTTTAACCATATGGTCTGATGCCACCAACGGAATTGTCCAATACATCGGTCTGACGCCTACAATACCCTTTCTTCATGATCTTGTGTCTTGGATTCTTGTATGTTGTTGTAGATCTCCAATGAGTCTTGTAATGTCTTTCTTATGGTGTTGATCATCTCAATCACAATTTTGCCTTTGTCCAAGTGCATGTTGCATATTTTGAACTATATACATAAACACTAGTAAACAATTTTAGTTTAAATGGTTACATTGATCATTGAATACCAAAACTCTATTATCAAATGAACCTCAATCCATTTTTCTTACAAGCAGAATTGTGACGATGCCATAATCCATGTGCAGCCTTTGCATGGGCGACTAAGGATCGTGTCGCCCTTTCTTCCTTAGTGTCAATGTTCAGGACGATGACATAAGGTTGGGTAGGCCCTTCCTTTCACTCTTTGGCTTGAGTGGGGATAGAGGTATCCATTTGGGCTAGACCTAGTGGGCCGGCCCGAAGCATGAAAAAAAGCACGACCCAAGCACAGCACGACACGAAATAAGTTTGGGCCGAGCTAGCTTGAAATTATGCATCGGGCCGGGCTTAGGCTGAGGTCGCGACCCACGAGCGGGCACGAGCATGACCCATTTACGGAGGAACGAAATAGCTCATTTACAAGCATGAAAAGGCCCATATTCATTTGGTCATCCACTTCTAACCATGGAAATCATTCGCTCAAATTTGGCTAGCCGCATGTTTAATCACGGAGATGATGAGGTGTCAACCACCCATTGGTTTTGTGTTCTTTGATTTTTTAAATTATAAAGCTTGAAATGTTAATATCTACTAAATGATATACTGAATTTTGGGTTTTGTTGTGAATTTCATGCTTTTATGTGAATTTTGAGCTTTGATATGAATTTCAGACCTTGTGTGAATTTTGGGCCAGAATTTGAATTTCGAGCTTTTTACAATTTCGGGTCGCCTGAAATGAGCCTGACACGTTTAACCAATAACATGCTGGGTCGAGGGCTAAGCCCATGGCCGAGCTGGCACGACCCGTAACAATTACGGGCCGGGCCGGCCCGAAATTCAATCGTACCGGCCCTTTTGGCCTTGGACCGGGTCGGGCGACCTGAATGTACACCTATAAGTGGGGAGCTAAACTAGGGTTATGGTTTCGGGATATGAAGCTTTTGGGGATCCCAACTTAAGGTTAGGTATTTGGCCAGATGAGTTGATTATTTCCCCTCCTTCGACTTGTTGTAGAGCTAAAACTCGACTAGATTCAAGCCATTTATGCGGATTTGGCTCGATCAGGTCCTAAAACCTTAAGGATGTGGATTCTACGGTAAGGATCTAGATGCCAAACCTGGATTTGTTAACACTGTTAGACTATAGAATCTTAGACTAACCCTAGCTACTAAAATGGGTAAAACTGGGCCATAGCTTTGGAATTGGCAGAGGTCGCCATGGGAAGTGGAGACTCTAGTGGTCGGTGTCGAAATCGGTGTATGATTGTTGCTGCAGTGAGGGCACAGAGGCGACGATCTTCCTCTCACTAAGGCTATTCTCAGTAGTGAGTTTCAATGCATTTGTTTTCAATGCTACCACATCAGATTTAAACTAGTCAACCGTGTATGCGGAGTTTCATCCCCATGAAACTCTACCATCTCATTAAACTCTCTCAATATCTCTCTTCTTAATTACACTACTCATTAAAGTCTCTCAATAAGGGCATGTACAACAGTGACACTGTGACACGGTACTCCAAGCATAAGACACATCTAAGACACAGTGTGATACAATAGGTTGTATCTAAACTCTTTGTCTTAGTAAATGTGTCATATTCTCTCATTAATTAACAATGCTTGATCTAGTGTGCATATGAACTCTATGGCTAGTGTGGAGGACCAGGGCGCTCCGTCTGCTGCTGCGGGGAGATTAAATGGGTGCCGCATAGGATCTCCAAGACACGAGCTTCATCATACAACAGAGCCACGCCTTCGTTTCTTCAGCATCGAGCTGCACGCCGGCAGCGTGTCTTCGCCAAGAAACGTCTCTACGATTTTTTTCCATTTAGCCCCCTGCACGTGCTCAAGACACGGTGTATTTAACACCGTTGTACATGCCCTAATATCTCTCTTCTTAATTACACTACTATATATGTCACCAAACATGATGACGTGTCATCATATTTAATGAGTTTGAAACTCTCATTGAGAATGATCTCTAACCGTGTTAGAGTGGATCGTTTCTCGTGTATGAAAAAACGCTGCAACAAATAAGTTGTTACGCCCTCTGTCAGAACATGAGGATAGAGTCAGACTGGATCCTCTCGCTGAATCTAGCTTGAGATCAATCCATCAGTAATGAGATCACCATTTAGTTAGATCGCCGTGGATACAGAGTATATATCGCACCTGTGGAAAGATATCGGTAGAGGCCGCTAAAAATCTCCAGTTCAACACATCCACTGTGGTGCATGCACTGAAACGACAACTCCTATCAAAGCCGTACACACTCTACCACACTTGAAAATATTACTTTTGTCACGTCACCTTTCACGCCCCCTCGCCCCAGTGTCCTCCAAACCCCACCCGGCCCCACCCCACACACACTGCATCCTTCACTCTCTCAGAAAAGCCCTAGCTGAGTATACACTACTGCTCACTACACTGTTGATTCCATGTCTCAGTCACTTCTCATCTCTCCTTTTTAGGCCAAACACCACCCCCACCAGTCCCTGCGCTCCCCCCCCTAAAAATAGAAGCAGCAGCATGCAATTCCCCACACCCTCAAACAGATCCTGAAGCCGGTGCTCTCCCTGCAGATCCCCAATCACCAGACGATGGGCTTATGAGAGTGAGCCAGCACCCCAGCAGCAGCAACTGTTACCGGCATCACTACCACTGCGAGAGAGTAAGAAGCAACAGATGGGATGAACCAGGGAGCTATATACTCTCCCTACTATTCCAATGCTTAATCCTTAACCCCTATATATCTTCTATATACTTATGCGATCATTTGCTTCGTTCTCGATCTGATTATGCTCCACATGCTGCTGGATCTTATGCAGGCTCAAGAAGCCAGCAGCTAGGCTCCAACTCCCACACTGCTTGTGAGAACCAAAGCTCAGCTGGTAACTTGTTCCTTTCTTTGATATTTTTCGAAGAAGATTTTCAGACACACGGACTCTAGCTGCATATGCTCTAGTCATCTCAGTGGCCACTTGGAACTTCTGAGCAGAGCTCCGATCCCGAATAAACAGATCCCTCCAATCCCAACTTGTGCTACAATAATGCATGCTTAATTACGAGAATGTATATATGTAGCAGTATATAGTATTATATGGATATGCAAATTAAATACTCATTTCTTCATTGAGTAAAGAATATTACTCCTACAGAGGAGGAGGAGGCGGCCTAATTATCATATCGATTATAATAAATAAGATATAAAGATGAAACTGTTTCAGCTCACACAAGCTACACTCCTTTCTCTCTGTTTTCCGATCCTTGTTATCTAGCAGAGCTCATCCATGGACATGTCGCCGAACCCCGACAGCCCCTCGTCAGGAGGGGGCAACGGCATCGGGCCGAGCAGCGGAGGCTCATCGCCGTCGGTTGGTTCCATGACGCCGCAGTCGCCGAGCCGGTACGAGGCGCAGAAGCGGCGCGACTGGAACACGTTCGGGCAGTACCTGCGGAACCACCGGCCGCCGCTGAGCCTGGCGCAGTGCAGCGGGGCTCACGTCCTGGAGTTCCTCCGCTACCTGGACCAGTTCGGCAAGACCAAGGTGCACGGCCCGGCGTGCCCCTTCTTCGGCCATCCGAACCCGCCGGCGCCGTGCCCCTGCCCGCTCCGCCAGGCCTGGGGCAGCCTGGACGCCCTGGTGGGCCGCCTCCGCGCCGCCTTCGAGGAGAACGGGGGCCGCCCGGAGTCCAACCCCTTCGCGGCGCGCGCCGTGCGCCTCTACCTCCGCGAGGTCCGCGAGCACCAGGCCCGCGCCCGCGGCGTCAGCTACGAGAAGAAGAAGCGCAAGAAGCCGCAGCAGCTGCAGGGCGACAGCAGCGGCGGCCTTCACGGCCACGCGCACCAGCCGCCGCCGCCGCCCCCGCCGCCCGCCGGCGCCGCCTGCTGAGCCTGAGCTGATCCATCGTCGCCTCGACGGCTCGTAGCCTCGTACGTACGTACGTACGCTCTCCCATTTGGCCGGTATGATGCCAGATTGAGCTTGAGCATACATATTTTATGTATCACCTCGCGCGCGTATGCGTGCATGCATGTGCATGGCAGCAGTAGTGTATGATGATCCGTGTACTCTACCCGTGAGAAGCACTACTATCTAGTACGTGTGTGTACTGCATTGCTGGTCCTGTGTTTTCGATTCGCTTTGGTGTTGTCGGATCTATTTGCATTGCTTGTAGGAGTGAGCAAGTGTGTTTGCTGTACTTTGGACTGAGGAGTAGTATGTCCGTCGTCCGTACGTCCTTTGAGGTCTAGCTAGGGACAGGGAGATACATATATGGTGATCTCTCTTTGCTGCTGCTTCTGTTTGTGGGAAATTCAAAAGCCTGTGTCGTGTGTGTGTCCATCTATCTCACTCTCTCTCTACGCATGCATGTGTCATTTCGATCCTGGCAAGCATCTGCGTCTCTTGTTTTCTAGTTTTGCTTCCTGTTTCGTTTCCCTTTTAATGGTACCGTACCAGGATGCAGTGGCAGTGATCGATGTCTAGTTGCCTCAACGGCGATAGGGCCGGGCGAGAGCGTTGTACAGTGCGCGCGCAATAGCTAGCAAGGAGGATCGGACAAGCATGTCCTACTCACTATTGATGCTATTCTATGTGCATTCTTGCGAGTACATACAGTATGCATGTGGCAAATTGCTGTCCTTTGTTTTACGATCGATCTTTTCCCATGGGTTTCTGATATGAATAGTCTCATCCCATCGTGGGGCTATTATATATATACATAGCTCTCTGCTATTTGATGTTCTTGTGGCACATGAAGCATATATAGGAAATTAAAACGTACACGACCATGCATACACATTCGTTGCTAAGTTTCATTCTCATGGATTTCTAGTATACATATGTTTTTGCTTGCTACTGTTTACTCGATCGTCAGTTGAGATTATCTGTCCACCTACAGCTATTGCGTCTGGGGATAACCATTTTACGTCTGGGGATTTTTCACCTCCACATTATAAACCAAATAAAAATGAGCAAAAAAATTTATGGTTTAGTCGTCGTACAGTCTGCATGCATGACTTTTAAACAGTATTATACGAAGGAAAGAGTTGTTCTAACACCTATGTTCATTTTTTGCTTACAGCATTTGAATGTATTTATTCAATTGGTATACGGTGGTTTATACATGTGGGAGTTCTTCCTAGCTGTAAGCTTAGTATTTAGATAACTAATTGTAATTCTTATTCCATTTTAATTTGACATCTACCATGATTAAAAAAAGTTATCACTAGTAGGAAATGACTTTTTTTAAGATATCTCCTGTTTCTTATGAGAATGACGGTTTCCTTAGCGAGAAGGAGCACTGTAGCTTATGAGCCGTCTACAGAAATGAATTTCAGAGATGATTTTGTTAAGTAAATCGTCACTAAAAATAGATCTATTTTTTAAAGACAGTTGGTTTAAGAGAGAGCCACTTCTGAAAACATGAACTTTAGGTTTTAGTTGCTTGTGTCAACCTTCTATAAAAATATGTGACTTCTTGCTAGGGATGGTTGATTTAAGTCCAAAATATATAGCTAGAAATCAATTTTCAAAGACAATTAAAATATTTGGATCATAAATAAATCTATAACTTTTTCAAATAAAGTTGAATAAAGATAAAATACATATATCAAAATTATAGAGCTTGACAGATGTAGTTGCCGGAATTTTTATTTGAGATTCTTAGGGGCTATATATATAATATATAAAGGTGAATATATATATATATATATATATATATATATATATATATATATATATATATATATATATATATATAGATATAGTATTAGGAGTCCTGGGCTTCCATTACTGCAGGGAGCCCCGGCCACCTACCGACCGGGCCGACCAACCAGGTGTGCAGACCGAACCAGACCATTTTTGGTTTACTGTCCCCGACTGCTTACGCCAAATTAACATATGAGTTACGATGATGTGTGTTGTCATTTATGCAAATATAGTTTCTGTACGATTTAGCTTTCTGGGCCCATGAGAACTTTTATTTGATGGCCCATTTTACCCACGCATTTTTTTACCCTAACTGCTCCCATCTTTATCTCTCAAAGGCACGTAGCCGCCGCCAGTTTCTTCTTCCCCCATCTTCATCTTCCTCGCAGCGCCGGTGCTACATCTCCAAACTGCCCCTGCTCCATGCGGACCCACTCTCCAGCGCGACTGCACGGCTGTTGTTCCCGCGGGTGGAGATGGCGGCGGTCAACCTCCTCGCTGAGTCTGTCGCGGTGCGCTTGAGGGCGTTGGCGCCGCCGGGCGCGGGGGAGGAGCTCGCGGCTAGGCTCACGGAGTGCGGGTTCCCCGCCACGGCGCGCCGAGGGGGAGCGGTCGCGGGGGCTGGGGAGAGCGCGCGCAAGTGGAGGGAGATGGCGGCCAGGAGGGAGGAACTCCTGCTGCGGAGCCGGGGCCGAGTCGCGTGGACGATCGTCGCGCTTTGCTGCGGCTCGCATGCGTCCCACATCCTGCACTCGCTCGGTATCCATGTCGGCCACGGTGAGTTACCACGAGACATTCATAGCGTGATCTGATTTTCTGGAATAACAGAGTGATGTTTAATATTGGCGTGAAGGGCCCCTCTGATCAGTCTACCTATGGTTCAGGAACGTTTTTTGGATCTGTTGCATAATCCTTATGTGAAATGTGGCATTGCTACAACTGCTTTGTTTGGGCTTGGAAAAGGTTAATCGGCTCCCAATGTTTCCTTATATTGTGCATTAGTGTACCGTTTGCAGTTTACATGTTGTTTTGTTCAGTGGTGTGCCGATGGATAGCCACTGCTGTATATTTTTTTAATGTTCAATCAATTTCTAAGAATTGGAGTTGGCGACTTTGAGCAGTGACATCTATTGGGAAAAACGTTAGATTTTATTTTAAAGGATGGGATAAAGATAAATATGTGAAACTTCTTTACTTTTGATCCATGGATAAACGATGTTTGGAACCAAATCAGGATTTTGTGCGGGTATCATCAGCTCAATACCATCATCATTCTTGATTTTTTTTGTCCAGGGATTAACAGACTTGTCCTGAAGGGCATCGAGCAAACTGGCTCATCAGTTATGTAATGAAGTGATACAAGTAAGGGTGTGCAAGTGTGTCTTCAACTAATAACAGAAAAGAAGAAAAGAAAATAGAGAATTGAACAACTTCAGGAGTACTTCAGAACAATGTACAATAAAGTATGGTTGCTTCTATATTAATTGTAGGCTAATGTTGTCTATTAATTTACAATGATATTTTTTAGGGAAATACAGTAGCGAGAACTCTGTTGTGGCATAAAACTACCTATGTTGCTCTGTCTCTAAAAGAATACCCTTTTGGCTTGTTCAGATGTATAGCCAGAGTGACATTATTTTGGGGACAGGTTGTATATTTTTATATATAATGGTACTTAATTTAATCTTTATTCCCAGGTCACGGAGGCTGACATTGAAGAATTTGAAGCTAAATATAGAGGGTCAGATTCTGAGAAAACGGACTTGAAGGAACTCTACACAAAATATAAGGGCAACATGAACAGGAATAATTATCTCTTATATCATATTGTAAAATCTGAAACAGTTCTCATGTAGATGGTTAGCTTGCATTTTACGCTACAATTACCTCAGATCACTTCTTGTTGTATCTTACACCAATTTACGAAATTTCTTGATGTGTTTTATGACAACCTCATGCGCTGAGAGATACATTCGGTCTACATTCGTTATTATGAAACAGATGGACGATTTACGCTAAAATTCATACTCATTTACGTTGTTTTGGTTCACGATTTACGCTTAAATCCGTCCAAGCCAGAACCCGCGCACGACCGGTGGCGCGTGATTTTCGCGCCGTAAATTTGGTATACGAAACAGGAATACGATTTACGCTAAATTGTGTACTCATTTACGCTGTTTTAGCTCACGTTTTATGCTAAAATCTATTTGAGCCAAAACCCGCGTACGATCGGACGCACGCGATTATTACGCCGTAATTTCGGGACCCATTTACGGTTACGAAACAGATATACGATTTACGCTAAATTTCGTACTCATTTACACTGTTTTAGTTCATGTTTTACGCTATCATGTTACACAGCGTTATGCAGTCGTAAACGGTGTGCACATGGTAATATTCGTTCCCGTAATTCGTGGCAAAAAAGATTCCTTCTATGCATGATTTACGCACATTACTACATATATTTATGCGTGCGTATATCGCATGTCGCGTCTCATCCGAGATTTGTGGCTATCATATGCATGGCTGACGCAAGCTAGCGGCCAGTGGGCCGACCGCGACCTGGCTGGGGCTTCCCCCACTAACGGAAGCCCAGGGCTTCTATTACCTCTTCCCTATATATATATATATATATATATATATATATATATATATATATATATATATATTAAAATTATAGAGCTTGACAGATCTAAAACATGTTCTATATCAAAGTTATAGTGCTCGGTGAAATCTAAAACATTGTAATTAAAAATTCAATTTAAGATTGTTTACCGGTCAAAATACTGCATGTTGCAAGATATGTATATATTAGTACAAATAGGTAACATCTACAAACTAGGGCTCGAAGAAATACTCGTGACTCGTTGGCTCACTCGGTTCGTGGTCAGCTCTACTCGGCTAGTTTGATTTTTTTTCACGAGCTAAACTGACATTCTAGCTCGGTTTGTTAATTTAACAAGTCAGCTTGCACGAACTTAACGAGCTATCACATTTTAGAAAAATGAACTCTATATATATATATATATATATATATATATATATATATATATATATATATATATATATATATATATATATATATATCATTTACACATCAATTGATGAATATGTTATATGTATATAAGGTGTCTATAATCTATGAGTTAAATTGATGATTGATGAATTGTGCCTATACGTTAAATTGATATGTGCAAATGTGACTGTGGATTAAACTGATGAACCTATGTGTGAATTGTGAATTGATGAGTGATGAGTTGTGTTAATTTGGTGTTGCATTGATGTGCTCTATGAAACTATAAGTATAATTACTATTTTCTAATGTTAAATCAGTTTAGAATAACTAGAAATTAATTATTATTTATTTATTTATTCTATTGTGTCTCATGAGTTAAACGAGTTAGCTCGATCTACTAATAAATTAATGAGTCGAGTCGAGCTAACTCTATGACTCGTCTTAACGAGTTGAGCTAAACCAACTCAAACTCAGCCACAGGGGAAACCTAGGTGGGACAGTGGGATAGTTACTCCATGAGGCGAGGCTGTGAGTTTAAAATCCCCCATTAGAAATAGCGAAAATGAATTCTAACCACTGGTGTTCGGACCTTAGGGTTTCTGGACATTTAAAAAAATTGTTATTATTATTATGACTTCTAACTGATTTTTTTTAAAAAAAACTAAAAATATATTTTTAGGAATGGTTAAGTTGTACTAGGACTGACTCTGAACATCGATTTTGAAGAGTGGTTGTTTTAAGAACACTATCCCTAAAAAATAATTTATAGAGATGGTTTTAAAACAGCCTCTAGAAATAACTTATTTTATAATTGATGGCATAGCATCGGTTTTACTAATGGACTCTGAAGATCGTTTTTGGTGCCATCAATCATGCATATATAATAGCATACGCATAAACTACCCATCTAAACCTATATGTTTTACCTTTTATCGCATATGGGAACGTTTCATGTTTCAGGTGGTCCAGTTATTTATATTTTACAGAGCACAAGAATACAATAATAAACAAGAAATAATCTTGTGCTGTTTTATAGGCAGGGTCATTACGTTACATGTGATTATATTTATTATTATTATTAACACTTATAGAATTATGAATCCAAATTCGATCCAAACGTCGATTGAAAATTTTTGGCGCTTACCAAAATAAGAGAAGAGATATATGAGTACATAGGAAGCATTTAAATGTGTACGCGTTATTGTGATATCATTGTACAACTAATTTTCTAAATATGCTTGATATGTTATAAGCCGTATATATACGTGTATACCCTGACTGTAATACATGTAGCAAACTTTTAAACTTTGCGCATGGATAAGATCACGAACATTTTGATTTTATGTTGATGCATATTTTATTTACATCTACCACGACTTTAATATATTAT
This sequence comes from Zea luxurians, assembly GCA_029449295.1. NCBI lineage: Eukaryota > Viridiplantae > Streptophyta > Magnoliopsida > Poales > Poaceae > Zea > Zea luxurians. Next base: position 14,490,270 of record JAOPSE010000052.1, on the reverse strand, counting down.
TTACATCATATCATGTTGGAATCGATTATTCAATTTAGTTATATTGGAGCCCCTATGATGTTGGTGTCCTGAAGCATCATTTGAGCTTTTATTAATTGAAGGGATTACTATACAAATTTGGTTCAAATACAGAAAATGGGTAATTTCATGGATTTATTGTAAACAATTTAGTGAAATGATGAATAAGATAACTGTCTAAGGTTAGCACTGGAACAAATATAACATTCTGCGTAATAAAATTAAATACGCCGATGCCTTTTATCTCTTAAATAGCTTAATTCAGTCAATAGAAATGGGATGCAAACTCGGTGTTGGTGCATAATTAAAACTCTGTATTATTTAGTAACTGATAAATATTTTCTGCTATTTATGCATGTTTGGAACAATTCAAGATTCGCAGGTTATTATTGCAATTTTAGGTTAAATCGAAGTGTGCAATATAATGTGTCGTTGATGTATCATGTGTACAGATTTATATATGTTTCTCGCATGCAATAGTAGGCAAATTTTGCATTGTTACGCATATATAAAACTGTTAGCAGATGCGCAATTGCATGTGAGATCACAGAGGCTCGCAAGGTATAAACATAATCATAACACGCACATGTTGAGGTACAATAGGAGGGAAGGAATGGAGATTGAATAGCGCGAGATAACAAGATCACGAATGCGTAGTCCAGAGTGAGACACGCTGAGAACTTGTCAAGGGAGGATGATTATCCCTGCCAGCCCGCTACGAGAAACGTACCAAAAAGATTGAGTGGTCAATGATACGCAGTAATGTATTTTTGTCTTATTGATGCCAAGAGATTGAGTGTCACTAATATATCTGTATGGAGTCACTCTCTTTGTATCTTTCGAACTTCGAACAGGGCACGGCCCTTTGTGCGAAACAGCCACAGTGCGAACTCTCTTGGTTCACTAATGCAGAACTGAGCTACAGTCCCGATAGAGAAAGTGTTTTAGTCCTAGGTTTTTCGACCGAGATTATGGCCCTGTTTAGCACAGGCTTATTGGAAAAAACAGCTTATCACTACCAGGATCCACGGCTTTGCCGAGTGCTCGGCTCTTTGCTGAGTGCTTTTCGTCAGGCACTCGGCAAAGGTATATTTGCCGAGTGCCGCACTCGCCAAAGTCCAGCTCTCGGCAACAAACACTTTTACAGAGAGCAGGACTCTCGGCAAAAAATTACACTCGGAAAATATACCTTTGCCGAGAGCCAAACACTCGGCGAAGGTGGTGCTCGGCAAAAGGCCATCAGCAGCCGTCTACAACTGACGGCCGTTAGCTTTTACCGAGCGCCGAACGACAGCACTCGACAAAGACGCTTCTTTGCCGAGTGTCAACGGACAGACACTCGGCAAAGAAGCTCACAAAGGGACCCCCTGACGGATCTTTTGCCGAGTGCTGGCCGGTAGACACTCGGCAAAGATGTACCTTCGTTGCCAAGTGTATTAGAAGACACTCAGCAAAAATAACTTCTTTGCCGAGTGTCACCTAGGACACTCGGCAAAGACGTCGTCGCCGTCACCTCAGCGCCGTGACGGCGGTTTTTCTTTGCCGAATACTGCCTGGCACTCGGCAAAGCCTGTGCCGAGTGCCCGAGAAAAAGTACTCGACAAAGAAGGCTTTGCCGATGTACTGTTCGCTAAGCCCTCTTTGCCGAATGCGACACTCGGCAAAGCCTTTGCCGAGTGTTTTTCAGGCTTCAGGCACTCGGCAAAGCGGTCGATTCCGGTAGTGAATCTGATTATTACCTACTTTTAATTTAATTCCGAGAAACAATTGAACTGATAAGTTATTGTAAAAGCGTTTTGTTTGACACAACTTCTGCTTAAATCTATAAAAAGATGTAAAATAAGTTGAAGACATATGTATCCGAAATTAAAGACTTAGCCTTTTAGTCTCGAGTCGGACATTTCGTTCCACTCACTAAATTTTAGTCCCTAGCATATCAGATGTTATCAGATGTTTAGATGCTAGTTAGAAATATTAAATATAATTTAATTATAAAATTAATTAGTAGATAAGAACTAAATAATAAGACGAATCTATTAAACCTAATTAGTTCATGATTCTCTTATGTAATGTTGCAGCAAACATTTGCTAATTATAGATTAATTAGGCTTAATAAATTTGTCTCATCGTTGAGTCTTTAACTATGTAATTAGTTTTATAATTAGACTATATTTAATACTTGTAATATACACTTAAACATTTAATGTGACATGGGCTAAACTTTAGTCACTAAAATCAAACAGTCTTGTCGGTAACAACCATAACTAAGAAGGCCTTTTTTAGACTATGTCCTAAGATGGACAACTTTAGTCCCTGTCGATGTTATCAACTAGGATTTGATGTATTTTTTATTTATTTTCTTTTATGGTTTTGAGAATGTATGAGCGGTCTTTGGACTTGTCAATGGGTCACACTTAGATTAACGAGCTTCAAAAATAAAGTTCTACATCCTTGAACTTGTTATTGCACACCATAGTGGTCAGTATAGTCCAAAAATAGACCTAAGATGTACCATTTTATAAGTTTAGAGATGTGTGGTACATCACTTAACAAGTTCAAAGGTCTAGAAAAACATTTTTTTAAGTTCGAAGATCTAAGTAGCATCCCTTGATAAGTTCAAGGATCACTGATGCATTTAACTCTTTTATTTTCTTTTGTGGTTTGTTTCTGTTAAAATCACTAGTAGAAAAGAGCTCATAGCCTGCGGCACCCATAAATTATCACTGGCGGTTTCAGTTATCACGCGCCAGTAAAAAAAACAAGGTGGACCCGACTTAGGAACCGCCAGTGGAAACCCATTTTCACTGGCGGTTATCTTAACACAACCGCCAGTGGAAATAGGGTATTTCCACTGGCGGTTGGTGTAACAGAACCGCCAGTATAAAGCAATTTCCACTGGCGGTTGGTGTAACAGAACCGCCAGTGTAAATACCCTATTTACACTGGCGGTTGTGTTAAGATAACCGCCAGTGGAAATAGGTTTCCACTGGCGGTTTTTCAAGCCAACCGCCAGTGAACTGTCTGTTATAAATACCCCTCTTCTTCCCCGCGACAGTGAACTGTATGCTCGCGGCCAGCTTCCATTGGAGGCGATTTTGGAGGTCCAGATTTCACAAAAATATAAGGGGGGAGGTTTTGGTCTTCATTTCTTGGAAGAAGGTGGATAAGAAAGGTTGGTTTATGTTTCTTTGTCAATTTTTGTTCATTCTTGCTCAATTTTAGCCACATTTTGGATCTAGGGTTTTACATGTGAGAGAGAAGAGTATAGCTAGGTAATTTTCTCTATTTCCTCAAATGAGGTTGCATAAGATGGTTAGTTTTTGTCTATTCCCTCTCTTTTTCATGTTTAGTTGCTTAATGAATGGTGAATGTGTTGTATGGAAGATTGGTTTAATTATGTTTCAATTGTTAGTTATTGTTTATTTTTGCTCAATTTTAACTACATTTTGAAACTAGGCTTTCACCATATGTTAAAGATAGGTTTGGGTATTAATTTTTTTTGTTTATTAGTTGCTAGGAAAGTTTGGCTTATGTTTCTTTTGCCAAATTTTGTTCATTTTTCCTCCATTTTAGCCACATTTTGGATATAGGGTTTCACCATGTGTTAGAGATAAAGTAGTCTAACTACTTTTATTGGAAGAGATAAAGTAGTCTAACTACATTTGTATATATACCGATCAATATGTACTGTATATATACATGCATGGTAACCTGACTTGCCATGAAAACTTCGGACTGGAAGGGTAGGCAGCAGATGTCGCACTCCAACGCGTCCTTCTCCATGGATAGTGTCACAGTCGCCTCTTCCTCATCCTCCAACCCCGACTCTTCCTCATCCTCCATGTGCAGCATGTAATTTTACACGACTTTCTAGAGAGGAGAGGGAGAGGGAGAGAGAGCTATTGTTGCCAATGCGCTCGGAGCAGGTGCAGCACTTACCGTCCGTGCGGATGCAGCACTTTGCACATCCAGAATGCCCGTTCTTGCACTGATTTTACACAGAGCAGAGCATCATGCTGGAGTCTACCGATCAATATGTACTGTATATATACATGCATGGTAATCTGACTTGCCATGAAAACTTCAGACTGGAAGGGTAGGCAGCAGATGTCGCACTCCAACGCGTCCTTCTCCATGGATAGTGTCACAGTCGCCTCTTCCTCATCCTCCAACCCCGACTCTTCCTCATCCTCCATGTGCAGCATGTAATTTTACACGACTTTCTAGAGAGGAGATGGAGAGGGAGAGAGAGCTATTGTTGCCAATGCGCTCGGAGCAGGTGCAGCACTTACCGTCCGTGCGGATGCAGCACTTTGCACATCCAGAATGCCCGTTCTTGCACTGATTTTACACAGAGCAGAGCATCATGCTGGAGTCTACCGATCAATATGTACTGTATATATACATGCATGGTAATCTGACTTGCCATGAAAACTTCGGACTGGAAGGGTAGGCAGCAGATGTCGCACTCCAACGCGTCCTTCTCCATGGATAGTGTCACAGTCGCCTCATCCTCCAACCCCGCCTCATCCTCCATAGAGAGAGAGATAGAGGAGAGAGAGAGATAGAGGTGAGAGAGAGAGGAGAGAGAGAGGATAGAGAGAGAGAGGAGAGAGAGAGGGTTTCACATTTTAGCCACATTTTTGGATATAGGGTTTCACCATGTGTTTTATGTTACTTTTTTACAGGTGGTGATGGAGAGGACATCCTGGATGTATAACTTATCAAGGCTAGATCCATCATACATATCCGAGGTCCATAGGTTTATTGATGTCGCTACGAACCATGCTTGGAGAACAAAGACAAAACACATATATTGTCCATGCATGGACTGCAAAAATGCTGCTGTATTTAATGACACAGAACAAATCATATCTCATCTGGTACGCCGAGGATTTATGAAGGATTACACAATTTGGACAAAGCATGGAGAGGGTAGCTCTTCGCCTTATACGACTGGAAACCCTGAGAACATCGACGACAGATTTCAGTTCGTTCACGAGACACACCAACCTCTTCCACAGAGCGAACATGTAGTGCAAAATGTTACTGATCATGGTTACGCTGGAGGAAATGAACATGATAGACCTCATGTTCTGCCAAGTGTTATGGATGAGGAAGATGCAGAGTTGCTAGAGGCAATGTTGCGTCGTCATACAGATCAATCGATGTTCTTAATGAAAGGTATGGAGTCCCTGAAGAAGGCAGCAGAAGAGCCTTTGTACGACGAGTCTAAGGGTTGTACCAAAGAGTTCACGACGCTCCGGTCTGTGCTAAAGCTGTTGATGTTAAAAGCTAAATATGGTGTGTCTGATGCTGGCTTCGATGCGTTCTTGAGTATTATCGCAGATATGATTCCAAAGGAGAACAATGTGCCTGCTAACACGTACTATGCAAAGAAACTAATCAGTCCGCTCACTATGGGTGTGGAGAAGATCCACGCGTGTAGAAATCACTGTATCCTTTATCGAGGTGATGATTATAAAGACTTGGAGAGCTGCCCAAAGTGCGGTGCAAGTAGGTACAAGACGAATAAAGACTATCGAGAGGACGAAGAGTGTGTTGCATCCGTGTCTAAAGGGAAGAAGCGAAAGAAAGCCCAAAAAAAGACTTCAAAATCCACGAGCAAAGAAAAAGAAGAAGTAGACTATTATGCGCTCAAAAAGATTCCTGCTTTGGTGATGTGGTACCTCCCCGTCGTCGATCGATTGAGGTGTTTGTTCGCTAATCCTGAGGATGCCAGACTTATGAGCTGGCATGCTTCTGATGAGCACAAAAACTATGGGAAGCTTCGACATCCAGCCGATGGGAAGCAGTGGCAAGATTTCAATGACAACCACCGAGACTTTGCCGATGAACCGAGAAATGTTAGGTTCGCACTGAGTACTGATGGAATGAACCCATTTGCTGAGAGGAGCAGCAAGCATAGCACATGGCCGGTGATCCTCACCATATACAACCTTCCTCCATGGTTGATGCAGAAACGGAAGTACATTTTGCTAACCATCCTTATTTCTGGACCTACACAACCTGGAGTTGACATGGATGTATTTTTGGAGCCCTTAATGGAGGATATGAAAATATTGTGGGAAACGGGTGTTCAAATGTTGGATGAGTATCGTAAAGGTTCATTCACGCTGAGAGCAATTCTTTTTGTTACGATCAACGATTACCCTGCTCTCTTCACATTATCAGGCCAGTTTAAGGGAAAGGTTGGTTGCACAGTATGCATTGATGGAACTGCTTACGTATCCCTTGCTGCATCTAGGAAGATAGTTTACATGAGGCACAGACGCTTTTTATTGGAAGGACACAGGTACCGCATGCGAAAGATGGACAAGTACTTCGACAATAATGGTGAACTACATTCTACTGCTCCATCGGGTAACAATAGAGGTCATAGAGTTTTTGAAATAGTCAGGAATATCAAGTTTGTTTTCGGGAAGAAGACAAAAGACGGAAAAACAAGGAAGGATGTCAAACCAGCTTCGGGGGCTATATTCAAGAAGAAGTCTATTTTCTTCGAGTACTTGCCTTACTGGAAAGAGTTAGATGTGCGGCATGCGATCGATGGTATGCACGTTCAGAAGAACGTGTTTGAAAGCATAATGGGCACCTTGCTAGACATAAAGGGCAAAACAAAAGAAGGGCTCAATTCACGCATGGACTTGGTAGATTTAGGCATAAAAAAGGAACTACATCCCGTTCTTCAAGAAAATGGGAAGTACCATCTCCCAACAGCAAGCTACAATCTCAATGTAGATGAGAAACATGCGATGTGTGTTTGGCTCAAGAATTTGAAAGTCCCATCTGGATTCTGCTCTAGCATACGGAGTATTGTGTCAATGAAAGACCTGACAATCACCAACTACAACTCACATGATTGCCATGTCATGCTGACTACATTCCTACCTATTGCCATCAGGGCTATAAATCCTTTGTTTTTAAAGATGGCAATCACACGGTTGTGCTACTTTTTCAACAGGATTTCACAAAAGGTAATTGGTCGTGATGAGTTGGCATCTCTTCAGGAATTCGCAGTGGAGACAATATCACAGTTTGAGATGTGTTTCCCTCCATCGTTCTTTGATATTATGGTGCACCTTGTGGTGCACTTGGTGCCACAAATAGAGGCATTGGGTCCTATGTACTTGCATGAAATGTGGACGTATGAGCGTTTCATGTCAATACTGAATGGCTATGTATCAACCCGTGCTCGTCCCGAGGCATCCATGATAGAGGGGTACTGTACCGAAGAGGCCATTGAGTCCGGAGGTCCATTCTGCAATAGTATCCTAAAAGACCAGGTTGCAATAGGTCTGCCTCCGTCACGACACGAGGGTAGACTGTATGGAAGCGGGAGGATGGGACGGAAATCTTTCATCCCACCGGATTACGATATAGTACTTGAGGCACATCAGAGCATCCTACATCAGCTAACGATAATGGAGCCATTTATCCAACAACACATCAATGAGCTTCAAGAGCAAAATCCTGGGCATACGGATGATTGGGTAATGAAGCAACATAAGCAGCGGTTCAACACATGGCTAATGGTGAAGGACATTCCACGTGGAGAAACAATAGAAGAACAAACCATCAAGGGCTTGGCATCTGGACCATCACGCCAGGTCACAACATGGCAAACCTATGACATTAGTGGATTCACATTTTGTACCAAGTCCAAGGACAAAAAGAGCATGTCACAAAACAGTGGTGTTCGATGCGAAGCCATAGATGATGAAACTGGTGAGATTATTACATATTTTGGCTTTATTGAGGACATATGGGAACTAGACTATGGTACATTTCAGATCTCGGTTTTCCGATGTCAATGGGTTGAAGACAAACATGTCACGGTAGACAACTATGGGGTCAGAGTTCTTGATCTAAGTAAGGTAGGTTACAAAGATGACCCATGGATCCTTGCTAATCGTGCTGCATAGGTCTTCTATGCTGAACAGATCATTTCTAACAATGAGAAGAAAAGCACCGACAAACCGAAGCATGTAGTTTTTCCTGGAAAACAACAAGCTATAGGAGTTGATGGTGTATCTGATTTAGAGGATTTTAACCAGTTCAATGACATGTCTCTTTTCATAGACCATCCAACCAAGATAAGGAACGTTGAGCGAAGCATCCCACGCAATTCGATGCCCTGGGTACGCCACGATGGACAAGGCAGAACAATAGCTCCCTAGATTATATAGTTGTCATGTAATTGATTATTGTTAGGACATGTCATGTAATTGATTATTGTTAGCGACAAACCGAAGCATGTAATTTTACACGACTTTCTAGAGAGGAGAGGGAGAGGGAGAGAGAGCTATTGTTGCCAATGCGCTCGGAGCAGGTCCAGCACTTACCGTCTGTGCGGATGCAGCACTTTGCACATCGAGAATGCCCGTTCTTGCACTGATTTTACACAGAGCAGAGCATCATGCTGGAGCCTACCGATCAATATGTACTGTATATATACATGCATGGTAATCTGACTTGCCATGAAAACTTCGGACTGGAAGGGTAGGCAGCAGATGTCACACTCCAGCGCGTCCTTCTCCATGGATAGTGTCACAGTCGCCTCTTCCTCATCCTCCAACCCCGCCTCTTCCTCATCCTCCACCACCACCTTGGCTTTCTTTGGAGTGCCGCCGTCATGGTTTATCACCTAGAACGAGGTAAAATAAAAGCAGGGAGGACTATTTGACTAATATATACATATCAGGCAGTAAGAAACAAGCATCTTCAAAGAACATGTTGTGAAAGAACTTGGAAAGATGTTTACCAGATCTGATACTTGTGAAAGAACTTCACACCAATGGTGATGAGAGACGCGAAGCCAGGAGACGACGTAGTATTTAAACACTACAAGAACGGGCATTCTAGTGACAGAGGAGGGAGAGAGAGGGAAGAGAGAGGAGGGAAAGAGGAGAGAGAGAGGAGAGAGAGAGAGGAGAGAGAGGAGAGAGAGAGGAGAGAGAGAGGATAGAGAGAGAGAGGAGAGAGAGAGGGAGAGGGGAGAGAGAGGAGCTAGGGAGAGGAGAGAGAGAGGAGAGAGAGGATAGAGAGAGAGAGAGAGAGGAGCTAGGGAGAGGAGAGAGAGGAGAGAGAGAGGGAGAGATAGAGGAGGGAGAGAGAGGGAAGAGAGAGGAGGGAGAGGGGAGAGAGAGGAGAGAGAGGAGAGAGAGAGGGGAGAGAGAGGGGAGAGAGAGAGAAGTAATATATAAATATATATATTATGTATACTAAATATATATATATTTATATATTTAATATGTACAAAAATTTATATACTTAATGTATGAATATACAATAAAAAATAATATACTAAAAACATTTCTACTGGCGGTTGACAATGAAAACCGCCAGTAGAAATCATTTTTACTCGCGGTTGTCGATGAAAACCGCCAGTAGAAATGGCCTCCACAGTCTGTGGATGGCATTTCTACTGGCGGTTCTCTATGACAACCGCCAGTAGAAATGATTTCTACTGGCGGTTTTCATTGTCAACCGCCAGTAGAAATATCTCCTATATAAAGGAGCGCGCACGGGGGTGAAAATTTCGCTAAGTCTTTGGCGCCCTATCTTTCACACTTCCCGCCGTCAGGCTGCCAAAATTTTCGCCCGGCGATTTTCTCCGCCGTGCGCCGCCGTCGTTCACGCCGTCGTCCACGTCATCGTCCCCGCGCCGTAGGTAAGTTCTTCTCTCTCTCTCTCTCCCTTTCTTCGTCTATGATCGCTCGGGCTCGGGCGCCATGCGCGCCGCCGCCGCGCACGCGGGCGCACGCCGCCGCCGCCGCCGCGCGGCTAAACCCTAAGGCTAGGAAGAGTGAGAGAGTGAGAGGGAAGAGAGAGGAGGAAGAGGGAAGAGAGGGAGACCCCTGTGCGCGTCTCTGCAGAGAGTGAGAGAGAGGGAGAGAAGATAGAGGAGGGAGAGGGAAGAGAGAGGAGAGGAGAGAGAGGGAAAGGGAAGAGAGGAAAGAGAGTGGACGGAGGGAGAGAGAGAAGAGAGAGGAGGAAGAGAGATGAAGGAGGGGGAGAGGGAAGAGAGAGGAGGGAGAGGGAAGAGAGAGGAGGGCGCACGCGCCGCCGCCGCCGAGAGGGAGGAAGAGAGAGGAAGGAGAGGGAGAGGGAAGAGAGAGGAGGGAGAGGGAGAGAGATAGAGGGAGGGAGAGGAGGGTGAGAGAGAGAGAGGAGGGAGAGGAGAGAGATAGAGAGAGGGAGAGAGATAGAGGGAGAGGAGATAGATAGAGGGAGGGAGAGGAGGGTGAGAGAGAGAGAGAGGAGGGAGAGGAGAGAGATAGAGAGAGGAGGGAGAGGGAGAGAGAGAGAGGAGAGGAGATGAGAGTATTCATACAATACTTATTTTTATTCATATGTGTGTTCATATGTGTTCAAATGTATGTGTTCAATATATATATGTGTTCATATGTGTTCAAATGTATGTGTTCAATATATATGTGTGTTCATATGTGTTCAAATGTATGTGTTCAATATATATATGTGTGTTCATATGTGTTCAAATGTATGTTGAATATATACATTGTAATTTTATCCATCACAACTCGATAATATACGTATCCGATCCGATTCGAATTCGATCTGAACTCGATAATTTCCGTACGACTCTCCCTCTCTCCCTCTCTATACGTCCTATGCGACTCTCCCTCTCTCCCTCTCCTCGTCCTATACGACTCTCCCTCTCTCCCTCTCTATACGTAACTCGATAATATCCATACGATTCTCCCTCTCTCCCTCTTTATACGTCCTATGCGACTCTCCCTCTGTCCCTCTCTCCCCGTCCTATACGACTCTCCCTCTCTCCCTCTCTCCCTCTCTATACGTAACTCGATAATATACGTAACTCGATAATATCCGTAACACGATACTATACGACTATACGATACTATATGGTTAGGGTTTAGGGTTAGGGTTAGGGTTAGGGTTAGGGTTATGGTTAAGGGTTAGGGTTAGGGTTAGGGTTATGGTTAAGGGTTAAGGGTTATAGTTAAGGGTTAGGGTTAAGGGTTATAGTTAAGGGTTATAGTTAGGGTTAGGGTTAAGGGTTCGGGTTTTGGGTTAGGGTTAGGGTTTAGGGTTAGGGTTAGGGTTTAGGGTTAGGGTTAGGGTTAAGGGTTTAGGGTATTTGTTAATATGAATTTAATTATTGCTTACGTTAATATGTGTTAATATGTATTTAATTATTGCTTATGTATTTGTATATATATAGCTCAATGAGTTCTCCAATCAAGGACCAAGGATTAGTGCCCGAGCACATGGACAAGAGTGTTGCTCAAGAACAATCCAGCAGTGAAGGATATGAAACGCCTAGCGACCCTTTTCCTACCACTAGCATAGATAGGGCCGCTCTCCGTGAGTTGCAACGTGACCCTACTTATGATCCACGAGAAGCTGAGGTAAAAGTACGCATCTTTAGCTTCGTATGTGTACCCTACTGATTTCACATGCATGATCTCTTGTGCATTTTATTACATGAATAGGAGGTCGTGTCTGAATTTCGTGCGATACTCGAAGAAGCCGTGGCACGAAACGAAGACGTACCGGAGCCGACCCAAGACGCACCGGAACAGACCAAGACAACAACCGAGACGTCAAGGAAAAGGAAGCAGAGCGATCGAAAAAGAGGTGACAGGGGGCTGAACAAGTTTCCCGACAAAACATACAAAATCTCAGACGTGAGCCCGAAAGGTCAGCCCCTAGCTCCAGAAGAGGCACTACCTAAGTTCCGGAATGCACTTGGGTTTTTAGTTAGAGATAATCTTGACATAACAATACGACAGTGGAGAGATGTGTCAGATGATGTCAAGAATCAAATATGGAATAAGCTATTAATGAGGTTCGTTCTGCCTCGGGGTTCAGAAGAACTCGTGAAGGAATACACGATGAAGCAGCTTGCAATCAATTTCCGAAACTGGAGGTCTGAGATGAACACAAAGTTTGCAAAGAAAGGTCTGGACCCGACCAAAAAATATAAAATCTCAGCAGGTCAGTGGGCAGTATTTCTAGAGCAGAGGAGCAGCCCTGATTTCATATCTCTAAGTGAGGCAAATTCGGAACTATCAAAGAAGAACAAGTACCGCCACCACCTAGGCACAGGTGGTTACAAGCGTCAGGTTACTAAATGGAGACAAGAAGACGCCGAGAAGAAGGCCGCAGGGTTGCCGACGCTGTCCGAGCAACTTGGTGAAAGGGCGGCAAATTGGCTCCGTGCTAGAAAACCAAGGGAAACCGAGACCGGTGTATCTTTTGATGATCCCATTGTCGAAGAAGCGGCAAAAAACATATATACAATGGCAGCTAAGCAGAGCCAAGGAACTTTTAAGCCACAAAGGGAAAGAGACATCCTAACGGCTGGTCTCGGTAACCCTGAGCATCCTGGCCGTGTACGAGGAATCTCGTCTAAGGAAGGATGGAAGGAAGGATTCAGACCACAGTGGGAAGGTCTGTACAGGAAACGTGATCGATACAAGGAAGAGATGGCGGATTATTTTAAGGAGGAGGCCAAGAAAGAGTTCAAAGCCATGATGTCTCAAATGCTATCGAATCCTCCTCCAGAATTGATGCAACAGTTGGCGAGTGCGATGTCTGTTCAACAGATGACCACTCCACAGATACAAATAATTCCAGCAGCTCAACCGCCGGCTTCCACAGATTGTACGACATTACCAAGCTCTGTTGCTTCAACGGGAAATAAGGACCGTTATCCAGTTGATGACATCACAAGGCCTGTGGCGTGCACACTGGTTATAAGATATGGTATTAACAATAAACGTACAAAGAAAGTAGCCACAGGCCTTGCGATCCCAGGACGCAAGTTCCATGGAAACGATATTCCAGATGATTATTGCAAAGTAGAAGTGACGACGGTCGTCCAAGGATCCGAGGACGACATGCTAGACATCCCTGGGCCCGAAGGTATCGAGAAACTTGGACAAGCTATCAAGAATTTTATCCTTTGGCCTCGAAGGGATGTCGAATTGCTTGATTGGTCGAATTCGTCGCAGGCGTCGCAGGCCCAACCGTCTCTGCCTTCTCAAATTGTTGCTCCTATTGTACATCCATCATCACCTCCTCAAACTTCACATGCTTCTCCTCATCCTTTTTCTGACCCACCGTCTCCGCCACAAGCATCACCATTCAGGGCTCCACCACCTTCTCCTCCCCATCCTCTTGGTGACCCACTGTCTACGCCACCATCAAGGGATCCACCTTCTCCACAACCATCAAAGGATCCAAGGCCATCAAAGAAAACTAAACTTCCTATTCCAAAATTGGTGTCCCCGTATCAGAAAAAGAAGAGTAAAGCTACTACTGCTGGCACAGCTCGGTTTTTGAAAGGGATTGGACGGAGCCTCACGTCACAAACTGTTGATTTGGCCAAGCACGAGGAGTCTGCAAAAAAGGCTGAGGCAATGGCCGCAAAGATAAAGAAGCCAACTAAGGCAGATTACAAAAACGTGCCTAAAAAATATGTGCCGGGCAGACCTCTGCTACCTCTTGAGAAACTAAGAAAGGTCCCGGCTGGTGTTAAAAGGTTGCATGACTGGTACATGCGGGCATCATCGGTTGGCATCGACACCATCAGTGTGCATATACCAGACCATGCTTTTATTGGTTCGGACCAAAAGGCCGTTGTTACATTCGAGGACATGTGGTTAATGATGAACCTTCAGAGACTCGACGTGCAACTTGTAACGATGTTTGCATTGTAAGTGTCGCTCATACTTCCACATATGTGTGTTATTATTAGTGAGCTGTATAAAATTTCAATATCTGACATGCACGTGTGACTTGCAGAATGCAACATGATCAGCAGGAGATCCTTTACGGTACCAAGCCCAATGCTAGTGCCAGTAAAAGGGTTGGGTATCTCAACCCAATACTTATATCCGAGGAAAGCCACACTTTTAGAATCGGGAAAGACAACGATGAATTACGGGGAAAGACGGACGAAGAAGTTGAGAAGCGTATAAAGGATATGAAGAAGGATTTTGAAGCTCGATACGCCACCTACATAGGACATGCAATGCTTCAATTTCAAGACAGGGAAGCCATAATGGCCCCGTACAACTTTAAGTAAGTGTGATTTTGCATAAATAAAATTAATAATTTCAATACACATGCATCACAAATTTGATTCGTACAGGGACCACTGGATATGCTTCCTCATTTATCCTAAGGTTGGAAAGGTCCTGGTGCTCGACTCCTTGAACTTCGACCCTTCGACATATGCAGAATTCCTCAGCATCTTAGAGCTGTAAGCCTTTTCTATGCATGCATACTTTTATCGATTAAAATTTGAGAATAACATGGTGATTCTATTTGAGATCACAGGGCTTATAGATTCTATAAGATGAGAGGTGGAAAGTACGACCTGTCGAAAAAATGCGTGCCACTAGACATCCATCATCACTGGCCGGTAAGCATGTGATTTTATGAATACATATCATACACAATGTTGCAACTAAATAACCAATCTCCCGTTATGTAGTGCCACAAGCAACCACAAGGATCGGTCCTATGTGGATTCTATGCGTGCGAGTTCATGAGAGTGAACGGACGATACATCACGAACCCTGACAAGGTATTATTAGTAATAGTCAAGTATGTATTTATGTCATTAAAGATGCAAATGTGTTATTATTGAGTATAAATAGATGATGTTTATAAAATTCCTTTACAGCAATTTCAACGAGGAAACCCGGAGAACTTGACCGAAGCTGCATTGTATGGCATAGTCGAGGACCTCTGCACATTCATATTGAAAGAGGTCATTCCCGCAGAAGGAAAATATCACGATGCTTCCGGGACATTAGCTTTGCCAGAGTTTAGAATACTAACAGAAATTAGTAGATTATCTCTTAGCCGAGATAGTTATTAGAGCTTAGGTGAAAACTTATGATGTATAGAATGCATGAAGCATATATGGTTGTAAACAGAATACTTTGATGTATATAAATGTATATATGTTGCTTTCAATATCAATATAGATCTATATATATATATATATATATATATGTTTGTGTGTGTGTAAATAAATATATATATAATTCAGTATTGTTTGAAATTTTGAAAAAAAGGCGGGAAAACTTCCACTGGCGGCTAAATAAAGAAAACCGCCAGTGAAAAGTGCATTTCCACTGGCGGTTTGCTTTATAAAACCGCCAGTGGAAATGCATTTTCACTGGCGGTTTTCTTTATTCAGCCGCCAGTGGAAATGCACTTTTCACTGGAGGTTCCTTAAGAAAACCGCCAGTGAAAATGCACTTTTCACTGGCGGTTCCAAAATAACCGCCAGTGGAAATGCTGATTTCCACTGACCCCTAGCACTGGCGGTACTGAAAAACGCCTGTGTAAATAGGTTTACAACTGCCACTATAGAGCTTCTGTGTACTAGTGAATATTTTTCATTTCAAAGAATTTTTCGTACATGTATGCTATGCTAATAATATATGTCCATACCTATAAGCATATCTTGTTTGACATGTAACCATATATACATACACCAAATTTATGAAACTGATACATAAACTATACATGCATTTCAAAGCTTTTAGATGAAACTATATACATAAAGTAATAAGAGATTGTATGTTACAAATACAATTATTCCATCTCACATGGGAGTAAAGGACATATTTTTTCCATCATACAAGTATTCCCCATCGTTATATGTATACAACCTCCTCAGAAAGAAATGATGTCAATTGCTCTTGAATCGTCTAATTAGTTATTCTATTGGTAGATTTTGGTCCTTCTTCCACTCGAGCTTTAAAAGAAAAAAATAAATATATGTTATCGTGTGTATATATAAACAAGCAATGATACTTTATATATTTGTCATGGTGATGACACCAAGATACCCTAAGTATCTGCGGAATCGACTAGCAAAGTGAACTTGGTCTACAATGTGGTAATGTTTGACATGTGAATAGTACAATCATTACATTTAGCTTCATTGGACACCACCACACCATAGAAGCCTAGCAGACTCAAGCTCCCCTAAGTGTGATCTTGTACTCGCACTTGTACTCTTTCCTCTCACATGTCGTAAGCCATATTAATTTATCGTGACTAGCTAAAGCAGTCATCAACTCATCTACCTCAACGGTGAGATCATTAGCGGAAAGTGATACCTTATTAGAGGTGGAGTCATCGTCATTGTCCTTGTCACTAACACCCACCATGTACTCACCAAGTGCCATGGTGCAAAGGCCTCCGATGGTGTCGTCGAACAAGCACAGTCCATTGAGCTTGTCCTCGACACATCTATTAAGCTCCTCATCGCTCGAAGAAGAAGAAGTGTTGTTGGAGTCATGGTCGAGGTTGCTGATGGAGGTGTAACACCCCAGGCTTTAAGGGACAAAGCCGGGTGCATCTCATACATGCGCCAAAGAAGACAACATATATAATCACAGAGTGTATAGAGATAAATGTCACAATATTCAGAGTACTTATTACATAGAGGAAGACTTACAAAATAAAAGGTAAATATAACAGGATCTAAAATCTATCCTTGGCGCCAGAAAGTCAACTGGGAGACGCCACCTAGATCGAATCGAACTCCTCATTAAGCGGCTCCTCTTGACCCACCTGTTCTTCTCCTGTGGGGGGGGGGTGTGAGACAGCAAGGGTGAGCTCACACATGTTCATCGCTCAACAAGTTGTGGGGAATAATGTGGCATGAACTCACCAAAGGTGGGAGCTCATGAAGTGTAAGGCTTATCAAAGAAAATGGTTAAAGCTGAGCATTGCTTTTAATGTTGGTCAAACTTTTATTAGCAATTACTAGATGTAAGTAAATATCAAACCATAATAAGTAATAGAACAAAATTAATAAATAATCCCATGCAAATGCATATGACAAATTGAGTTTAGGTTCCATAATTTAATCATGTGAGGGTCCGAGCCGCTCATGACCGTGAGCACGGCTAGTATACTAGTTTTACACTCTGCAGAGGTTGCGCATCTTTACCCACAAGTCGTGTTACCCATCTGCCAAGGGGTCATGAATCCCATACACCTCTACCAAGGAAGCGAGGCAGGGTAACACTACGAGGCCTTTACAAAGTTCCACTAGCTTCAGAAATCCCGCTACAGTTTATAGGAAGCTCCAGTGCAGGAATCCCTCGCCTGACCGCCATCGCAGCAAAATCAACCCAAGGACCTCCCTACACTGACCACTCCCCTACTGCCCATGCCCCTTTCGGATAAGGAAGACCTCCACTAGCTTTCCTAGTTAATCAGCCAAGGGCGTCCCATTAAACCCTTGTGGTAGCACTGTTTTCCCGGGTGGTCGCTCCATGTTCCAATTAATATAATGATCTTATCATGAACATAAATAACATAACAGAATAATTGGAACATGGATGTAATGAAATATTAATCCCAAAACCATATAGAGCAATAGCATAACTACCCAAGTGATTCAGGGATAAACAAGGTAAAAGGATAAACAGTCTAGGTTGACCTATTGGGTCCCATCCAAAATTAAACCTATGCATTGATAAATGATAATAAAGAATATTATTGGGTAACAAAAGTGATCAAGGGCACAACTGCCTGGCACTTGAGATTCCAGTTACCAGGGTGATTCTTCAGATCCTTGTAACCTCACTGCTAGTCGTAGCAATACAAACAAACATGGTATATATAAAATTAACATCACACCAAACATAAGAACAAACTGCATAATAATAATCTACGCGTCGTAACGAGATCGTGGAATCGAGAACCACTAAGATCGGAGTCATGGTTAAGGAGTCATGATCTTATAGAGGATTTATGTGATTAAAATGCTAAACTATATTATAAATTGGTTAGAGTACACCATATGAGAACATATTCTATAGATAATTAATTCAACACTAGTTTTAATTATAACTTGACTAAAGACCATATTCTAATCAAATTATAATTATGGACAAGCTAGATTTGGTTTAGAAGAGCTAATCTGGTAGACATAGGAATAGTGAATATAAAAGTATGTGACAAGGTATAATAAATGTTCTTACTGCGTAGTACATATTTATACGGAGCTAACGCAACTGGAACGGGTCAAATCGGAATTAAAACGAAGAAGTTATGAATTTTATAAAGATTATATGTGTTTGTACAAGATTAAATAGGATATAAATTTTAATGTGACTTTCATGTGAAAACAGAGACATTATGTGATGCACAATATTATTACAAGATTTTAGGGACTATAATGAACTGAAAAGAATTTAGTATGGATTTTATATGAATTAAACAAAGTCTAGCATTTGTTTTCACATTAAAATTCATTTTCTAATTACTTTTACTGAATTTTCCATTTCCTGGATCGGGCGCCTAATTAAAACAAACGCCAGGGGCCATTGCGCAAATATTTCTAAGACTCAGACTACAGTCCTAGTGGATTACGAGTTGTTTTAATAGAAATAGGAGGTCTCTTATGCAAATGTGCACGGCCGAAGAGGTATCGGTGGATTACAGCCGCTGGATCGAAGGCCGATGCGCCAGATTAAATCTAAACCTATACGAATCGGTACATAATGGGGGCCTCACGATTCAAAATCTACGGTCGGGATTTAATGACTCGCAGATCTAATCTTCGCCACTTATTGCTCATCCTACGGTCCAGATGAGATCCCTACGAATCGGTATGCAAGAATTCATCCCGACCGTCAGTCATAAGATCAACGGCCAGAAATGATTTCCTTGTGAACAAACATGTCAGACTAAATCATCACCTCCCATCAGTGAATCAACGGTTATTGAGTCGTCTTCACCCCTGGCTGTCAACACGGCGGTGCCAGACTTCCCTGCGGCAGAGCGCGGCCGGAGAGGCACCCCGAGGGTTCCCCCATGCATCGAATCGAGTGCTAATAGGCGTAATAGGGATAGGGGACAACATCGTGGTGAGGGAGATGGTTCTCACCGAGGGAGAAGGCGGGTACGAGGACGGCCACGGCGCGAGCGACACTGCGATAGAGAGTAGGTCGGCGGCGAGAAATTCCGAAGTGGCCACGGGAGTATTCACGCAGCCGAGTGCCGGAGTACTTCCGCGAGGCTTTCGTGGCTACCCAGGTACACTTCTAGGACAAAGAACTCGCAGCGAGAGGGATCTGCAGCGATGGCGCTTCCACCGGGCGTTCTCCCAATTGATGCACACTAGCGGCGGCGAATTGATGGGATGAAAAGAGAGGAGAAGGGGAACGACTGCTTGGGTATTATAGGCGTAGAGTAGAGGAGGGTTATGGAACCCAGCTAGCGCGAAGGTCGGCGGGCAGCTCGGGCAGGTCGTTACCGCCGCGAGGAATCGGGGAAGAAGATCCACAGGGCTGCGGTCGCGGGGAGCAAGAAGAGGTGAACAGCATAGGCTTCGGCCGCGGCTGGTATTTGTAGTCCGAGGGCCAAGGCGCAACGGCCGCGACCGATTTGGCCGGAACGCTGACGGAGTCCAGCGGCGCGGTTTGGAGATTTGGCCGAGACCTACGTGTGGGGACCGGTTAGCAGCAGCACGGGGTTACGAGCACTAGAGGGAGTGATTGGGTCCCCCGCACGCCAGGGCGAGGAGCAAGTTCCGGCGAGTAACCCAGAATCGAATCCGAGCAGGCGAGCTCCGATCTTTGTTGTGCGCGACTCGGTCGTAGCGAAGAAGAGAGGAGCTGACAACGCGGGGCCACACGCCAGTAACCCAACCGCACGCGGTGAGCCTGCCCCCATGGTCCACCCGCCAGTGAAGAAAGGAAGCAAGGAAGGGGAGAAGTGGGCTGACGGGAGTGGGCTGCGTGGGATCAAGAGAGAGATGGGCCACTGGTGAGGATTTCGGCCTAGGCGCAGACTTATGATTTTTTTCTATTTCTGATTTGCATTTTCTTTTCTATTTTCTCTTTCAAATCCCACTCTAATTCAAACACATGTCTTGAACTTCAAATTTCCAAGTTTCCAAATAATTCCTAATGTGAATATAAATTCTACTGTATACAATATTATTATTATTATTATTCTTTTCCCTATTATGTATTTATGAAAGGAATAAATGGTTCCCTTAAGAATTCCCCTTCTATTTTCTATTCCCTTTTGATTTACAAACAATTAAATCCAAGATAAAGTTTAGAAAAGAAAATTTCAATACATACTCAAAAATCAATTATGAAGCAATATTGTCAGCGTTCCGAGACCGGGGGGTCCCTGAGCCGACGAGTGAATGTCGCCGCGTGCCCCAGTCCAGATAGGTCGAGCGCGAGGGCGAGCGCGAAGGGGGGAGAGCGAGGCGGCCGGAGACCGGCGTGAGAGAGGTGGGAATCCCGTGGCCTTCGTGTTCGTCCCGCGCCCAGGTCGGGTGCGCTTGCAGTAGGGGGTTACAAGCGTCCACGCGGGAGAGGGAGCGAGCGGCTCCGGGCGAGCGCGTGTCTCGTCCTCGTCCCCGCACGGCCAACCTTCTCTAAGAGGGCCCTGGTCCTCTCTTTTATAGGCGTAAGGAGAGGATCCAAGTGTACAATGGGGGGTGTAGCAGAGTGCTACGTGTCTAGCGGAGGTGAGCTAGCGCCCTAGGTACATGCCGTTGTGGCAGCCGGAGAGATCTTGGTACCCAGCTGGTGTGATGTCGTGGCCGTCGGAGGAGCGATGGAGCTTGAGGGAGGGACAGCTGTCGGAGCGGTTGAGTCCTTGCTGACGTCCTCTTGCTTCCGTAAGGGGGCTGAGAGCCGCCGTCGTCACAGAGCATGCGGGGCGCCATCATTGCCTATCTGGCGGAGCGAGCCAGATGGGACGCCGGTCTTGTTCCCTGCGGCCCGAGTCAGCTCGGGGTAGGGTGATGATGGCGCCTCCTGCTGACGTGGCTGGTCTGCGCCCTAGGTTGGACGATGTGGAAGCTCCTCCGAAGCCGAGGTCGAGTCCGAGCCCCCGGGTCGGGCGAGGCGGAGATTGCCGGCTGGTGCCGGGGCGGAGTCCGAGCCCTAGGGTCGGGCGAAGCGGAGTTCGTCGTCTTCTGGGGCCGAGCCCAAGTCCGAGCCCTGGGTCGGGCGAGGTGGAGATCATCGTCTTCTGGGGCCGAGCCCAAGTCCGAGCCCTGGGTCGGGCGGAGTTCGCCGTCTTCCGGGACTTAGCCCGAGTCCAAGCCCTGGGTCGGGCGGAGCGGAGTTCACCGTCTTCCGGGACATAGCCCGGGTCCGAGCCCTGGGTCGGGCGGAGCGGAGTTCGCCATCTTTCGGGACTTAGCCCGAGTCCGAGCCCTGGGTCGGGCGGAGTTCGCCGTCTTCCGGGACTTAGCCCGAGTCCGAGCCCTGGGTCGGGCGGAGCGGAGTTCGCCGTCTTCCGGGACTTAGCCCGAGTCCGAGCCCTGGGTCGGGCGAAGCGGAGCTTCCTATGGTGCCTTCGGCAGGGCCTGACTGCCTGTCAGTCTTACTCTGTCAAGTGGCACTGCAGTCGGAGTGGCGCAGGCGGCGTTGTCCTTCTGTCAGGCCGGTCAGTGGAGCGGCGAAGTGACGGCGGTCACTTCGGCTCTGCCGGCTAGGGAGCGCGCGTTAGGATAAGGGTGTCAGGCCACCTTTGCATTAAATGCTCCTGCGACTTGGTCGGTCGGTGCGGCGATTTGGTCAGGGTTGCTTCTTAGCGAAGGCAGGGCCTCGGGCGAGCCGGGAATATGTTCGCCGCTGAAGGGGGGCCTCGGGTGAGACGGAAATCCTCCGGGGTCGGCTGCCCTTGTCCGAGGCTAGGCTCGGGCGAGGCGTGATCGTGTCCCTCGAATGGACTGATCCCTTACTTAATCGCACCCATCAGGCCTTTGCAGCTTCGTGCTGATGGGGGTTACCAGCTGAGAATTAGGAGCCTTGAGGGTACCCCTAATTATGGTCCCCGACAAATATATATTTATTTATTTATTTTAATTGATTTATTAGTTTGGTAGATGTTTGAAATATGAAAACTCTCATTTTGTTTTCTTTCTTTTTAGAAAAGTAGCATTTTGAATGTGGGATAAGAAGTAGAAGATACTTCAAAATTAAATATTCTTGTAAATAGGTGCTTATGGTGCCTCATTTAATGATAAGTATAATCATTTAATTGAATAGAAAACTTTTCTAATATTTTTTTTATAAAATAAATTTTGGTTTTCAAAATTTCAATCCTCAAATTTCAACACTCAATTATAATTTGATATACCTGAATTTACTATTTCATTTCTTCCTTTATTTTATTATATATTTAATTTTTTTTGTATATACCAGTTTTGGGCCTTACAAATCCTACCCCCATTAACAGAAATCTCGTCCTCGAGATTTGTAAGGAAAGGGTGCATAACTAAGTTATCTCAAAACTTATGCACAAACAAAAATCTCAGCATGATGCATAATTTATTAGCAACACAGGGGTCAATTAGACCTTATTATTCCTCCTGAAATAGTATCATACCATTTACTTAGATCTTATAAATAGTAGTAATTTATATATATATATGTTTATGTAGCTTGGTGGAGCCGGTGGTGGTGGTGGAGGAGGTTGTTGTTGTCGCTGTCTTTCCAACCGTGGTTGCCTTATCTCTTGACGTATCTCCAGACGGACCTGACGTATTTCCTCACGTTCTTGTCTTATCTAATTTTGCATTTCGGTCACCATGTCTGTCAATTGTTGTATTACCAGCCTTTGGGCAGCAACCACTTGATCGATTTCAACAGATGGAGGATTTGGAGGATTCATTTCTGCTTGCTGTTGTCTGATAATCTTTCCTTCCTGGTATTTACCATCGAAGTTAGAACCATATGGTAATATAATTTTGTAAGGAAAATTATTTGGCAGGCAGACGTATAGGCCAATAACTGGTTACGATCTGAAGATTTTTTTAGCAGGGCTTAATCTTTGTTTTATGTCCGGATTGGGGTAACTAGTCTTGTAAGGTGAATATCGAAAGGATAGGGTAGAATCTGTCATGATGAGATAGATTACATGATGTAGATTAAATGTTTGTTTGACGTTAGGTGGGGATAGTCAGATTATGCAATTCATCATGACTCTATTGGTTGGGTTAGCTCATGGTTGTGTTGATCTAATGTGAAAAGTTAACACCTGGTTAGAAGGGTTAAAGTACCACTAATCTGTTTAAGTAGCCCACACTAGTTTAGATCATACTAGATTAGATCACATTAGATTCTTTGATTCCATTCAAGAATATCATTTAGTTAAGCATAGCAAGCTAATTTTATCTTTATGAAATACTAATATATAATTTTTTTGAAGTGGAACTTCCAAATTTTTTTATACACCTAAAATTTTCATGCCCTTAACAGGTATGGCTATAGAAACAAGGGTACCTCGGGTTTTAGCTTTTAGGTGAGCGTAGACATAGAATGAGTGTATTATGGCATAATCGAGCTTCCTTTGAGGGTCTGAATTAGGAACCATCGGTTGTGGTGTTAGATGCCATTATCTCAGTTGAGATAACAATGCGGGTACATGGGGTAGGTAGATTAAACAGAGTTTTACTTTGCTTTTGGGATGAATGGGTTGGGCAACCTATCACGTGGGCTAGGTCGTGATTTCGTGGACGAGTGGGTCAAAGACACTAATTCGGATTTAAAACCCATTTATAGGATTATGGTTTAGTTAATACTTGAGGTAGCTCAGAATTTTCCGTTTAAATTAAAATAGGAGAGTTATGCGACCATCGGATGGTTGCATATGGTCAGGTTGTTGTATGTGGTCTAGTCTAGATTGGAATCTTAGTCCAACTTGGATTAAAACGTATTTATAAGAGTAGGATCCGATCTTATTTTACCAGTATTATCTAACATGGTTGTCCATTAGGTTATATCTGATCAAATTAGATGGGATCAGGATTAAATTGGTGTAATCAGATAAGATATACTTAATTTATTTTGGAATAGATCATTTTTTTTACACTATTATGCGATAAGCAAAGTGGTGGGGGTAAGTATGCTTGTTAGGTCAAGATGAGTCTCTAAGATCATGGTAGAATCTTTTGAGATTAGTTAGATCTATTAGGATAAGATGAAAATCCTTTCGAGATGAGATGGATCTTGTTAAAATAAGAAAGAATCTTCTAGGATAAGAGGAAATATGTTAAGTTAAAATGGATCTATTAAGATAAGGAAGAATCTTTTAAGATAAGATGGATCATTATGGTAAGAAAGAATATTTTAACATGAGATGGATCTATTAAGATAAGAGAGAGTCTTTTAGTTAAGAGGAATCTATATAAAATAGATATACTTTAATGGAGGATAATCTAAGTTGCTTAGTTATCTCATGAATTTTATTTATTTATATCTATGCCTATACGTATATATAGATGTAATTGTGGACATTACTCCACAACTAATCACACTCAATCAAAGATCCAAATTAGACAAGTATCATAAGAACAAACACTCAAGCGTATAGATACCGAAAAAATAGTTTTGTTTTTGTTTCTAAGAGTAGGTCTCCTATTCCTAAAGGTCACTTTAGGCACAAGATTTCAAAGTGTGAAATCCACATTTGTCTTTAGAAGGAAAAGGTAGGAATGATCAGAGTATAGTGGAAATAGATGAGAAAAGATTAAGATAAGTTCAGAAAAGAATCAGAGTAGTAAAGGTTAATCAGAGTAGAACAGTAGAAGGTGAAACATGATCAAGATAAGTATAGAAAGAATCAGAGTAAGGTAAGTAGGTAATGGTTATGTCCATTTCTATCTAGGTTTCGTCCTACAGTCAACATTCCTCTGATACCACTTCTGTAACACCCCAGGCTTTAAGGGACAAAGCCGGGTGCATCTCATACATGCGCCAAAGAAGACAACATATATAATCATAGAGTGTATAGAGATAAATGTCACAATATTCAGAGTACTTATTACATAGCGGAAGACTTACAAAATAAAAGGTAAATATAACAGGATCTGAAATCTATCCTTAGCGCCAGAAAGTCAACTAGGAGACGCCACCTAGATCGAATCGAACTCCTCATTAAGCGGCTCCTCTTGACCCACCTGTTCTTCTCCTGTGGGGGGGTGTGAGACAGCAAGGGTGAGCTCACACATGTTCATCGCTCAACAAGTTGTGGGGAATAATGTGGCATGAACTCACCAAAGGTGGGAGCTCATGAAGTGTAAGGCTTATCAAAGAAAATAGTTAAAGCTGAGCATTGCTTTTAATGTTGGTCAAACTTTTATTAGCAATTACTAGATGTAAGTAAATACCAAACCATAATAAATAATAGAACAAAATTAATAAATAATCCCATGCAAATGCATATGACAAATTGAGTTTAGGTTCCATAATTTAATCATGTGAGGGTCCGAGCCGCTCATGACCGTGAGCACGGCTAGTATACTAGTTTTACACTCTGCAAAGGTTGCACATCTTTACCCACAAGTCGTGTTACCCATCTGCCAAGGGGTCATGAATCCCATACACCTCTACCAAGGAAGCAAGGCGGAGTAACACTACGAGGCCTTTACAAAGTTCCACTAGCTTCAGAAATCCCGCTACAGTTTATAGGAAGCGCCAGTGCAGGAATCCCTCGCCTGACCGCCATCGCAGCAAAATCAACCCAAGGACCTCCCTACACTGACCACTCCCCTACTACCCTTGCCCCTTTCGGGTAAGGAAGACCTCCACTAGCTTTCCTAGTTAATCAGCCAAGGGCGTCCCATTAAACCCTTGTGGTAGCACTGTTTTCCCGGGTGGTCGCTCCATGTTCCAATTAATATAATGATCTTATCATGAACATAAATAACATAACAGAATAATTGGAACAAGGATGTAATGAAATATTAATCCCAAAACCATATAGAGCAATAGCATAACTAACCAAGTGATTCAGGGATAAACAAGGTAAAAGGATAAACAGTCTAGGATGACCTATTGGGTCCCATCCAAAATTAAACCTATGCATTGATAAATGATAATAAAGAATATTATTGGGTAACAAAAGTGATCAAGGGCACAACTTACCTGGCACTTGAGATTCCAGTTACCAGGGTGATTCTTCAGATCCTTGTAACCTCACTGCTAGTCGTAGCAATACAAACAAACATGGTATATATAAAATTAACATCACACCAAACATAAGAACAAACTGCATAATAATAATCTACGCGTCGTAACAAGATCGTGGAATCGAGAACCACTAAGATCGGAGTCATGGTTAAGGAGTCATGATCTTATAGAGGATTTATGTGATTAAAATGCTAAACTATATTATAAATTGGTTAGAGTACACCATATGAGAACATATTCTATAGATAATTAACTCAACACTAGTTTTAATTATAACTTGACTAAAGACCATATTCTAATCAAATTATAATTATGGACAAGCTAGATTTGGTTTAGAAGAGCTAATCTGGTAGACATAGGAATAGTGAATATAAAAGTATGTGACAAGGTATAATAAATGTTCTTACTGCGTAGTACATATTTATACGGAGCTAATGCAACTGGAACGGGTCAAATCGGAATTAAAACGAAGAAGTTATGAATTTTATAAAGATTATATGTGTTTGTACAAGATTAAATAGGATATAAATTTTAATGACTCGCAGATCTAATCTTCGCCACTTATTGCTCATCCTACGGTCCAGATGAGATCCCTACGAATCGGTATGCAAGAATTCATCCCGGCCGTCAGTCACAAGATCAACGGTCAGAAATGATTTCCTTGTGAACAAACATGTCAGACTAAATCATCACCTCCCATCAGTGAATCAACGGTTATTGAGTCGTCTTCACCCCTGGCTGTCAACACGGTGGCACCAGACTTCCCTGCGGCAGAGCGCGGCCGGAGAGGCGCCCCGAGGGTTCCCCCATGCATCGAATCGAGTGCTAATAGGCGTAATAGGGATAGAGGACAACATCATGGCGAGGGAGATGGTTCTCACCGAGGGAGAAGGCGGGTATGAGGACGGCCACGGCGCGAGCGACACTTCAGCGGAGAGTAGGTCGGCGGCGAGAAATTCCGAAGTGGCCACGGGAGTATTCACGCAGCCGAGTGCCGGAGTACTTCCGCGAGGCTTCCGTGGCTACCCAGGTACACTTCTAGGACGAAGAATTCACAGCGAGAGGGATCTGCAGCGATGGCGCTTCCACCGGGCGTTCTCCCAATTGATGCACACTAGCGGCGGCGAATTGATGGGACGAACAGAGAGGAGAAGGGGAACGACTGCTTGGGTATTATAGGCGCAGAGTAGAGGAGGGTTACGGAACCCAGCTAGCGTGAAGGTCGGCGGGCAGCTCAGGCGAGTCGTTACCGCCGCGAGGAATCGGGGAAGAAGATCCACAGGGCTGCGATCGCGGGGAGCAAGAAGAGGTGAACAGCATAGGCTTCGGCCGCGGCTGGTATTTGTAGTCCGAGGGCCAAGGCGCAACGGCCGCGACCGATTCGGCCGGAACGCTGACGGAGTCCGGCGACGCGGTTTGGAGATTTGGCCGAGACCTACGCCTGGGGACCGGTTAGCAGCAGCACGGGGTTACGAGCACTAGAGGGAGTGATTGGGTCCCCCGCACGCCAGGGCGAGGAGCAAGTTCTGGTGAGTAACCCGGAATCGAATCCGAGCGGGCGAGCTCCGATCTTTGTTGCGCACGACTCGGTCGTAGCGAAGAAGAGAGGAGCTGACAACGCGGGGGCCACACGCCAGTAACCCAACCGCACGCGGTGAGCCTGCCCCCAGGGTCCACCCGCCAGTGAAGAAAGGAAGCAGGGAAGGGGAGAAGTGGGCCGACGGGAGTGGGCTGCGTGGGATCAAGAAAGAGATGGGCCGCTGGTGAGGATTTCGGCCCAGGCGCAGACTTATGATTTTTTTTCTATTTCTGATTTGCATTTTCTTTTCTATTTTCTCTTTCAAATCCCACTCTAATTCAAACACATGTCTTGAACTTCAAATTTCCAAGTTTCCAAATAATTCCTAATGTGAATATAAATTCTACTATATACAATATTATTATTATTATTATTATTATTATTCTTTTCCCTATTATGTATTTATGAAAGGAATAAATGGTTCCCTTAAGAATTCTGTTGGGGGCCTTCGTCCTCCGAAGGTCCTCAAAAACATGATTTGACAATATTTTCCAAGTGAATTATATGAACAGGTATCTTCGGGCTCAGATCATGAACATGGAGTACGGTCAGAACGAAGCCCAAGCTGTACGAAGCTGATTACCAAGCTGCACGAAGGATGGTGCACAGCCGAAGCTACGCGCAGAAAGCTTCGTCGCGATAGCAGAAAGGGGAACCGACTTAAAGATGAAAAGACTACTTAGGCCTTAATAGATTCCCATAAGTCACTAGCAAATGTAATGGATATGAATGTAATTTTGCATGGGCTGCGTCCCACGCCTATAAATAGATGAACAGTACTCTCGTACTGTTCACGCTGACTTGGCATTTTGTTTTCCGTCATCCTTGTACTTTTGCCTTCCTGCAATTTGAAGGTACATTTGTAATCTGAAGTCATTTCTATCTTTATATGTTAATAAAATAGAAATGACGTTGTGATAATATTTAAATGTTCATATTACCTTTCATGTTGCATGTAAGTTCTTAGTCATAGTTTATTATGCTTACGAAGATATGTTGTTTGTGCCCTTCGTCCGAAGCACATTATATCCCGAAGGGAAATAATGTTTCAAAGGACGAAGGGCTTTATCATTTAACACTTTTTATGTTGCCTTGTTCTTAATTCGAAGCATTTGAGAACAAGTCCCCAACATTGGCGCCCACCTCCGGTGAACTCACTTCCACTCTTTGAGCTTTTGAGCGCCCGCGGCGATCATCAACCTTCGCTATGGCGCCGAAGAAAGCTTCAGCAGCTGGCACTGCAGCTCTACAACCGCTGGACCACAATCAGGAGACTGTCTCTCTTCGGGAGGCCCGAAGCCAGAAGAGGAAGGCTGTCATCCCGATGCCTCAAGAGGATGAGCTAGACCAAGAGATCAGAGATATGGAGATGCTTCATCAACAGGTGCAGAGGAAAAAGGAAAAGATGGCCAGGCTAGCTGAACTGCAAAGGCAGATAGACGAAGCTTCTGAAGAAGTTCGCCATCTTACTCATGATGAGCAGAACCGAAGGCCTCAACAAAAAGACCTTCATCAGGAGGGTTTCTTCAACGAAGATGACTAGTATGACAATTTCCATCATGGAAATTTTGTTTTCGATGATGCTTCTCCCTTGTCCGCTGAGCTGCAGGCTACACCTTGGCCTCCGTCCTATAAGCCGCCCCAGCTTCCCATATTCGATGGCCATTCAGACCCGAAGCAGTTTTTGATGAGCTACGAAGCAACAGTATCTTCGTATGGTGGCAATGCTGCAGTCATGGCAAAGTCTTTTGTTATGGCCGTCAGGAGTGTTGCTCAAACCTGGTATTCCTCCCTTCGACCAGGAACGATCACTTCATGGCAAAAATTGAAGGACATGTTGTTAACCAGCTTCCAAGGGTTTCAGACGAAGCCGGTCACTGCTCAGGCCCTGTTCCAATGCACTCAGGATCATGAAGAATACCTTCAGGCGTATGTCAGAAGGTTCTTGCGTTTGAGGGCGCAGGCACCAACGGTGCCCAACGAAATTGTCATTGAGGCCATGATCAAGGGACTTCGGCCTGGACCTTCAGCTCAATACTTTGCTAGGAAGCCTCCTCAAACTTTGGAGAAACTGCTCCAGAAGATGGACGAGTATATTCGTGCCGACAACGATTTTCGCCAAAGAAGGGAGGAGGCTTTCAGGTTTTCTGAAATGACCAGGGGCTTCGGAGGAAGATTCTATCCGAGGCATGTCAGGTCCATCCACAACTCTACTCAAAATGATGAAAAGGGAAGTCAGCAGAACAGGCCGCAGTGCTCCTCACAGGCTTCGGGGCAACAGCAAAGTTTCTTCCGGCCGCCAGTTCCAAGAGGCAGAGGCGCCAGGGGCTTCGCCGGAAGATTTGGAGATCAACCAAGAAGAGTATTTTGCTTATTCTGTGGTGAAAACAAGGGCCATACCACCAGGATGTGCCATGTTACCATCCAGAAGCAAAAGGAGATAGCCGAAGCTGCAGCGCAACAAGCTCAGCCGAAGCAGGTCATGCATACTGCTTCGTACCATCTGCCTTACATCCCAGAATACATGGGCAACCACCCTACAGTTTCTGTTGCTTCGGCGAGTCAACCTCAAGCTTCCTGGCAACAGCCTCCGCCTCCACCACCGTTGCAACAAGGCCAACAGCCAGAGGGGAGCCAATATGCTCCACACCAAAGGGATCTCAGAGAACAATCCGAAGCTCGCACAGTCAATAGCACTGTGCCAGAGTCGAAGCACATCTATTGACAAATATCCTACCAGTTTTTTCCATTTAGTTCTATTTTCTCTGTAATAAAGGACACTTTTTAGTTTTCATGTAAAAGTTTCTTTGCTTGCTCCAAGGAAAATGTATCTTCTCAGGCTTAAGTTGCTGAAGCTTAAAAATTTACGATAACAAGGAGGACCTTCGAAGTATCGAAAATTCTTCGAAGCAACAAAAAGTCGTTCTAAGGAACGCAGTGTAAGTTTTCTGCTCCAAAGTCGTTCCTAAGGGAATGCAGAGCACACAGCGAAAAGTCAACGCTGATACCGCCTAAGTAAAGGGCGAAGAAGCTCCAAAGTCGTTCCTAAGGGAATGCAGAGCTTACAGCGAAAAGTCAACGCTGATACCGCCTAAGTAAAAGGCGAAGAAGCTCCAAAGACGTCCCTAGGGGGATGCAGAGCTTACAGCGAAAAGTCAGCGCTGGAACGAAAATATTTTGTGTTTTACGGGGATATGTGTGTATCTTCGGAACAAATGTCATCTACATAACATAACATCATCACATCATTTTGCATAGCATAAGCATCATACATCATGTTGCATATGGCAAAAGAAGGGGACACGGTATCAACCTTCGGAAGGATACTTTGAGAAAGTAAAAATTGTGCTAGGTCACAAGGGGACACAATATTGATCTTCGGAATATAGCTTCGGGGAATATTTTCATGAAGCCTGGATATCCTTCAACAGAGCACTATGAACATTGTCGTGATACATAAGTTTTTTCTATCTTCACGAAGCATGAAAAGAAGGGAAGGTGTTTTTTCGCCAAAGGCTCAAAAACGGTACGTATGTAAAGTTTCATGCATCGTAAAGAATTGAATAATTAAAAGTAAATATATTACAGGTTTACAAAATGTCACACATATTTCATTACAGAAGTCTTTAACAAAGTGCTTAATCTTCTTTCAAAACAGCTTCGGCAGCTTCGTTCAGGAGCTGGTTCACAACTTCGTCCATAATAGCTTCAGCCATCTTTTTAATTTCGTCGTCTCCTTTCGGGTGAGGGCCCAGAGACGTTTCAGTAGGATCTGAAGGAGGACATGATACGACCACATTGCTATTACAAATTGCGAACGAAGTTTAAAATCAAAAATTACAACACAATAAAAACCATTAGCTAATACCTATTTGCCTTTCAGGCTCTGAAATTTTGTCAGCGGCCTTGGCTATTTCTCTAGCGTCGTGAATGCCCTTCTCACTTTTCTGAATAATTTCTCGGGCAACTTCTCGGCCACCGTTGTCCCAGACGTCGGTGAAAAATTTTCCACCAGCCTGGCTAGCTTCGGCCGAGGGGTCTTTAATATCTTCAGGGGATAAGATGGCTTCGGATTGTGCAAGAACCTTAACATGATCGCAGCCTTTTCTCTCCAGTATAGTGGCCATCCCCCTGGCACCCGAAAAGGCGCAAATGTCTCCACGACTGCTCAGAATTTCTTCGAAGGCTTCAGCTTCGTGGCAGATCCATTCGATCGGTCCTTCAGGGTTACCTCTCACAAACTCTTCTTCACTAGAAAATGCGCCAACACTGGCGAAGCTGGTTTTTATTTTCTTTACACATTCCATGGATTTTTCGTAGCATCTTTTCTTAGAAGACCTAAGCTCTTCAACGGTTCCTTCCAAATGATCAGCCCATTGGTCGCTGCATTCCCGTCTTGTTTCTTCAAGTATGCGTTCTTCTTTCGCCCGGGCCAATTGCTTACGAAGATCGTCAATCTCGTGCTTTTGAGCTGCAATTTGTGCTTTGGATGTAGCTTCGTTCTCCTTTACTTTGTCCACTAATGTAACTAGAATCTTGTCCTTTTCCAGGGCTTCATTCCTTAGTTTGATAACCTCCGTTCGAAGGTTGTTGAAGGCAATTTCATAGCTTTCTTCTTCGGCATTCTTTTGCGCTCTCAGCGCGTTACTTAGTATTAAACCCTATGTGAAAAAACAAAAAAAAAAGTTAGTAAAAGAATAAAACAATAGATTTCGAATCATAAAGTTTCCAAAATGTGCAATTCTCGCACCTTCAGACTATTATATGCGAGGCTATCCGCAAGATCTTCCTTCGTCATAGCGCATAGTCCAGCTTCAAGCTTCGGAAACCCCATACTCCTAGCCATTTCCCGGCAGACAGATAATTCTTTGTTGTCAGGGAGGCAGTATAGGAAGTCATCTTCGTTTGTCCCATTGAACACTAGTGCCCCCTTCGGATATTTTAATTCTCTGGCATAGTGATTGGCTTCATAAATCTCTTCTTCAGATAATTTCTTACCCGAAGCATGTCGCACAATGTAATCACGTACGGTGGAAGGTGCTTCGGGGGCAGCAGTGTCAATTTCTTCAACCAAAATTGGCTCTGGCATTTTTAATTTTTCTTCATCTTCCAAAGGTTGTTCCTTGGTAGGCTCTGAAGGCCCAGCTTCAGCTTCAAGTTGTCGTTTTGAAGCTTCAGCAGCTAAAGCTTCAGTAGACGCTTCAGAAGGTTCAACAGCCTTCTTTGGAGTTATGCTTGAAGACTTAATTGTCTCCAAAACATCTAACACGTTCACCATTCTTTTTCTTTTCGGGGTCACCGATGGGCCCTTTTGATTTTTTATTGTTTCAACATTTGCTGAAGGACTTAAGATTTCCAATATTTTTGGTCCTTCAATTCTCGGCTTTTCTGCCTTCTCTGCTGAAGGCGCTTCAGTTTTTTCTTCTATCTTCGGCACTGGAGCTGGTTCTGTAGTTTCAGAGGCCAAAGAGACTTCACCAATAAATTCAGGCAGTGTGGCCGGCTCAATAAAACGCGCCCGGTGGGTGAGCACCTTCATCTTTTTTTTTTGCGGCGCTGGCTCGCTAGAGGCACTTGTGGCAACTTCTGTTGCAGGAGAAGAATTTTTTCTTTTACGGCCCAGCACCGGATAATGATAGTCAGGGTAGACAAACCCGATTGCATCAAATACCCAGTTGAGCCTCTTCTTCTTTCGGCCTCCGAAGGCTGCCGATAATGCAGTATTCTCGGCCTTCGAATATACCCCAAGCAGTTCGTCACTTAATGTTTCAATGCTTTTTAACCAGTCGTCATCAGGTTCAACAAATTTATCCCCGTATTTGAATGAGTATTTTAGTCTGACTAGTCCACCTTCGTCAGACTCTTTGATGGTCTCCTTCGGCATTTCCCACTTTCCTGCAAGTGGCCACACCCTGAAGGCAATATGCTCTTGGACCAGATCCCTTGTCCCAATAAAAGAGCAGACTACGCCGAAGGCTCTTTGGCATTCTTCGGCCGCTTCATCCATTTCAACCTTCGGCTTTCGGAGTCCGAAGCGTTGCCAGATGGGGCGCATAATGATACTCTTAACATCTTCCTGCGCTGTCAAGTCATTCTTTACATAGAACCATTCTGTCATCCAGGTACCGGGCCACCTCTTCCGAAAGGTTGGCACAGGGCGGCTTGACCCGGAGCGGGCACCGAAGCTGTAACAACCAAAGTTGTTGTGATATTGTTCTTTCCCCCAGGGCTTCGTCTCATATACCAACTCATGAATTTTGCAAAAGCTTTTAGCATTTGGTTTTAAACCTTGGCTTTTCACAGCCCAGACAAAGATTCCCATTCTTATGATAGCTTCGGGAGTAATTTGATGAAGGTAGATTTGAAATGTCTTCAGGACTTCGACAACAAAGCTGCTTAGGGGGAACCGAAGCCCAGCTTTGAGAAAGCTTCGGAAGATCACGACTTCATCTTCTTCGGGGGTGGGAGAAGTCTTTTCTCCAGCGTCAGCCCTCACAATAGATATATCTCGAAAATATCTCCCCCTCATATTGTCAATATGACTCTGCTTAATAGTGGTTTTCCCAAAAACCGAGTGACTTGGCCGCCATGGTCGATCTTCAGACTCTCCCCCGCCGCTTTCTACATCATAACTGTCGCTGTCACCAGTATCTTCAGATAAACCTTCCAAAATCTCTTTGGTAATCTTTTCTGTATTGGTCTTCGACATTGCCTCAAGAAAGCACAGGTTCTTCTCTTCAGAAAGACTTAGCTTCATCTCGACAACAGCCTTCTTCTCCTCAGACATCTCTTCGGAGATCCTACTTCTCGCTCCCAAAGCTTAAAACTAGGAAAGAAAACAAATATTTTTGGGCAGAAAGTTTTATAAGCAGGAAAGACAGATGGCAAAGGGAGCGTGCCAAATCAAATGTGGCGGGCTCCTATTTATACACTCGATATGACGGAAGCTGTGTGGTCCCAGGTGTCAGTGACTTTTGCTATTCTAGCAAAGGGAAGGTGTTTTTTCGGACCTTCAGCTTAAGGCCTTCGTCCATATCGCAATCTGAATTTATCATTAACAAATTAATATTGCGAGGGGCTACTGTTGGGGGCCTTCGTCCTCCGAAGGTCCTCAAAAACATGATTTGACAATATTTTCCAAGTGAATTATATGAACAGGTATCTTCGGGCTCAGATCATGAACATGGAGTACGGTCAGAATGAAGCCCAAGCTGTACGAAGCTGATTACCAAGCTGCACGAAGGATGGTGCACAGCCGAAGCTACGCGCAGAAAGCTTCGTCGCGATAGCAGAAAGGGGAACCGACTTAAAGATGAAAAGACTACTTAGGCCTTAATAGATTCCCATAAGTCACTAGCAAATGTAATGGATATGAATGTAATTTTGCATGGGCTGCGTCCCACGCCTATAAATAGATGAACAGTACTCTCGTACTGTTCACGCTGACTTGGCATTTTGTTTTCCGTCATCCTTGTACTTTTGCCTTCCTGCAATTCGAAGGTACATTTGTAATCTGAAGTCATTTCTATCTTTATATGTTAATAAAATAGAAATGACGTTGTGATAATATTTAAATGTTCATATTACCTTTCATGTTGCATGTATGTTCTTAGTCATAGTTTATTATGCTTACGAAGATATGTTGTTTGTGCCCTTCGTCCGAAGCACATTATATCCCGAAGGGAAATAATGTTTCAAAGGACGAAGGGCTTTATCATTTAACACTTTTTATGTTGCCTTGTTCTTAATTCGAAGCATTTGAGAACAAGTCCCCAACAAATTCCCCTTCTATTTTCTATTCCCTTTTGATTTACAAACAATTAAATCCAAGATAAAGTTTAGAAAAGAAAATTTCAATACATACTCAAAAATCAATTATGAAGCAATATATATATTTATTTATTTTAATTGATTTATTAGTTTGGTAGATGTTTGAAATATGAAAACTCTCATTTTGTTTTCTTTCTTTTTAGAAAAGTAGCATTTTGAATGTGGGATAAGAAGTAGAAGATACTTCAAAATTAAATATTCTTGTAAATAGGTGCTTATGGTGCCTCATTTAATGATAAGTATAATCACTTAATTGAATAGAAAACTTTTCTAATACTTTTTTTATAAAATAATTCTTGGTTTTCAAAATTTCAATCCTCAAATTTCAACACTCAATTATAATTTGATATACCTGAATTTACTATTTCATTTCTTCCTTTATTTTATTATATATTTAATTTTTTTTGTATATACCAGTTTTGGGCCTTACAGGAGGCAAGGAAGGCATGTTCCTTCATCTTAACCTTGTGGAGGTACTTCTACTTGAGTGCCTCCTTGTCGAACCTCCCCTCCGACTTGTGCTTGCTAGAGGCGTACTCACACGTGCCCTTGCGTTGAACATAGTGGTAGTCGCTCTTTCTAGCCTCTAGCTTGCTCTTTATCTTAGGATAGCTGGGATGAAGTGATCAGGGTCTCTGTAGTTGAAGCAACCATCCTTGCCCCCTATAGCACTATTGATTCATGCGGTTCCACACGAGACGACAGGCCACAAGTGTCATCTCCTTATCCCTAAGACACTCAACCTGCTCCTCTAAAATAGATGGCAAAGAGGACAAAGTGAACATAGAATGTGAAGGGTTAAATGAGGAAGGACCACTTCTAAGGACAAGGGATGGTAGGTGCGCCTGGGTTCTCGATCTTGGCCCAAGTCTGATGGTTGATCTCGATGGACTTGAGCTTACTAAAAGCTCATCCATGGTGAGGGTATCATACTTGGGTGATTCTATGATCCTCGAGATCTTCACCTCCAAACCTTTGATATAGATCATGTAGTGAAGTGCTCTCTCATGATTGTCATAGGGCAGTTGAGCCTTATTTGTGTGCATCTTGTTGACAATCGACTAGAAGCGAGAAAATATAGATTCGATGGTCTTTCCAATCAATTGCACAAAGTTCTCATACTCTTAACAATATGTAACACTCCTGGTGTTACTATGACTAAAACTTGAGCATGGCATCATAAGCATTGACATTGCATATGTTTGATACACCTAGAGTGCATTCACTAGGCAAAAATTTCAAACAAGTTGTATTGTTTTAAGGTTTTGCAAATAGGACCCTGGATAGGAAGCTTTACCCTAAACAAGAATTAAAGGGGCTAAAACTTAACCCAAATTGAGAAAACCTAAAGGCTTTAGTGAAATAGCTATAAAATATCCCCAAAAACAAAGTTGAATCTCATTTATACCCCTGGGATACTAGAAACCCTAAATGAAACCCTGGAAAACCCTAAAACTAAACCCTAGGGGTCTATGTGCAAAATTGGTCCACTTTTGGACTAAAGTGCAAAAACCAAGTCAAATA
Source organism: Zea luxurians (assembly GCA_029449295.1). NCBI lineage: Eukaryota > Viridiplantae > Streptophyta > Magnoliopsida > Poales > Poaceae > Zea > Zea luxurians. Next base: position 14,453,316 of record JAOPSE010000052.1, on the reverse strand, counting down.
AGGTTCTTAAGTCCCTTGGTTCCCAAATGTGTGGACTTGAAAGCCAAATATTTGATTTTGGACTTATTTGCAAAAAAGTCACATTTGAACTCTTTTGACTAAGTCTAATTCCAGTGTATTGTACTCATCTTTGTGACCTTGTAACTTCTAAACAAAGGAGATTTTGCCCTAGGTCACCACACCAAATTTGAAGATCTATCAAAAGAGAACAACTTTGCTTAAGGTTGCAAGCTCACTTGTTGAGAAAAATCCAGAGATATTTAAGCCTAAAGTCAGGCTGTCAGACTGATTTGGTCTGAATTTTCAGACTAGCAGTGAATTATCACCAACTTCAAACCCAATTCCAGACATGATCCAGTGCCCTAATGAGTTCAATCTCTATAGTCGATTTGTAGCTGGTACATAGCACTACAACTTTGATGCAGAGACTTAGACTTGTTGCCACATGAAATTGGAAGGAAAACCCCCTGCAAATCGCTCTGTCAGACTGTCTGAACCAAACTCGCCATGGTACAGTAGAGCTCAACTGAAGAAGATCACGATTCACCCCTCCTGCCCATCGCCGGTGACCGTCGCCGTCGATTACCGCTCGCCGTGATTCGTGCGCCGTGGACATCAGATAAGCATCACCCAGTAAAAATCTTCACCGCCGTGAGCTGGGCTCCACTCTGGTGACCCCTCCCGTGCCTCCCCCTCTGCTTTGCGGCGGAGCGATAGGCTCGCCGGTGAACCGCCGCCTCCCGGCCGTGCGCCGTGTGGCTCTCACTTTCCACCGCACCGCCACGACTTACTTTAACTCCCTGTCGATCACCGGAACACCCGCCACGCCTCTGGACACGTATTCACCGCGCCCAGTATTCTTCCTCACCTCCGGCCGCCGCGTGCTCGTCCAAAATTCGCGGCCACCGCTCACTCCCCCTATAAATTAAGCCCGTGACTAGCTCCGTGAGGTCGTCAGCTAACTAGCCACCGCTAATCAGCCACAATCATCTACCAGCGAGCTTGAATTTCCAATTTCCCCCAATTTCGTTCTCCGCCACCGCGAAGAACAACACGCCGCGGCCAACGCAAATCAGGTCCAATCCTGTCGTTGTTTGTGTTGTTCGTACATTCTTGTATGTCCACAATGCTCACTGCCCCACTTAATTGAATTATATCGCCACCAATCGCCGGGAACACAACCGTATAGCCGCCATGATCACGGCCACCGTGGCCAGAGCTACGTAGTTGGTCTTAGTTGCAATTAGGTTGGGGGAAATGGTCAGGGTAGCCCCGATTTCATGTCTGCCGCTCAGAGAACCCAGCCGTTGCCCCGTTCGGCCGGTACAGGTGCTCGCCGGAGCACGACCGCGCGTGAACGGCGTCGGGGACCTAGCCATGCGAAGAAATAGGAGTCGGAGGGGTTTTCTGTAAACCGTCAGTGGCCCAGTGAAACAGTAAACAAACCTGATTCGAGTTAGCTATTAAACCAAGGGCCTCTGTGCAAAACTACCTCAGGCTCGCGCGTGTGGGCATGTTTCTGCTGTTGTTAGGCCGACTTGGACTGATTTCAGCCCAAGTCTGTTCATTATTTTCCTTTTTCTATGTTTAGCCAGCTTTAGAAATCTGTTAAAAATGGTAGAAAAATCCTAAAATTGTGAAACCAATTTTCCTAGGCTCCTTATTTTCTCTAGAATTTAATAAAAATAGTTTTGTGATTTTTAGTGGAAATAAGAAATTTTAGGGTATTTAAAGTGGTTAAAGGTAATAGTTATAGATTTTTAGAAAATAATTGGTAAGTCCAAAAATGCCCAAACTTTTTATGGGAACTTAATGAAATATTTAGAAGCCTTGGGTAGAATTTGAGTTGATTTGGACCATGTTTGATAACTAGAACCAAAAACCACCCCCTGCCCTGTGAACTCCTTTACCGACTCCGGAAACCCTAGGTTCTCGGAGTACCGTGAAGGAAAGTTGTACTCAAGACTTAGATAATAAGTCTATATTATCTTTGCATCCTCATGAGCATCCCATGGCATCCATTCTTATGCATATATATGGTTATGTTAGAACACGAAGAAGAAGAAGAAGTCACTGAAGAGGGGACACCACCAACCTCAGATCCTCCAGCAGGCAACTGCTTTTATTTCGATATTTGTGGATCCGAGCAGGACTCACTTGTTAACAAAGGCAAGCCCCGGTGCATTTGCCACCTTCCTTGATGTTTTTAAAAATCTTTCTCACTTGATTGATGCATTAGGTGATAGGAGTTGATTGCTAAAACAATTCCTGCATTACCTTCCTTAAATTTGATTACCTTCCTTGATCACCCGTTTTACAAAAGATTTTGATGCTTAGCCTTGCTTTAGAAAAACAAAATGTTTTGTTTTTACAAAAGATGATGTGGAAAAAGTGGGTGGGATGTTTTTGAAAATAAAATTTGATGGTGGATCCATCAGGGCCTTGATGGATTCAACATCTGGAAAAGATGTACCTCTGCCAGGTACCAAACTTTGGGTTTGAAAAGATTAAGCTGAGACCGGGCGGGTGACTTGCACGAGAAAGGAGTCTCGGTGTAGTGTCTCCGTCTGAGTCGATTAAGGACCGTCTCGATGTAGGCTTGTTGATCGAGGACCCTTTAGCTGGTCACATGCCTCGTCATGGGTAAGCCTTGCCTCGGGCAGACTAAGGCCGGAATAAGATAACACGAAATGGGCATGGAGCGGTGGCGAGAGTAGCGTGTACCCTCCGTGGCAAGAGGCTGGACGGTGGTGTATCTGTGCTCTCGGTTTGCATGAACCTGATCCGGTCTTAAGAACCTCGGTGGCGGGTTGACATATGCAAGGGTTAAGTGTTACATATGTCGTGTGATTGGAGATCCTCAGCTGAGTATAATCGATTCGGATCGCCGTACCTTCGCGGTTATGAAGACTTGGTCACTACCCTACACGTAGCATTCCACTAAAGATGATGGGTATTTGTCAAGAAATTGGCTAGTGCAGGACCAGCGATTGAACTAGGGTAGAAAGAACTCTAGTTGCAGGTAATTGAACGTAACTTGACAAATAAAACTGGATTTTTAAGGATCCACTTTAGTAAGCATTTCTGCAAAATAGAGTCTTTGAGTATTGAGAAGCCTTACCTTGACTCCCTAAAAGCCAGCATACCCTTGAGAGTCTTTTCTTTAGTCGGGTAAGTCTTGCTGAGTAATTCCATACTCAGGGTTTATCCCTTCGTTGTTTTTAGGTGAGGAAGTAGCAGATTTCTGCTGCTTCTGTGCCAAGGTGGTTCCCAAAGAAGAAACACAAGACTGAAGTGCGGGAGGACTTGGTCCTCCATATAGATCTTTTACTTAAATCTTCTCAGGAGGAGTTTTTGCCTCCCTTGGTTTGTATAATAATACTACTCAGCACTCGCTCTTAGTTCTGGTCTTAGTAAAACAACTTGAGCTTGCTTTTAAATAAATGTGAATTATGTAATCGCTTCCGCAATTCTTTATCTCCGATGTTCTGTAATGTCTGCAAGACGGGTGAATCGTTCCTGGTAAAGTAAGGTAAGATACCGAACTTGTCAAGTAGTTCAGGGACACCTACAGGGTTGTCTGAAGTCCGTTGGACAAGGACAACTGTAGGTGGGCCTAATTACTTGGGGGGTTCCGTCACAGCTGGTATCGGAGCGTAGCCCTTCTTTGCAGACATTATGAGGCATCTTCAAAAGGATTTTCGAAAGTCTTGCCTAAAAAAAATTCTTTTCTCTTCTTACCTAAGTATTCTTAAGAGTCTATCTTAAAGACCAGATAAGAAGAGTGCAATGTATAGAAGGTTGAATCGACTAAGGTTGATTCTATACTTATTCATGCATCATGCTAAGAATTATGCTAATAAATTTTCCCCCTTAGAAAGATGCCGCCACGCACAAGGCTAACGGCACGTAAGTCAACGGGACCAATTGGAGTACCCCGGCATCAACTAGCCCCTCGACACGAAAGCAGCAGCAGCGGAAGTAATGACCCTATAGGAGACCTTGAAGCCCGAGTGAGTCGACTTCAAGCAGAGCTACAACACAGGACCGATGTTTGGGTCGCAGACGGAGATAGAATCAATGAACTAAGAAGGGACATCCGTCACCTGCAGGATCAGCTTGCTGATCGAGACTTAGCACTTGACTGGGCAGTACAGTCTCATTTGCTGGCATGTGCTAAGGAAGCAAGGGCTCAGGCCCGAATTAAAGAACTTAGCTCAACTGTCGACGACCTGCAGGTCTACTGCAATACATTGCATGAGAAAGTCCATATACTATACTCACAATTACACCCTAGTGTGCCTGCACACTCTGCCGAGGCGGAAGCCGGACCCTCTCACGTTGCGGGACGCGCGTTGGGTGGGGAGTTAGACCTTTTTGAACCCCCTCCTTCTTTGAGGTTGGTTGACGTCTGGACTCCCACACCTGACGATGAGGCCGCCAAAAGTAACGGAAAGCAGGACTAATGGTGTAATAGAAGTAGAGTAGTGTATTGTAGAATGCACTGTTGTATAATAGGTTGAACTTTTGTATAATGGGTAATGTATCCTGTTATGTAATATCGAGTCTGTATCATTACTTTTTATAGTAATGTAAAATGGAAGGTCTCTTTGGCATATTATGTTTATTTCAAATGTTTTTGCCTCAGATGTTGACCAGGACTCGCGGACAGGACGCAGCCGGAACTTCTGGGGGTCGGGATGTCACCCCAAATCCACCTCCGGTTCCACCCACGCTAGCCGAGGCGATTGCCGCCTTGGTGAATGCCACCGCAGACAATACCCGCTTCCTTAGGGAAATGGCGGGTCAGCAGCAGTTCCAGCAGCAGGCAGGAAGAGGTTTTCAGCAAGGTCCCCGTGAAACCACTTATCTGGACTTCTCCGAAACTCGTCCACCTCTATTCACCAAGGCAGAAGACCCGCTAGAAGCCGACGAGTGGATACGAGTTATTGAACAAAAGTTTGGTCTTCTTCGTTGTTCTGAAACGCAGAAGCCATTGTTCGCGGCACAGCAACTACGTGGCCCTGCCAGTACTTGGTGGGGAAATTTTGTGGCTATCCAACCTGACAACCATCAAATCACTTGGGAAGAATTTAAAGCAGCCTTCCGTGAGCACTACATACCGGAAGGGGTGCTACATATGAAACAAGAGGAATTCATGAAGCTGAAACAAGGAGGAGACACCATCAATCAGTATCTTAACAAGTTTAATCACCTGTCGCAATATGCCATCGACCAGGTGAATACTGATTTGAAGAAAAAGAACTGTTTTATGAGAGGTCTAAATGACCGGTTGCAGCGAAAGATGGCCACATGTATTGATCTCACATATGGAAAGGCTGTCAGTACAGCCTTATCTGTGGAAGCAAAATACGCAAGTTCTGGGAAGAATAAGGGATACAGTGGTGAGAGGCCTAATCAGGGCCAGGCGAAGAGGCAACGGTTCGTCATCCGGCCTTCTAGCCAAAACCGTACTTTTTCTCGTCCACCAGCATTCCCTTTCAAACAGCCCATTATTATCCGCCCCAACAATACCTCCACTTCCCCAAATCAGCCGGGTGCCCCAGGCACTCGATTCCCTGCCTTGCCCAGCTCTTCAACCGGGTGTTTCAACTGTGGCAAATCAGGACATTTTATTAAAGACTGCCCATACCCCAAGCAAAATCAATCCAATGCTCAGCAAGGAACTAGGAAGTCTACTCAGCCCAAGGGTAATGCTGTGGGGAGAAATACCAAGAAAACGGGGCGTGTATACTACACTCAAGTGGCCACTACACCGGAAGGAGAGCCGGTGATGATGGGTACGTTTCCCGTGGCCAGTCACCCTGCAATTATTCTTTTTGATTCTGGTGCTTCGCATACCTTCATTAGCAAGAAATTTGTGGAGCAACATCACATTGCATGCCATGAATCAAAAGAGGGATTTAAAATTCATTCACCTGGGGGACACATTTTTACTAGAGAAGTGGCCTATGAAGTGCCAGTAACAATGGCCGGACGGAACTTTCCTGCTAACATGATTGTTCTGAAAGGCCAGGATATAGATGTAATTTTGGGTATGAATTGGTTAACCCAACACAAGGCAATCCTCAACACTGAACTCAGAACCGTCAGGTTGAGCTATAATCAAGAAGAAATTCTTTTGTCTCTCCCCGTAACCAATCCAGCCAAAGCTTCTGATGGAATATTTGAAGCCATTGTACCGGAGATCAAGAACATTCCGGTAGTATGTGAGTTTCCAGATGTATTTCCGGAAGATTTGCCTGGACTGCCCCCTGAAAGAGATGTAGAATTCGTAATTGAGCTAAAGCCCGGTACGACTCCCATCTCTCGAAGATCGTACCGTATGCCCCCTAATGAGTTGGCGGAATTGAAGATTCAATTACAAGATCTACTGAATAAGGGATTCATCCGGCCAAGCTCGTCCCCATGGGGTTGCCCCGCCATTTTTGTTAAGAAGAAGGATCAAACCTTGCGGATGTGCGTGGATTATCGACCCCTGAATGAGGTCACCATCAAGAATAAGTACCCTCTTCCAAGGATCGACATCTTATTTGATCAACTGACTGGGGCGAGGGTATTTTCCAAAATTGATCTCAGATCGGGCTATCACCAAATCCGTATTCGGCCCGAGGATATACCGAAGACCGCATTTACTACGCGGTATGGATTGTTTGAATACTTGGTAATGTCTTTCGGGCTCACAAATGCTCCTGCCCACTTCACCTATTTGATGAACTCGGTGTTCATGCCCGAGTTGGACAAGTTCGTGGTGGTCTTCATCGACGATATTTTGATATACTCTAAAAATGAAGAGGAGCATGCTCAGCATCTACGGATTGTATTGACGCGCCTGAGGGAACATCAGCTGTATGCCAAGTTCAGCAAGTGCGCGTTCTGGCTGGAGGAAATTCAATTTTTGGGGCACGTGTTATCAGCTAAAGGAATTGCGGTAGATCCTAGCAAGGTCAAAGATATTCTGGAGTGGAAACCCCCAACCACTGTTCACCAAGTCCGGAGTTTTCTTGGACTAGCTGGATATTATCGCAGATTCATACCCGATTTTTCTAAGCTTGTGAAGCCAATCACAAGTTTATTGAAGAATGATATTAAGTTCAATTGGTCTTCTAAGTGTAATGAAGCCTTTGAGCAATTGAAGACATTATTAACCACTGCTCCGGTATTGGCTCAACCGGACATCACTAAGCCTTTTGATGTATATTGTGATGCATCTGGCAGTGGACTCGGCTGTGTACTGATGCAAGAAGGCCGAGTAATTGCGTATGCTTCAAGGCAATTGCGCCGACATGAGGGGCATTATCCAACTCATGATCTGGAGCTAGCTGCTGTGGTTCATGCCCTGAAAATATGGCGTCACTATCTGCTGGGAAATATCTGTCACATATATACAGATCATAAAAGTTTGAAGTACATATTCACCCAGTCAGAGTTAAATATGAGGCAAAGACGATGGCTTGAGCTTATTAAGGACTATGAGCTGGAGATCCATTATCACCCAGGCAAGGCCAATGTGGTGGCAGACGCATTAAGCCGTAAGGCTTCCTGCCACTGCCTTATGGTAAAAACCTCTGACAATACTTTATGTCAAGAGATGGAAAAGTTAAACCTGGGAATAATCCAACAAGGGACTCTAAATCAGCTAAAGCTTGAGTCAATCATTCTGCAAAAGATAATTGATGCTCAAAAGGATAATCTGGGTATGAAGCACATACGAGAGAAGGTAAGGGCTGGAACAGCCAAATGTTTTAAGGAAGACGATCAAGGTGTGTTATGGTTTAACAACCGCATAGTAGTGCCAAAGAATGAAGAACTCCGCCAGCAAATCTTAGATGAAGCGCATCTTAGTCGCTATTCTATTCATCCGGGAAGCACTAAGATGTATCACGATCTAAAACAGCACTACTGGTGGACGAAGATGAAAATTGAAATTGCACGCTATGTGGCTAAGTGTGACACTTGCAGACGTGTCAAAGCCATACACATGAGGACTGCCGGTCCATTGCAGTCATTACCAATACCAACATGGAAATGGGAAGACATAAGCATGGACTTCATTGTGGGATTGCCCAGGACCACAAAAGGGTATGACTCTATTTGGGTTATCATTGATCGATTTACCAAGATCGCCCACTTCCTCCCTGTCAAGGTAAAATATCACGTCATTACCTATGCGGAGTTGTACATCGCCCGTATTCTCAGTTTGCATGGGGTTCCAAAGACTATAGTGTCGGATCGTGGACCATAATTTGTATCCAAATTTTGGGAAGAACTTCATAAATCCCTGGGTACTAAGTTACTCCACAGTTCGGCCTATCATCCTCAAACCAGTGGACAAACTGAGAGAGTGAACCAAATACTTGAAGATATGCTGCGGGCATGTGTCCTGGATTTCTCACCAAAATGGGATGAATGTTTACCTTTGGCGGAGTTTTCATACAATAATAGTTATAAAGAAAGTATTAGGATGGCACCTTTTGAAGCTTTATATGGACGACGGTGTCGGACTCCGCTAAATTGGTCTGAACCTGGTGAGAGGTGCTTCTTTAGACCTGATCTGGTGAAAGAAGCCGAGGACAAAGTTCAGAAAATTATTCGTAATCTAAAGCAAGCACAAGCTCGTCAGAAGAGTTATGCAGACAAACGGCGAATGCCCTTATACTTCCTGGAAGGAGACTACGTCTACTTAAAGGTTTCACCAATGAAGGGAGTATCGCGTTTCGGGGTAAAGGGAAAGCTTGCCCCCAGGTACATTGGTCCATTTCCTATTCTTCAAAGATATGGGCCAGTGGCGTATCAACTTCAACTTCCCGAAACATTGTCTGCAGTACATAATGTGTTCCATGTATCGCAATTGAAGAAGTGTCTTCGGGTTCCCGATCGAACCATTGAAGTGACAGATGTTGTCCTGGAACCAGACTTAACGTACTCAGAACATCCTGTTCGAGTTCTGGATCAAAAGGACAGGGTTACCCGGAGAAAGACTCTCAAGTTCTACAAGGTACAATGGAACCAGCATTCTGAGGAAGAGGCTACGTGGGAAACTCAAGACTTCTTGAATAAGAATTTCCCAGGCTTTCTAGCCTCATGTAATTTGTAAAATGTATATAGTTATGGCAATAAAGGAATGAACCCCACACCACCCTGCCTTGTACCAGAAATAAGGAAATAAAAATGTGACACATTTCCTTTTCCATTACTCACCCTAGGACTTTAAATCTCGGGACGAGATTCTTTTATGGGGGGAAGGATGTAACACTCCTGGTGTTACTATGACTAAAACTTGAGCATGGCATCATAAGCATTGACATTGCATATGTTTGATACACCTAGAGTGCATTCACTAGGCAAAAATTTCAAACAAGTTGTATTGTTTTAAGGTTTTGCAAATAGGACCCTGGATAGGAAGCTTTACCCTAAACAAGAATTAAAGGGGCTAAAACTTAACCCAAATTGAGAAAACCTAAAGGCTTTAGTGAAATAGCTATAAAATATCCCCAAAAACAAAGTTGAATCTCATTTATACCCCTGGGATACTAGAAACCCTAAATGAAACCCTGGAAAACCCTAAAACTAAACCCTAGGGGTCTATGTGCAAAATTGGTCCACTTTTGGACTAAAGTGCAAAAACCAAGTCAAATAAGGTTCTTAAGTCCCTTGGTTCCCAAATGTGTGGACTTGAAAGCCAAATATTTGATTTTGGACTTATTTGCAAAAAAGTCACATTTGAACTCTTTTGACTAAGTCTAATTCCAGTGTATTGTACTCATCTTTGTGACCTTGTATCTTCTAAACAAAGGAGATTTTGCCCTAGGTCACCACACCAAATTTGAAGATCTATCAAAAGAGAACAACTTTGCTTAAGGTTGCAAGCTCACTTGTTGAGAAAAATCCAGAGATATTTAAGCCTGAAGTCAGGCTGTCAGACTGATTTGGTCTGAATTTTCAGACTAGCAGTGAATTATCACCAACTTCAAACCCAATTCCAGACATGATCCAGTGCCCTAATGAGTTCAATCTCTATAGTCGATTTGTAGCTGGTACATAGCACTACAACTTTGATGCAGAGACTTAGACTTGTTGCCACATGAAATTGGAAGGAAAACCCCCTGCAAATCGCTCTGTCAGACTGTCTGAACCAAACTCGCCATGGTACAGTAGAGCTCAACTGAAGAAGATCACGATTCACCCCTCCTGCCCATCGCCGGTGACCGTCGCCGTCGATTACCGCTCGCCGTGATTCGTGCGCCGTGGACATCAGATAAGCATCACCCAGTAAAAATCTTCACCGCCGTGAGCTGGGCTCCACTCCGGTGACCCCTCCCGTGCCTCCCCCTCTGCTTTGCGGCGGAGCGATAGGCTCGCTGGTGAACCGCCGCCTCCCGGCCGTGCGCCGTGTGGCTCTCACTTTCCACCGCACCGCCACGACTTACTTTAACTCCCTGTCGATCACCGGAACACCCGCCACGCCTCTGGACACGTATTCACCGCGCCCAGTATTCTTCCTCACCTCCGGGTATTTAAAGTGGAAATAAGAAATTTTAGGGTATTTAAAGTGGTTAAAGGTAATAGTTATAGATTTTTAGAAAATAATTGGTAAGTCCAAAAATGCCCAAACTTCTTATGGGAACTTAATGAAATATTTAGAAGCCTTGGGTAGAATTTGAGTTGATTTGGACCATGTTTGATAACTAGAACCCAAAACCACCCCCTGCCCTGTGAACTCCTTTACCGACTCCGGAAACCCTAGGTTCTCGGAGTACTGTGAAGGAAAGTTGTACTCAAGACTTAGATAATAAGTCTATATTATCTTTGCATCCTCATGAGCATCCCATGGCATCCATTCTTATGCATATATATGGTTATGTTAGAACACGAAGAAGAAGAAGAAGTCACTGAAGAGGGGACACCACCAACCTCAGATCCTCCAGCAGGCAACTGCTTTTATTTCGATATTTGTGGATCCGAGCAGGACTCACCTGTTAACAAAGGCAAGCCCCGGTGCATTTGCCACCTTCCTTGATGTTTTTAAAAATCTTTCTCACTTGATTGATGCATTAGGTGATAGGAGTTGATTGCTAAAACAATTCCTGCATTACCTTCCTTAAATTTGATTACCTTCCTTGATCACCCGTTTTACAAAAGATTTTGATGCTTAGCCTTGCTTTAGAAAAACAAAATGTTTTGTTTTTACAAAAGATGATGTGGCAAAAGTGGGTGGGATGTTTTTGAAAATAAAATTTGATGGTGGATCCATCAGGGCCTTGATGGATTCAACATCTGGAAAAGATGTACCTCTGCCAGGTACCAAACTTTGGGTTTGAAAAGATTAAGCTGAGACCGGGCGGGTGACTTGCACGAGAAAGGAGTCTCGGTGTAGTGTCTCCGTCTGAGTCGATTAAGGACCGTCTCGATGTAGGCTTGTTGATCGAGGACCCTTTAGCTGGTCACATGCCTCGTCATGGGTAAGCCTTGCCTCGGGCAGACTAAGGCCGGAATAAGATAACACGAAATGGGCGTGGAGCGGTGGCGAGAGTAGCGTGTACCCTCCGTGGCAAGAGGCTGGACGGTGGTGTATCTGTGCTCTCGGTTTGCGTGAACCTGATCCGGTCTTAAGAACCTCGGTGGTGGGTTGACATATGCAAGGGTTAAGTGCTACATATGTCGTGTGATTGGAGATCCTCAGCTGAGTATAATCGATTCGGATCGCCGTACCTTCGCGGTTATGAAGACTTGGTCACTACCCTACACGTAGCATTCCACTAAAGATGATGGGTATTTGTCAAGAAATTGGCTAGTGCAGGACCAGCGATTGAACTAGGGTAGAAAGAACTCTAGTTGCAGGTAATTGAACGTAACTTGACAAATAAAACTGGATTTTTAAGGATCCACTTTAGTAAGCATTTCTGCAAAACAGAGTCTTTGAGTATTGAGAAGCCTTACCTTGACTCCCTAAAAGCCAGCATACCCTTGAGAGTCTTTTCTTTAGTCGGGTAAGTCTTGCTGAGTAATTCCATACTCAGGGTTTATCCCTTCGTTGTTTTTAGGTGAGGAAGTAGCAGATTTCTGCTGCTTCTGTGCCAAGGTGGTTCCCAAAGAAGAAACACAAGACTGAAGTGCGGGAGGACTTGGTCCTCCATATAGATCTTTTACTTAAATCTTCTCAGGAGGAGTTTTTGCCTCCCTTGGTTTGTATAATAATACTACTCAGCACTCGCTCTTAGTTCTGGTCTGTAGTAAAACAACTTGAGCTTGCTTTTAAATAAATGTGAATTATGTAATCGCTTCCGCAATTCTTTATCTCCGATGTTCTGTAATGTCTGCAAGACGGGTGAATCGTTCCTGGTAAAGTAAGGTAAGATACCGAACTTGTCAAGTAGTTCAGGGACACCTACAGGGTTGTCTGAAGTTCGTTGGACAAGGACAACTGTAGGTGGGCCTAATTACTTGGGGGGTTCCGTCACACAATAAGTCTCAACGGGTCTGATTTTCAAAAGATCATTACCATCATGGAATTTCTCTAGGTATTCTAGTTCTCATGGCCATACCCAGGTGTCCAACTCTATTGAATTCAAAGAGCAAGAGGCATGAGTAAAAAGCATTCTAGGCCTTATTGTTCGCGTCATGGTTCTGCACTAGAACGAGAGCAACTCAAACATCATGTACCATGTAGGTGTCATTGAGGCAAATTTCCTAGACCTGTGAGCCAATGCACTAAAGTATGATGACATGTGGATCTTCTAGCATGGGTAATTTGTCCCATCAAAGAATGACAGTTTGCTAAAAGCATGTTATGTGTCAGCTTCTCGGATCAAGAATCAATTAAGATGGATTGATCCTTAACCGTCTCTGATACTAATTAAATGATCAAATAACTGACCAAAGGGGGTGAATAGGAGCTAATAAAAATTATTTGAGCTCAGGCAATCTTGGATTTGATTCCCAAAATTTAGCACAAATCCATGACACCAAAAACTCTCTAGAAAGGTTCAAATTGGGAACACACCAACTAATTGGTGGTTGGATGTTACAAAACAAGTTCCTAGGAACATTATGAACCCATTAAAACAAACAGAACTCAATTTTGACATTATGAATTTTAAGGAAGAACAAAAGGAGAAACTTGTCGGGGACCGTAATTAGGGGTACCCCAATGCTCCTTAATCTGGCTGGAAAACATCTTCAGAACAAACCATAAACGACTGATAAAGCGTAGGCCTCGTCTCCAAGGGACGCGACCTCATCCGAGCCCAGCCTCGGGCAAGGACGGTAGTCCCGGACGGATTCACGCCTCGACCGAGGGTGCCCTCAAGTCAGCAGACGCACCCTCGGCTCGCCCAAAGCCCAGCGCGGGCAGACTTTGTCGTGCAGCGGCCTCGCCCAAATCGCCTTACCGACCGACCGTATCGCGTGCGCATTCAATGCAGGGATCGCCTGGCACCTTATCCTGACACGCGTGCCTCAGTCGGCAAGGTCGAAGTGACCACAGTCACTTCGCCCCCCTTACTGACCGTTCTGACAGGAAAACAACGTTGTTCACCCCGCTCCGGCAACTGTGCCAGCCACCAGGGAAAGACTGACAACAGCAAGTCACGACCTCCCCTGAGTCTGGCCTCGGGCGCAACAGGGAGCTCCGCCTCGCCCAACCGTGGGCCTCGGCCTCAGCCTCGGCCTCGGGAGAAGGACTCCGCCTCGCCCGACCCTGGGCCTCAGCCTCAACCTCAACCTCGGGAGAAGGTCTCTGCCTCGCCCGACCCTGGGCCTTGGCCTCAGCCTCGGCCTCGGAGGAGTCGCCGTCTCGCCCGACCTCAGCCCCGTATCAACTACGCTACTGGGGACCCATCATTACCCTACCCCTAGCTAGCCGCCTCTGGCTACGAAGGAACAAGACCGGTGTCCCATCTAAGTTACTCCGGTAACAGGTAATGATGGTTCCCCGCGTGCGCCCATGACGTCGGGTGCTCTCAAACCCCCTACGGAAGCAAGGAAACGTCAGCAAGATCCATGCCGCACCGCCAGCTATGCTTCTACAGGGCACAAGGCACTTCTTCGACGGCCATGTTGGTACATCTACAGGGCTCAAGGCACTTCTCCGACGGCCACGTTATTACCTGTTCAGGGCTCAAGGCACTTCCCTGATAGCCACATTAGCACATAGCTACACCCCCATTGTACAGCTGGGCATCTCCTTGTATCTATAAAAGGGGATGTCCAGGGCCCCACGAGAGAGGGAAAAAGGGGGGAGAGACGAACGCGCGACGTACGAACACACGGACGCTCGACGCAGACGAGCGGAGGCGGGCAGAGTAGGAGAGACGCGGTAGAGGCAGCCTTAGACAGCTCGCCTCAAGGCCGAACCCTCTCCTCCTCTCTCTCACTCGTTCTTGCTCTCCCGCAATGCTTGTAACCCCTACTACGAGCACCCCAATGCAAGATAACATAAGCCTTATTTCCTTCTTGTGTTCCATCTTGCATCAACCCATCTGGGCAGGGACACGCAGCAACAAATTCACTAGTTGGTCCGATTGAGGGTCCCCCAGGTCCGAAACACCGACAGTTGTCGTGCCAGGTAGGGGATCGCTGCGTGTTAACGAATACTTTCCCGTTGAGTTTCAGATGGGTAGCTTTGAGCAGCCTCTTCAGCCCGGGACGGTGCTCCGCTTTGGGAGTCTCGAGTTCATGTCCCTTGACAGCAGCTACGACATGGTACTCCTCCCCTCGCAGCACGGCAACAATGATGGTCGTCGGCTCGCCTGGCGAAGGCGAACTCGACGACGACTTCCTCCTATGGTGGAAGAGGAACACCCAGGTTTGCCCCGCAACCCTCCTCGCCGGAGGAGGAGGAGACGGGGCAACCGTGGCCAGGCAGGAGGCGGCACCTCGTCAGCTGTCGGGCCAGAGCGAGTCGACGACGCCGGCACCCCTGCGGGGGACATGTCAGGTGTCGTCCTCGCACCTGAGACAACGATGGGCGTCGCTTCCCAGCAACGTACCAACCCCAAGCGGACTGATGACGCCAGCACCCTCACGAAGGACTTGTTGGGTGTTAGCCTCGTACCTGGGATAACGGTGCAGTCCGTCCCTGATGCGACTTCGCCACCGTCCATCAACTAAGAGGTACAATCCATTTTTCACCCTGTTCCCTTTAGATTCAGTTTCGATCTGCCAAGTGATCCTGCTTCGGTGAGCGCTTTCGCTAGGGCATATCCTGACCTTCTGGAGTACCATATGTGGTCAACTTGGGACCGACTGACGGCTGTCTCAACCTTCGGACCCGCGGGTTCCGAGGAAGAGGACGACCCCGACGTCAGTTGGGATTTCTCCGGACTCCATGATCCCAGTGCCATGCGCGACTTCATGTCCGCATGTGACCACTGCTTCTCCGGTTGCTCTGATGATGGTCACAGCCTTGACGACGAGGGTTGTGACCCAACTCGCGAGTGCTACCACATCGATCAGGAGGATCACGACGGAGAAAACCACCTTGGCATGCCAGGAAGGGACGGTGCCCTTGCACCTGCATCTCACGTTGAGATCCCGCGGGAGCTAGTTGTGGTCCAAGTCCCTGCAGGGGTCAGGACACACAGCTTGAACAACTCCACGAGATGGAGGCCAAGCTCGACGAAGAAGCAGGGTGACTTGTGCAGCTCCGGCAAAACATCGAGCAGGAGTGGATAGGCCAGGCACTCGCCGGGGGAGCGCGTCATCGGGCCTAGGACGTCCAGTGCCGCATTGTTGACGATGCCAGGGCAATGCCGCCCCCGGTCTTCAACGGGGCCGGCCAGAGCCTAGCCACAGCAGCAATGTTGCTTCGGACAATGCCGGAGCCATCCACCACCGAAGGGCGACATATCCAGGGTGAGCTCAAGGGCCTCCTGGAAGACGCCGCTGTCCGGCAAGCCGAGAGCTCTGCCTCCCGGAGGCGAGGAGACCCCTCGGAGCATCGCGCAGCGCCCTCCCGACACATGCGGGAGGCCTCAGTCCACACCGAGCGCACACGGGACGGGACGCCTGCGGCCCCGGATTGCCTTGGCGACAATCAGCGCCACCATGACCGTCGAGCCCGCCTCGAGGAAAAGGTGCGCCGAGGCTACCACCCCAGGCGCGAGAGACGTTACGACAGCGAGGAGGATCGAAGTCCCTCGCCCAAGCCACTAGGTCCATGAGTCTTCAGCCGGGCCATACGACGAGCGTCGTTCCTGGCCCGGTTCCGAACCCCGACTACCATCACCAAATACTCAGGGGAGACAAGGCCGGAGTTGTGGCTTGCGGACTACCGGCTGGCATGCCAGTTGGGAGGGGCGGACGACAACAATCTCATCATCTGCAACCTTCCCCTTTTCCTCTCCGACGCTGCCCGGGCCTGGCTGGAACACCTGCCTCCTGCGTAGATCTCCGACTGGGACGACCTGGTCAAGGCTTTCGCTGGAAATTTCCAGGGTACGTACGTGCGCCCTGGGAACTCATGGGATCTCCGAAGTTGCCACCAGCAGCCCGGGGAATCCCTGCGAGAGTACATCCGGTGGTTTTCAAAGCAGGGCGAGCGAACTAGGACCTGGTGAGCAAACTAGGACGCAAGACACCTACCAAGGCGAGCGAATTGATGGATATCACCACCAAGTTCGCCTCTGGTCAGGAGGCGGTCGAAGCCATCTTCCGGAAAGACAAGCAGCCTCAGGGAGGGCAGAAGGAAGACGCCCCCGAGGCGTCCGCCCAGCGTGGCGCGAAGAAGAAGGCCAAGAAGAAGGCGCAAGCGAAGCGCAACACCGTCAACATGGATCTCGTCGCTGTTGCCGAACGCAGGAACCCTCGGAAGCCTCCCGAAGGGGCCAACGCGTTCGACAAAAATGCTCAAGGAGTCGTGCCCCTATCACCGAGGTCCCGTCAAGCACACCCTTGAAGAGTGTGACATGCTCCGGTGTTACTTCAACAAGGCTGGACCCTCGGTAGAAGGTGGCAAAGACCAAGGCAACAAACAGGGAGGCGACAAGGAAGAGGAGTTCCCGAAGGTCCACAACTGCTTCATGATCTACGGCGGTCAGGTGGCGAATGCCCCAGCTCGGCACCGCAAGCAGGAGCGCCGGAAAGTCTGCTCGGTGAAGGTAGCGGCACCGGTCTACCTAGACTGGTCCGACAAGCCTATCACCTTTGACCAAGGCGACCACCCCGACTTTGTGCCGAGCCCAGGAAGGTACCCGCTTGTCGTCGACCCAATCATCGGCAATGTTAGGCTCTCCAAGGTCCTCATGAACAGAGGCAGCAGCCTCAACATCATCTACGCCGAGGCCCTGGAGCTCTTGGGGGTTGATCGGTCCGAGATCCAGGCTGGTGCAGCACCCTTCCATGGGATTGCACCCGGAAAGCGTATCCTGCCCCTCGGATAGGTTGACTTACCCGTTTGCCTCGGAACTCCCTCCAACTTCCGAAAGGAAACCCTCACCTTCGAGGTAGTTGGGTTCCCCTATCACGCGGTGCTGGGAAGACCGTGCTACGCCAAGTTCATGGCCATCCCCAACTACACTTACCTCAAGCTCAAGATGCCTGGCCCCAAGGGAGTCATCACCATCGGGCCCACGTATCGCCACGCTTACGAGTGTGACGTGGAATGCATGGAGTACGCAGAGGCCCTCGCCGAGTCCGAAGCCCTCATCGCCGACCTGGATTGCCTCTCCAAAGAGGCGCCCGACGCGAAGCGGCACGCCGGCAACTTCGAACTGGCCGAGGCGGTCAAGTCCGTCGCCCTCGACCCTAGCAATGACACCGGCAAGAAAGTCAGGATCGGCTCCGAGCTCGACCCCAAATAGGAAGCAGTGCTCGTCGACTTTCTCCGCGCAAACGCCGAAGTTTTTGCGTGGAGTCCCTCGGACATGCCCGGCATACCGAGGGATGTCACCGAGCAATCACTGGACATCCGAGATGGAGCCCGACTCGTGAAGCAGCACCTGCGCCGTTTTTGTGAAGAAAAGCGCAGAGCCATAGGCGAGGAGGTCCACAAGCTAATGGCTGCAGGGTTCATCAAAGAGGTATTCCATCCCGAATGGTTAGCTAACCCTGTTCTTGTAAAGAAAAAAGGTGGGAAGTGCAGGATGTGCGTAGACTACACTCGGTTAAACAAAGCATGTCCGAAGGTTCCCTACCCTCTGCCCCGCATCGATCAAATTGTGGACTCCACTGCTAGGTGCGAAACCCTGTCATTCCTCGATGCCTATTCAGGCTATCACCAAATCAAGATGAAAGAATTCGACCAGCTCGCGACTTCTTTTATCACACCTTTTGGCATGTATTGTTATACTACTATGCCATTTGGCTTGAGGAATGCATGTGCAACCTACCAGAGGTGCATGAACCATGTGTTCGGAGAACACATCGGCAGGACAGTCGAGGCCTACGTTGATGACATCGTCGTCAAAACAAGGAAAGCCTCCGACCTCCTCTCTGACCTTGAGGTAACATTCAGTTGCCTAAAAGCGAAGAGCGTAAAACTCAATCCTGAGAAGTGTGTCTTTGGAGTCCCCCGAGGCATGCTCTTAGGGTTCATCGTCTCCGAACGAGGCATCGAAGCCAACCCGAAGAAAATCGCGGCCATCACCAACATGGGGCCAATCAAAGATTTGAAAGGAGTACAAAGGGTCATGGGATGCCTTGCGGCTCTGAGCCGCTTCATCTCGCGCCTCGGCGAGAAGGGATTGCCCTTATACCGCCTCTTAAGGAAGGCCGAGCGCTTCACTTGGACCCCCGAGGCCGAGGAAGCCCTCAGAAACTTAAAGGCGCTCCTTACAAATGCGCCCATCTTGGTGCCCTCCACTGCGGGAGAAGCCCTCTTGATTTACATCGCCGCAACCACTCAGGTGGTCAGCGCTACGGTCGTAGTCGAGAGACGAGAAGAAGGGCACGCACTACTCGTCCAGAGGCCAGTCTACTTCATCAGCGAAGTGCTATCCGAGACCAAAGTCCGCTACCCGCAAATCCAGAAGCTACTCTACGCAGTGATTCTGACACGGCGGAAGCTGCGACACTACTTCGAGTCTCATCCGGTTACTGTGGTGTCATCTTTCCCCTGGGAGAAATCATCCAGAGCCAAGAGGCCTCAGGTAGGATAGCAAAATGGGCAGTGGAACTCATGGGCAAAACACTTTCATTTGCCCCTCGGAAGGCCATAAAATCCCAAGTCTTGGCCGACTTCCTGGCTGAATGGACTGACACCCAGTTGCCGACAGCCCCAATACAGCCCGAACTTTGGACCATGTACTTCGATGGGTCGCTTATGAAAACAGGAGCAGGTGCTGACTTGCTCTTCGTTTCACCCCTCGGGAAACATGTGCGCTACGTACTGCGCCTCCATTTTCTGGCGTCAAACAACGTGGCCGAGTTTGAGTCCTTGGTTAATGGCCTACGCATCGTCGTCGAGCTAGGGGTTCGGCGCCTCGACGCTCATGGCAACTCGCAGCTCATCATTGACCAGGTCATGAAGAACTCCCACTGCCGCGACCAAAAAATGGAGGCCTACTACGACGAAGTTCGGCGCTTGGAGGATAAGTTCTACGGGCTGGAACTCAACCATGTTGCTCGATGGTACAACAAAACCATAGATGAGCTGGCGAAAATAGCCTCGGGGCGAACGACGGTTCCCCCGGACGTCTTCTCCAAGGATATATATCAACCATCCGTCAAAATGGACAACGCGTCCGAGCCCGAGGAGGCCTCGGCCCAGCCCGAGGTACCCTTGGCCGCCGAGGGTGAGGCCCTGCGCGTTGAGGGGGAGCGGAATGGGGTCACACCGGTTCCAAACTGGTAGACCCCGTACCTGAAATATCTCCTCCGAGGAGAACTGCCCCTCGACAAGGCCGAAGCTCGGCGACTGGCTCGGCGCGCCAAGTCGTTCGTTTTACTGGGTGATGAAAAGGAGCTGTACCACCACAGCCCCTCAGGCATTCTCCAATGATGCATATCCCTTGCCCAAGGACAAGAGCTGTTACAAGAAATACACTCGGGGGCTTGTGGTCACCATGCAGCACCTCCAGCCCTCGTGGGAAACGCTTTCCGACAAGGTTTCTACTGGCCAACCACGGTGGCCGACGCCACTAGGATTGTACGCTCCTGCCGAGGGTGTCAATTCAACGCGAGACAGACGCACCTGCCCGCTCAAGCCCTATAGATAATACCCATCACTTGGTCGTTTGCCGTGTGAGGTCTGGACCTCGTCGGTCCCTTGCAGAAGGCACTCGAGGGCTTCTCGCACCTGCTGGTCGCCATCGACAAATTCTCCAAGTGGATCGAAGTCTGACCCTTAACCAGCATCAGGTCCGAGTAGGCGGTGACGTTCTTCACAAATATCATCCATCGCTTTGGGGTCCCAAACTCAATCATCACCGACAATGGCACACAGTTCACTGGGAAAAAGTTCCTGGACTTCTGCGAGGACCACCACATCCGTGTGGACTGGGCCGCCGTAGCGCACCCAATGACAAATGGGCAGGTGGAACGCGCCAACGGTATGATTTTGCAGGGACTAAAGCTGAGGATCTACAACGACCTCAACAAGTTTGGCAAGTGATGGATAAAAGAACTACCCTTGGTGGTTTGGAGTCTGAGGACGACGCCGAGCCGGGCCACGGGCTTAACGCCGTTTTTCCTAGTCTATGGGGCTGAGGCTATCTTACCCACGGACTTGGAATACGGTTCCCCGAGGACAAAGGCTTACGACGACCAAAGCAACCAGACCAGCCGAGAGGATTCATTGGACCAGCTGGAAGAGGCTCGGAACGTGGCCTTACTACACTCGGCGCGGTATCAGCAGTCCCTGCGACGCTACCACGCCCGAAGGGTTCGACCCCGAGACTTCCAAGTGGGAGACTTGGTACTTCAGCTGCGATAAGACGCCCGAGGGTGCCACAAACTTACCCCTCCCTAGGAAGGACCCTTCATCATCACTAAGATTTTAAAGCCCGAGACATACAAGCTGGCCAACGATCAAGGCGAGGTCTACAGCAACGCTTGGAACATCAAACAGCTATGTCGCTTTTACCCTTAAAATGTTTCAAGTCATTCATGTATCTCGCTTTCTTTACATGCATAAATAAAGTCTAACCATCAAGGAAGGATCAGCCTTGCCTCGGCAAAGCCCGACCCTCCCCCGGGGGCTAGAAGGGGGGAACCGCCTCTGCGTCAAAATTTTCCTCGGAAAAGTCTTTTACCAGAACGTCTTTCGTGCTTTTCGACTACGTCGATAACAGAATCCTAAAGACGAGCGAGAGAGACCTTGAACGGCAAGGCTGATCGAGCCGAGGGACTCCTACGCCTCCGGGATACGGATACCTCACTCATCACCTTCCGCGAAAAGTAGCTCACGCTCGGATAAGCGATTCTGCTACCGAACAAGTCCTAACGCCCGAAAACTTTTCTGCCAGAACAACTTTCGTGCCTTTTCGACTGCGTCGCTAACAGAATCCTAAAAACGACGGGAGAACACGTAAGCGGCAAGGTCGACCGAGCCGAGGGACTCCTACGCCTCCGGGATACGGATACCTCATTCATCACCTTCCGTGAAAAGTAACTCACGCTCGGATAAGCGATTCTGCTACCGAACAAGTCCTAACGCACGAAACAAGAGGAAAGAAAACGCGGCTTTATAATCCAATGAAAATGTCTAGGCCTCGGCAGGCCACAAAAGACATACGCATACTTAAAACAAACTGTTCCTGCAGGCTCAGACATCGGCAGGGGGAAGAACAGCACCCTCGGCGTCGTTTTCACCCTCGGCAGGATCTGGCCCGGCCTCAAACGGTGACACGGGCGAAAGGACCTCCACCTCGAAGGAGGAAGCCAGCGCCGCTTGGGCCCTCAACGGCTATGTCAAGCCTCTGGACCTCGGCTAAGGCAGCCTCCTCTTCGTCGGGTAAGCAGTACCCCTCGCTGACCCGCTCCAGATCCACGTCGTAGTGGGAAGCGAGCACGGCGAAGGCCCGCCTAAAGCCGTGGTGCAGCGCCCCGCGGAGTCTGTTGCGCACATGGCCGCCTAAGGCCTGCAGATGACTCTGGGGGGAGCTACCTGAGGGAATGCCATCGAGGCCAAAGGCCTGGCAGAAAGCCGAGACAGCCTCGGACATGGCCACGCGCTCGGCCTCCTTCCGCTCAGCCGCCTCGGCAAGCGCCTTGCAGTTCTTGACGGACTCGTTAAGAGCCATCTCGAACCCTGTAGACAGCAGGACAACATTCTTCAGACGCAAGGAGAAGAATGGAGACAAAAACAAAGTCACAGAGCAGGCAAAACATACCCTCGGCCCGAGCACGCTGCTGTGAGGCCATGGCTCGGGCAGACCCGACGACCACGGCCAGACCCTCTGCAAGGCTCCCAGCCCAAGCGGTCGCCTCGGGTCTAGAAAGGGGGAGGCCCCCTCTACGCCGAAAACTTTCCTCGGAAAAGTTTTCCGCCAAAACGACTTTCGTGCCTTTCGACTGCGTCGATAACTGAATCCTAATGATGAGCAAGAGAGACCTTGAACGGCAAGGCCGACCGAGCCGAGGGACTCCTACGCCTTCGGGATACGGATACCTCACTCGTCACCTTCCGCGAAAGGTAGCTCATGCTCGGATAAGTGATTCTGCTATCGACGAACAAGTCATAATGCTCGAAACAAGAGGAAAGAAGCACGGCTTTATGCCCAAATGTCCAGGCCTCAGCAGCCACAAAGAACAAACACACATGGGATAACAAGGGTACCTAGACTTAGACGTCGGCAGCGCCCTCGGCGGTTTTCCCGACCTACGGCAGATGTCTTAGTACTTAAAGCTATTACATCTTGCTCTCAAGAAGGTACCATTACAAACGGGACTCTGGGCCCATTCCCGCAGGAATGAACAACCTCCACACCAGGAGGCCTGCGGGATAACGAGCTCCAAGCGGCTCGCCAGCGACCACTGCACCGGCAGCGCAACAACGACCTCCGCCTCGGGCGGCTAGACAGCAGCAGCGATGGCCTCAGGGCAAACGCTACTGCTGAAAGGCCCTCGTTCACGTCCCCTCACGGGGGACGAGAACCAGCCATTAAAGCCAAAGAGCCAGAGGCCTCGAGCGTACGTGGCACTGACGGTCTCGTCGGCGGAGGCAACCGCTGCGGTGGGAAGCCTCACCAGCGGCGGCCACCACTCTAGCACCGGCAACAGCAGCCACCTGCACACGACACGACCATCGCCCGGGTGGAGGACGGACAGCTACACCCTGACCGGGCAGCAGCAGTTCGCCTTCCCCCGCATGGCTGGAGGACGTCACCTCCGCAGGGCTGGAGGATTCCCTTCTCCCCCGAATGCTGGAGGAAGAAGCGGGTCACCGGCCCACGCGGGAGGCAGGACCCAACTCGACACGCCCTCCTCCTCAGCCCGGATGATGAACATCCTTGAAGCTGAGGGCGGGGTAGAGGCCGCAGCCCAGCTCGCTTCTCCCCACCACAAGGCTGGTGATCATCCCTACGGATGACCATTGATGAGGGACTGCAGCCGGGCTGCTTGATGAAAATCCTTGAAGCCGAGCGGTGACCGAAGAGCGCCAACCCCCACGAGGTTGTGCTCCTCCAACAGCAGCAAAAAGAAGGCAACACAGGTGCACCCTATCTGGGGGCTCGGAAGGCAGAAAGGCGCGATGGGTGCGAGGAGTGTGAAGGCATGGCTACTGCCCAGGGGGTCGATCCCTTTTTAAAGGCAGATCTCCTCACCCGCACCCCCAAGCGTCACGGGCAAAGTTGCCACCGACGTGCTCCAGGGTTCCCACCCTGCGACATGGGGGCTAGGTCCTACACGTCATGCGGGCTAACCCGAAACGCGAAGAAGGCAAACCGCCGCACGCGAAGCATGTAACCGCCCTGCGGTTATAAGCGTTCCCTCATCCTCGCCGAAACCAGCGGTCGAAAGGGCGAGCCGCCACGCAGGGAGCATGCAACCGCACCATGGTTGTGCACCCTTTCAGCTTCGTCGCATCCGGTGGTCCAGTAGGGAGGCCCAGTCCCACATGTCATGTAACCGGCGCGCTGGACACTGCGTGCAAGGAAACCGCACCGCCGCTTGCGCCAATGCTGTGTCTTCTCAACTGCGGGACCAGCGCAGCGACTCAAGGCAGCCCTGCACGTGACCCAACAGTACCCATTAAGTGCGGTGATCATGGGTCACTCAGCCGCGGAGATAGGCACGACAGTCGATATGATCAGAGGCGGGCCGGCAGTAATTGCAGCAACAGGCATGCGGAAGCAGCGGTCCAATCACCTACAGGTTCGCACCCTCGCCACAGCATAAAAAACGACGCACTCGTGTTTTGTTCCTCGAACGACTCGCGCACGCGCAACAGCCGCCCCGCGAATCGCCCGTCCCGTCGCATTAACTCCTTGGCAGGACAAGCAACACCTCCGGCAGGCGAAGCGGGCACCGTTTTGTCTCCGTCATGATGACCGCGTCATAAAAGGTGCGCCATATTATTTAAATTTATATCCTTTTCCTTTTCCTCTCTCTCTCTCTCTCTTGCCACAGGGACCGGGAAAGGAGATATTGCGAAAAGGATCCTTCTCGGCGAAGGAAACGGGCCCCGAGCCCTCCTACTGATCAGGGGTTCGAAGGTTGCGCCCTCCGGGGTTCGACAACCGCCCCAGAGCACTCGGGCTCCGAGCCCTTTACTGATCAGGGGTTCGAAGGCTGGCCCCTCGGAAGGGTTCGACAGCCGCCCCAGAGCACGCAGAGTCAGGGATGACCCTGGGTACGTCCGTTACATGGCCGAGGCTCGGGCTATACTCCCGAGGTACCCTTGGACATTTCCGAGACTAGCGGGAACGATTTGTAACGGAATCCCACCGGAGGGAGGCATCGAGCCCTTAGACCCTATCGAATGGGTCCGAGTCCAGCAAATCACCTGTAGGTACTTTTGGAGCGCGCCTCTGGGCCACTAGCCGACCCTTATCGAACGGGGCTCGGGCGCCCACCGGAAACACCATGTTCGGTGCCCTCCGAGGGTAACATGGTGCTTCCCCCCCCCCCTTCCTCCTCGCGGAGAGGCGACCAAGGGGCGTACAATAAAAGTCGAGACGGTCCTTGATCGTCCTCTCGCTCCATGCACAGGCTCGGGGGCTGCTCTCGCGCCAGGTACGGCCAAACTGTTGACCACGTCAACAAACCAGCTCAAAAACTCGGAGCCTGACCGTGCACCCAGGCTGCGGCCAGGCCGCATGAGGGAACAACAAGGCTGACTGAGGCATCACAAAAAGGATTAAGACCTCAGAGGAGTCAAACCACTCCTCCGAGGCCTCGGGGGCTACACCCGACGGGTGCGCTCGCGCGCACCCACCGGAACAAAGCATAACCGAGAAGGGCCGATCCCCTTGCAAAAAATCCGGCAGAACCTCCAAGCGAGTACCTACACTCCCTTCGAGGCTCGAGGGCTACTGTCGAGGACCGTAATTAGGGGTACCCCCAATGCTCCTTAATTTGGCTGGAAAACATCTTCAGAACAAACCATAAACGACTGATAAAGCGTAGGCCTCGTCTCCAAGGGACGCGACCTCATCTGAGCCCAGCCTCGGGCAAGGACGGTAGTCCCGGGCGGATTCACGCCTCGACCGAGGGTCCCCTCAAGTCAGCAGACGCACCCTCGGCTCACCCAAAGCCTAGCGCGGGCAGACTTTGTCGTGCAGCGGCCTCGCCCAAATCGCCTTACCGACCGACCGTATCGCGTGCGCATTCAATGCAGGGATTGCCTGGCACCTTATCCTGACACGCGTGCCTCAGTCGGCAAGGTCGAAGTGACCGCGGTCACTTCACCCCCCTTACTGACCGTTCTGACAGGAAAACAGCGCTGTTCACCCTGCTCCGGCAACTGTGCCAGCCACCAGGGAAAGACTGACAACAGCAAGTCACGACCTCCCCAAAGTCCGGCCTCGGGCGCAACAGGGAGCTCCGCCTCGCCCGACCCTGGGCCTCGGCCTCAGCCTCAGCCTTGGGAGAAGGACTCCACCTCGCCCGACCCTTGGCCTCGGCCTCAACCTCGGCCTCGGGAGAAGGTCTCTGCCTCGCCTGACCCTAGGCCTCGGCCTCAGCCTCGGCCTCGAAGGAGTCACCGCCTCGCCCGACCTCAGCCCCGTATCAACTACGCTACTGGGGACCCATCATTACCCTACCCCTAGCTAGCCGCCTCAGGCTATGAAGGAACAAGACCGGTGTCCCATCTAAGTTACACCAGTAACAGGTAATGATGGTTCCCCACGTGCGCCCATGACGTCGGGTGCTCTCAAACCCCCTACGGAAGCAAGGAAACGTCAGCAAGATCCATGCCGCACCGCCAGCTATGCTTCTACAGGGCACAAGGCACTTCTCCGACAGCCACGTTGGTACATCTACAGGGCTCAAGGCACTTCTCCGATGGCCACGTTATTACCTGTACAGGGCTCAAGGCACTTCCCTACCAGCCACGTTAGCACATAGCTACACCCCCATTGTACAGCTGGGCATCTCCTTGTATCTATAAAAGGGGATGTCCAGGGCCCCATGAGAGAGGGAAAAAGGGGGAGAGATGAACGTGCGATGTACGAACACACGAACGCTCGACGCAGATGAGCGGAGGCAGGCAAAGTAGGAGAGACGCGGTAGAGGCAGCCTCAGACAGCTCGCCTCAAGGCCGAACCCTCTCCTCTCTCTCACTCGTTCTCGCTCTCCCGCAATGCTTGTAACCCCAACTATGAGCACCCCGGTGCAAGATAACATAAGCCTTATTTCCCTCTTGTGTTCCATCTTGCATCAACCCATCTAGGCAGGGACACGCAGCAACAAATTCACTAGTCGGTCCGGTTGAGGGTCCCCCGGGTCCGAAACACCGATAAACTATTTATGCAGAAAGACAGTGCCACTTGGAAGTTCGATAGTGCCGAGGAGCGATAGCGTCACTTAGTGGTGTGGCATTGTTGCTTGAGCAAAAAGGTTTCAGTTGAGACCAATTTTTGTAGACAGAGAGATAGAGAAGAGAAAAGGTGGCTCGAGAAGTATGAGCTTTTAAAGACCATTTCATGTGAAATGGATAAAAAAAGTAAAATTTGAATTACGGTTTTGTCAAATAGTACAATTCAGTTAGAAACTTTGACCTCATGTTGAATCAACCCATATGAGAGGTGGCAATTATTCCAGAATAGTTCCTTAACACAAAATCAACCCAAAAACACTTCTCCAACTTGGAAAGGAAAGATCAAACCAAAAACTCCATCAATGCAAAAGAGTAAGGGGAGAGGATTCAACTTAAGACACAAACCAACCAGATTGGCACATGTATTAAAATCACATAAGTCGTGGTATGGTCAAGGCCACAATCCCCAAGATTGGGTGTACAAAGAAACATCAAACTTAAGCTTCTAGGGATCTCCTAACAATTGAGAAAATAAGGAATGAAAGACATAAGATAGAGAGACAGCTAGTTGTGCAACCCTTCCCCTTATTTATTGAGGATTTTCCCTTTCCTAAACTACCTCTAGATGCATAGGGCTTATCCACTCAGCCAGGGGCAAAATGGACCAACTTTTGATACATTAATCTAACGATCATGCCCTCTTCACGAAGTTGCTTTGCCTTGGCGCACCATCTATGATGATGCCATGTGTCACCTCCAATTCCCTCTACTCGGTTTTGTAGCCAAACCTGGTGGAACCCATGAAACTATAAGTCGATGGTTTTGAGGCTCAACTACCAAACCTTCATAGATAGCATACTCCATATGCGCCCCTCACATCCTGGACACATGTCCTACTGGTCCACAACCACGTCGGCAACACAATCCACTCTGACATATACTTGCAGTTGTCGGTGTCCCTAGGTGTGTCACCATGGCTAGTCACTCGGCTTCTTTACTCCCTCAGTCAAGACCCAACGCTCATCCTCCACCGATCATGGTTCATCGACACAAACTCGCATGACCTTCACCTTCATCGTCGACCATCATCTTTGGATTTGAGTATCCCTGCGCACCACAAAGCCAAGAGCTATGTTGCATAGACATATCCACGGCCCAGTTAGTCCAGATGACTCAACTCAAGAAACTATGCCATTGACAATCACTCATCAAAGACTTGAACCACAAGGGCACATATCAACCTTGTGTTCGTAAATTCAAATACTAACCCAGTGTACACATTATTACCATCAATAACAATCAACATGCGTGGAACTCTACATATAACTAAGGTACCTAGTCCTACCATTAATCCTAACAAGCCTTAATGAATGCAAATAAAACACGACCAACATTGGCATTTGTTGAACTTTATATTACTCAGGTTCATAAATCCACCGCTAATCCTAACATGACTTGAGGCTTCATGTTGGGTCTATTACATTTTATCTACTGGGTGTAGTGTTGGTATTTCCCTTTTATTGTGCCCTAAAGGTAGTTTCACTGAATTCTTCTTCGTGTCACTCTTGTTCTTTAGAGCTACTCCGCGAGCTTCAAGCTCTTCCTCTTGACGCTTGATGGCTGCTTCACACGAACTTAATTGTTATTGCCTCTTTGCAAGCTCATCCTTCTTGCCTTTCAAATATAATTGGTCCACCCACACATGTCATTCTTGCTCTAGCCTCGTCTGTTGTTCAACTCATGAGCCTGAGTCATTTTCATAAGTGGTGGTCGTTGTTTTCCGCATCCTTTTGCACATCTTGTGGCCATGTCGGCGACACTATTAACGACAAAAAACTACTAACTAATCTAGCGGTAATCCAAAAGTAACAACTACAACTAATCCTGATCAAATCTAACCCTAAACTAAAAAACTAAACTACAACAAACCCTAAAACTAATTAAGACCAAAAAATAACTCTACTCAGATCTAACGCTCAAAATAACATTACTGCCCAAAACTAAAATTAACTATAAATTAAAACTAAAACCTTATATTAAAATAACTAAACTACAACTAACCCAAAAAACTAACTACGACTAAAAACTAAATATACCAAGTAATCTAATTAGACTAAAAAGAAACATATATAAAAACTCAATATACTAAGTAACCTAACTAAACTACAAACTAACTATAATAAAAGCAAATCTAGCTAAACTAAAAACTTTACCTACTTGTGCCACCCGTGGAACCTATGCCATAGGCGAGTGAGACAAAAAGGGGTGCACACGAACAACGTGGGACAGTGGCTAGACCTCTGCCAAATTTAGTGGCCAGCGGCGTGAGGAGATTGTTGGCACTACTAATTCACTCAATGATGGCGATAGAGGAACAACCCTTATAGGGAGCGAAGGAGAGAGAGAGGGATCACAATGAGATGTAGATAGATATTTTTGACCCTATCGGCTCTCCAATGATCGATAGGAATATATCGGCTCCTCCACAGTCAATGCTTATTGATCTGATGGAATCCACTTGTTTGTCACACTCAAATCACATAGAATGCATTGTCAATAAGTGGAAGGCCAATGGGGCTCTATCGGACTCGAGTACCGAGAGAGACTGTATCGGTACTTCAGTGGCCCATAGTGTTCTGGTATTATACTTTTTTTGCAAATACATTTTATATTTGAAAATATTAATTGAAAATATTTTAAAAAACAAATGGTAGAAATAGAACTATTTATTAAAAATCTTTACTTCTTTTATCACATGCGAAACACCTAGATTCGTTTTCCCCCACATCTCGCTAACACGAGTGCTTCCTCCTCTTCCACATTTTTGTCGTTGTATATTAGTCCCCAACTTTCCATCTCTTTCCCTGCCTTCGACTCACTCACCCACCCAGATTCTCTCGCACCAACATTGAAGACATCCCGTCGGCAAGCCGCTAACGCATCCCTCCTACCATTTGCAATTTGTTAAGTTTCCTTTCATGAAAAGTACAACAATTCTCACTATAGTACATTTAAGAATGCAATGACTATGTAAAGATGTTTGGTTCATTATATGGGTAGATACATAGATAATTCATCGGAGACTAATGTGTAGGCCAAACACACCTTAAGTGGATTCTGTCAGATTCTACATGATGCATAAACAAAACCATGAACTACTAGAAAACTTATATAATAGATGGCCATAGCAATTTGATGGATTATTTATTTATTTCTCTTTCCCCGTCTTCACCTCCCTCACCCACCTAGATTCTCCCACACCTCCATTAAGGACATCTCGTCGGTCAGCCGCTACCTCGACTCTCCGTAGCCAGGAGGCACCGCCGAAGACCTCTTAAATGCACAATCAGCCATGCAATCACCACAAATGTTTTCTCCTCCCCTTCATCATTGATGCCAAAGTATATTAACCCTAACTTCTCATATCTTTCCCATCTTTGTCTCCCACCTAGATTCTTCTACACCACTATAGAGGACATCGACCTTACTCTGTCAGCAAGCTCCTGGAACCGTTTTCACGACCCTTCGCCACCATGCGCCCATCAGGCAAAGAACAGATGAGGGAGAGGAGGAGGCGTCGTTGCCGGCAATGCATGGTTGCACTACCGGAATCTGGGTCTTTGCCAAGTGCTCGGCGCTTTGCCGAGTGCCGCACTCAACAAAGTCCTGCTCTCAGCAACGATGGCGTTTGCCGAGAGCAGGACTCTCGACACAGGTATACACTCGGCAAAGATTTCTTTACCGAGTGTTTGGCACTCAGCAAACGGCGGCTCTCGGCAAAGGGTCGTCAGCCGCCGTCTAAAGTTGACGGTCGTTACCTTTGCCGAGAGCCGAGTTCTGGCACTCGGCAAAGAGTCTTCTTTGCCAAGTGCCCCCTGTTTGACACACGGCAGAGCAAGCTTTGCCGAGTGCCTTCCTTGGGCACTCGGCAAAGTAGATTTTTATTTTTTTATTTTGCCAACCAAACTTTTTGTGGTATGTTCCTACACTATGTAGACCTACATGTACTATTTTGGGACAATTATAGAAGTGTTTACAATAACTATTGGATTTAGTTCGTTTATTTGAATTTCTTCGGAAAATCAACAATTGAACGGCAAGTCACTCGAAACTTAGAAAACCGTGCATGCAAAAATGATATTCATGCTATTTAGCACAAGTTACGACCGATTTTAGGAGCAGACCGAAAACTTCGAGCACCATGCTCACTAAACATGGCCGTGAACTTGCCATCCAGCTGTTTAAAAATTGTATAAAACCCAAACAAAGTCAGAAAATTATGAAACTTGTCCACATGTCATGATACCATATATAGAGGCTGTAATAAAAATTTGAGAAAGTTTCGAAAAAGTTGTGAGGCACTATGTGTAGAAATCTAAGCGATCTACACATGAAATTATAGAGTTTCACTATAGTTCTCTTAGGTTTCTACACATAGTGCCTCACAACTTTATCGAAACTTTCTCAAATTTTTATCACAGCCTCTATATATGATATTATGACATGTGGACAAGTTTCATGATTTTTTGAGTTTGTATGCGTTTTATACAATTTTTAAACAGCTGCATGGCAAGTTCATGGCCATGTTTAGTGAGCATGGTGCTCGAAGTTTCCGGTCCGCTCCTAAAATCGGTCGTAACTTGTGCTAAATAGCATGAATATCATTTTTGCATGCACGGTTTTTCAAGTTTCGAGTGACTTGCAGTTCAAATGTGAATTTTCCAAAAAAATCAAATAAATGAACTAAATCCAATAGTTATTGTAAACACTTTTATAATTGTCTCAAAATGGTATATGTAGGTCTACATAGTGTAGGAACATACCACAAAAAGTTTGGTTGTCAAAATAAATAAAAATAAAAATCTACTTTGCCGAGTGCCGGCCCTTGGGCACTCGGCAAAGCTTTCTTTGCCGAGTGTCATACGATGGACACTCGGCGAAGCTTTCTTTGCTGAGTGCCAGCGACTGACACTCAGCAAAGGCACCTTTGCCGAGTGCCCGTGATCTGGCACTCGTCAAAGTTTTTTTAATTAAAAAATACACTTTGTCGAGTGCTAGATCACGGGCACTCCGCAAAGACTGTTTACATAGGCAGAAATAACTTCTTCTTCACTCATTTCTCCATGTCGTCGCTGCCATCGTTGCTCCCACTGCGCCCCGCCCACGCGCCACCACGCCCCGCAGCGCCACCGCGTCTCGCCCCCGCGCTCCGCCGCCGCCCACCGTGCCCGCGCCCCGTCGACCCCGACCACAACCACCGGCCCCGGCCGCCACCACCACCGCCCCGACCTCCGTAAGTTTTATTCTACGATTGAAGTATTTACCCATAAGTATAGTATAAGTTATGTTCTCTAAATTTGCTATAGTGGTAAGAATTCTTTGGATTGGAACGATTACCATTACTGTGAATAAAATCATATAATGTGATGGTGAATAAGTTTAGTAAAATATAGTGGTAATGATGATTGGATGTCGATTAGATGTGATTCGTGACCATCGTGTCATTTGTATATCTGTGTGTCGGGCATCGTGCTGATACTTGTATTTACAGGTTTTAGAAACCTCCCCGTGCAGAAGAGGTGCTACCGAAATTTTCTATTGATAGGCTTCTATTAGAGAATGGAGGACCGTGAGTGGATGTACACGGGCCGTAGAGGAAGGAACGATGTCACCCCTGAATGGATTAGAAAGACCGATAATTTCGTGGAACGGGCATATGGCGAAGCTGCTAAAGGAGCGAGTCTAGTCCCATGCCCGTGCAGCAAATGTGCCAACCGGAAAAGAAAATTAAAGAAGGCCATGGTAGAACATATTTGGAAGAATGGATTTACACCAGGCTATACTCGATGGATCTTTCATGGTGAAGCGCATCGTACGAGAGAGGAGGTGCTGAGACAACGCGTCGAGGATTATGATGCCGATGCGGGGTTAGTGGATATGTTGAATGACTATCATGAGGCACAGTACGCCAGAGGATGTACGGATGACGAGCCAAAGCCGACTGCAAAGGCGTTCTACGACATGTTTGACGCGGCATAGAAGCCCCTTCACGGCCAGACAAAGGTTTCTCAACTAGATGCCATTGGACGTGTAATGGCGTTCAAGTCGCAGTACAGCATGAGTCGAGACGCATTCGATGGCTTGTTGACGGTTATTGGGAGCCTGCTTCCGGAGGATCACGTACTGCCAAAGAGCATATACGAGGCATAGAAACTCCTTCGTGCACTCAAGATGACCTATGAGCAGATACATTCTTGTCCGAAGGGTTGCGTGCTATTTAGGAAAGAATACGCGGAGGCAAAGTACTGTCCAAAGTGTAAATCGTCTAGGTTCATGGAGGTAGACTTTGGTGATGGACAGAAGAGGCAGCTCGACATCCCCTTTACAATCCTATGGCATCTTTTGTTCATACCGAGGATCCAGCGTCTATACATGACCGAGGAATCCATGAAATAGATGACATGGCACAAAAATGGAAAATGATACAATCCTGACAAGATGGTGCATGCATCCGATGGTGAAGCATGGAAACACTTTGATGCCATTAACCATGAGAAAGCCGAAGAGGCTCGTAATGTACGTGTTGCGCTGGCCACAGATGGGTTCAATCCCTATGGAATGAGCGCTGCCCCGTACACATGTTGGCCCGTATTTGTTATCCCAATCAATCTCCCCCGACGTGTGCTTTCAAAGGCAGAATATATTTGTGTCGTTGATAATTCCCGGACACCCGGGGAATAAAATGGGCGTGTACATGGAGCCTTTGATCGATGAATTGGTACGTGCTTGGGAGGAAGGGGTATGGACGTATGACCGAGCTACGAAGACAAACTTTAGAATGCATGTTTGGTACTAGTACTCCATGCATGATTTACCGGCATATGGGCTATTCTGCGCCTGGTGTGTTCACGGTAAGTTCTCATGCCTAGTTTGCAAGGAAGCTCTTAGGTTCATTTGGTTCAAAAAGGGTGACAAATATAACTTAGACTCGGACACATATGATGGAGAGTTCTTCTAAGAAGATGGGCAAGAAGGGCGATTTGAGATAGAGTTAACCGAAGCTATCAGAATGGACGTAGATATTGAAATGGTTGTTGATGAGGAGGATGATGAGGTGCAAAATAAGAATGACTTAGTAATTCTTGAAGGCAATGACATTAAGACGAACTTGCGCCTTCAGATGGTGTTGACTATGAAATGGTTGATAGTGATGATGAGAGTTATGATCCGGCTAACCCCGACACATATGAAGATTACTTTTAATCGATGTAATGCTATAGGTTTTTTATTTCGCACCTGTTTTTAAATACATCTTTTATATGTGCTTATTTGTTTACTCTTAATTGCAGGTTGTTGGAGAAAGATGGTGGGCGGTTGGTTGAGGAGGAGGAGGGGGAGGAGGAGCAGGATGGCGGACGAGGCAGAGCAGGACGAGGCACAGCAGGCAGTGCAGCAGGACGACCTTGTCCAGCAGCAAGCGGCATAATAGGACGACGACGACCTGCAGCAGGATGACGACGACGCTCAGCAGGACGCCTCAGGTTCTGGCGCCTCAGGTTCGAGGAGCGTCTACCTGCGAGGTCTTGCGAGTCTCCCTCATCGTCCCATACTTCGGGATAGGCGGCCGCTGATTCGACCGGATGGGGAGAGGTATGTAACTTTATGTTCTTCATTCTTGTTCATATTATGTGTTCAAAATCATAATATAAACTAATACTTTTTATTTATCACTTGGACAGGTCTTGGACGGTTGTGGAGAATGCTGGGGGTCATCGTCGCAACCCCAATGGCATCCTCGGCCTGCTGTGCAGGGAACACTTTCCTGGACTAGTTGAGTACGCCGGAGTGACAGGCCCAGTCTACACCTTCGACCACTACACCGTCGCCCCGATGCAGTAGACCAGGACGACCAGGAATTCAATAACAAGGCGGAGCGGGTGAAGCAAGAGTTGTGGGTAAGTCTTAATATAATGTAAAATATGTCGCATTCATTGCACATTCTTGAAATAATGTATGGATACATCGTTTTTGTATGCAGGATTTCTTCAAATGCGAGGTTGGATACGAGGCTAGGGCGGATGTGGTGGTGACCACGAGCTGTAAGAAGCTCGTCGTGGACATGCACTATGAGGCCCGAATCCAGGCCATCGTCAGCTACCACGGCTCTGTCCTTGGGGAGAAGGTGACCAAGCAGCAAGCCTGAACCATATCGTTGACCAGGGACCAGTACCTACAGGTAAAGTCATGCATGTTTGGTACCAGTACTCCATGCATGAATTTAATTTTATCTTCTGATATGGAGTGTACGTGTTTACTTTGTAGATGATTCCATATTGGTACGCCGCACATCCTCTGTGCTAGGAGCAGATGGTGGATAGGTGTGAAAGCTCTCTTGTGGGTTTTGGTGTTTGGATGACAGCCCAATTAAAGGACTAACAAGTGTGCTAAGTGTTGAACAGGTGCTTAATGCAAAGCTAACAGGGTTCAACACAAGTAAACAAGTATGATGGTCCAAAGTTTAGATTATCTATAGATAATGGACATCACAAGCAAGATGGACATTGCTTAAGTGAGACTTGATGTGTGTAACTCAGAGACAATCCGATCAAGCCAAGGATGGAGGCAAGAAGAGCTTCAAGGCACCAAGTGCATGGGAGAAGGTCAAGGAGACCAGGAACCCAAAAGCTAGGAGTGAAGAAGAAGACTTGCAAAGTCAAGGTTGATCGTGTTAAGAAGAGTTATGGTGCATCAAGGATCACTACATAAGGACGTGACTTACAACCAATGAGGTAACATCTACAATTATGTGGTGTAAGTCATAAGGCTCAAGATCAAGCTCAAGAAGTGAACAAGGTCACTAGAAGGAGAACCAGTGTCAAAACCAGAACTGGAAGCAGCCCAAAAGAGCTAAGTGCACCTTGATCTTTAGTTTGGGTTGTTCCTATATCTGGAGATATTCTATGTGACCTTTGTAGGATGTTGGAGCTCAGAAAGGTCAATCTAGATCAAGTCAAGTTGACTTGATGGTTTATGAGTCCAACATCAATCCCAATCATGCCAAATGCTAAAGAAGTGCAAAACAAGAACAAGGTGTGTTTCTAGACTTAGTGAATTGTTTTTTAGTACTAACATATTCTGTCTAAGTGCTAGAAACAGCGAGAAAAGAATTGCAAAAAGTCTTGGCTCGGTGCAGCCAAAACTCTACTCAGTCTAGCACACAGGACTGTCCGGTGCACCAGGCTGAACTCCGGTGAACAGGCCACTCTCGAGAAAAGTTTGGCGGCGTACGGCTATAATTAACCGGACTGTCTGGTGGTAAATCGGACTGTCCGGTGAGCCAACGGTCGACTGCGCCAACGGTCGGCAGCGCAATCAGCGGGCGACGCGTGGCCTGGGGCAACGGTTAGTTGGCGCACCAGACTGTCCGGTGTGCACCAGACAGTGTCCGATGAGCCAAGAGGATCGTTGCTCCAACGGTCAGCTGAGCCCAAAATGGAAGGAGATCGCACACCGGACAAGCTACAGGACCTGTCCGGTGGTGCACCGGACTGTCCGGTGCGTCACCCGACAGAAAGCAAATATTGCCTTACAAAAGGAATTCCAACGGCTTCTAGGCCCCTTGGGTCTATAAAAGGGACCCCTAGGCACCTCCAACAGTGATACAAGGGCAGCCAACAATTATATACATCATTTGGATCAATTCTTTCTCTCCCTCTCGTGTGTATCTCTCTAGTTTGTGTGAAGGCAAAGCTATAAGCCTTTAGAGAGTGGAGAAGTGCTGCTAAGAGCTAGAGCATAGTCTTGAGCGCATTGTTACTCTGCCGGAGTGCTGTCAAGAAGACTATAAGCAGCCTCGGCGTTGTTGTAACCAATATCAACATAGTGGAAGGCTCTATCTATCATACTGACAGATCTGAGCAAACGGAGGAAGGAGTTGAAATAGACTCCAAGCCCAGGTGTGCCTAACTCCAACGAGGACTAGGCAATCATTTCAGGCTTGGCCGAACCTCGGGATAAA
This sequence comes from Zea luxurians, assembly GCA_029449295.1. Lineage (NCBI taxonomy): Eukaryota > Viridiplantae > Streptophyta > Magnoliopsida > Poales > Poaceae > Zea > Zea luxurians. The sequence goes on along the minus strand of JAOPSE010000052.1, from coordinate 14,416,414 downwards.
TCCCTGTGTCTGTGTGCTCTGCTCTGTGTTGTGTGCTAATTCTCTGTCTTCCTACTCTTTATATCTGCACTTCAATACTTCTCTGTGGTACAAGTTATATTTGAAGTGCAGGGCATTTTGAGACAGGATCTTCTATTCCGCTGCAACCTACTCGAAGGGTCTTTCATTCCACTACGATCTGGTCTTCGAGTAGAGTAAGAATTTAAGTTTTAAAGTGATTATTATTATTCGCCTATTCACTCCTCCTCTAGGCGACATCCAGATCCTGTTCCCAGGCAGAGGGAACTTTCAAGGTGGTGCTCGCCTGAGTGGGACGAGGCGTACAACGCTAGCTGGGAACGACGTCTGATGATGCAAGGTCCCTCCCACCACCAAGGCAGCCGTAGCCTAGGCCAATATGCAGAAGCATGGGTACGCCCTCTTTTTTATTTAGGTATATAGCACTTGATTAGATATTATTTCTAACTATCTTGTTGGTTTTCTTGCAGTCGGCGTCACATGGTGGCCATCCTTGTTCCATCTTCTCGGCCTATGCTATGGCCCATAAGGGCAAGGCGACGTCCGACATCACCTACAACTCAGATGATGGGCCCGAGGCGTACAGCAACCCCGCCATCTACATCCGCCTTCATGACTACACCGCCATGGCGCAGGAGGTCCATGGCCCAGAATACGATCCGAGGACCGAGCAGATCGACCCCGATGTCTTCATGAGGGTCGGAGGAGGCAAGAGACATGGGCGGTACTGGATTGCCGACGGGCCAATCGACTCGTCGTCCACTCCCACTCTGTCTCAGGTGCGAGCAAGGAGCACGTGCTCGAGTCTAGCCATACGACCTCGGCACGACAGCTCACAACATCGCATACAGCAACTCGAGGTTAGTGCTTCTATAACTCATCATTTCTTGAGTTATATACCTTCTCTTTGAGTTACTATAACATTGGTTTAGAATATTACAGACCCAACTAGAAGAAGAGAGGAGGGAACGTCAAGAGATGGAGGCGAGGATGATGGCGGAGCGGGAGGCCCGCCTGGCAGATCACCAGAGGATGACCGAGATGTTCCAATACATACAGAGCCTTGACATTGCAGGGTTTCGCTCTGCCACCTCCATTGTTCCCTACAATTGACCCTGCTCTGTTCCATACTCCTGTGAGTATCAAAATTGTAGTTAGTTGTTGGTAATGCATCTGGCATAACACATGCAATCTCTTCTCTGTGCAGGGACAATCTAGGGCGGCATCCAACAACCTTCATGGATCGCTCGACCCATCGCCGCACCACTCCAGTCGCCCACCTCGATGAGAGTTATGTTCTTAGTGTTGAGACTTCAGAACTTGTGTTAAATACTTATGTTTGTGTTGGATACTTATGTCAGAGCTTGAGACTTATGAGACTTATGTTCTTGATACCTATGTTTGTGTTGAGAACTTGGATATTTATGTTTATGTTGGATATTTATGTCTGTGATGATATCTGTGATGTATATATGTGATATCTGTGATGTATATGTGTTATCTTTTGTTTGTTTGGATGGAATATAAAAAACAAATTAAAAAGGTGTATACTAGTCACTTTGCCGAGTGTTACACTCGGCAAAGAGGTGCTTTGCCGAATGCCAGGGCCATAGCACTCGGCAAAGAAGCTATACCGCCCTGGCACTCGGCAAAGAGGCACACTTTGCCGAGTGCCACACAGAGCACTCGGCAAAGAGGCACACTTTGCCGAGTGCCACACAGAGCACTCGGCAAAGAACCTGACAAAGGGACCCGCTGGTGGATTCTTTGCCGAGTGCATGTCAGTAGACACTCGGTAAAGAGGTAACTTCTTTGCCGAGTGTATTAGGAGACACTCGGCAAGACGTCGTCTCCATCACCCGTCGCCGTAACGTGTGTTTTTCTTTGCCGAGTACCGACTGACACTCGATAAAGTCTTTGTCGAGTGTCCGATAAAAAGTACTCGACAAATAAGCCTTTGCCGATGTACTGTTCGCCGAGCCCTTTTTGCCGAGTGCCACACTCGGCAAAGACTTTACCGAGTGTTTTTTAGGGTTTGTCGAGTGCTTCAGGCACTCGGCAAAGCGTCTGATTCCGGTAGTGTTGTACAACCGAGAGGGGAGGGAGGAGGAAGCGCTCCAGATCCCGAGTTTAGTTTTTTATTTTATTGATTGTTTATAAAATATTTTATGAGATATTAAGATCGACGATATTATATGTATTGTTTGTTTTTATATAATGGTTATGCACTAATATTTTTTATCAAAAATTTATATAATGTACTAGTGTATTATTTAAAAATGCGTGCACGGCGGACCGGCAGTCTACACTGTGGCCACACCTGCTGGCTGCAGAGGGGGCCGGGCTGATGCTGATGATTCCCACCCGCGCCGCGCACGCAGCAGGCTTGACGGGCGCTACCATTTGACTCGATCGAGCGGGCGTGGCCCCGCGCCGGTCACAATCGCGCGTGGGTCGCGGTACTCTCTGTCGGCGATCGGGGGCGAGCGAGACGACGACCCGGCGGAGCCAGGGACAGCGCCAGCGCTCACCGCCCAGCTCCCGGGATTTGCCAGCGCTCACCACAAATGGACGCACGCCGCTGGCCCGGGCTCCTCGCTCTTCGGCCTTTTTTTTTTCCCTCTCTGCCTGCCCCCCTCCCCGGCCAGGCCCCGGATCGACCAGCGGACGCGAACTGCGGGGCCAAAAACAAAAACGCGAACGCACCGGCGCCGGCGCCCCCACTCGTGCTCTTGCTGTTCTACGATTTCCCTGTCTCCTAGCAGTAGTGTCAGCGTGGGTGGCTGCGTGTAGTAGAGATCCAACAAACTGCAGGACCATGTTCTCTCGGTGAGCGGCGCCGCGGCGGCGGCCCAACAGTGGGCGAGCATGGAAGGCCGCCGGAACGCGTACCGGCCGCGCTCTAGAGCTGGGCAGTCGGCAGCAATGTCGTCGTCGCCGTCTCTCGGTCTCGGAAGCGAAGGTCGGGGAACCGGCGGTGGAACGAACGAGTCTGCAGTCTGCAGCATGCATGTTGGGTGATCGATACCTATGTATGCTACATACGCTCTTCTCAGGACGATAGGAGCGTCTGTAGTCTGTACTGTACGTACATCCAGCACAATAATGCTCTGGACTCTGGATAGCGGAGCACGACCAGGCCACTCAGGCTCCTGTTTACTGTTAGGCACAGCGGTGCGCAGCATAAACGACAGGAGTGGCGTACGTACGTGGTGTCGCACCAGCTTGTGCATGCGTAGTGCTTTGCTTTACATTGACCTCCTGATTTCTACCTTTTCACAGATATCCTGGTAGTAAGACCAGCACGGCAGCACCATAATACGAGACCTGCGTTTCTCTTTGCATCTGTAGTGCTTTGCTTTACATTCACTTCTTATCGTATTTCTTCCTTTGTATGCAAGACTATGCTATGATATTTTCGTTCGAGTACATTTTAAATTTTTTGGCTTTACCAGCCCGCAAGAAAAGATGTTTGGGTCTACCGGCCTTTTTGGGGGAGAGAGTACTTGTTCCACTTCACAGCGTCAGTACTCAGTACCATGAAGCGAAAGCAGATGAAGCAGAGACACGAGAACAAGCAGATCCAAACAGAGACTGAACAGCAACAATTATTCGGGAAAGGCGAGGCTACAACAGCTAGGCGTTGGTCACAGACAATCAGAGCAGCTAACAAGCAGCTGGGTACCATGTGTCGATGCATCAGGTTGGCATAATCCAAGTGATCTAGTGCCCATACGAGCTTTTGGTAGCTCCGTTTATCGAATGCCCCAACTCAGTACTGCCTTCCAGTAGCTCTTTGATTGCTTTCTGAAAACATGAAATCGTACTGTCACAGGAAAAATCAAACGCTATAACAGTGAAAGATGGAAGGGGTCCAAGCTTTCACATACCTGGACACATGCCAATGCGTACCGAACATCAGCGTCTGAAATTTGGTAATGGACTACGAACCTAATACTGCACGACACAGAAGTTCAATGTGGACAGTTCAGTCAAATCGGACCTTACAAAAACTCGATATGATTATAGACTGCTTGGAGTAAAAGGTTGGTTCTGCTAATTGAACATGGAGTTTCAGCCAGACTATGATATGCAGTCTAGGACTAGCTTGTTACAGGAAACTGGAGGCAATGTTGCACAAACAGCCAAAACGATGTTAGGAATAAAGGATCGGCCAAGAGACAGCATGTTATTAAGGCCATGTTTAAATGCACTAGAGCTAATAGTTAGCTGCTAAAATTAGCCGAAATCATCTAAAGTCTAACTAATAGTCCAACTATTAGCTATTTTTAGCAAATTAGCTAATAGTTAGCTAGATATTTATTAGCTACATAACTCAACTAGTAATTTTTAGCTAACTAACTATTAGCGCTAGTGTATTCAAACACAGAATAAAACTTCACCTTTTTGAATTGGCTGGCAGTGCAAGCACGTTGTGCTGTTCCAAGACTTGACACAGTTTATCAGGTGATATTCTTGGATCCATGACCTCAAAGAATACCTTACAAAGAGTTGATATGTGCATATAAGACCCTAATTACAGTTAACAGTGGGAAAGTAAGAGGATCAATTAAATGGTACAACAAGCTAACCATATTGGTCTCGACCGAAGCTGAGTCCACTGTAATCTGCTCGATTTTCTTCAGTCCCTCTAAGAAAATGAACCCAACAAGACATACAAGCTTCAATACCCAAACTCCACAAACAGAACTAACGTTAAGTTGACAAGCAAGCCAATTTGCAAACATCGTCAGTTGTGGTTATCTAAATGAAAGTGAATTTTGGTTCGGAAACGGAAGTACGAAACCTGCCAAAGCTTTAGCCTTCCTGTGGTCATCCGCAAGCTTTCCCACACTGTCACGAACGGCAACATGAGCAGCAGCACAAAGAACTCCCACCTGTCTCATTCCACCGCCTAGGGTCTTCCGGAGAATCCTGGCCTGAAGGTTTGTTCAGATTACTACTATTTCTTGATCTCTACAGTTTTTTCCTTCAATAAAGTTGCATCTCTGCAGTTTAAACTTGGAAGTCAATTGATCTGACCTTGTCAATGAAGGCCTTCGAACCAACAATCACTGATCCGACGGGTGCGCCTAACCCTTTCGATAGGCATACCTGGTTCCGGAGAAAATAATCACCAGTCATATGTTAGCTACAGCCAAACATATGCAGGCTGTATATCGAACACAATGACCAGCAAACTGAAACATACCGAAACTGAATCAGCAGCTTTCACGAGTCTATCTACAGGAACTCTAAGTGCCTGGTACAATGAACAAGATGCTTTGATAAGAGGCTAGGACGCTCTGGACAGATGTTTAAAAAGTGAGAATAGCTGCTAGTATGCTCCATGCTTAGACATATGGTTGTGGTTCATCATTCAGATGTCAACCATTCAGATGTCAGCCCTCTAAAATTTTCATCTCCGAAGACAGAACAGTGAAATATACAGTCTAACTGGTCGTTTTACTAACTTTGTTGCAGATAGTATCAGAAGCAGATATAAATAAAATCACAGTACAGCACATGCATGTACCATACTACTCACCACAGACGCATTGAAGATGCGAGCTCCATCGATATGAAGCTTCAAGCCATGGCTCTTGGCAATTTCACCAACCTTGTCAGTGTATTCTACAGATAAACACTTTCCACCAGTACTGCAGAAACAGTGATACATACGAATTAATAAGATGAGAAAAGGGTATATGTTCTACTCGGGGAGTTTGTCACATTGTTTTCCCTCCCTCTTCTTCTCTCTTCTGATCCTGTCCACTCCAGCGAGAGAAAGACGGATCTCACCGCGGAGAGGAGGATGAAGAGGAAGGTAGAGAAAAGCTCGGGTGTGAGACGGGGATGAAACATCCGAACAGGAGCGAGACTCGGAGGAACAGGTATCTGTGCAAGTGCAACTCACTTCCCATGTGTGTTCTCCAAGCAGATCAGTCTGGTCGTCGGGTAATGGAGATCAGGATGCCTGATGGCGGCAACGATCTTGTCGATATCCATGGTGCCGTCGGGGTTGTTCTTCACGGTCCTGGGGTGCACGCCGCCGATGGTGGAGATGCCGCCGTTCTCGTAGACGTGGATGTGCGAGTTGTCGCCGAGGATGGCCTCGCTGCCCCTGACGTCGCAGTGCACGAGGACGGAGATGAGGTTGCCCATGGTGCCCGACGGCACGAACAGCGCGGCTTCCTTGCCCATGACCGCGGCCATCTCCGCCTCGAAGCGATGCGCGGTCGGGTCCGCGCCCAGGACGTCGTCGTCGACGTCGGCGGCGGCCATGGCAGCCCGCATGGCCTCGGAGGGCTTGGTGACCGTGTCTGACCGGAGGTCCACCACCTTGCTCGCCATTTGGTGCTGCTCTAAACCTCTCTAGCTAGCTACAGCCTACAGCTCCCGATTAAAAATACACAGACGCCAAAGCTCACGAATTGGATGCTCAAATGGTCCGTCCGCGCTTTGTATTTCAGATATGGTTTGCTTTCTCCTTCAGAATTGGCAAACCTTTCGCTCTTTTGGAAGTACCAGCATGATGGCTGATGCATTGATGCTCATTGCACTTGCTGCCAACAGAACAGAACGGAACACCAACGTGGCAACTAAAGTCCTACACGCGAGAGGCCAAAAGTACAGAAAGCCACAAGGCATCAGCACCACTCAGAGTCACCCCCGTCCAGGACACCCGCTCGCTACCAAACGAACCAAACAGCCGAGGGAGTAGGTACCAAAACCCGAAAACCCGATCGGGTATTAGATGATTTATCTATCCACAGGATTAAAAAAAGGTTTATATGACAAGTGGGTGAAAAGCAACTTTTGTTTATTAACTATTTTTTTAGATAATGTTTATTAACTATTATTTATTTATTTTGAAAAACAACTGAATTGATAAGCTGCTGCAACCTATTTTATACAACTTTAGTTTAAATCTGTGAAAAATGTGGAATTAGCTTGATAGATTTCTTTAGGTCTACGGAAGAACCCTAACCACTAGATTAATACCAAAACAGATCATACCTTCGATTCAATCGCTATCACGTTGGTCGGTGACCCTCTGCGCAAGGGCAACAACATTCGGGGGAAGCGAGCTCGATGTCGGTGGTGAGCTTTCCATTGCTGACAGCTGTCACACCCGGATTTTAGGGGTCCAAAACCCGGGCGCGAACATAAACACCACGTGTGCTGGGACCAAGTCTCACACATATGATGAATCATGGCACAGGATCGAATGTCACATCTTTACTATATAATAGGGGTTCTATACAAAATAAATAATTAATTACATCATATGAGGAAACGATCCAGCAACCCAAAGTTGACTGGGAGACGACGGCCTAGACCTCTCACGAACACATCGCAGCATCCTCCAAGTGCCTCATCCTGCGGTACCTGTTCTTGACCTGTGGGGGTGTGAGACAGCAAGAGTGAGCTCACATACGTTCATCGCTCAACAAGTTGTGGGGAATAATGTGTATGAACTCGCCAAAGGTGTGAGCTCATCATGTGAAGTGTAAGGCTTACCAAAGAGGATGGTTAGAGCTGAGCATTGCTTTTAAAGTTGGTCAAAATTTTATTAGCAATTACTAAGTATAAGTAAATACCAAACCCAATTAAGTAGTAGAACAAGAATAACAACATCACCTGCGATGCAATGCATATGACAAATTGAATTTAGTTCCATAGATTAATCATGTGAGTGTCCGAGCTGCTCTTGACCGTGAGCACGGCTAGTATACCAGTTTTACACTCTGCAGAGGTTGCGCATCTTTACCCACAAGTCATGTTACCCATCTGCCAAAGGATCGCGACTTCCCATACACCTCTACCGAGGAGGCGAGGCAGGGTAACACTACGAGGCCTTTACAAAGTTCCACTAGCTTCAGAAAACCCGCTACAGTTTATAGGAAGCTCCAATGCAGGAATCCCTTGCAGGACCGCCATCGCAGCAAAATCCTCCCGAGGGCCTCCCTACACTGACCACTCCCCTACTGCCCTTGCCCCTTTCGGGTAAGGTAGTCTTCCACTAGCTTTCCTAATTAATCGGCCAAGGGGTCCCATTCCTCCCTTGTGGTAGCACTGTTTTCCCGGGTGGTTCTCCATGTTCCAATTAACATAATGATCTTATCATGAACAGTAAATAGCAACTGATAACAAAAGTATGAATAATATGTATCTCAATGCCCAAATCCACATATAGCACTAGCAAGTACTACCCAGAAAGTTTAGTGGTAAACAAGGCATAAAGATAGACAAACTAGGGTAACCTATTAGGTCCCATCAAATTAACCTATGCAGATCATTATGATTAATTAGAACATGAGTGGGTAAAAGAAGTGATCAAGGGCACAACTTGCCTGGGACTTGAGATTCCAGGTACCAGGATGATCTTCAGGTGACACGTAGCCTCGCGCTAGTCGTAGCAATACAAACAAACAGTGTATAGGCAAATTTAACATTACACCAAACATAAGAATAAACTGCGTAATAATAGTCTACGCATTTGTACGAGACTAACGCAACTTGAACGGATCAAATCGGAGTTAAAACGAAGGAGTTATGACTTTTCTAAGGTTTTATGTATTTGATATAAGATTAAATAGGATATAAATTTTAATGTGACTTTCATGTGAAAACAATGGTATTAGATGATAGACAATAATATTATAAAACTATAGGAACTTGAATGGTCCACTTTGGAGTTCATATGCATTTTCTATGAATTATACAAATTCTATGAATTGTTTTTATATTTAAAAACTCATTTTCTAATTCATTTTCTTGATTTTATAACTCTCTGGACTGGGCCTCAATTAAACAGGAACGCAGGGGCTCAAGCGCAATAAAACCCAAGACTCAGTCTTCCCCCGCACAGGACGGCAGGTTAATTATTAAAATGTCCAGGGTCTCTTTAGCAAAAGTTCTCGGGCGAAGGGGTATAGGCTCATCTGAGCCGTAGGATCGAAATCTTGCGCTCGCGATTAAACAGGGGTTTTGATGAAGCGGTACACACTCCAGTCCATCGGATCCCGATCCAAGGATCAAGAATCGATGAAGCGAATGGGTTTACGAGGCCCTGATCTGAGTCGTCCAATAATCGATCAATGGTCACGATGAGACACGAGCATACTGGCTCATCAGATTGAATCCGGGTCATGGAATCCTGATCGGACGATCCGAAGTGATCCCACCAAGGGGTGTGAGCGCGCCTAATCGCAACCGCCCGATAGGGATCGGATGGCCAGGAGCCGTTCTCCTTCCCCGAGCTCCCCGATCGGACGGCGCGGTGATCCGCCGCAGCGGCGCCATGGGCAACCACCGTGCGGAGCTTGCTCCCAAGCAGGGACCCCAAATACTATTGCGTAAAAACAAAATTCGGGTCACAAAGAACAGACAGGAGAAATCTCACCGTTGATTGTCGCACAGACAGCCCCGGCCACGGCAGAGTGCGGACGGCGGCGATGATTGAACTCCGATGAGGAATTCAGCGCACCCGAGATGACCCCGATTGCTGGCGATCCCCGTGTAAGCTTCCAAGGTCCCCTGGTGACGACACACGGGCACCCTCTGAGGCTAAGTCGGCGGCGTATCCAAGTTGGCCCGCGGCGGCTGCGAATGGCAAGAGAGGGGCGCGCGGCAGCAGGAGTTCTAGAGAACAGGGATGGCGCGAGCGAGGACGAGGAGAGATGAGGTCGCCTTTATACACAGGTGCGGGTGGAGTCCGAGCTAGGAACGAAGGATTTTGCGAGCTTCGCGGCGCAGCCGTCGCGACGAACGCGGCGAAGTTTGCGGCGAGGTTATTGAGCCATCGCCCCGGCCGTTACGCGCGCGAGCTCAGCATCAGATACAGCGCAGAGGAGTCCAGCTTGCGGGCGAGTGGGAGGTTGTTGCGCTAGCTGAGGCAAGGAAACTGCGAGCTCGCGGATTAGGAGGCGGTGGGATCGCGACGAGCCCACATTCTTCGAAGTCCGTTGAAGACGCGAGCGCGAGTGGGAGGGACGGGCCTGACCGTCAGGGCCCGTGAGTCAGTGGGTGTTGAAGCGGTGTAGGAAACGTTGGCCGTGGGACTAGCATATGGGACCCACACGCCGGTGACTGAAGAAGGCAGGTGCGCGTGGATATAGTGAGACCGACGGGGCGGGTCCACCAGTAAGTCGGTTAAAGAGGGGAAAGGAGTTGGGCCGCCGGTTTAGGGGAAAGTGAAGGTGAGATGGGCCGAACTGAGGCAGTCGGCCCATGTAGGTCTTCTATTTTTTTTCTTTTTTATCTTTTCTCCCTATATTTCAAACTCTAGTATTTGAATTCAAATTTGTTTGTGATTTCAAACCCAGGTTAAATTCCCAAATAAAGTTCCAGTAGGAAGAATTATAAGCACTCATATATATTTTTCTTTGCATATTATTTTCCTTGTTATTTACTCATGGAAGGAATTCCTTTCTATTTTCTATTCTATGTTTTCATTTGAAATTTTGAGGTCAAGTTTAAACTATGATTCTTTATTTCAATAAAATGTATCACAACAATTTCTTCAGTATGATATGTATTTTTCTTTATTTATTTATTGGTTATTTGACTATTATTATCTGATTTATGAAAAGAAAAGGAAACTAATAAATCTTCAAAGGTTTCAAAAGAAAAATTCCCAAAACACTAACCTGAATGTATTTATTTATTTATATCATTATTCTTTTTTTTCTAATGCAAAAATTGGGCATTACAAATCCTACCCCCCTTAACAAAAATCTCGTCCTCGAGATTTGTAAGAGAAGGGGTGTATAACCATATTGTCTCAGAACATATGCACAAACAAAATCTCGGCATGATGCATAACTTATTAGCAACACATGGGGTCAAATAGACCTTTTTATTCTTCATAGTATCACACCGACTACTAACTAAAGTAATATTTAGGTCTTACAAATAGTAATAATTTATTTATATATTTACGTAGCTTGGCGGAGTTTGGTGGAGGTAGTGGAAGATTGGGAGAGCATAGGTATCCATCTACTATTTATGTGGGATCTAAGAGATGGATAGGTTTGGGTAAGAATAGCCAGGGTAAGAAAGTTTATGGTGAGGAAGAACTCGGTGCTAGGTGGTAATGCATCCGAAGGTTGAGTTTGACTTCTCTCCTTTTTCGACAAGGTTGATCTTTTCTTCTCTGGTCTTGAGCTCATTGATTCGAGGTTAGTGTATATTATCGGAGTTGGGGCAATATGGTTAGAATAGTTTATGGGTGAGATAGACTACATGATGTAGGTCAAAATCTGGTTGGTCAGGTGGGGGTTAATAGATTATGCAATCCATCAAGACTCTATTGGTTGGGTTAGACCTCATGTATGTGACTGAGTTGGTTTAAGGCACTAGTTTAGTTTTAAGTGCATGAGGGGTATGGCCTTATCTTTTGTACCAGCATTAAGTAACTTACACTAGATTAGATCATAGTAGATTAGATGGGATATGACTAGATTAGGTTAGATATGACTAGATTAGACTAGTTAAGATCTAAATAAATTTTGGATTAGCTTATGGTTGTTATTCTAGAGTGGAATAAATATGCTGATTAGGGCAAGATGGATCCATAAGGATAAGGTAGAATCTTTTGAGGTCAGTTAGATCTATTAGGGTGACATAAGATCTTTTCAAGATAAGATTAGTATCTTTTAAGATAAGATGGATCTATGAGTGTAGGATAGAATCTTTTAAGATGAGATGGATATTGTTAGGCTAGATACTTTAATGAGGGATAATCTAGTTTGTCTAGTTATTTTTTTATAAGCAATTTTTTTTCTATATGTATATGCAGATGTAATTGTGGACATTACTCCACAACCCATCACACTCAATCAAAGATCCAAATCAGACGAATATCATAAGAACAAACATTCAAGCATACAAATATTTACAAAAATAGTTTTGATTTTGTTCCTAAGAGTAGGTCTCTTATTCCTAAAGGTTACTTTAGGCACGGGATTTCAAAGTGTGAAATCCACATTTGTCTTTAGAAAAGAAAAGATAAGAATAATCAGAGTAAAGCGGAAATAGATGAGAAAAGATTAAGATAAGTTTAGAAAGAATCAGAGTAGCAAAGGTAAGTAGAGAATGGTTGTCCAGTTCTATCTAGGTTTCGTTCTACAGTCAACATTCCTCTGATACCACTTCTGTCACACCCGGATTTTAGGGGTCCAAAACCCGGGCGCGAACATAAACACCACGTGTGCTGGGACCAAGTCTCACACATATGATGAATCATGGCACAGGATCGAATGTCACATCTTTACTATATAATAGGGGTTCTATACAAAATAAATAATTAATTACATCATATGAGGAAACGATCCAGCAACCCAAAGTTGACTGGGAGACGACGGCCTAGACCTCTCACGAACACATCGCAGCATCCTCCAAGTGCCTCATCCTGCGGTACCTGTTCTTGACCTGTGGGGGTGTGAGACAGCAAGAGTGAGCTCACATACGTTCATCGCTCAACAAGTTGTGGGGAATAATGTGTATGAACTCGCCAAAGGTGGGAGCTCATCATGTGAAGTGTAAGGCTTACCAAAGAGGATGGTTAGAGCTGAGCATTGCTTTTAAAGTTGGTCAAAATTTTATTAGCAATTACTAAGTATAAGTAAATACCAAACCCAATTAAGTAGTAGAACAAGAATAACAACATCACCTGCGATGCAATGCATATGACAAATTGAATTTAGTTCCATAGATTAATCATGTGAGTGTCCGAGCTGCTCTTGACCGTGAGCACGGCTAGTATACCAGTTTTACACTCTGCAGAGGTTGCGCATCTTTACCCACAAGTCATGTTACCCATCTGCCAAAGGATCGCGACTTCCCATACACCTCTACCGAGGAGGCGAGGCAGGGTAACACTACGAGGCCTTTACAAAGTTCCACTAGCTTCAGAAAACCCGCTACAGTTTATAGGAAGCTCCAATGCAGGAATCCCTTGCAGGACCGCCATCGCAGCAAAATCCTCCCGAGGGCCTCCCTACACTGACCACTCCCCTACTGCCCTTGCCCCTTTCGGGTAAGGTAGTCTTCCACTAGCTTTCCTAATTAATCAGCCAAGGGGTCCCATTCCTCCCTTGTGGTAGCACTGTTTTCCCGGGTGGTTCTCCATGTTCCAATTAACATAATGATCTTATCATGAACAGTAAATAGCAACTGATAACAAAAGTATGAATAATATGTATCTCAATGCCCAAATCCACATATAGCACTAGCAAGTACTACCCAGAAAGTTTAGTGGTAAACAAGGCATAAAGATAGACAAACTAGGGTAACCTATTAGGTCCCATCAAATTAACCTATGCAGATCATTATGATTAATTAGAACATGAGTGGGTAAAAGAAGTGATCAAGGGCACAACTTGCCTGGGACTTGAGATTCCAGGTACCAGGATGATCTTCAGGTGACACGTAGCCTCGCGCTAGTCGTAGCAATACAAACAAACAGTGTATAGGCAAATTTAACATTACACCAAACATAAGAATAAACTGCGTAATAATAGTCTACGCATTTGTACGAGACTAACGCAACTTGAACGGATCAAATCGGAGTTAAAACGAAGGAGTTATGACTTTTCTAAGGTTTTATGTATTTGATATAAGATTAAATAGGATATAAATTTTAATGTGACTTTCATGTGAAAACAATGGTATTAGATGATAGACAATAATATTATAAAACTATAGGAACTTGAATGGTCCACTTTGGAGTTCATATGCATTTTCTATGAATTATACAAATTCTATGAATTGTTTTTATATTTAAAAACTCATTTTCTAATTCATTTTCTTGATTTTATAACTCTCTGGACTGGGCCTCAATTAAACAGGAACGCAGGGGCTCAAGCGCAATAAAACCCAAGACTCAGTCTTCCCCCGCACAGGACGGCGGGTTAATTATTAAAATGTCCAGGGTCTCTTTAGCAAAAGTTCTCGGGCGAAGGGGTATAGGCTCATCTGAGCCGTAGGATCGAAATCTTGCGCTCGCGATTAAACATGGGTTTTGATGAAGCGGTACACACTCCAGTCCATCGGATCCCGATCCAAGGATCAAGAATCGATGAAGCGAATGGGTTTACGAGGCCCTGATCTGAGTCGTCCAATAATCGATCAATGGTCACGATGAGACACGAGCATACTGGCTCATCAGATTGAATCCGGGTCATGGAATCCTGATCGGACGATCCGAAGTGATCCCACCAAGGGGTGTGAGCGCGCCTAATCGCAACCGCCCGATAGGGATTGGATGGCCAGGAGCCGTTCTCCTTCCCCGAGCTCCCCGATCGGACGGCGCGGTGATCCGCCGCAGCGGCGCCATGGGCAACCACCGTGCGGAGCTCGCTCCCAAGCAGGGACCCCAAATACTATTGCGTAAAAACAAAATTCGGGTCACAAAGAACAGACAGGAGAAATCTCACCGTTGATTGTCGCACAGACAGCCCCGGCCACGGCAGAGTGCGGACGGCGGCGATGATTGAACTCCGATGAGGAATTCAGCGCACCCGAGATGACCCCGATTGCTGGCGATCCCCGTGTAAGCTTCCAAGGTCCCCTGGTGACGACACACGGGCACCCTCTGAGGCTAAGTCGGCGGCGTATCCAAGTTGGCCCGCGGCGGCTGCGAATGGCAAGAGAGGGGCGCGCGGCAGCAGGAGTTCTAGAGAACAGGGATGGCGCGAGCGAGGACGAGGAGAGATGAGGTCGCCTTTATACACAGGTGCGGGTGGAGTCCGAGCTAGGAACGAAGGATTTTGCGAGCTTCGCGGCGCAGCCGTCGCGACGAACGCGGCGAAGTTTGCGGCGAGGTTATTGAGCCATCGCCCCGGCCGTTACGCGCGCGAGCTCAGCATCAGATACAGCGCAGAGGAGTCCAGCTTGCGGGCGAGTGGGAGGTTGTTGCGCTAGCTGAGGCAAGGAAACTGCGAGCTCGCGGATTAGGAGGCGGTGGGATCGCGACGAGCCCACATTCTTCGAAGTCCGTTGAAGACGCGAGCGCGAGTGGGAGGGACGGGCCTGACCGTCAGGGCCCGTGAGTCAGTGGGTGTTGAAGCGGTGTAGGAAACGTTGGCCGTGGGACTAGCATATGGGACCCACACGCCGGTGACTGAAGAAGGCAGGTGCGCGTGGATATAGTGAGACCGACGGGGCGGGTCCACCAGTAAGTCGGTTAAAGAGGGGAAAAGAGTTGGGCCGCCGGTTTAGGGGAAAGTGAAGGTGAGATGGGCCGAACTGAGGCAGTCGGCCCATGTAGGTCTTCTATTTTTTTCTTTTTTATCTTTTCTCCCTATATTTCAAACTCTAGTATTTGAATTCAAATTTGTTTGTGATTTCAAACCCAGGTTAAATTCCCAAATAAAGTTCCAGTAGGAAGAATTATAAGCACTCATATATATTTTTCTTTGCATATTATTTTCCTTGTTATTTACTCATGGAAGGAATTCCTTTCTATTTTCTATTCTATGTTTTCATTTGAAATTTTGAGGTCAAGTTTAAACTATGATTCTTTATTTCAATAAAATGTATCACAACAATTTCTTCAGTATGATATGTATTTTTCTTTATTTATTTATTGGTTATTTGACTATTATTATCTGATTTATGAAAAGAAAAGGAAACTAATAAATCTTCAAAGGTTTCAAAAGAAAAATTCCCAAAACACTAACCTGAATGTATTTATTTATTTATATCATTATTCTTTTTTTTCTAATGCAAAAATTGGGCATTACAACAGCCTCCTCTAGATCGGTTTAGGATTTAGAGGTGGGAAAACATAGACGACTAATGTAAACCTCGTACTAAGTCGTCAACTCTCACCTCTTTATTTATAGGCTGCACAATAGGGGTCCACCAACCTAGTCTTGGGCTATATGTCCCCGATCAAGGTGCAAGGTCAAAGGTCCAGTTCGCCATTAAGCTAACTGGTGGAGATCAATTCCAATAAAGCTATATCAACCATTGTCTACCATGGAGCGGCTTGGTAAGGGCTTGTTCGGTTAGCTCTCAATCCATGTGGATTAAGTGGAATTAGATGAGTTTAAATTACAAGTAAGTCAAACTTCTTAATTTTTTTAATCTCATTCAATCCATACGTAATGGTAATAATCGAACAAGGTCTAAGGCGGTACATTGAGCTGGGATTGATGAGTGATGACTGACAGGACAGCTGTCTTCCATTCCATGCCATCAACTAAACGCACGCACCTGGAGCACGCCACCATTAGCTCATTTCTACATTTGATACATTCCTATCCTTATAAGTAATCAATGCGGCAATATAACAAAATAAACCGTATTATCTGGGCAACGTATGTTCTGCGATTGCAATACTTCATTGCATCCGTCTTAGGCCACGTTCAGTTGCTTGGGAAAGCTTCCAGGCCGGAAACGCAACGTTCAGTTGCCTGGGAAGGCTTCCAGGCCGGAAACGGTTCCACCAGGCCGGAAACGGTTCCAGGTAATTCTGAGAAGGTAAGCTATACAGCACAAGAACGAACACATCCGAGTGAAGAGTAAACAGCAACAGCCATCCGGCAAAGGAAAATGTCACACGAGTGGTGTGACTACAAATTAACAGCTAGATTTTTTTTTGGAACAAACGGGCACACGAGTGGTGTGCCCTATTTCATTAATAGAGAAGAGTTTTAACAGCTAGCGTTGATAACAAACAAGCAGGACACCCTGCTGACGTCTAGTGCCAATATGAGTTTTTGGCAGTACCATTCGTCAAATGCTCCAACTTTGTACCGCCCTTCAATAGCTCCTCAACAGCTTTCTGAAAACAAGGAAAATGTCACTGACGAAGTGAAAACTGAAAGCAGTTTCAAGGCTCCAAACTTTTTGCGTACCTCGACACATGTCAATGCATATTGAACATCGCTGTCTGAAATCTGGTAATGGATGACGAACCTGACACTGCATGATACGAAGCACAAAGCTCAATGTTGATAGCTAACCTTGGATGTGCCCATCATTAAAGATACTATACTGCAGGTGTTTAGATTAAGGTTCTGACTTGTTAACTGATCATAGAGTTTCTGTAAAAATAGGGACCACAACCCTTCTTATTCTTTTAATGAAGATATAGGTTGTTCTCTTCTCTTGGTCGAGCTTAGTAGTAAAAAAATGAAGATATGAGAGTGAAAAGGAGACAATGTTAGCGGGTTTACATTATCACCAATAGATTTTCAATAAATATGGTATTTATTTTTTTATCAGCCCAAAAATATGCGATATGATTTGCCTGCCAACCAGTCAACCCAGTAGCTTGCAATATTTAAAACTATGTTGTAAAATTTGGGACTGTGTTTACCAATGGAGTTTGGTATTCACTCAAAGTTATGTTTTTTTACGGTGACACCCAAAATTAGGTTATGTGTAGGTTTTTAATGTTAACTTGTTTGGAGAGAATATATATGGTTTTCTTGCAAATCGACAGTTCTTTCCCCAAATTTTAGTCAAAAGAAACCATATCACCGACAGAATTCAGATCTCATTTATCGGTCACCTCCAATGAATGTTTTCTATAATTGAAAAAGGAGACCGAAGAATGGAGCTTCATCTTGTAATGGAGGCAAAAGGAATGGAGTTTCACCTTTTTGAACTTGCTGGCATTGCAAGAACATTGCGCTGTTCCAAGACTTGGCATAGCTTGCTCGGTGAAATGCGTGGATCCACGATATCGAAGAACACCTTATACAAAGTAAAGGTATGTCATATGCTGGACCTTTCCGGTTTACATTGTGGAAAATGAGGAAAATATAGCGCGCTTCATCTTTGACACTGACCATATTGGTCTCGACCGAAGATGAATCCACCGTGAACTGTTTAATTTTATTCAGGCCCTCTGGGAAAACAAAGTAGAGTTACAAGTTCAGGAACTCGATCTAACAAGGATTTGGTTTCTATACCATGAAACCAGCAGTGTTTTGTTTTCCTTGTATGCATGTTTTTTTTGGAAGGTGTGTCAAAAGCTTTGCTGAAGTTTTATTAGTAGAATAAAGAAAAGAGGTTCTATACAATAGGAAATCCTGGATATGCATGTATTAGTGAAGGTGTTTCAAAGCAGAGGGGATGTTCAGTGCTTGTGAACTGTGCACAGCAAAAATGAATTGAAGTTGGACACAAAAGAAAGAAAGAAAATACTACTAAAATTTTGAAACCTGCCAAGGCTTTAGCCTTCCTGTGATCATCCGCAAGCTTTCCCACGGTGTCACGAACAGCAACATAAGCAGCGGCACAAAGAACTCCAACCTGTCTCATCCCACCGCCTAGGGTCTTCCTAAGAATTCTAGCCTGAAAAGGGTGGTAATGTTTTCAGACTCCCACTGCAGCATGGTCTCTGCGGTTTAGACTTGAAACAGAGAAGTCGACCGAACCTTGTCGATGAAGGCCTCTGAACCAACAACAACTGATCCGATGGGTGCGCCTAACCCTTTAGATAGGCATACCTGCGCATATAATGTTTCAGAGAAATAAGTAGAATCACCGCCCGCATATGTTACTACCTGAAGGTCGGTCATTTCATACGCATGCCTGTTGCGAATTGACCGCAGAACCCAGCGACTTGTGAACGTACCGAAACTGAGTCGGCAGCTTTGACAAGTCTATGTACAGGAACTCCCAGTGCCTGAAGCATGGAAATGTATTTCGTAAGCAGATGTCCCTGCGACTGGGAGTGTGTGTGTGTGTGTTCAGGTGCTTACCACAGAGGCATTGAAAATACGAGCTCCATCGATGTGAAGCTTCAAGCCGTGGTTCACGGCAATTTCGCCAACCTTGTCCGTGTACTCTACAGACAAGCATTTCCCACCAGAACTGCAGAACGAAGAGTATTTACAAGTAACAAATATACACGTGCGGCCTGAGTTCGCGTCAGTTTAATTTAGTTTAAGTCGTGCGACTCACTTGGCATGCGTGTTCTCCAGGCAGATGAGCCTGGTGGTCGGGTACAGCAGCGCCCCGTCGGGGTTCCTGATGGCGCCGACGATCCTGGCGAGGTCCATGGTGCCGTCGGGGTTGTTGGGCACGGTCCTGGGGTGCACGCCGCCGAGGGTGGAGATGCCGCCGTTCTCGTAGACGTGGATGTGGGAGGCGTCCCCGAGGATGACCTCGCTGCCGCGGACGTCGCAGTGCGCGAGGACGGAGACGAGGTTGGCCATGGTGCCCGAGGGCACGAACAGCGCGGCCTCCTTGCCCAGGAGCGCGGCCATCTCCGCCTCGAAGCGGCGCGCGGTGGGGTCCGCGCCCAGGACGTCGTCGTCGACGTCGGCCGCGGCCATGGCGGCGCGCATGGCGTCGGACGGCTTGGTGACCGTGTCCGACCGGAGGTCCACCACGTTGGTCACCATCGTGCTGGTGCTGCGACTGCGAGGCGGGACGAGGACGAGAGAGAGTAGTCCTTTGTTAGGATGATGGATGGGTGAAATGGACTGGTGTGTGGGTGTTTCGTCACATCCTTGGACGGTACAGGTACAGCTTCGTCTGGCCTAAAGGCTGCCTCTGTCAAGATTACGAAGGAAAGTAAAAAAAATGGTCTTGTGGTCCTTCACTGGCATGGCAACTCAGCTCCTACACGGCAGATCAGAGGTGAAAAGGGGGGTAAAGCAAGAGGACGACGTCGCCTTTTCAGCCGAAACAAAGAAGCGTCCGGAGCCACTCAGAGACACGACGACGGCAGGGACGGAGCCGAAGCACACACATGACACAACTCAACTCAACTCTATCCGCCGCCCAGCTACCACGGAGCTCTGGGTGTCGTGTCGCGTGGCGTGGCGTGGCGTGGCGCCGTGTCACGCTCACGCATTTCGCCAGGAGTCCATCAAAAGTGGACGGAGCCACAAAGCGACAGAGAGATCCCGGCGCCCGCTGCGATGCGAGCATGGCTCCAAGGACGCGGAAGGAGGCGCTGCGCACGGGGAAACGACACTGCCATCAATCGCTCCCCGTCCCACCCGACAATGGAGTCGCTCCCCGTCCCCCCCGTGAGGCCGTGAATACTTGACTCGTTTCACCCAGAGAAGATGGGCACGCGAAAGACCACGGCCGGCCGGGGCCAGCCAATTCGGCAATTCCCCCGTCGACAATAATATCATCTCGAGGCGCGGCACAAAAGACGGCAGGTGAAACAGAGGAGGGCAGGGTCGCGCACCGGGATGAAACGAGTAAACGACCTACCTGCTCTGCCGGGACGAGCGCTCGAGGGACTGCGAGACCAGCGGGGCGCGCGCGGTGGCCTTCGCGGGCGCGGGGCGGCGGTGTTTTATATAGAGAACGAGAGGCGCAGGCGGCGCCCTGGATGAGTGGAACTGGGCTATCAGCGGGGGCGCCGCCGCGAGCGCAGTCTAACAGCAGGTGCCCCCTGGCCGCCTAATGATCGGCCAGCGCGCCTGTTTCCTGACCACCCGTTGTCACGTGCGCTCCTGCACCGCCACACAGCCGCAGCCGCCGAGCCCGAGGGTTGGTGTGTTTGGCTTTTGTTCCTGTCCGCGCCTCCTCTACACGTATTGTGCGCCATCCATCACCCTTTTTTCTGTAAAACGTGGAGGCAAGGCGAGTTCTTTCTCTGCACAAACCCCATCCGTGCAGATGAGCAAGATATATATCGAGGTGGGTACTGAGTACAGATGTTGAGATTTTGACAACACCACATTTATTGACGTTTCCTCAAACAAACTACTTTTTGTTTAAGATTATTCTAATTCGATCGTGAGAGAGAGAGAGAGAGCAAAAGATTGGTTTACGACAAACTGAAAACTAATTGCCTATATTTGCAATGCGTACATTTGTTCCACCCGTCTGGATGAATCTCACCACGTGATGTGAAACAAGGAGGTACGAAAATCTAAGAAGGGGAGGAAGGCACGAGCCCGGGAGCAGCCACGGCGGCTACAGCTGCAAGTGCAAGTCGCCATCAGTTCGGATCCGCCACATCCACTGTGACAGGCTAGGAATCTTGGGGCCGGCGACCAGCAGAGACCCTTTGTGGCCACTAGAACTAGAACCCAACACGGAATCGTCTTGCAGCAGACAACTTCCGTTCGGAGATTCCTAGTGCGCGAGGGGGCGCGGTTGGGGTAGCATCACAATCGAACACAATACCGCGTATAGAATATAAAACTTAAAGATATGTATGTTCTATTAGTTGGTTAGATGGTGTGAATACGGGTTTTAAAACATAAAGATATGTGTTTCTTTTTATACATAATAATTTTAGAATTTTTAACTATTTAAACGCTGCAAGCGGGAGCGGTCATATTGGTGTGCAGCAAGCAATACGCTGGGGAAGCCCTCTCCGTTTTGGCTGTTCTGCCGTAGTAGTGTTCAGTTTAGGACCTGACGTAACGTAAAACACAAATGGCTTTAACCGGCGTCATATGACGTCTCCTAGAAAATCCTACGGAAGCGGAAGTCCGAATCCCACGTGCAAAAACTTTATACAAGATGCAAATAACAATCAAGTGCCACGTACAGCTCACAGTGCTCGAAGAGCAGCGCCGACCGACGAACTGACAAACAGGGCTACGTCATTTTGGAAGTTTCCAAGATGCTGCTGATGAAGAGCTAATTGAACAAATCACTCGCTCGCTATTACCAGCATGCATGCATGAGGGCAAAAAGCAACTCGGTTGCCAAGTCCAAATCCGCCAGGCCATTTGTCTGCAGGCGTGGAAGATAAGAGCACGGTGTACTACCGTATGCTAATCGCTCACGGTGTGGTGTCAGAGATGCGTACAAGTGTACAATGCCACGGTCTGCAACTGCAGCCGATCACGACGACGACGCAGCGCAGCCGCTCGCTTTGCTTCGCTGGTGCTGAGTCGCTGCACGGCTGGCGGATAGGGTGGTGGACCTGACCTGCACTGCACCGCCGTGTGCCGCCTTCCTTCGCCCGCC
This sequence comes from Zea luxurians, assembly GCA_029449295.1. Lineage (NCBI taxonomy): Eukaryota > Viridiplantae > Streptophyta > Magnoliopsida > Poales > Poaceae > Zea > Zea luxurians. The sequence goes on along the minus strand of JAOPSE010000052.1, from coordinate 14,394,478 downwards.
CGTGCAAGTGCGCCCGCGATGAGGACCGAGGATAGCGCACGGCGGCACAGCATGCAACACGCTTTTTGACTCGGGCAAATTGTTCTTTTGGCCTGTGTTTGGTTTCAAGTATGCTTTTGTACATTTACTCATTTATTTAGTTTTAGTGACTAACAGGGACGGAGCCAGGATTACAATATAAGGGGCCAACTAATTCATCAATATTATATGGTGTAAAAATATTGTATGATGTTATTAATCTTAAGCACTCGACATGTAATAAGAATTCTAGTTCTTCATAAATTATCTTAGTACATAGATCTATTTTCTAGCTAATTGATATATTGAACTAAAGTTGTCGCGGTAACAATACCAAAAAAATAAAGTTAACCATATTTGGATCTAGTTTTGTAGTCTATGCGGATGTCCCGGTTGCGACATGTGGTTCTGGTGATTGGTGTTGTTGGACTGTTGGCGCTCATTCTGTTGTTTCGCTTGATCACCTTCTCTGGACTTTGGTTGTGGGGCTATCGAAGATACAAGTCAAATGGTCGGTGGCAATCGATAGCTGCCCAGCCAGATGATAAGATGGATCATATAAAGGGATGAGGTTTAGATATCAACGTCTGCAAGCGAATTAGCTTTGACGTCTCATATCATCGATTGGTCATTTAACGAGTATTGTATCTTATATTATGTTTCTTTTAAACTTTGGTTGACATACTACAATAGAGTTATAGATCATATATTAGCAACCACTATATTATACCTTTGATTAATTATGTTGCACAAAATCTAAATTATATATTTAGACTACACTAAATTTAAAGTATATATATCTGTGTGGCGTAGCCTTGGGCGGGGCCATGGCCCCTACTGGCCCCTCTTGGCTCCGCCCCTGGTGATTAATGATAACATAAAATTGTTATGACTAACATGTGCTTTTTAAGTTAGGTCATGGTAATACATGATGGAGATCAATAGTCGGTTTTTAAAGATAGCCGAGAAGATTAAGTATATCAACTGGTTTTAAGTGTCAATAGAGTTACTATAAACAGGGTCGTTCCTGCCTTTTTAGGGGCCCAGTGCGAAATTCGATATAGAGGCCCCATCCACACATAAATATATATAATTATACATATATTACCGAATAATTGACGTATAAAAATTATTATGCACTGTTTTAAAGTTTATAAGATAACAGATATAAAATATAGCAAAAAACACTTACTTGTTATATGATATTATTAAAAATATCTTCTAACATTTTGTGATACAAAGTCATCGCTTATATCATCGAGATCAATCTCATCCAACAACTTTTTTCGATATATAGAATCGCCAAGTCATTTAACCTCTCTTAAGTTATTGTTGACCATAAATAGTTCATAAAAAATCTAATTTTAAAAAGCTTCTCTCTACCGAAGCAACCATCATATGTATGATTTATAATACTCTCTCTATATCAAAATAAAATTTGTTTTGCTTCTTTAGTGGATTTATCATCATCAATATAAACATAAAAATTAAGAGATAAACCAAATACTATTTTGAAATGGATGGAGTATTCGATAAGTAATTGAGACATTAGTTTAACAATATAAACGAGACTAGTCGATAACTCGATAGCGCATCGTTTTTTGTGTATTTGTGTCTAGAATAGATAGGTTTAACAAAAAAAATACTAGCGTCCAGTGGCTAGGGGCCCTCTGTTTTTGAGGGCCCGGTGCGACCACACCCACCGCACCCCCTCAGGGCCGGCCCTGACTATAAATGGGGCATATAACGGATAGCTTGAACTAGGTGGGTCTAGTTACATGTGGGGGTGCACACTTACATGTGAAAACTAGTGCTAGCAGGTAAATCCATAAGAGCCCATAAAAAGTTTGAAAGAAAACCCGACTCAAAAAGAGAGTGAAACAAGATAAAACTTCGGATGAGTGTGCCCTTGTGTTGTATGAGAGTTACACTAACGTGTCGGGTGTGTAACATATGATGTGCACCGAACATGGCACTCCAAGAGCTTGCAGAAGTGGTCTCACACATTTTATACCACCAAATAGTGTACTCAGAGAACATGTAAACTGTATTTGAGAGGCCTAATACTCACCGAATGTTTCAGGTGTGCCACCGATATGGCACTAGACAAGATACTCGGAGAGATGTACAAACTATATATCTCCGGACTATATTCACAGGATGTGTACGATTTGACACATGTATCAGATGTCACGTATAATAACGGCTACTTTCATAAACTAGTTGTTGTGAAAGCACTGACATGTATGCTATAGTGGGTTGGGAAAATCACATATCTTTTCTGCCTTTTAGATCTTTGCACTATGTTTTCTTGTTTGTTTTCACTTTCGCGGTGACTTGCGCATATTATTATGATCGGTTTAGAGAATATAGTTCCGTTAGTGTTGTTACACAGTGATACTCCCTCCGTTTCTTTTTAGTTGTCATTGGATAGTTCAATTTTGTATTATTCAGCAACAACTAAAACGAAACGGAGGGAGTATAATATTGCTAGTAGTAGTACTAGATTGAATTTCATTGATGTCCACTTTTTTGGATTATCACTCCCACCGGTCTCACCATTTTGAATGAACCGATTCTTTTTTCTTTTTTTTGCCTCAACGATTAGTGCACGATGTTTACAATAGTAAAAATATGTACTCCTTGGACTTTCCAGATAGCCAATGAAGAACCACTAAAGGTCCTTGCATCAAGTTTTTTTTCATGTGGATCGTGATCGCTGCTAAAACCCTAATTTGCCACAATTCGTGCAGGTTGGTTTCGAAGACACTATCCTCTTTGTCATCGTCGTCAGGCTGGTTTAGGAATAGAGAAGTTTGAGATTGTGCAGCACCAAGGAGTCGAGGACTCTCATGTCTAAAACTCTAATATGCAGTGTCTTTGAGAGAGAACGTCACCTTTGTTATATAAAGGGGGTAGGATCAGGACAGTGGTGGAGGCACCGCCCGCCCAGCCCAAACATGTGCCGGATGGCCTTAAGAAACTGCAACACTTTTCAAATTTGACTAGATCAGCCGGCGCCCCTTCGGGCGCCCTATCCAATACCTTTGGACAACACAAGGCAAAAAATAATAGTGCAAAAGATTTGAAAAATTACACTTTATATTAGTCCTAAAAATTGCCTCATGTAGAAATTGCCTCAATAGTTCTACATGGGCCAGTCAAAACACAAGTAATCTTATAGCATGCATAATCTACAACAAAATAATCAATTCAACAGTCATCACTCATCAATCATTCAGTCCTATTTGTATGTCTCAGTATTGTTAGTCTCACACCTGCAGGTGTAGATCCTACGCTTGTGGTTTCAGCGACCACACCTAACAACTAACTAAATTGCTCGCAAATGAATATGTATCACGCACATACATGTTGTCACTTCTTTCACACCTATAGAGTCACAAATGTAGTTAGCATGTCCTTGTTCTTTGTTCATAATAAAGCCTTTCCAAATTTCCAATTATATTTTTAAGACATCTTGTTATGAACTTGTGAATGCAAACTGTAATCACTCGATATGCAATTGCATCTAATTTAACTTGGTTGCAGTTGGCAAGTCATTGTTTTCTATTAGTTTGTGTAAGTTTATTCAGCTAATAATTAGTACCTCTTTTGATCGAAGTATTTCTAGAATCTAGCTATAGTCAGTAACTCCATTTTCACCTGCTATGATGGTTTCAAATGTATCTTTGTTTCAAGGACATAATACTTGCCTCAATAAGATCATCTACAACAACATATCTATTTGCCTCTTCCAAACTCATCTGCATGGTTCAACTATTTTTTTAAGATAGGTGACATGTATCTTTTAGAATATCAGTGATGCATGTATAGGTTATTTTACATGATATTCGACTCTATTTGCCAACCTAATAATGTTAGAGTAAAACTTTTGGACGTGCTAGAAAAACAAGTAGTAGTAGTTGCAATATAAAATAATAAACATATTCTCATTCTAACCATACATAAAAGATTAATCATGCAGTCCCCATTTAGAATAAACTGTTAATTTATCTAATTGAAATAAGCAACCTTAACTTACTCGTATTGTAGTGTAACATTCATGGCTCACCAATTAGAAATGCTAAGGTCTGTCGCATAGCCAGCTATCTTGCTCCTGTTGTCCATGTTGAGATAATTATTCATGTTTCAGGTAGAGAAAGCACAAAGAAGATTACACAAATGGGAGGATCAGAAGACTACAGAGCCCCTTCTTGCCGGGGTGGGCAATGGCGATTAATTTACTGGATGAATGGACGGATCAGAGTTTTTTAGGGATAACAGGTTTTCATCCTCCCTTAAAAATTTGTTCGATATAAACATAACAAGATCTACAAACAATCTCATTATGATAAACTCAGAAGGTAAACATACACTCCAACATAATAGCAGCAGCAAAAGCTTCCACTTTAACAGATAAGTCAGTTATCTTTTATTTACTTACATGAAACCATGGGACCTGACAAATGCAGACTAAGAGAGCTGAACTATTGTACATCAACAACCTTCTTCATCCCAACATCGTAGATCCTGATCTTGGGGTCACGAACACCACGACAGTACCGGGGCCAATGCTAGCGCTTTGTCGGGAGTTGTCTCACTCTTGGCGCCCGAGGGACCATCCATGCAGGTATCATGCTAAAAACGAAAGGGGAGAAGATAGACAACTTTGATTAGTTATGACTTTTGACCAATAATTGACAAAAAAAACTTGTATACTCACATTCATAGGATTCTAATTCTTGTATATCAAGGTACTGAACATGGCTCCACGCTCTTGCAACCTCCTGTTCTGCCTTTGCCCTGCCCCCATATAAGCATGTCATTAAATTGCCACCCCCAAATGCAACAACAAAGAAGAGACGAAGTCGATTGCTCATAGCAGCTCAGCTAGTAGCTAGTAAGACCCCCACAGACACACAACAAGTAGCTCACCGAGGCACTTGGTGAGTCAAGGTTGCAAGGAGCACGACCATCCAGTATCTAGAGAAGAGGAACAGTAGCACATCGAGCGATACCGGCAGCGACGGGGAAGCGGAGCCCGAGCTCACGTCGACGGCTGCTGCAAGAGGCGCTAGCGTGTCGACGGCTGCTACGCCCCGCACGCGTCCTCCTCCTTGATCGCCACCGCCACGCTGTCGCAGTCGCATCCCACGACGAGCAGGCGAACAACAAACGACGGATGGTCGGAGTACAGAGCGAGCAACAGACGACGCAGGACCGGAGGTGGAGGCGGTCGTCGAGTGCTTGTTTGAGGCAGGCGGAGGCGGCCTCGCGAGGAGGAGATAGAGAAGAGGTCTGGGCTGCTTTCCGTGAGAGGCGAGACTTCGTGAGATCGGGAACACGGACGCAAGCAGCTCGTTCCATTGAATCCAATAAAAATTTCGGGTCCGTGAACTGCTTTCCACACGTCGACGAGCCACAGACTGAGTTCGCGTGAAGTGCGGAGAGGAGCTCAAATCTGAGCGTCTTTTAAGACTTTATTAGATGGCCATATATAAATTATAGAATAAATGAAGGGGTAGGGAAGTTTGAATATGCAGGATGGCTTCAGCTCCCATCCTCCAGTTTGGGTACTCAGTCCTCGCTGCGTCATTTGGTTCGCGATTCGTATCGTTGGTGTCGTTCCACATCGCTCTCCATGCTCGGTCTCCACGAAAAACTTCACGGCCTGCTGCTCACCCATGGGCCTTGGCCGCTCAACTGAAGACGCACTCCCATCGTGGATAGCCGTATTCTCAGTTGTCAAGAGAAACACAAGAACAAACGTCTGTGAAAAGCATATGACTTCAGACAAAATTCGAAATTTATCACTGTTATCATTAAACTTCATAAACTTAGCATTTTTGTTGTATTTTACAAAATCGTCATCTATTAGATAGAGTCCTTATATCATCTATGGCTTTCTTTAATCTTTCTAGATTAGGCATCTAAAGTGACTAATTTACTACTGAGGCCTAATTAACGTAGATATCTACATACTTAGACGTGTGATGATCACTGAGGAGCCACTGAGCCAGTTGGTGCTGCGGAGCTTGCTATGCCTGACCCCTGGGTGGCTGTGTAGAAGGATGTTGCTGCCATGGCTGCTGTGCAGCCTGTGCTGGACACCATACTATTTATGCGGGCTTGCTGCATGGCCGCTGAACAGTGCCAGCAGCTCCGGCCGGTGGGCGGTGGCTACGTCTAGTATATATCATGTGCTAACGCTTCGATTCGGAGGAGTTGTTGACCGTAATAGCGGTGGCGCGAGGGAAGGGGTTAACAGCCCCAGCAACAGCAACACAGATGATAGGGAGAGGACAGTAGGGACACGGGTGGCGCGAGGGGAGGAGTTGACAGCCACGTCGATGATGACGCGAGTGAGAGGGAGAGGACCACATGGACACGGGAGAGGTAGGCTAGGGGCAATGGGTCACAGAGAGAGATGGGGATGATCCAAACAATATCGTTCATTGGATTTGAGTGAGTAAGGAGAAATGATTATCTAGCAATCTGAACCAGATTTTGATGGTGTGTTAAGTCTGAGTGTAATTTGTTTTATGGATTTAGTAGAGGTTATGAGTGTGGACGATTTGGTTGGGTGGGTTTTTTAAAGTTTAAACTAGTGGATTATACAATGATATAGATTAACCATTTTTAAAATATTAGTATTTATGTCTCTAATGAAATTTATAGAAAAAAGTCTGTTAAAAAATCTAATAATACCTATTTAATCTCATACAAATGTTTAAATTTTTATATATATTTGATCAAACTTAAAATTGTTTAGCTCTATATAAGTTGTATCATTTATACCACTATATAATCCACCAGTTTAAAACTTTGCAAAACTTACCCAACCAAATCACTCCCACACGCACCTTCACTAAATCCACCAAACAAATTGTACTCAGATGTAGCACACCATCAAAATCAACGGTTCAAACCACCGGATAACCCCTCTCCCTTACCCAATCAAATCTAATAAATAATATTATTTGAATCATCACTCATTCATCCCTCCCTCCATCCCTCCTACCCTCTCTGCGATCTCGCCACCCCAGGCCCCCTCTCCGACTCTCCCCCGCGTCGTCATCACCCCTCCCCTCACTCGTGCAGTCGCCACCCCGTGGTCAACCCCTTCCCTCCTGCCACTGCCACCGTCGTTGCTGATCCCTCTACTCTTCTCCTCGAGATAGTAGCGTTAGCACGAGCTATATGCTAGGATCCAAGGGAGGGGTAATGGTGGCGGCGACGACGCGAGAGGAGAGATTGACGATGGTGACGATGATGCGAGAGGAGAGATTGACAGCGACGACCATGGCGACGCGAGTGAGGGGGACAGGGCGATAGGGTTGCAGGGGGAGGGGGGCTAGAGGCGACGGGGGCAGGGGAGGGATGTGTGATGATCTAAATAATATTGTTCATTAGGTTTGAGTGGGTAAGGGAGTGAGAGTTATACAACGATCTGAACCATTGGCTTGAGTGGTGTGTTTCGTTCGGGTGAAATTTGTTTGGTGGATTTAGTGAAGGTTATGGATGTGAGATGTTTTAGTTAGATGGGTTTTATTTGCAAAGTTTAAACTGATGGATTTATATAGTGGTATAAATTAAATGAAGTGTATACAAATAATATAATATGTTAAATAAAAAAATAGTTATAATAAACTAGTGCACAACATATACATATAAATTAAAAATTCAGTGGTTGTCCGTCTTACATATGGATAAAATGAGAATAAAGAAGTTCATCTAAAAATACATAATTTGAAAATAAAACATTTTTTTATCTTAAATAGAAAACGTCCCAGATTGAATAAACTGTAAGTTTGATTCACTTCCCACAAAATAAAGTACCTACGTGTCACAAAATATCATTCATCTGACATGTGGATCTTCTCTCTGGAATTATCTTCTTTAGTACTCATTGGGAAATCTTTGAGAGCAACCCAAGAGATTAGCTAAAAAGACTAGCCAAATTTACTGATTTAGCTACTCTCTAAAATAGATTTTACAGAAAAAGTGTAGGCAAATCCAACAGATTTGGTAAACCTACGGACTGAATAGAGAGTGAAGCAGGCTATCCAAAAATGGAGAGCGAAGGTGGAGGGATAGAGAGCCACTAAATTTGAAAAGTCATTTACAGAGTCTATAGAATACACTTTTCTTCTAATCACTACAAGAAACTAGGCAAAGAGTGTCGGACAAAAACCCACACTCTTACTGAAATAACCCGACACCTCTTATCCTAAGAGTGTCGGTTGGTCGACACTCTTAGCCGGCACTCTGAAATGGACGCCCTTATTCGTATAAAAGTTTGGGGACCGACACTCTTAAATTAAGAGTGTCGGTTCAGCACGCAACCGACACTCTTATGTTAAGAGTGTCGGCCACTGACGTGGCCGACACTCTTATTGTGTGTGCGGTCCTAGAGCTAAGAATGTGGGGGCCAACACTCTTACTGAATAATTTTTTTACATCCAGTTTTATTTTTCTCCCTCCCTGGATGGGAAGCCTCCATAACAGTTCAGTAACAACACAATACAAGCACCATATTCAATATATCACCAACACAAGCACCATATTCAATATTCATACAAGTTCAAGTCCATAAGAAAGAAGTTCAAATCCATTTGAAACAAGTTCAAGTCCATACAAAACACAATGCTAGTAAGTTCCACACAAGCCTCCATACTAATTTATTCCGTCGGTGGGTCATTGGAGCCACTGCCACTTGTGTTCATCAATAAGTCCATAAACGTGCTCTGGTCCGGAGGTGGACTAGCATGATGTGAGCCCGAACCCTATAAAAGAAACAAACATTTGTTAGTTTACCGAGTAACTAATTAAACATATACATAGGCTGCAACATCGAATAACCTAAAAAACATTTGTATAGCGGCACCTCATTCCCGATATCTATGTGCCAGATTAAATAAGTTTGACATCTATCCTTTATAGCAATTGTTCGCATGTAGTAATCAAATTGCAATGGATGCAAGTGGTTACAAGAATGAGTAGTCACAAGGTCACATGCATGTTTTCTAGTAACTACTTAAACAACAAAGCAAATAGAGATGCAAAGGATATCAACTTAACGTACTGATCCTGGTGAGTGTAAGGGCAATCCTGGTGAGTGTGACTGCCCGTGAGGAGGAAATCCCCACAGCATCGGCGGTGGCATCTGTGTTTGCGTCGGTGGCCAAATGCCTGGCCGGCGAGGTGCCCACGACATCATTTGCCTCCTATCAGACCCGATGGCATCAATTGGTCTTGGACAGCAGTTGCAGAACCCTGAAACAGAAGACACACTCTTATTTATGATTAAGAAGTTGTGGTGATCAACAATAAAAGTAACTATAGATCATGCGAACGACAAAAGTTTAAAATATGACAATGCATACATATCGGACAACGCAGTATGCCGTGGACACACCAACCAGAAAAAATGTCATATGCTAGCAGATCATGAATTGACCATAGATATGCTATGCGTAGAGTAAAACGACATTTCAGATGACTATCATATGCCTCAACCCCTGCCACAACATTTTTAGTTCTTTGATCAACGGTTCCATAAATACATTGATTTTCGTTACAGGATCTTTAGACCTGGAATAATAAGGGCAAGAAACATGACCTCTTCTTTCATGCATTTATTAGGAGGGAGATTGTAGGGCATCATAAAAACTGGCCAACATGAGTAAGAAGTGGAATTATTGGAGTAAGGAGTGAATTCGTCTGTCGACAAACCAAGATGAACACTCCTAGGGTCTCTTGCAAATTCTGGATCAAAATGGTCGAGAGCCTGCTAGGCCTCGCCATCTGAGGGATGCACCATGACATCCAGATCTTGACCCTGACGATCCCCTTCCTTATGCCACCTCATTTGCTTTGCTGTATCTTGATTTAGAAAGAGACGCTTAAGCCATGGAGTGATAGGCATGTACCAGAGTTGCTTGATCGACACCTTTGTCGTAACCTCGTTTCCATCCTCATCTAGCACCACTGCATATCTTGACTTACTGAAGTGGATGCAATGTGTGGTATTTTCATGCTCCTTCCAGAACAACATGCAATTGTCCTCGCAAGCATCAATCTTTTGGTAGTTCATGCCGAGACCAGCTACGAGCTTCTTGCAATGGTACAAGTCCTTCGGTATGTTATGATTCGATGGGCTGATATCAATAATCAGTTTCACAAAATCGTTGTAACAGTTGTTGGAGAAGGTGTACTTTGACTTCATCGCCATGAGACGTGTTACCACCTGCAGTACGCTCACATTTGTTCCTTCATGCACTTTAGCCTCTGAGGCTTCAAGAAGCTTGTAGAACTCTCTCACATCCTCTAGAAAAGCTTGATTATTCTGTTGTTCTAGGTACTCATTCCTAGTATCATCCAACATCTCTTCCATTCGGTCTACATCCTAGTCCCCATCCGACTCAATAGTATGGTCCACCTCTCCATGCTCATGCCATACCAGATAGTTCATCATAAAGCCATGTTTGAAAACATGATACGAGAGCTCCACTTTTTTCAACCGAACCAAGTTTCAACATTTTATACATGGACACTTCGCTAAACGAGCATCGCCAGCAAATGCGAGTGCCACGAATTCATCTGCAACTCTCACCCATGCATCAGAGTGCCCATGAGTGACATTGTCGAATCCATCGTACATCGCCCTTCTTCGATCGTCACTCATATTCAAAGCTAAAGAAACGGCACATATTTAACAACATACAGTTTGGCACGTATTCAAAGCTAAAGAATGTAACAATAACGACAAGTCGACAGGGTATATGCATGAAATTAAACTCTCAACTATATGCCAAGTAGTATTGAAAGGGAAATGTGCCCTTGAGCCATTTCTATAAATGTTTTGGTGATTAGATGTCCAACACATATTGTTTTGGTTGATATGTGCTAAATGTTAAAGAGATGCAAATTAAGAATCGAGGTATTACTCTAGCCTTAGTGAATTGTTTCTAATACTAACATATTCCTCTAAGTGCTAGGAACCTTGTCAAATCAAATGAGATTGGATTAGAGAAGTTTGGCTAAGTCCAGCCATACTTGCACCAGCTTGCGATGCACCAGACAGTGTCTGGTGCCCAGGCTGGCTCAGCGACAAACTCGCTGCTCTCGGGAATCGCCGAGGGCGCTGCGGCTAAAATTCACTGGACTATCCGGTGAGCCAACAGCGCCCGCGTCAACGGTCGGCAATGCGATCAACGGGGTGACGCGTGGCTAGAGCCGACGGTCACCAGGCCGCATCGGACTATTCGATGTGCACCGGATAGTGTTCGGTGTGCCAAGTGGACCAAGGGTTCAATGGTCGGCTTCGCCAAAGAAGGAAAGAAATCATGCATTGTTCATGTCTGGTGGTGCACCAACGAACAGAAGGCAAGAATTGCATACTGTCGGTGTTTGGGACCCGACCGCGCACCCGGGGTTACCCCTCGAGGTGCTTTTGGGCAGGACGATGCTACCGAATGTAGCTCGATGGTTCGTGCTAGGTGCACGAGAGACGATGGACAATTTTATACAGGTTCTGGCCGCTTAGAGAGGCGTAATACCCTACTTCCTGGTGTGGATCTTTTATGCGGTGGGTTACAGGGAAGTTCTCTAGTATTAAGGATGATAGAGACTTGAGTATATGGCTAGAGTGACTTGTTCTTCGATGGGGTGCCCCTAGGCCTTATATACTTGACCGTGGGGCGTTACATGCGGGTATGATAACCACGTGTTCCTAAGTAATAGTGAACCGGCTGAACTTATCTTCCTACTATCTTGCCAACTTATCCTCGTTTAGTTCCGATGTTTGAGGGCGCCGCGCGGGAGAATCGAATCAATACTGGGGATAATGCTTAAACCCAGTGATCCGCCTGGGCTTGAGTCTATCCAATCTCGCGTCGATCCATTCTACCAGTGGTTCTTCCCCTGGCCCATGAAGGGATGGCCTTGCGAAGTAATGGGCCCAAAGCCTTTCGCGAGGCCCTCTAGCCTTCTAGTGGACCCGGGGGATATCTGTCCCCCACAAGCCCCCAGTCTTTGAGTCGATTTTGAAGTAATTGACCCAAAGATTATAGGTCCAGCTTGCGGTTTTGATTTTAGGTAGTGGATGCTCTGAAAGCACACCTTCCAAATTGTTGTTTCTGAACTCTAATCATCCCAGTAAAAACAAGCTTCTATTACCCTTCTTCAGATATTCCAACAATCTTCGCTTTGTACTTCAGAAACCAGTGCTCGATTACCGGCTTATGCTTTAGATATTAGCATTTTGTCCGTAGGGGTTGAGGATCTATTGGGTGCACCGAAGGTGCACCCAATGGGTGTAGCCCCCGAGCTTTGAGTGGATTACTAAAAATAATCCACTCAAAGGTCTTCATCTTGTGCTTTTCAGGAATCATTGGTTGATCTTCGTCTTGTGCCTTAGAAATAAGCTTTTCGTCGTTGATCCATGCTTTAGAGATCAGCACTCTGTCTTTAGGGGTTGAGGATTCATTGGGTGCACTAGAGGTGCACCCAATGGGTGTAGCCCCCGAGCTTTGAGTGGATTACTGAAAATAATCCACTCAAAGGTCTTCATCTCATGCTTTCAGAAGTTATTATCTTATCTTCGTCTCATGCTTTAGAACTCAGCATTATATCATCAGCTTATGCTTTAGAGGTCAGCATGCTGCCTTCATTTTCTATCTTTAGAGAATATCAGCGTGATCTGCCCATGTCCTGTTGGGTTCGAAATTTATTTGATCGGCGACAGATTGGACGTTTGGTAGATGACTCTTGGTTGGTCTTAATTTTGCTTGGTGCTTTAATGCTTCTGTTGATTAGACTTGTACTTTTAGTAGCTATATTTGGCTTTCCTCCGATCTCCATCGATATCTTTCTTCTATCTTGATACATTCATTGCGTATACTGTATGGATGTGACTGCTTGGGAAAATCTATTGAAAATTCCTGGATGTCCCCTCCCCAATGGGTGTAACCAAGGGACAGCTTGGTACGCTGAGCATTTAGCAAACTGCCCTTGAGTAGTAACTTGACGTGACCGTGGGGTGTAATCATATCGTCCATGAAGTTGACCTCAGTCCAAATGGTGTCGTGTTATGTGAAACGATGTTTGCCACCTGACTTGTTTCCAGACGATTTGAATTGCTTATTGAATACTTGCGACTGTTTGGTGACCATGGTAGGAGATGAGCGGTTACCTCCAGCCTCTATAAATAGACTTCTTGCCTCGCTGGTGTCTTCACACGTCTCCTGGCCATTTGTTGCTTATTTCTCCACTTCTCTCTTCTCTTCCAACCGGCCATGGGCAAGAACAAGAAAGGTGGAAGTTCGTCGCACCACTCCGGCGACAAACAAAAGCGCGAGCCAAGTCCTCCCTCGAAGGACTTCGGTGACTCCGAGTACTCGGAGGAGGAGTTCTCCTCCGAGTCTGAGGGGTCACCGGTCTACGCCTCTCCCCCGGTGTCGTCCGATGACTCGGACGATTCCCAGGGGATCGCCGCCGAGGTGTGGACGTACATCTGGGCCGTCGAGCACTCCGGGCTCGAGGGCTCGGATGAGTCGGAGGTCTCCTCGGACGAGGAGAACTCCTCCGACTCGTCCGAGGAGGAGAGTGGCGGTGACAGCAACGACGAGGGCGATGGCGGCGACGGAGGTGACGGCGACGGCAAGGGCGACGACAGCGGCGACAAGGGCGGCAGCGGCAAAGCGCCACTGGTTTAAATATCAGTATAGATAAGTAGTAATAGGAGTAGTATTAGTAGTAGTAGAATAATGTAGTAGTAGTTAATAGTATAGTGTAGTGTAAGTAGTGTAGTGATGTAGTATAAGGTAATGTAATGTATTGTAGGATGAAGTAATGTAGTAAGAAAGGGAAGAAAGGTCGACTCATAATGAGTCGGTCTTTAAGTTTATGGAAAAACTTCCCTCTTCCATATATTGAAGAAAATTTCAGCTTGTTCTGGGCGTCCTTTCGCTTTTCCATCATTCTTCTTTTATAGTCAATCGATAATTTGTCTTCATGCCTAGCACTGCTGGTGTTCTTAGATATAACGCCCGAGTAACGAATAGTAATTGCTGAGTCGTATTTGGTTCTGCTGGCATTTACTTAGAGAAAACGACCGAGTTATGATAGACACTGCCAGCATCCTTTTAGAAGTAACTGCTGAGTGGTGCTTGATGACGTTAGCGTTTCAGAGATAACAGCCGAGTTACGCTGGGCCACATCGGTGTTTTAGAGGTAACTGTAGAGTTAGGACATACACTGGCGACGCTTTAGAAGTAACAGCCGAGTGGTACTTGATGCTATTGGTGTTTTAGAGGCAACAACCGAGATACGCTAGACCATGTCAGCGTTTTAGAGGTAACAACCGAGTGGTGCTTGATGCTGTCGGCGTTTTAGAGGCAACAGCCGAGTTACGCTAGACCACGTCGGCGTTTTAGAGGTAACAACCGAGTTATGTCGGAAATCTTGTTTTCCGAGTGATGACTAGGCACTTTTTAGAAACGGTGCCCAACCCGGGAAAACCCCATTTATATCACGTCGCTGCACGCCTCTGAGTTCTGAGCCCTAACTTCATATTTCCGCCTCAAGCCACTCCTATGCTTCCCACTGATTTTGCTTCTGTTCAATCCGCCGACGAGATTGCGATGGCACCCAAGCGGAAGAACCAAAATTTTGTTACAGCAGTCATTCCTCCCATCGACCCCAACAGCCAGTTACCGTTCGCAGGTAACCATATGTCTGTTGTTTCGGAATCAGATCTCCTCTGCCTTGTCGATGTTGGAGTTCTTCCTCCGAAGGAGCTTTGTTCTTGGCAGATTTGCCATGGAGTCACTGTTCCAACAGAAGATACCCACGAGTCTGTTATTTACGTTCCTTTTCTCATCTGTGGCCTTGCTCTTCCCATTTCTCCCTTCTTTCGTGGTCTCCTTGACTTTTACAATCTAAACCTGACCCATCTAAATCCCAATTCCATCTTGCAAATTTCTATCTTTGTACATCTATGTGAGTCCTACCTCAGAATTCTTCCTCACTTCGGATTGTGGAAGTATTTGTATCACTGTCGACCTGGGATGGCTGGGGGCAGCACCAGCTCGTGGGTGGTGCAAGTCTGGAGATGCGCCGTAGAAGGAAACAGAATACCTTGACATTCCCCTCAAGGGCAGCATTAAAGGGTGGCGCCTTGAGTGGTTTATTGTGGAAAACCACGACAAGTCACTCCCCCTCGGGCGGGGAGACAACCAGATGTGCGCACTCCGAGTTGGGTTGAGTCTCCTACTGCCTTGGAGGTAACAGAAGCTAGGGTTCTGCTTGCTGAAATCTATCTGCTGAAGGAGAGAGGTTTAACCGCCGAAGCTATGGTTGCTGATTTTGTCTTTAAGAATATCCAGCCCTTGAAGGACAGAGCACACCCAGCTTATTTGTACAGTGGTGTTACCGACTCGACTCGGGTTACCAATAAGAGAATTCCTACTGAGGATCTGGTGAGCCGACTAGACATGATCCTAAGAGGCAAAGTGTCAAATGCTGGTGCTTCTGTTGCTTACTCTGCTTGGAATCTGCCACCTCCTAAGTCCTTTTTCAATTTCATGTCCAATCCTCCTGCTGGTGATAGTGGTCTGGGTCTTAGAGTACGACCCTCTCCTGAAGATATTGAGGCCCTGGTTGCTTCTCTTTGTGATCTTCCCAATGATGAGAGGCAAGTTTATTTTGAGATGCCAGCTAGTCCGGATGATGCAGAAATAGATGTTGTGCTTGATATGTTGGCTAGAGAATCTGCTGACTTGGCTCCTACTGAAACAATGCCTATTATGGTTATACCAGAGCTTGACAGAACAATGGGCATCCAAAAGCCTGAGGGTATTCGCCCAAAGCGTCCTCGCCAAGTCTGTCGCCCAACTGCGCCTATTGAGAAGAAGAAGAAGAAAAGACGGCTTCGGCGACTGTCATGCTTGGACCAGGATGCTGGCCCTTCTGCTCCTGTTTGTGAAGAAGTACCAGCAGAGGTCTTTACTGAGGTTGATCCCAATGGTGGTGTACCAGTTGAAGCTGACCCCAATGGGTGTAACCTTGTTGAAGCTGAACCCAATGGGTGTAACCTTGCACCAGCTAAACCCAATAGGTGTGACCTTGTTGAAGCTGACCTCAATGGGTGTAACCACGCAGAAGCTGAACCCAATGGGTGTGATTGTGCACCAGTTGTTGTTCGTATTTTTGACGAGGATGAGGAAGAGGAAGAAGAAATTCCACTAATTCGTAAGAATAGCTGTCGTTACAGAGGTAGTAGGGGGATAGCGATATTCCTTCTCTAGCTCTGCCTGCTCTTGTTAGCCTTCAAGAACTATCCATAACAGATTTTGATCAGGCCCTTGAGGACGACATTCCTGAAGATATGCTGTCGGAACCGACTGAAGGTGATAT
Organism: Zea luxurians; assembly: GCA_029449295.1. NCBI lineage: Eukaryota > Viridiplantae > Streptophyta > Magnoliopsida > Poales > Poaceae > Zea > Zea luxurians. The sequence goes on along the minus strand of JAOPSE010000052.1, from coordinate 14,378,041 downwards.
GATGGATGTTTGCTCTGACATTACAGGCGTGGGATTAGAGGTATCCTAGGCAGTATCTCGTGCATCGTCGACTTTGGAAGGCAGTCTTTGGTGTCAAGTGGTTGGTCAGGATTGCCCAATTCCCATGGAGGTGACTGAGGATCCTTCAGCCTTAGAGGTGGCTGTTGCAGAAAACCCAACCCTCAAGGATGGTGCTGGTGGTTACCCAGCCCCCGAGGGTGTTGCCGGTAATGATCCGGCTCGGGTGGGTAGCGCAAGCTGTAACCCAGCCCCCGAGGGTGTTGCTATTAATGATCCGGCTCGGATGGGTAGCGCAAGCTGCAACCCAGCCCCCGAGGGTGTTGCCGGTAGTGATCCGGCTCTAGCGGGTAGCGCGAGCTGCAACCCAGCCCCCGAGGGTGTCCAAGTGAGCTCTCCTTCCCACACCTCCATGGACATCCACGTCGGATCGTCTCCACCATGATCTGATGGAGTGATAGCGATGCATGCTTCTTTAACTTTGGGCGAGGGAGTCGCCTTGGAGGTCGGCGAGCGGGATGCCAGAATTCTGATATCTGCTAGTGGGGCTGAATCAACCCCCAACGATGCACTTCAGATTGTTCTAGTTGATCTTCCTTCACCGAGCTACAACGCAGCTTCTCATGACTTGGGATTATCCTCATTCTTTTCTAATCTCCAGGTAACTTAGCTCTTTTCGTTCTGTCGCTCCTCCTGGTAAATCATTTTCTCTGTACTCATTTGTCTTTAATAACAGGCTTTGGTTGACGGGATGTCCGTCCAACTAAGATCACATGGTGCCACTATCCCAGAAGGAGCTCTGTCTCTAACACAGTGGAATCCATTGCTGCTTCAGAAATAGATAGCTGATTTGAAAGCGTCAAGTGCTAGTTGGTAACTTTGTTTCTTCCTTGGTTGATTGATCAACTTGTTTTCAACCGTGTATCCTTCTTCGACTGCTTTTGTCAGATATGGCCCGGTGATATTCTAAGCTTGAGGAGAAGCATCTTCAACATCAAGCCGACTCAACCCGACGGTACTCTAAGCTTGAGGAGAAGTACTCCCAAGGTCAGACTGACCTGGCTCGGGTGTCTACTTCTTTGGATGATGCACATTCTTTGAATTCTTCTCTCAATGCTCAGCTTGACTCTGAAAGGGTGGCTCACGAGGTAAACTTACTTAACTAGCTCCATTGTGCTTACTGTTTACTAGATGCTTGAGAGTTGACTCTTGTTTGTAGGAGGAGAGACGAGCGCTTGCAGCTTCTCGTGACAATCTGGACAGGTTGTATCGTGATGCCAGCAATTCCTTAACCATCTTGGAGAGAAGCCATTGTTTTACTATGTCAGATCTGGATCATCATCGCAGCAAACTGCAAGTGTCCCAAGATGAGGTCCTGCGGCTTAGACAACTGGTGCAAGCAAGGACTCCATCGTTAAGGACCTGCATTCCTCCAAGAAGTCAGTTACCCAGGAGCTAGAGCCCGCTCGACTGGCTACCAAAGCTGCAGAGGACAACTGCACCATTCTGAAAGCTCAGCGCGACATGGCTATGGATAAGGCCATTCGCGTGTGGCGGATCCTGATGAGAATTCCTGGTGTGATGGTTCCTGATGATATAGTTGCCGATGTCAAGGCTGCTCCTGACGCCTCGAGTCGCCCTTCTTCTTGAGTTGCTCCTGAGAAAGACATTACCAAATAGAGATGTTTCGCAGTAGTGATGTATTTAGAGGATACTGAATGCATTCATGAACTTATGTGTGCGTGATCAGTGTGCTCAGATACTTGATGGATAGGGTACTAGAATGTGTTCTCGGTGCTAAAAACTATAACATTTTGTTTCTATTGTTAGAATTCAACAGTCGTCATGAATGATTGCAGAAGTAAGTGCAGCATGCTGGTTTTGGAGTCCTTGCCGATTGATCAGCTGGTAGGGCATAGAGGTTGCCCTATGATGAGTAGTTGTGAGCATGTTGCACTGTCTTAAGTCATTGCCGACTTAAGCCGATTGCTCTGTTAGTAGGGTATAGTGGTCACCCTAAGTCGAGTAAGCACGAGCATGTTGCATCGTCTTAAGTCATTGCCGACTTAAGCCGATCGCTCCGTTAGTAGGGTATAGTGGTCACCCTAAGTCGAGTAAGTGCGAGCAAGTTGCATCGTCTTAAGTCATTGCTGACTTAAGTTGATTGCTCCGTTGGTAGGGTATAGTGGTCACCCTAAGTCGAGTAAGCGCGAGCATGTTGCACCGTCTTAAGTCATTGCCGACTTAAGCCGATTGCTCTGTTAGTAGGGTATAGTGGTCACCCTAAGTTGAGTAAGTGCGAGCATGTTGCACCATCTTAAGTCATTACCGACTTAAGACGATTGCTCTGTTAGTAGGGTATAGTGGTCACCCTAAGTCGAGTAAGAGCGAGCATGTTGCACAGTCTTAAGTCATTGCCGACTTAAGCCGATTGCTCCATTAGTAGGGTATAGTGGTCACCCTAACTCGAGTAAGCGGGGGCAAGTTGCATCGTCTTAAGTCATTACCGACTTAAGCCGATTTCTCCGTTAGTAGGGTATAGTGGTCACCCTTAGTTGAGTAAATGCGTTGATTCCAAGTTTAATCAAGTCGAAATCAACAGACAACTAATAGTTTGAATGCCTTTGAGAGTGAAATCTTTTATTGATGACATATTTTCCAATTATAGAGTACAACGTTGCTCCGATAGCCCTTGCTAAGGGTAAAACTTCCTGAGGTGCTCTATATTCCATGAATTCCCCACTTCCGTGCCATCCATTTGAGTAAGCCGATATGATCCTGGCCAAGTGACCTCCGACACCATGAATGGCCCTTTCCATAGCGGCGATAATTTGTGCCGTCCTTCTCCTGTTAGAATTCGGCGAAGGACCAAGTCTCCCACTACGAAGGATCAATGTCGTATGGTCTTATCATGATAGTGCCTCAAGGTCTACTGGTATCTAGCTGATTGAATTACTGTATTCAATCGCTCTTCTTCCAGTACGTCAATATCTTCTAGCCTGGTAGCTTCTGCTTCAGCTATGCTTTCGAAGACCAGCCTTGGTGCCCCAAACCTGAGGTCGGCAGGTAGCACTGCCTCCGAACCATAGACCATGAAGAAAGGGGTGTTTCCATGCAGAGCTCGATTGGGTTGAGTTCTTAGGCTCCAAACCACATAAGGTAATTCTCTGATCCACTTCCCTGTGAACTTTTCATTCTTGTCGAAGACTTTCTTCCTAAGTGCTTCCAGTATCATTCCATTAGCTCTTTCCACCTGACCATTAGCTCTTGGATGTGCCACTGACGCATATTTAATCTGGATGCTCCATTGTTCGTAGAAATCAAAGAATTCAGAGCTGGTGAAATTGGATCCTAGGTCAGTAATGATGCTATTTGGTATCCCAAACCTGAATATTTTATCTTGTATGAATTGCACTGCCTTGGCTGAAGTTAGAGAAGCAATGGGTTTGTATTCTATCCATTTGGTGAATTTGTCAATGGCGATCAACACGTGAGTGTAGCCTCCCTAAGCTTTCTTGAAGGGTCCAATCATGTCCAGTCCCCAGCACGCAAATGGCCATGTTACGGGTATGGTCTGCAGTTGCTGTGCTGGTAAATGTTGTTGCTTTAATAAGAATTGGCAAGCTTCACATCGCTGGACTAATTTGGCTGCATCACTCTTTGCCGTCGGCCAGTAGAAACCAGACCTGAAGACTTTCTCGATCATAGTTCTGGATGCTGCGTGTATTCCGCACTGTCCGGCGTGAATCTCATCTAGCAGTTGTCTCCCAGTAATTGAGGAAATGCACTTCATGAGGACTCCTATTGCACCCCTTCTGTATAATGCATCCCCTATGAGGTTGTAGTGGGCCGACTGTCTTGCGAGGCGTTCCGCTACGACTTTATCATCCGGTTCTTCTTCATTCTTTATATACCTGATAATAGGGCCCCTCTAGTCATTAGAATCTGACTCTAGCTGGCTCAAAGCATTGCACTCTTCTGCCTGATCTAAGGAAATGCTTGGGCGTGGCACCTCCTGGAAGAAAACTCCAGGTGGGACCTGAGCTCGACTGGATCCTAGTTTCGACAACGCGTCTGCTGCTGCATTGCGATCTCTTTCCACATGATGAAATTCCAGCCCTTCGAATTTGTCTTCCAGTTTTTGGACGGCTGTAAAGTACTTGCCCATGGAATCATTCGAGTAATCCCAGTCTTTATTTATCTGACTTATGACCACTAGTGAATCTCCGTATACCATCAACCTCTTAATGTCTAGTAATATGGCAATGTTCAATCCGTGGATCAGAGCTTTATATTCTGCTGCATTATTTGATGCTGAGAATAACAACTGAAGAGCATATTTGAGTTGTTCACCTCTAGGGGCAATGAAGAGGATCCCTGCGCCTGCTCCCTGCAGTTTTAGCGAGCCATCGAAATACATCCGCCATACTTCTGCAGCCTCCGGGTTATCTGGTACTTGTTGCTCGGTCCATTCTGATACGAAGTCAACTAGCGCTTGAGTCTTTATTGCAGTGTGAGGCCGAAACTCAATGTCGTGAGCTCCCAGCTCGTAGGCCCACTTGGCTATTCTTCCAATGGCTTCTTTGTTGTGAAGAATGTCCCCTATCGGAAACCCGGTGACTACTATGACTTTGTGGTCGTCAAAGTAGTGACGGAGCTTGCGAGCAGTTAGAAGTACTGCGCACAATAGTTTTTGAACTTGAGGATACTTCTTTTTAGAAGGTCCTAGAACTTCACTGATGAAATAGACGGGGTGCTGTATTGGATATGCGTGTCCTTCCTCTGCCCGCTCGACTACTAACGTGGTGCTTACCATGTGAGTCGTGCAGGAGATGTATAACAGCAGATCTTCCGTCGGTTGATCCGGCATGGCTCGGCGTGGCGGCTTTAGCACTGGTGGCGTGGTCAAGAACTTCTTCAGTGCATCAAGAGCTTCCTGAGCTTCTGAGGTCCACTGGAACTTGTCCACCTTCTTGAGCAATTTGTAGAATGATAGGCCTTTTTCTCCTAACCTTGATATGAACCTGCTTAAAGCCGACATGCATCCAGTAAGCCTTTGTACTTTCTTTTGTGATCGTGGTGCTTCCATCCTCATGATAGCCTCGATTTTCTTCGGGTTAGCTTCAATTCCTCGGTGGCTGACAATAAATCCGAGCAACTTCCCTGCTGGCACTCCAAAGACACATTTTTCTGGATTGAGCTTCCACCGGTATCGCCTTAGGCTATTGAAGACCAGCTGCAGATCCTCAATGAAGTTTTCTGAGTTTTCTATTTTAATCACCACATCATCAACATAAGCTTCTACCCGCTTGCCCCAGTGATCGGCTAAGCACATCTGAATAGCTCTCTGGTAAGTCACTCCAGCGTTCTTGAGGCCAAACGACATGGAGGTATAGCAGAAAGCTCCAAACGGGGTAATGAATGCGGTTTTTTCCTCGTCTTCTTTTGCCAGGCTGATCTAATGGTATCTAGAGTAGCAATCCAGGAAGGACAACATAGAACATCCGGCTGTTGAATCTACCACCTGATCTATTCTGGGAAGTCTGAAGGGATCCTTCGGACAATGTTTGTTGAGGTCTGTATAGTCGACGCACATGCACCAATCCACTTTATTCTTTTTGAGTACAAGAACAGGATTTGCTAACCACTCAGGATGCAGTACTTCTCTAATGAATCCTACCACGACTAAGCGAGCTAGCTCGGCACGAATATCTTCTCTCTTGTCAGGTGTGAAACGACACAACTTTTGTCGGATTGGCCTCATCTGGGGATAGACCTTTAGTTTGTGCTCGGCCAGTTCTCTCGGGACTCCTGGCATATCCGCAGGTTGCCATGCGAATACGTCTTGGTTATCTTGCAGAAACTGGACGAGCGTGCCTTCCTATTTGTCATCCAGGCTGGAGCTGATGATGGCAGTCTTGCATTCGTCAGCGAACCCGAGGTTGATTCTCTTTGTTTCCTCAGTCGGCCACATAGAGGTCACAACTTGAGCTTCATTCGCAGGTATCGCAAGGTCTTCCTCAGGCTTCGGAGGAAGTCGTTGGTGGTTTGGTGGTGAGGGCCGCTTGAATGGCCACTCGGAAGCATTTTGCGGTGCCTTGGAAGTCAGCGCGCACGGTGATGATTCCTTGCGGTCCTAGCATCTTCAATATCATGTATGAATAGTGCAGAATGGCCATGAATTTCGCCAATCCCGGCCCGTCGATGATGGTGTTGTATCCGCAATCGAAGCTTGCTACTTCGAACCTCAGGAACTCGGTTCTATAGTTTTTCGGAGTTCCGAAGGTGACCGACATGTAGATGTGTCCGAGTGGATATTCTCCTTCAGTCGGCACAATGCCGAAGAAAGGAGTGTCTGACTCGTGGAGCTCTTTGAGTGCAACTCTCAAGCCTAATAGTGTACTTTGATGCTGCTTCCCCCATCCACAAACACCTTTTTTACCCTGCTTTCTCGCATCACCGAATCGACGAGGAGCGTATACTTTCCCGGATGATCAAAGTTGAGCCATTGATCCGCTCGAGTGAAGGTGATCGGGTGCTCGAACCATCGATACGGGACAGGAGCACTGGTGGCCGCCATCAGTATCTGACGATTGTTGAGCTTCTGCTGCCTTTTGTTCTCTTGTGACCCGTGTCCACCGAAGATGACATTGACCTCTCCATCGACGCGCGGGAAAGCTCACCTCCTCCCCCTTCCTGCTGCTGAGGTTGTCGAGGTTCTCCGGGTCCTCCTCGTGGTGGGGGAGGTGGTAGAGGTTGGAAGGGCCAGCCATTCCCAATGGAGTGCTTGAAATCTCTATAGTCCCGAAGAGTATGGCGCATATCCTTGTGGTACGGGCACTAGTCATCGAGGATGTCGTCCAATGTTCATTCGCCTCCGCGAGGTGCCCCTCGGGCATGAGAGACGGGTGGTCCAGCGGCATGGACTTCTTCACGAGGCCTCTTCTCCCAGCGCTTGTTGGTTTGCTGGTTTGTATCACGTCGTGGTGTGGACGGAGCAGGCTTCATTCCTCCAATGAGGTCTTGGGCATGCTCATCGGTGGTGATGTAGAGGTCCGCCTCCCTGAACAGCTGTTCGGAAGTGGTCGGCGCTTTTTGTAGTATGGCTCGGACGAAAGCCGGGTCATTAGATCCTTGGTAGAAGTCCTCAATCACTACTACTTCCACAACTTCGGGAATAGGATTTCTCATGGTCTGAAATATTTTGAGGTATGACCGAAGAGTCTCATCCCCTCAGCGCCTGATGGATTTGAGGTCCCATGGCTGCGCTGGCTTATCGGAGAGGGATTGGAAGTTGGCGATAAAATGCCGACTGAAGTCGCTCCAATCGTCGATGCAGTGTCGGGGTAGGTGTCGTAGCCATTGCAGCGCATCTTGTCCAAGAACGATGGGCAAGTACGCAGTCATCACATCTTTAGTTGCCACAGCGGCCCGGGCAGCGGTGGTATAGACGGCCAGCTAGCCTCCCGGGTCTTGCTTAGGCTCGTACTTGTCGACGTTGGAGACCTTGAAGTTTGGGGGCCACTGAATGGCCCTGAGATGCGAAGTGAGCGCTGATACTCCACACGTGTCCTCCTATCGACGATTGTGGTGTCGGTCCCAGGGAGGGGAGTTGACGACGTGCTGCCTCGACTGTCCCCGGGTTGTGCCGCCGGTTGAAGCCGTGACCGACTCAACCCTAGTGGCTTGACTTCGTGCAGGGACGCCATGATCCCGATCATACTCTTCTTGGCGACGGATCTCGTTCTCATGTTGTTGTTCGCACGAAGCATTGATTGAACTCTGCGCGTCCCTCCGACTATTGATGGCGTATCGTAGATCGCTCGGAGGATGAGCGAGAGGCAGAAGGTGATTAGCTGCCCGAGTGAGCAGCCACTGATATCCCTCGGCGTCTAGAGTCCGGGGGAGGCCATCGGCTATCCGGGCCAACACTCCACCAACCTCGCTCGGTGTGTTCATGGCTCGGGCGAAGTCGGGGTTCAGGTTTTGTCCGAAGAGAGGGTTCTCTCGACGCTGTCTCGCCTCCTGCTTGGCTTGCTCTTGAGCTTGCCGACGGTCACGTCGGCGGGAATTCCTCCTTTCCCTGAAGACTCGCTCGTCAGGAGTTTCTCCCACCTCCGAGATCTCGTCTTGGGAGACAGGTTGTGCCGGGTCTCGTTCTCTGGCTTCATGATATCGCTGAGCGTTCCGGCGTTGGTTCCTCCGTCGATGAGCTTCTCGCTGAGGAGGTTCTTCCCCAGGCATGGTTGGCTCGTCGTCGGAGATGGGAGACGATTCCACTCTTCCCCCGATGAAGAGGACGTTGGGGTAGAATGGAGTTGTCATGACGACAAGCTTCTCTCTGTTCTCCTTTGAGGGCAGAGGTGCCAGAAGAGCAGCTTGATGGGTCTTTATCTCATTTGCTCCCTTTTTCCTTGCAATCCGTGTCCATTTTTCCATGGATGAGGTGGACAACGGGGTTTTCCGGGTAAGCGAACTCTCTGCTCCTGACTTGCAGGAGGTAATCTTTGCCCGGAGCACTGGAGGTTGCGCTATGTCCTGCTTCATTCTGGCTCTCTCAGAGATTTTCGAGGAAGGCTTCTTCTTCGGTAGATCCACTATACGATGCTGAATTCCCTCTTCGTCTGCCACGGACGAGATAGTTCTGAAGCAGAACATGGATCCGGGGCGGAGAGTGATCTTGTGCTGGAAAATGATGGCCATTAAGCTAGCTTAGATCGGCGACACACCCCCTACCTGACGCACCAGCTGTCGGTGTTTGGGACCCGACCACGCACCCGGGGTTACCCCTCGAGGTGCTTTTGGGTAGGACAATGTTACCGACTGTAGCTCGATGGTTCGTGCTAGGTGCACAAGAGACGATGGACAATTTTATACAGGTTCGGGCCGCTTAGAGAGGCGTAATACCCTACTTCCTGGTGTGAATCTTTTATGTGGTGGGTTATAGGGAAGTTCTCTAGTATTAAGGATGATAGAGACATGAGTAGATGGCTAATGAGTGACTTGTTCTTTGATGGGGTGCCCCTAGGCCTTATATACTTGACCGTGGGGCGTTACATGTGGGTATGATAACCACGTGTTCCTAAGTAATAGTGAACCGGCTGAACTTATCTTCCTACTATCTTGCCAACTTATCCTCGTTTAGTTCCGATGTTTGAGGGCGCCGCGCGGGAGAATCGAATCAATACTGGGGATAATGCTTAAACCCAGTGATCCGCCTAGGCTTGAGTCTATTCAATCTCGCGTCGATCCATTCTACCAGTGGTTCTTACCCTGGCCCACGAAGGGATGGCCTTGCGAAGTAATGGGCCCAAAGCTTTTCGTGAGGCCCTCTAGCCTTCTAGTGGACCCAGGGGATTTCTGTCCCCCACACCTACCAAATGGAGATCCAACGGCTCCTAGCTACCTTGGGGCTATAAAAGGGACCCCTAGGCGCATGGAGTAGTACACCAAGCCTCCATTGAACATCCTAAGACGCCTAGACTCCGCAAGCATGCATCCAGATCATTGTGTTTGAGATTTGAGCACTTGTTGAGTTGTGAACTCGCTGCGCTGTGTTTGTGTGCTCATTTCTTGACTTGTGTGCGTATCAATGTGGTGACTCTAGCTCTTGCGTGTGTTTCTATTCCTTCCCTTACTCTTGCGGTTTTTATTATGATCAATATTGTAAGGGTGAGAGGCTCCAACTTGTGAAGATTCCTCACAAAGGGAACATCTGCTATAAGGAAGAAAACCGTGGTATTCAAGTGGATCATTGGATCGCTTGAAAGGGGTTGAGTGCAACCCTCGTCCATTGGGACGCCACAACATGGAAGTAGGCATGTGTTCTACTTGGCCAAACCACGGGATAAAATCGATGTGTCATCTGTTGTTATTCGTGTGCGATTCTCTCTACTTCTACTCACTTGATAATTGCTCTAAGTTTAATACTCACCTTGTGAAGAGCAATTAAGTGAAGAGAGACATAGCACCTTGGTTTTGATTCCACTAACATTTCTTAAACCAAGTTTGTGCCATTTAGTGTTGGTTTTTATAGGATCACATATTCACCCCCCTCTAGGTGCTCTCAATTGGTATTAGAGTCGTACTCTTCATTTAGGGACTAACCGCCTGAAGAGATGGATCCTAAATGTAAGGGGATGGTGATCAACGACAAGGAGAAGGGGACCCTCTACATCGACGAGCCAAAAGACGACAAGCCCACTGACTCATGCTCAAGTCATAAGAAGAGGGATGGGAAGAAGAAGAGGCGCATAAAGAAGATCATCTACTATGACAACAATGCCTTCTCCTCTTCACCAAGGGACGACGACGACGAAGGTTCTTCGTCGAAAAAGAAAACGGTTAATCAAAACTATTCTTTTGATTACTCTCGCATCCCTTATAATTCAAATGCCCATTTACTATCTATTCCACTTGGAAAACCCTCACACATTGATGGAGAGGACTATTCATTTTGGAGTCATAAAATGTGCAGTCACTTATTTTCCCTCCATCCTAGTATTTGGGAAATTGTTGAAAATGGAATGCATTTCAATAGTACTAACAATCATGTATTTATCAATGAACAAATACATAAAAATGCCCAAGCTACTATTGTGCTATTAGCATCTCTATGCAGGGATGAATACAACAAAGTGAGCGACTTGGACAATGCCAAGCAAATATGGGATACCCTCAAGATCTCTCACGAGGGCAATGACGCCACCATGATTACCAAGATGGAACTGGTGGAAGGCGAGCTGGGGAGGTTCACCATGATAAGGGGAGAAGAGCCAACTCAAACTTACAATAGGCTCCAGACCCTGGTCAACAAAATTCGAAGCTATGGAAGTACAAGATGAACAGATCATGACGTCGTTCAACTCATGCTAAGGTCATTTACCGTTATTGATCCTCATCTTATAAATCTTATTCGTGAGAACCCCAGGTACACTAGGATGACGCCCGAGGAAATTCTCAAAAAATTCGTGAGCCGGCGCATGGTGGTGAAGGAAGCAAGGTATGTAGACGATGCCGCAAACGGATCGCTTCCTCTCTACGAGCCGTAGCCCATTGCTCTAAAAGCAACAAATAGTAAGGAGGTGCTACCTAGAAAGGTAGCACAAGTGGAGGCTGCCGGGCTCAATGAGGATGAAATGGCGCTTATAATCAAGCGCTTCAAGACCGCCTTGAAGGGACGCAAGGAGTACCCCAACAAGAACAAATCAAGGGGAAAGCGATCCTGCTTCAAGTGCAGTAAGTCTGGTCATTTCATAGCACAATGTCCCGAAAATGACAATGACCAGGCACAAGAAAAGAAAGGGAAAAAGGAAAGGAAGAAGAACTACAGGAAGGCAAAGGGCGAGGCGCACATTGAAAAAGAATGGGACTCCGACTGTTCTTCATCCGACTCCGATGATGAAGGACTAGCTTCCTCGGCCTTCAACAAATCCTTCCTCTTCCCCAACAAACGCCACACGTGCCTTATAGCTAAGGAGAAGAAGGTACGTATACGAGATACACCTAAGTACACTTCTTCTAGCGATGAGGAATCTTCTGGCGATGAAGTAGATTATAGTGATTTATTTAAAGGATTAGATAGATCTAAGGTAGATAAAATAAATGAATTGATTGATGCTCTTAATGAAAAGGATAGGTTGCTAGAAAAGCAAGAAGATATTCTGTATGACGAACATGCTAAATTTATTGATGTTCAAAAATCTCTTGCTCTAGAAATTAAGAAAAATGAACTATTGTCTTCTGAGCTGTCTGCTTGCAATGATTCTATCTCTAAGCTTAAGAATCTAAACGATGATTTAAATGCTAAGTTAGAAGAAGTAAATTTTGCTAGTTCATCTATAGAGCATGTTGTTATCTGCAATAGATGTAAAGATTTTAATATTGATGCTTGCAATGAACATGCTTCTACCATTCTTAAGTTAAACAATGATATTGCAAGTCTTAATGCTCAACTTAAGACTTGCAAGGATAATTATGAGAAACTAAAATTTGCTAGGGATGCCTACGCCATTGGTAGACACCCCTCTATTAAGGATGGACTTGGTTTCCAAAAGGAGACCAAGAACTTAACAAGCCAAAGGACTTCCAGTCTCAACAAAGGGAAAGGGAAGGCTCCTATGGCTACTAGCTCTCAAAAGAACTATGCCTATCTTTATGATAAAAAGTTACTAATATTGCTTATCATGATAGGTGTCATAATCATGTTGTTTTTCCTGTATGTCATGATGTTGCATTTAGTTCTCATGACATGTTTGCATCTAGCTCTTCATATGCTCATGGTAGGAACAGACCTCGGCACCATCATATTGCTTCTCATGCGCCTAGGAGAGCATCAATTGGACCAACTATGCTTTATCAAACATGTGATGCTTCATTTGTCCTTATATGCAAAAATGATAAAGTAGTTGCTAGAAGTTTGGGATCTAAGTGCAAGAGAGACAAAACTTGCATCTCGGTTCCAAAGTCTGTTGTGATTAACCTTGTAGGACCCAATAAGAGTTGGGTACCTAAAACCCAAGCTTAATTACTTTACAGGTTTATGCATCCAGGGGCTGAAGCTGGATCATTAATAGCGGATGCACAAACCACATGATGGGGGAGAAGAAAATGTTCACCTCCTACGTCAAAAACATGGATTCCCAAGACACTATCATCTTTGGAGATGGGAACCAAGGCAAGGTCAAGGGCTTAGGCAAAATTGCCATCACAACCGAGCATTCAATTTCAAACGTGTTTCTAGTAGAATCGCTCGGATACAATCTGTTGTCTATAAGCCAATTATGTCATATGGGTAATAATTGTTTATTTACAAATATTGATGTATCTGTCTTTAGAAGAAGTGATGGTTCATTAGCTTTTAAGGGTGTATTAGACAGCAAGCTCTACTTACTTGATTTCTCAAAAGAGGATGTCGATCTAGATGCATGCTTAATCCCTAAGACTAATATGGGCTGGCTCTGGCATCGCCGTCTAGCACATGTTGGGATGAAGAACCTTCATAAACTTCTAAAGGGAGAACATGTGTTAGGACTAACTGATGTCTGTTTTGAGAAAAACAGACCTTGTGCAGCGTGCCAAGCAGGGAAGCAGGTGGGAAGTACTCATCAAATCAAGAACGTGATGACAACATCAAGACCACAGAACTCCTACATATGGATCTCTTCGGGCCCGTTGCTTATCTCAGCATCGGGGGAAGTAAGTATGGTCTTGTTATTGTAGATTATTTGCCCGCTTCAATTGGGTTTTCTTTTTGCAGGATAAATCTGAAACCCAAGGAACTCTAAAGCGCCTCTTAAGGAGAGCTCAAAATGAATTTGAGCTAAAGGTGGAAAAGATAAGGAGCAATAATGGATCTGAGTTCAAGAATCTTCAAGTCAAAGAATATCTTGAGGAGGAAGGCATCAAGCACGAGTTCTCCGCTCCCTACACACCACAACAGAATGGTGTAGTAGAGAAGAAGAACAGGACGCTAATTGACATGGCAAGGACAATGCTTGGAGAGTACAAGACTCCTGAGCGGTTTGGTTAGAAGCTGTGAATACAGCCTACCATGCCATAAACCGGCTCTATCTACATCGCCTCCTCAAGAAGACATCATACGAACTTCTAACCAGTAACAAACCCAATGTTTCCTATTTTCGTGTATTTGGGAGCAAATGCTACATCTTGGTAAAGAAAGGTAGGCATTCGAAGTTTGCTCCCAAAGCTGTAGAAGGGTTTTTACTAGGTTATGACTCAAATACAAAGGCATATAGGACCTTCAACAAGTCATCAGAATTAATTGAAGTCTCTAGCAACGTTGTATTTGATGAAACTAATGGCTCTCCAAGAGAGCAAGTTGATCTTAATGATGTAGATGAGGATGAGGTTTCGATGACCGCAATGCGAACAATGGCAATAGGTGATGTGCGACCACAGGAACAACAAGAGCAAGATCAACCTTCTTCCTCTACATTGGTGCATTCCCCAACTCAAGATGAGGAACCGGTACCTCAAGATGAAGGGCTGGACCAAGGGGGAGCACATGAAGAATAGGATAAGGAGGAGGAAGTGTCACAAGTTCCTCCAACTCAAGTCTGGTCAACCATTTCAAAGAAATCATCCAGTGGATCAGATTTTGGGTGATATCAGCAAGGGACTAACCACTCGCTCATGTCTAGCTAATTTTTGTGAGCATTACTCGTTTGTTTCTTCTATTGAGCCTTTTAGAGTAGAAGAAGCATTGCAGGATCCGGACTAGGTGTTGGCCATGCATGAAGAGCTCAATAACTTCAAGAGAAATGAAATTTGAAGCCCCGTGCCACGTTCGAAGCAAAATGTTGTGGGAACCAAGTGGGTGTTCCGCAACAAGCAAGATGAACACGGTGTGGTGACAAGAAACAAGGCTCGACTTGTGGCAAAAGGTTATGCCCATGTCGCAAGTTTGGATTTTGAGGAGACTATTGCTCCTGTAGCTAGGCTAGAATCAGTTCGAATATTATTAGCCTATGCTGCTCACCATTCTTTTAAGCTGTTCCAAATGGATGTGAAGAGCGCCTTCCTAAATGGACCAATCAAGGAGGAAGTGTATGTGGAACAATCCCCTAGATTTGAGGATGACAGGTATCCCAACCACGTCTATAAGCTCTCTAAGGCGCTCTATTGACTTAAGCAAGCCCCAAGAGCATGGTATGAATGCCTTAGAGATTTCCTTATTTCTAATGCTTTCAAGGTTAGGAAAGCTGATCCTACTCTCTTTACTAAGACTTGTAATTGTGATCACTTTGTATGCCAAATATATGCCGATGACATAATATTTGGTTCTACTAATCAAAAGTCTTGTGAAGAGTTTAGCAGGGTGATGATGCAGAAATCTGAGATGTCAATGATGGGCGAGTTGAACTACTTCCTTGGATTTGAAGTGAAGCAACTCAGGGAAGGAACCTTCATCTCCTAAACGAAATATACTCAGGATTTGCTCAAGAGGTTTGGGATGAAGGATGCAAAGCCTGCAAAGACACCGATGGGAACGGACGAACATCTGGACCTCAACAAAGGAGGTAAGTCCGTTGATTAAAAGGCATACCGGTCTATGATAGGATATTTGCTTTATCTTTGTGCAAGTAGACCGAATATTATGCTAAGTGTATGCATGTGTGCTAGATTTCAATCTGACCCTAAGGAATGTCACCTTGTGGCCGTTAAGTGAATTCTTAAATATTTGGTTTCTACGCCTTGCTTCAGGATCTGGTATTCAAAGGGGTCTACCTTTGACTTACGGATACTCAGATTCTGACTATGCCAGGTGCAAGGTCGATAAGAAGAGCACATCAGGGACTTGTCAGTTTCTGAGAAGGTCTCTGGTGTCCTGGAGCTCTAAGAAACAAACTTATGTTGCCCTATCCACCGCTGAGGCAGAGTATGTTGTTGCAGGACAGTGTTGCGCGCAACTGCTTTGGATGAGGCAAACCCTCCGAGACTTTGGCTACAATCTGAGCAAAGTTCCACTCCTTTGTGATAATGAGAGTGCAATCCGCTTGGCGGATAATCCTGTTGAACACAGCCGCACTAAGCACATAGACATCCGGCATCACTTCTTGAGAGACCACCAGCAAAGGGGAGATATTGATATTTATCATATTAACACCGAGAACCAGCTAGCCGATATCTTCACCAAGCCTTTAGATGAGAAAAGGTTTTGCAGGTTGCATAGTGAGCTAAATGCCTTAGATTCGCATAACTTGGATTGATCTATAGCATACATGTGTTCTATGCCTTTGATCATGTTACTTTGAGCTTTAATGTCTTTAATTGCTTATTTTTTGTGCTCAAGTTGTACAAGTCATCCCCGGACCTCACAAGTCCCTATGCAAATGATGCACATGTTTAGGGGGAGGATGTGCTACAACTTGACTCCCTTGAGGCTAACTTGTTTGTTGAGTACTCTTGATATAGTCTCAAAGTTGCATTGAAAGGGAAAAGTGAACTTGGACAAAGAAAGGGCTTCCACTGCATTCTGGTATCAATGTATCTTCTCCTAAGTTCTTCATTGTACTCTCATTGCCTTTTTGCTCTTATTTGACATTTTGGTGAAGCAATGGGGTTAAAGGGCCAAAAGTTCACCTGTTTTGGTGCTTAATGCCAAAGGGGGAGAAACTAAGACCAAAGCAAATGGATCAACCAACCACTTGTGAATTTCAAAAATTATAGGGTTAGAATCTTTGTGTTTGATATCAAAACCCTCTTATTGCAAAAATTGTTCTCTTATGGGGGATAATTTAGATTATGGAAAAAGGGGGGAGTTTGTGGCATTTGATCAAATTTACTCTTGAAAGAATCTTTTGATTTGCCAAAACAAATGTTTTGATATAGATAGGAAAAAGAATTTGTTTTGTGAAAATAAACCAAGTGGTGGCAAAAGTGATCCAAATATGCCAAATCCTATGTGAGTTAAATTAGTCTTCAATTTGCACTATTTAGCTTCTCTTTGAAAATGTTGTTGCACGTTGAGTTGCTTTTAATGTGTTGGCATAAATCACCAAAAAGGGAGAGATTGAAAGGGAGATGTGCCCTTAGGCCATTTTTATAAATGTTTTGGTGATTAGATGCTCAACACATATTGTTTTGGTTGATATGTGCTAAATGTTAAAGAGATGCAAATCAAGAATCGAGGTATGACTCTAGCCTTAGTGAATTGTTTCTGGTACTAACATATTCCTCTAAGTGCTAGGAACCTTGTCAAATCAAATGAGATTGGATTGGAGAAGTTTGGCTAAGTTCAGTCATACTTGCACCAGCTTGTGGTGCACCGGACTGTCCGGTGTGCACCGGACAGTGTCCGGTGCCAGGCTGGCTTAGCTACAAACTTGCTGTTCTCGGGAATCGCCGAGGGCGCTGCGGCTAAAATTCACCAGACTGTCCGGTGTGCATCGGACTTTCTGGTGAGCCAACAACGCCCGCGCCAACGTTCGGCAGCGCGATCAACGGGCGACGTGTGGCCAGAGCCAACGGTCACCAGGCCGCACCAGGCTGTCCGGTGTGCAAAGTGGACTGAGGGTTCAACGGTCGACTTCGCCAAAGAAGGAAAGGCATTGTGCACTGTTCATGTCCGCTGGTGCACCGGACTGTCCGGTGCGCCAACGGACAAAAGGCAAGAATTGCCAACCAAATGGAGATCCAACGGCTCCAAGCTGCATTGGGGCTATAAAAGGGACCCCTAGACGCATGGAGTAGTACACCAAGCCTCCATTGAACATCCTAAGACGCCTAGACTCCGCAAGCACGCATCTAGATCATTGTGTTTGAGATTTGAGCACTTGTTGAGTTGTGAACTCGCTGCGCTGTGTTTGTGTGCTCATTTCTTGACTTGTGTGTGTATCACTGTGGTGACTCTAGCTCTTGCGTGTGTTTCTATTCCCTCCCTTACCCTTGCGGTTTTTATTGTGATCAATATTGTAAGGGTGAGAGGCTCCAACTTGTGGAGATTCTTAACAAAGGGAACATCTGCTATAAGAACGAAAACCGTGGTATTCAAGTGGAGCATTAGATCGCTTGAAAGGGGTTGAGTGCAACCCTCGTCCATTAGGACGCCACAACGTAGAAGTAGGCAAGTGTTCTACTTGGCCGAACCACGGGATAAAATCGTTGTGTCATCTGTTGTTATTCGTGTGTGATTCTCTTTGCTTCTACTCACTTGATAATTGCTCTAAGTTTAATACTGTCGGCGTTTCGACCCCGGGGGGTCCCTGGACCGACGAGTAAATTGTTGCTGCGTGCCCCAGCCCAGATGGGTCGGCGCGAGACGGGACACAAAGGGGGGAGAACAGCGAGGGGAAACCACGGCCTTCGTGTTGTCCTGTGCCCAGGGTAGCTGGATGCGCTTGTAGTAGGGGGTTACAAGCGTTCACGCGGGAGTGAGAGAGAGAGAGCGAGAGCCTTATGCGCCGGCCCGTTCTCCCGCGCGGCCAACCTCTTCGTACGAGAGCCCTGGACCTTCCTTTTATAGACGTAAGGAGAGGGCCCAGGTGTACAATGGGGGGGGTGTAGCAGTGTGCTAACGTGTCTAGCAGAGAGGAGCTAGAGCCCTAAGTACATGCCGTCGTGGCAGTCGGAGAGGTTTTGGCATCCTGTTCATATGACGTCATGGCTGTCGGAGGAGCGCTGGAGCTCTGCGGAAGTACAGCTGTCGGGACTGTCGGGTCCACGCTGACGTCTCCTTGCTGACATAAGAGGCTGGGAGCTACCGCCGTCATGGAGCGTGCGGGGTGTCATCATTACTTGTTTACCGGGGCGAGCCAGATGGGACGCCGGTCTTGTTCCCCGTAGCCTGAGCTAGCTAGGGGTAGGGTAATGATGGCCCTTTTGGCGACATGGCTGGTCCGAACCCGAGTTGGGGCGAGGTGGCGATTCCTCCGAGGTCGAGGCTGAGTCCGAGCCCTAGGGTCGGGCGAGGCGGAGTCCATCGTCTTCCGGAGCCGAGGCTGAGTCCGAGCCCTAGGGTCGGGCGAGGCGGAGTTCGTCGTCTTCCAGAGCCGAGGCCGAGTCCGAGCCCTGGGGTCGGGCGAGGCGGAGTTCGTCGTCTTCCGGAGCCGAGGCCGAGTCCGAGCCCTGGGGTCGGGAGAAGCGGAGTTCGTCGTCTTCCGGAGCCGAGACGAGGGCCGAGCCCTAGGGTCGGGTGAGGCGGAGTCCATCTTCCGAGGCCGAGACGGGGGCCGAGCCCTGGGGTCGGGCGAGGCGGAGCTTCCTATGTCGCTCGAGGCTGGACTTAGCCGATGTCAACCTCACTCTAGCGAGTGGCACGGCAGTCGGAGCAGGGCAGGCGGCGCTGTACTCCTGTCAGGTCGGTCAGTGGAGCGGCGAAGTGACTGTGGTAACTTCGGCCTTGTCGACTGGAGCGCGTGTCAGGATAAGATGTCAGGCGATCCTTGCATTAAATGCTCCTGCGATACGGTCGATTGGCGTGGCGATCTGGCCAAGGTTGCTTCTCTGCGAAGACTGGGCATCGGGCGAGCCGAAGGTGCGTTCATTGCTTGAGGGGGCCCTCGGGCGAGACGTGAATCCTCCGGGGTCGGCTGCCTTTGCCCGAGGCTAGGCTCGGGCGAGGCGAGATCATGTCCCTTGAGTGGACTGAGCCTTGACCTTAATCGCGCCCATCAGGCCTTTGCAGCTTTGTGCTGATGGGGGTTACCAGCTGAGATTAGGAGTCTTGGGGGTACCTCTAATTATGGTCCCCGACAAATACCCACCTTGTGAAGAGCGATTAAGTGAAGAAGTCATCTCTCTAGACATAGCACCTTGGTTTTGATTCCATTAACATTTCATAAACCAAATTTGTGCCATTTAGTGTTGATTTTTATAGGATCACCTATTCACCCCCTCTAGGTGCTCTCAAATATCAACAAGATACAAGGTTACGAAGTACGTACTGGTTTGGGGCACCGAAAGAAGGGCACGAGCAGGCGGTGCCAGTAGATGGGGTGGAGCAGGGCAGCGCCGACCGAAGAGGCGCGAGTAGGGCGGCGCGCGGCCGAGGGGGCAAGGGCGCGGCGGCGCATGGCCGAGGAGGCGAGGGCGGGGCGGCGTGAGGTGGCGAGGGGGTGCGGCGGCGTTTCCGTTTGGGGAGATCGAGCAGCTGAGCTGGGAGCCAGACGAGGCTAGGTAAATTTCATAAAAGTGTCGGTGTAGTAAAAAACCCACACTTTTAAATTAAGAGTGTCGGTACAGTAAAACCCACACTTTTACCCGTATTAAGAGTGTCGGGACCGACACTCTTAAAGTGACCGACACTCCTTCAATGTTTTCTTGTAGTGAATATTAGCTAAAGTTACCTTTACAAAACCATATACCTAGTCTCTTGGAGGTGCTCTGAGGACAGTTGTAGCCTGGCCTACTACCTTATGGTCTGTTCGATTGGTTTTAATCCATACTGACCTCTACTATTTCTACAGTGTTTTTTCTTTATTGATTACAGCTGCAGTAGTCCGAACAACTGACTTTAATATCAAGCGAACAAATGGGTTATAGTTTTCACCCTTGAAGCACATGTGGTCACTTAAAACTTTCACCGGAAAGCAAATTATAAAAGCGATGAATGAACTTTATGTTTGATGGCATATATTTTTCAAAGGTAATCATAACTAAACTTGTAGTAGCATATAACATGTCACGACGAAATTGACTCCGCATTCATAACACGTGCAACACTATTTCTTGCGCAACACTATTTTCCCAATGTAATTTCTAATTTTTAAGAGAAAATGAAATATTTTTTCTTGAAAAAACAAAAAATTCTTGAAAAAATAGGTTTTCAAACTAGTCCATAGAGTCCTGCGCTATCTCGCCGGAAACCCCGCCCGCCTTCATATACCGATGCAACCGCACCTCGCCACGCCTTGCTCGCGATCTCGCACGCAACACGGAACAAACAACTACCCCGACGGCCCGACATCACCATGGCCATCGACGTCGTGCCGGCAGCCCACGACCGTGCGGGCGGCGGCGCCACGGCTGCCTTCCCCACGATCTCCACCCTCGTGCCCGCGGCCGCCGTCTGCATCGCCGCATCCGCCTACGTCTCCACGCTGCTGTCCTACTACGCCGTGTTCGGCGTCTCCCTCATCTGCTTCGCCCACGCGGTATGGCCAGACCGCGTCGGCAGCGCTCTCGTCAGCGTCGACGCCTACGCGCGGCAGCAGGTGTCGGTCGCGCGCGCCGACCTGGAGGCCGACCTGCGGCGTCTGAGGGACGCGGCGCGAGGCCACCCGGCGACCGCGCGCGTGTACGCTGGAGCCGAAGATTGCGCGCGCCACGCCCGCGCCGCCGTCGCCGGCTGGGCGGACAGCGCGAGGAGGAGGGCCGAGGCCAAGTGGAACGAGAGCAAGGACGCCGCGTGCGCCGCGAGGTTCGTGCTCCGCCTGATCGCGCTCGTCGCCCGTCTGGCCGCGGCCGTGCTGTTCGACGCGGCGTGCGGTGAGGCTAGGGCCTGGGCCCCGTCGGTGCTGGGATACTTGAGAGGCGTGGCCGATGGGATCAGGTCACCGTCGTGCAACAGAGGCGAGGGCGCGGCGGGCGGCATCGTGTTGAAGGACGTCGTATGTCTCGTCGGGACAGGGTTCTACCTCCTGTTCACCATGCACCTGCTCTTCAGCTCCAACACCGCCAGTGGAACGCAACTCTGCGCTGTGTGCTTCGCGGCAACGTGCGGCTTGACGATGCTGATCTCTGACTGGATTGACCTGCCGGAAGATGCCGACGACTCCGACACCACCACCACTTATGACAGCGATGCCGCCGGCGAGACAAGCCGGGACGAGGAGCTCGAAGTGCGCGAGTCTTGGCGGTTCCTCTGGGTTCTGGTCCTCATCACGTACTGCGTCGACGCTTTCCTCCTTCACGTCACTCTCGGCCCGCAGCCTACAACACTCGCGATCTTGGCCCTCTGCAACTTGGCGGTACTCAAAGCTGGCAGTCATGTTCAGCTGACGCCGGACGACGGGGAGAGAGCAGCCGAGGGAGCTGTCAACAAGTGGCGCCGTGGTGCCATGGTGGTGTACGCGGCGTCCAGCGTCAAGATCCTTGTCGTCTACCGCGTGCTCGACTGTTACCTGGCCGCGCTCGCCTTCTTCTGGCTTTTCGTCATGGCGGGCCTCCTGTTGGCCGAGGAGGACAACTTGTTGGACTTCGATACCACGGACGAAGATGAGGAAGACGGGGAGAGTGTTGGTTTTGAAGTGGACGTGACCGGAGGCGCCGAGAGAGAGGTTGATGAGGAGGCCAGGGAAGAGCATTCCAACACGAATCCATCAGATGATGAAGAGGTAAGTTCTGCGCATCTTCATAGTTCAAAAGAGCATGAGAACGTAAACGTTGAGGTTGAGGAGCAGCGACACGAAGTACTGGATTGCGGCGAAGGCGGTAGCACGGATGACGGCTGGGAATTGATAGACGTCGATCCGGAGGTGCCGGCAGAAGCTAACTGTAGCGCCAATCAGTTGTACGTGCGCGTGATATCCTCGCTTTTCCGTTAGGCATCCAGGGTAGAGGGTTCGTCAGTTAAAACTAGATTTAAACCCAAAATTTTTTTGGCAGTGTGCAATGCCTTTTAGTCCCTACAGTAGTACAGTCGGTACTGGCTAACAGGCCTACTGTTGCATATGAGATGCTCTCTTTTTTCGTCGTTTTTAAAAATAAATCCTAGTTTTTGTTAAATTATTTTGAAATTCCGAGGAATAGCTCTCCATTCTACTCCCGCGACGAAAATCTTTCCCATGTTGATCCACACGAACGCTTGCATGGATATTTTTCTCCATCCCCATTTAATTTACAATTAGGACGTACATCATTTGTTATTAATGCAAAACATTATCGCTTATACACATTGTCAGATGTAAAAAATCATTGTGTACATCAAAATGAACATATTTTTATCACGAGTGATCTTTGACAAGGGTAATTATTTATTTTTATCGTTAACTAATACACAAAAACATCATCATGTGTAAATTTAATGGGTCCTTGCAGGAAACAGGGATGAGGAATACTTCCCCGTCTCCATTCGTCCGTCGAGGGAAGAATTTTTCCGTTTACATTCCCATGGAGAAAGAAACTTTCCCACCCGCATTCCCTAAGGCTAGTTCGGTTATTGGGGTTCTAATCCCGAGGCTGATTTTTTTCACTCGGGGATCAAGTGGATCCGGGGCTGCACACTCTATCCTCTTGGTGGATAATTTCCATACTAGCTTAGTTCCCTGCCTCATCTGATGCATTCATTTAGACAGGGATCAACGATCATCTCAAGTTCACACAAACCTCCATTGTACATACATGTTCTCAAGCAACAATATATATATACTCCGCACGCATGAAAAAACACATACTTAGCCCATGTAGTCATTTATACATCCTTGAAAATTGCAAGACACTTTCAGCAAGAGTTGATACATACTCAGCACATACAATCTTTAACTTTAATAAACTAATAAGCTATGTGCAAATAATGTATGTTCTCATGGGACTCCATAAATAAAATGGATAGTGATTAGAGTCAAATCTTCTCTTAGTCTATGATGAAGGTCTTATATCGCGCCTTGGCAACTCTTCTAGGACAAAAGGGATAAATGGAGGTTATAACTGCACAGACAACTCCAGAGGGGCCACTCCTGCAAAGCATTATGGAAGTGAAAGATTGTAATCAGTAATATTTTCATAAACGATGCCAGTTCACAAATATGGTGTGGATAATTTCAGCTACAAATTTCTATAATCTTGAAAACACAATTGTAACTAAAATACAATTGGTCTTGAAGTAGTAACTAAAATACATTGGCCATCAACATATGTTCTTAAACATTCCAGTGCCACAATGTGAAACTTGTAGCTAGAATCAGGTTTAAGAAACTACCTGCAGTTGTACTTAGTTAGGTGATCAAGTACAAGATTCTTGGCCAAATAGGCCCTCAAGAGTAGATTGCAGAAGTCTTGGCTTGATCTAGAAATTACTATCAGGTAACAAAGAAAAAACCATCCAGCTGAAAGCTTATCAATAAACAAGTTGTGAACTGAATTTGTTGCGACTTAACTAGCCCAGCTGTAGAAATTCTGCAAGTTGTGAACTAATATGCAAATCTAAACAGATTCTACAAACCAAGAGTAAATTGAATAAACAAATTTTGCAAAAATATAGGTATACCTGCTAAGCCAACTAACTCTAAGATTTAGTTTCAGTACAAAGAACCTCTATAGAATTGCAATGTTTCTTTACAGCTATACATTGAAATAGATTCAGCTTCACAGAGATCAAATAAAATAGGACAATGTTGGCCCAAGGGGGTGTCTCACCCCATTAACTATCCATCTAAAGCAAAGTCACTTTAATGTGTTGAGAAATAAGTTTTACTCTTAATCACTTTATTGTAAAGAAAAACGAGAGGCTTAGGCGATGCTGACTTACATTGGTCCTGATGGCCAGTGGACATGGACCTAACAAGCAGGAGATTGCAGTGTGGATAGATCGAGTGGCCAATGGAGGACTTATCCTATCAGTAGGTTTTGTGCTAAACATTAAGCACGTGATAACAAAACCTACAAAGTATATGTACCATTAAGAGTCTAAGAGAACTGGTACTGCAGTTTGACAGTGAAATATGAGAACCAACTGCACAGCCTTGTCGCTTACAGAAATAAATTTGGTGTACTAACTCAATAATAAGCACTCACAGAAGTTCCTAACTGTCAAAAGCTGAGAATTAATTCATCACAAAGCAAGTTGAGAAATTTCTACAGTTAGTAAACACGTTTAAACATGTCTTGGAGTGCAAGTCAATCAGAAAAATTAAGGGCATCTCCCCTCAAAAAGATTCTCTTCACTAAGGGTAGCGTACAACTATTTTCATCCATGCCGATTCTGGAAACCACGCAAGAGCATATAACTAGTTAGTCTAATCAGAAAAATGCTTGTTGTGTAATCCCCGAATCCTCAATAAGTTTGTGAAAGTCGCCTAGAGGGGGTGAATAGGCAGAATCTGAAAATTATAAACTTAAACACCCACTACAAGTCGGGGTTAGTGTTAGAATTAAATCCCAGTTTGAAAGAGAGGGGAAAACAAATCAACCAAGAAATAAAGCGGATGAACACGGTGATTTGTTTTACCGAGGTTCGGTTCTAAGGAACCTAGTCCCCGTTGAGGTGGTCACAAAGACCGAGTCTCTTTCAACACTTTCCCTCTCTCAAACGGTCACCTAGACCGACTGAGCTTTCTCCTTAATCAAACGGGTCACTTAGACCCCACAAGGACCACCACACACTTGGTGTCTCTTGCTTTGATTACAGTTCACTTGAGAACAAGAATGAGGAAGGAAGAAAGCGATCCAAGCACAAGAGCACAAAGAACACGAACAAAAATGCTCTCTCAAGTTATTAAGTGGTTGGAGTGGATTTGGCACTTGGAGAGGCTTTGATTCTTTTGATCTGTGTCTAGGAGTGAATGCACTAGCTCTTGTATTGAATGAGAACCTCAGAAAACTTGGATGCTTGGAGTGGAGGTGGTTGGGGGTATTTATAGCCCTCAACCACCAAACAACTGTTGGGGAGGGCTGCTGTCGATGGGCGCACCGGACAGTCTAGTGCGCCATCGGACACTGTCCGGTGCGCCAGCCACGTCACCCAACCGTTAGGGTTCGGGAGCTTCTGACCGTTGGAGGCTTTGTCCTTTAGTGGCACAGGACAGTCCGGTGCCGCACCGGACAGGCACTGTCCATTGTCTGGTGTGCCTCTGACGACTGCTCTGACTTCTGCGCGCACTGTTCGCGCACTGTAGCATTGCAGACTGCTGTTGCAGTCGACCGTTGCACTGGATAGCCGTTACTCCGCTGGTGCACCGGACAGTCCGGTGCCACACCAGACAATCCGGTGAATTATAGCGGAGCGCGCTGGCGAAAACCAGAGAGTGGCTGGTTTGGGATTGTACGGTCCTGGTGCACCGGACACTGTCCGGTGGCCCATCGGACAGTCCGGTGCGCCAGACCAGGGCACACTCGGTTTCTTGCTCCTTTGTATTTGAACCCTTTCTTCAATCTTTTATTGGTTTTGTGTTGAACCTTTATGCACCTGTAGAGTATATAATCTAGAGCAAACTAGTTAGTCCAATATTTGTGTTGGGCATTCAACCACCAAAAATAATACTAGGAAAAGGTTAACCCTATTTCCCTTTCAATCTCCCCCTTTTTGGTGATTGATGCCAACACAAACCAAAGCAAATATATAAGTGCAGAAATGAACTAGTTTGCATAATATAAGTGCATAGGTTACTTGGAATTAAACCAATTAATGATTTCACTAGATATGAATGGATTGCTTTCTTTTGTTCAACATTTTGGACCACGCTTGCACCACTTGTTTTGTTTTTGCAAATTCTTTTTGAAAATTTTTTCAAGATCTTTTTGCAAATAGTCAAAGGTATATGAATAAGAATGCAACAAGCATTTTCAAGATTTGAAATTTTCTCCCCCTGTTTCAAATGCTTTTCCTTTGACTAAACAAAACTCCCCCTGAATGAAATTCTCCTATTAGCTTTCAAGAGGGTTTTAATAGATACCAATTGGAAGTATGTAGTTTTAGATGCCAATTTTGAAAATATACCAATTGAAGAAATTGCTTATCACAAGATACCAATTGGAAAAACAAACTTTTGTAAAAACCAAATAAGTTGGTGGGCGGACCTTCTGCTTTGGGCTTAATATTTCTCCCCCTTTGGCATTAATCGCCAAAAAGGGAGACTTTGTGAGCCCTTTTAAACTTTCTCCCCCATTGGTACAAGAATATATGAGTGAAGGATTATACCAATTTGAGAGTGATGTGGAGTGATGGCGAAGGGTAAATGATACCGTTAGAGTGGAGTGGAAGCCTTGTCTTCGCCGAAGACCTCATTTCCCTTTCAATCTACGACTTAGTATAGAAATATACTTGAAAATACATTAGTCGTAGTCTTGGTACAAGAATAAAAGGAAATAAGCATTTGTACCAAAATGAAGGAGACATGATCAAAGGTATACAAATGAGCTATGTGTGTAATGTTTCAATCAAAATTCCGAGAATCAAGAATATTTAGCTCATTCCTAAGTTTGCTAAAGGTTTTCTCATCTAAAGGCTTGGTAAAGATATCGACTAATTGTTCTTTGGTGCTAACATAAGCAATCTTGATATCCCCCTGTTGGAGGCCTTCTTCTCCGCCGAAGGTCCTCTAAGCAAAAACACCTTCGGCAAGATGATATGCAAGTAGGCACGACATGAAGATATATGCCGAAGCTATAATTGAAAGAGCTTCGGCATGATGACACGTTTGAGACGAAGAACATCACCGACTTAAAGAGGAAAAGACCGTTTAGTCCTTCATGACCTTCGCCCGAAGATCATTATATCCTAAGGGAGATGTCCTTTGTCTCAAACGTGTCATCATGTCGAAGATCATTATATCCTAATTTGTGTCATGGTTATGATTAGTTATCAAGGACACGAATGTAATTTTGTCCGGGCTGTGTCACGTGCCTATAAATAGATGAACAGTACCCCCATACTGTTCACGCTGACCTGTAATCGCTCACGCGTCATTTCAGGATTTTTGCCTTCTATCAAGTCGAAGGTATCGATGTAATTTAAACATCATTAATGTTTGTTCATGGATATATGATGATAATATGAATAATCTAATGATCTAAAATGATTATTCATGCTTTCTCTGTGTTTCATATGTCCCTGTTTATATCTTTGCATATTGAAATGATGAAGGTATGTCCTTCACGACCTTCGTCCGAAGATCATTATATCCTAAGGGAGATAATGTTATGAAGGAAGAAGGTCTTTAGCCATTAACATTTGTGTTGCCTTGTTCTTAATTCATAAGTTTTGAGAACAAGTGACCAACATTGGCCCCACCTCCGGTGAACTCACTTCCACTGTTGTGACGATTGCTTCGTACAACAACCAAGTTGTAGCACATTCGGTTATGAAGCTGGTGCTCCCAATCATAGGCGGTTCAAGCTCAGAACCAGCTAACAAGAAGCAAAAGAAGGAAGCACAAAGAAGAGTGCAGCATGTTGGGGTGCAAGGACCCTTCATCAGATCCAAGTGGTCTCACATCCCAATCACCTTCTCCCAGGAAGATCTTCAGCTTAAAGACTATCTTCACAATGATGTCATGGTTATATCTTGTGTCATCAAGGGATTTCTGGTCCACAACGTCCTGGTTGACACAGGCAGTGCAGCGGACATCATCTTTGCAAAGGCTTTCAGACAAATGCAAGAACCAGAAGACAAGATACATGATGCAACACACCCTCTTTGTGGCTTCGAAGGAAGACAGATTGTGGCACTCGGCAAAATAACAATGTCAGTTACCTTCGGTTACATCCACAACAGAAGAATTAAACAAGTTGTCTTTGACATTGTTGACATGGAGTACCCATACAATGCAATCATTGGTCGAGGGACGCTTAATGCCTTCGAAGCAATACTCCATCCAGCATACTTATGCATGAAGATACCTTCGGAACAAGGGCCCATTGTTGTTCATGGGAGTCAAGAAGCTGCCAGGAGAGCTGAAGGGAGTTGGACGGATTCAAAGGCGATCCATAACATAGATGGAGCCGAAGCCTGTCAGCAATATAAGCACAAAAGAGAGAAGGCTGCTTCAGTAGATCAACCGAAGCCTATGCTCCTATGTGAAGATATAGTAGACCAAAAGGTGCTGTGGGATCTCAGTTATCTGATGAACAAGAAAAGACTCTGCTAAGATTTTTGTTCAACAACAAAGATGTCTTCGCTTGGGCAACTAATGATCTCTGTGGTGTTAACAGAGATGTCATTGAGCATTCACTCAATGTGGACCCATCTTTCAGGCCAAGAAAGCAAAGACTTCAGAAAATGTCTAAGGATAAAGCCGAAGGTGCTTGGAATGAAGTAAAGAGATTTCTCAGTGCTGGTGTCATCAGAGAAGTAACATATCTAGAGTGGCTAGCCAACACTGTTATGGTGAAGAAGGCTAATGGGAAATGGAGAATGTGTATTGATTTCACAGATCTCAATAAGGCATGCCCTAAGGATGAGTTCCCTTTTACCAAGAATAGACTCCCTTGTAGATGCAGCAGCTTCTTCGGAACTCATGAGCTTATTGGACTGCTACTCGGGCTATCATCAAATTTAGATGAAGAAAGAGGATGAGCCAAAGACAAGCTTCATAACTCCTAGTGGTACTTATTGTTACCTTCGGATGCTCGAGGGGCTCAAGAATGCTGGAGGAAGCTTCAGCAGAATGACAGCCAAGGTTCTTCACTCTCAAATAGGCAGGAATGTGCTAACTTATGTTGATGACATCATAGTAAAAAACATGAAACAAGAAAATCATATTGCCGATTTGCAAGAGACGTTTGCCAATTTCAGGCAAGCTGGTCTCAAGTTAAATCCAGAAAAGTGTGTTTTCGGAGTAAAGAAGGGCAAGTTCCTTGGCTGTCTGGTATCAACAAAGGGTATCGAAGCTAACCCAAGTAAGATCGAAGCTATCCTTCGGATGGAGCCGCCAAATTCAAAGAAGGGGGCTCAACGATTGGCAGGAAGGCTGGCATCGCTAAATAGATTTATATCAAGATCAGCAGAGAGGAATCTACCATTCTTTGAAATACTAAAGTTAGCCAAAGTTTTTCAATGGGGTCTGGCTCAACAGAAGGCTTTTGAAGAGTTAAAGCAATACCTGATAGACTTGACAACTCTAACTCCACCTTCATCAGGAACTCCGTTACATCTGTATGTGGCTGCCTCTCATTCTGCAGTCAGTGTAGCACTTGTACAGGAGAAGCAAGATGGCCAAGTAAAAAGACAAACACCAGTATACTTTGTCTCCGAAGTACTTAGTTTATCAAAGAAAAATTACACAGAATTGGAGAAAGTGTTGTATGTTGTGTTAATGGCCTCCAGAAAGCTTCGACATTACTTTCAAGCATATCATATAATAGTCCCTTCATCACAACCTCTGAAGGACATAATGAGAAACATAGAAGCTATAGGAAGAATCGGAAAATGGGGTGCGGAACTCAATGAATTCACCATTGATTATGTACATAGATCCTCAATTCAATCTCAGGCGTTAGCAGATTTCATTGCTGATTGGACGCCAGGGGCTCAAGGAGACGAAGCAACAAAAGATGCCGAAGTTTGGACGGTATTCTGTGACGGTTCTTGGGGAAATTTCGGTGCAGGAGCGGCTACTGTTCTAGTAGCCCCTCTAAAGTCAGGACATGCTACGCAGTAAAGCTAGACTTTAGTTGTACAAATAATATTGCCGAATACGAAGCTCTTCTGTTCGGGCTTTGGAAGCTAAAGGCAATGGGAATAAGAAGGGCAATCCTTAAAACTGATTCCCAAGTTATTTTTGGCCATGTAGACAAAAGCAGCAAGGCAAGGGATCCGAAGCTTGAAAAATATTTGGATGCAGTCCGAAGATTGGAGGCTTCTTCGAAGGATTTTCTGTAAAAAATATTCCAAGGGGGGAAAATGAGCATGCAGATTTGCTAGCTAAATCAGCGGCACAGGGGCTCCCTTTGCCTTCGGAAGTGTTCTTTGAGACAATAAAAGCACCTTCAGTCGAACTTATGGAGAGAGCAGTGCTTGTAATATCACCTATGCATAGTCAAGATTGGAGGACTGAGATTATATCTTTCCTCCAAGGTAACTGTCTTTCATATGACGAAGTTTATAATAAAAGAATGGAAGCAAGAACAAGACCATAAGTGATCATAGAAGGGGAGTTATATAAACATGGAGTCTGCTCTCCACTAGTCAAGTGTTTATCCAGAACTAAAGGTCAAGAACTGATGAAGGAGATACATGCAGGTTTATGTGGGTCTCATATTGGGTCTAGGCCTTTGCTGGGTAAGGTTTTCAGACAAGGATTTTACTGGCCGAAGGCAGCTTCGGATGCAGCAGATCTGGTTCAAAAATGTGAAAATTGCCAAAGATGTGCAAAAGACCAGAAACAACCTTCGTCTATAACCCAGTTAATACAGCCAATTTGGCCACTGCAAAGGTGGGGTTTAGATTTGTTAGGTCCACTTCCACCAGCACAAGGAAATTTGAAATATGTCGTCGTAGCAGTGGAATATTTCTCTAACTGGATCGAAGCAAAGCCCTTAGCCACAATAACTTCGGCCACAGTACATAAATTCTTTTGGCAAAACATTGTTTGTCGCTTCGACGTGCCGAAGGCAATAACTATGGACAATGGAACACAATTTGATACCAAAACATTCAAAGATTTATGCGACCGAATTGATACAAAAATTCATTTTGCATCAGTAAGGCATCCAGAATCAAATGGGTTGGTAGAAAGAGCAAATGGAATTATAATGACAGGAATAATGAAGTTAATCTTCAACCAGCCCACAGGAAAGTGGCCAGATGAGTTGATTAAAGTGGTGTGGAGCCACAACACAACTGTATAAAGGTCAATAGGTTTTACACCTTTCAAGCTCCTGTTCGGTGACGAAGCAATAACACTAGAAGAAGCAAAAATAGGACCAATAAGAACAACAACTTCAGCAGAGGACGAAGCTAATTATCCAATAACAAAAGACACTATAGAAGGGACTAGACTTCAGGCCATAGAACACATCAATAAGTATCAAGCTGAAACAATAAAATGGCGTGATAGGAAAGTTCGATTGAAAAGCATCAAGCCAGATCATTTGGTGCTTCGGAGAGTGGTCAATCCAGATACAGTGGGCAAGTTACAGCTAAAGTGGGAAGGTCCTTTTCTGGTAGTATCTTCGTCAAGACCTGGTTCTTACAAATTGAAGGATATGGACGACAACAACATACCCAGATCTTGGAATGCGGATGAGCTTCGACGGTACTATGTGTAATTGATGTAATCTTTTTTATTTTTCCTATGTCACTCTTTTCCTTTCAGGAGGGGAGAAAGGTTTTTAATGGGGCCATAATTTGTAATTTTCATTCTTATTTAGCCCCATGCAATACAAGGGCCAAAATCCCCCAAAGATGTAATATGTAAAGTCAGAACCTGCACCATCGAGTGCAAAAAGAAAAACAGGGAGAAGCTCAAAAGACGTCCCTAAGGGGATGCAGAGCTGTAATCACACCAAGGATGACAAAGCTGCAAAAAGTCGTTCCTAAGGGAGCGCAGCGTAAGTTCCGAAGCTACTGAAGTCGTTCCCAAGGGAGCGCAGCGTAAGTTCCGAAGCTCAAAAGTCGTTCCTAAGGGAATGCAGAGCCAAATACCACCAAAATATAAGGTGAAGAAGCTCCAAAGTCGTTCCTAAGGGGATGCAGAGCTTAAATGTCACCGAAATAGAAGGTGAAGAAGCTCCAAAGTTGTTCCTAAGGGAATGCAGAGCTTAAAGACTCCAAAGTCATTCCTAAGGGGATGCAGAGTCTAGGTGTGGCTTCGTGTGCGTTTGGGACATTCATTTGCACATTACATTACATTACATCATTCATTGCATTCATACAGACATTCATTTCGACATTCGTAGGATCATCATCATCATAACATAAAGCACGAACAGAAATACTCTGGCTTCGACGACAGTGCTTCGATGAACACGAAGAAGCTTCGTTTCAAACATACACATTTTATGCAAGGATATGCTTCATTGTGTACGAAAAGAAGGGAAGGTGTTTTTCGCCTTCGGCTCAAAAGATACAAGTTTCGTCCATAGCAAAGCAATTTGTACATGAATGAAAAGGTAAAAATATATTACAAGCTATGGACAAATATACACGGTATTGTTTAATTCTCGATTACAATTTTTTACAAAGATGATACAAATATTCCTAAAGCTCTCCACTAGTCAAGTGTTTATCCAGAACTAAAGGTCAAGAACTGATGAAGGAGATACATGCAGGTTTATGTGGGTCTCATATTGGGTCTAGGCCTTTGCTGGGTAAGGTTTTCAGACAAGGATTTTACTGGCCGAAGGCAGCTTCGGATGCAGCAGATCTGGTTCAAAAATGTGAAAATTGCCAAAGATGTGCAAAAGACCAGAAACAACCTTCGTCTATAACCCAGTTAATACAGCCAATTTGGCCACTGCAAAGGTGGGGTTTAGATTTGTTAGGTCCACTTCCACCAGCACAAGGAAATTTGAAATATGTCGTCGTAGCAGTGGAATATTTCTCTAACTGGATCGAAGCAAAGCCCTTAGCCACAATAACTTCGGCCACAGTACATAAATTCTTTTGGCAAAACATTGTTTGTCGCTTCGACGTGCCGAAGGCAATAACTATGGACAATGGAACACAATTTGATACCAAAACATTCAAAGATTTATGCGACCGAATTGATACAAAAATTCATTTTGCATCAGTAAGGCATCCAGAATCAAATGGGTTGGTAGAAAGAGCAAATGGAATTATAATGACAGGAATAATGAAGTTAATCTTCAACCAGCCCACAGGAAAGTGGCCAGATGAGTTGATTAAAGTGGTGTGGAGCCACAACACAACTGTATAAAGGTCAATAGGTTTTACACCTTTCAAGCTCCTGTTCGGTGACGAAGCAATAACACTAGAAGAAGCAAAAATAGGACCAATAAGAACAACAACTTCAGCAGAGGACGAAGCTAATTATCCAATAACAAAAGACACTATAGAAGGGACTAGACTTCAGGCCATAGAACACATCAATAAGTATCAAGCTGAAACAATAAAATGGCGTGATAGGAAAGTTCGATTGAAAAGCATCAAGCCAGATCATTTGGTGCTTCGGAGAGTGGTCAATCCAGATACAGTGGGCAAGTTACAGCTAAAGTGGGAAGGTCCTTTTCTGGTAGTATCTTCGTCAAGACCTGGTTCTTACAAATTGAAGGATATGGACGACAACAACATACCCAGATCTTGGAATGCGGATGAGCTTCGACGGTACTATGTGTAATTGATGTAATCTTTTTTATTTTTCCTATGTCACTCTTTTCCTTTCAGGAGGGGAGAAAGGTTTTTAATGGGGCCATAATTTGTAATTTTCATTCTTATTTAGCCCCATGCAATACAAGGGCCAAAATCCCCCAAAGATGTAATATGTAAAGTCAGAACCTGCACCATCGAGTGCAAAAAGAAAAACAGGGAGAAGCTCAAAAGACGTCCCTAAGGGGATGCAGAGCTGTAATCACACCAAGGATGACAAAGCTGCAAAAAGTCGTTCCTAAGGGAGCGCAGCGTAAGTTCCGAAGCTACTGAAGTCGTTCCCAAGGGAGCGCAGCGTAAGTTCCGAAGCTCAAAAGTCGTTCCTAAGGGAATGCAGAGCCAAATACCACCAAAATATAAGGTGAAGAAGCTCCAAAGTCGTTCCTAAGGGGATGCAGAGCTTAAATGTCACCGAAATAGAAGGTGAAGAAGCTCCAAAGTTGTTCCTAAGGGAATGCAGAGCTTAAAGACTCCAAAGTCATTCCTAAGGGGATGCAGAGTCTAGGTGTGGCTTCGTGTGCGTTTGGGACATTCATTTGCACATTACATTACATTACATCATTCATTGCATTCATACAGACATTCATTTCGACATTCGTAGGATCATCATCATCATAACATAAAGCACGAACAGAAATACTCTGGCTTCGACGACAGTGCTTCGATGAACACGAAGAAGCTTCGTTTCAAACATACACATTTTATGCAAGGATATGCTTCATTGTGTACGAAAAGAAGGGAAGGTGTTTTTCGCCTTCGGCTCAAAAGATACAAGTTTCGTCCATAGCAAAGCAATTTGTACATGAATGAAAAGGTAAAAATATATTACAAGCTATGGACAAATATACACGGTATTGTTTAATTCTCGATTACAATTTTTTACAAAGATGATACAAATATTCCTAAAGCTCTATACAGGCAGGCCTAAAGAGAAGCTTCAGCAACCTTCAGAATATGCTTTGGGTTATCAACCTTCGGTACCACCATCCTACAGACAAACAATGGTATAAGGTAAAAAGTAATTACAAGAATCAAGGCAAGCAACAGGTACAAGTTCCGTACCAGTTTAAGGAAGTTTCGGGCTTCGTCCCAGCCAACTCTCATCCACCCTTAGCCCAAATCTGAGTTATGGATATGTTTCCGATGCTTTGGGCTTCACTGGGAATATCAATTAAATCTGATGGCGACAGACTAAAGGTTGGTATGTTTACTGTTTTCTCATGCGTGCAACCGGCCTTCAAGAATGCGGCAGCTGTGCCGCGAGAAGCTAGCAAGGCACAGAAGTCACCGTGCCCAGCTATCACTTCATCAAGTGCATCAACTTCATTTTCAATATGTTTGAAGGTATTTGGTATGTCTTCAGACGAAGGAGAAAAATCTTCAGAGCTAGTCCCAACCAAGCTGAAGACCTCTTTCAACCGTTGCACGCAGCGGTTGCCAAAATTCAAGCATGAATCCCGAAGGTCTTTCAAAGATTTCTGCAGCTTAGTATTTTTGTTAGCTTCGACTTCATATATCGCTTGCAGATTTTTCTTCTCTTGTTCAAAGTTTTCTGATTTTTCTTTCAATATTGTTTGACTTTGGAGAAGCTCCTCGCTTAATCTAGCATTTTCAGCTTGAATTTCTGCAAGCGAGCCTTCTGTCGCTTGAAGTAGGAAGTCCTTCTTCTCCAGAGAAGCTTCGTAATCTTTGATCTTACTTTCCAAGCCCTCGATTATGATTTCATTTTTCTTGTCTTCGAGGTCTTGTTGCATCTTCAGTGCTTTACTTAATAACATACTCTGTAGAAATAAGCCGACATCAGAAAATCCTGCTTCACCACAAAAATAAAAGAAACCTAGGCAAAAGAAATTTTACCTTGAAGTTGGAGTAAAACAGACTACCGACGATATGTTGTCGCCGGTAGCCGCTAATATCAGCCTCAAGCTTCGAGAAACCAACACTCTTCGAAAGAGTGCTAATTATCTTTGTCTCGACGCGATCGCGAATACATCCTAAGGCTCCTTCGTCAATTCCACCAAAGAGCATAGCTCCTGGCTGGTAGCCACATGATATCCCATATTCCTGTAGCTCCTTCTTCTCAGCCTCGGACAATTCTCGACCCACCAGCTTCCAAAGGTCAAAGTCCCTTTCTTCTGCAGCAGCATCAGCAATCTTTTTCCCTTTGTCAGGCACTACGGCCATGACCTTCTCTGCAGCTACAACTGTCTCTTCCACAGCCATATCCAAAAGAAGTTTATCAATCCGTAACAGAGTACTTTCAAGATTGGCAGCTTCGGTAGCAGCTGCAGCTTTGGCAGAGGTACCAGCTTCAGCAGTGGCCTCGGCACTTGCAATAGGTGCTATTATGGATGCCGAGGTCAGCGGTGGCGTCCGCTCAATGGCTTGCATGACATTAACAATTCTTTGTTTTTTCTGCCCATCAGCCTTCTCCCTTGTAGCCGAAGGCTCATCCTTCTTCTGTAAAAGTTTCATCAGTTCTGGCCCCAGAGGACTTAGCTGCTTGATGGGTAAAGATTCAGTCATTCCCTTTAAAATTTCTGCTATTTCGGCAGCAAGAGGCGTCGAAGGAGTCTCCTCTGTTGCCTCAGTTATCTTCGGCTCCGGTGTTTCAGCCTTCCTCTTCTTCGAAACTGCCGCCTTCGGCTCAGGAGTGGATTTTCTCTTCTTTGAAGCCCTTTCATCCTCCTTTACCATTCTAGCAGCTTGCCTGCTCAGAATGCTAACAATTCTTTTTCTTTTAACCCCTTTGGCACCTTTGTCAAGCTTTTCATAATTAGGGTATTCAAATTTCAAAGGCGTCCATTACCCGATTCAACCTTCGTTTTGGCTGGGTGCCGAAGGCTGCAGTCATCAGTTGGTCTTCCTTTTTGGTATAGTTCCCAAGTATTTTATTGCACATGGTCTCAATCATTTCTAGCCATTCCTTGCAAGGCTTTTTGAATTGTTTCTCAAATTTGAAATGGTAAGCAAGACGAACAAGTTCATGTTTCTTCCCTGCTTCTTTCTTCTTCGGCATTCCCCACCCACTTGATGTTGGATATGTTCTATTCGCCAAGTATTCCTGCACCAAGTCCCTAGTACTGATTTGCTCAGCTACCACTCTAAATTCTACTTCGGCCAGCTGACAGGGTGACCCTAGTTGCATATTGCATAAGGCCAAGTCATTCCGAAGCTTAAACTCAGTGGACTCATGACCATGGTCATTAGCTTCTCCCTATTTTTTTCATCAGCCTTCATATAAAACCATTCATTTTTCCAGCCGGTTGGCCACTTTGTGTGGTAGCTGAGGACTGGTGCCTTCGTATCCTTTCGATACACAAAATTATAGCAACCAAAATTCTCGTGAAGGCCATCTGCCCTGGCCTTCGTCTGATAGTGCAGCTCGTGCACTCGGCAAAAAGCTTCAGCATCTGGGCTCATCCCTTGGCTTTGGAGGGCCCAGATAAAGACGCTGAGCCTAACAATAGCGTTAGGGGTCAGCTGATGAAGATATATTTTGAAGTTCTTTAGGACTACCCCTATCATCTCATTCAGGGGAAATCGCAGCCCCGCTCTGAAGAAGCTCTTGCAAACCACAACTTCATCCTTCTTCGGCTCTGGGGTAGTCTCTTCTCCAGCAAATCGGATAAGTTTGCTTTCAGCCTCTCCAAAATAGCCTAGTTTCATCATCATAGACATGTCATCTTCAGACACAGTAGATTTTTCAAAATCTAGATGACTAGGCTTCGTTGGGATCAGAATACTGTAGTCTTCTTCACTCTCAACATCTTCACCTTCAATCACAGTCTGCTCAGCTTCGACATTAGAAGTACCTTCATCAGTTACAACTAGACCTGGTCGTTTCATTACTTCTGAAATTGGTGCCATTTTAGTGGCCTCGGTTTCGTCCCCCTCACGAGACACCCTTGCAATTGATCGCACTCTGGCCATTTTGATGGATTTTTACCGTTTGATGAAGCTAACCCGTCTGACGAAGTTAACCTTGAACGATGAAGTGTTCGCTTGAAAGTGCAGTGCAGAAAACTTCGGCCATGGTTAAATTTTTTAACAGCACAACAGTGCAATGGTAATGAATGTTGTGGTAACTCTTCACCAACCCGTCTGTTTATATAGTGTTGCAGGGGGGAAGGCTAACCGCTAGGTCGCCTGCACTCGCTGAACGGCGGACCGCTCGACGCCTAGAATATTATAATCGTTTCTTGGCAACAAGCTTAGGGAAGATGTTTTTCGGACCTTCGGCATTCCGAAGCCTTCGAGTTTTTTCGTGGATCGAGCTCGTTACAAAAAACGATCTAGCACCGCGAAGGGGCTACTGTTGGGGGCCTTCTTCTCCGCCGAAGATCCTCTAAGCAAAAACACCTTCAGCAAGATGATATGCAAGCAGGCACGACATGAAGATATATGCCGAAGCAATAATTGAAAGTGCTTTGGCATGATGACACGTTTGAGACGAAGGACAACACCAACTTAAAGAGGAAAAGACCGCTTAGTCCCTGATAATTTGTGTCATGATTATTATTAGTTATCAAGGACACGAATGTAATTTTGTCCGGGCTGTGTCCCGTGCCTATAAATAGACGAACAGTACCCCCGTACTGTTCACGTTGTCCTGTAATCGCTCACGCGTCACTTCAGGATTTTTGCATTCTGTCAAGTCAAAGGTATCGATGTAATTTAAACATCATTAATGTTTGTTCATGGATATATGATGATAATATGAATAATATAATGATCTAAAATGATTATTCATGCTTTCTCTACGTTTCATATGTCCCTGTTTATATCTTTGCATATTGAAATGATGAAGGTATGTCCTTCATGACCTTCGTCCGAAGATCATTATATCTTAAGGGAGATAATGTTATGAAGGACGAAGGTCTTTAACCATTAACATTTGTGATGCCTTGTTCTTAATTCATAGCTTTTGAGAACAAGTGACCAACACCCCCTTTGTTGGTGATCCCTCAAAAAGTGATTGTAACACCCCAGGATCCACAAACACCCCCAAAATGCTACTAAACTACACAACTAACATTCATATATAAAATTTTGACACCATCTCCTTTGAAAATTTGCATAAACATGGAAGCAACAGAGTATAAACAGATATCACGATAAGAAAACATACTAGACATTAATAATCTGCTAGCAATAGGAAGATAACCATAACGACATGAACTAAATTAACTAGTATGCACGACTAGTTAAAAAACAAACATCCTTTGACAAGAAGTTTCTAATTAAATCATGGTTGTGCCTGGGCAGCGTTATTATGAGAGTGAAGGTGGACGTGCTGCTACTTCCCTCATTCCCAACATGAATCAAGTACCTGCATTGAGTAATGCAAGAGTGAGATGAAACATCTCAGCAAGTAAATTGTTTTGACGAGATATTTAAACCAAAATAAAATTGGATTAATCAACATTTTAAAGGGATCACAATTGAGATCATAAATACTTGTAGATATAGAACTCAATAGTCCCAAAATAACCAATGTCATCTCATTTCCTCGAACAACCATAATAGGTTGTATAACACTTCCCTGCGTCAACATTACCTGCAAATATCACTTCAATGTATGCATAGAAATGCAATGTGTAAGTCCTCTGCCTTCATACCTCTTAGAGTATAAAACCACACCATCTGCAAATATCACTTCAATGAATACATATGAATGCAATGCATATGTCCTCTGCCTTCAGACCTCTAAGGGTATGAAGCCGCATCGTATCCCTCCTCAGGCAACGTACGATGCTAAGTTGTACCGGTACGGTCGGACCATAGGTCACGACAAAACTTCATATGCAAGTGAATCTTGCAATGTATATGGCATGCTGCATTTATCAATATACTTCACTTCCTTCACATACAATACAAACCTCAAACAATACTTCGTTTACCTTCAGATATAATACAAACCTCAAATAATACTTCATTTACCTTTAGGGGTGTGAATTAATCTCGTGGGTCATACTCAAATCATCATCATCATCAATATATGATTAAGCATCAATATAATACAATCAAGTAAAGCATCACCATCGGGTTCAATTATGAAAGAATTCGATGATTCTGAATATTAGAGTGTAGGCGATGAAACAAGTCAAAACGGTAGCAACCACGACTACATTCACTTGCCTTCATCGAAGAAGAAAAATGTACTAGGTATGATCCGGAGTGTATACACCTGCTGCCGCAGCATAAAACTTAGTACAAATGTTTCACAAACATTTGCCAAGAATCAACAAATCGCTCCTACACTTGAAACCAAGATCCGGTGGAATGACTCCCACCCTGAACCCCATGCCAAACAGCAACAGCGCTGTTTGTTAATTTTGTATCTTTAAAATTATAACAGTGGTGATATCAAACAAATACTCTAGGAGTATCTACACAAAATACTCTACAACTTCGGTATTCAATGGATAATTAAATTCTGCCATCTATAAGTTCTAAAACATCTGACAAGATAACTGACTGAATCTGTTTCAGACAGCAGCATAGTTAACTTCAAAATTTGATATCTCCCAAACTACTCAACCAAACATCATGAAATTCTGTTGGCAGTAAGAACTTTACTCTATCTACAAAAGTCTCCATAGTTGGAAGAGCCAATTCGGCCATTTACTAGATGAAACCTACCAGTGAACAGACCCACTCATTTTTGTCAGGCAAACAGGAACAACCACAGTAAAACAATCATAACTGGAGTTTCAAAATTCATATGAATGCACTCTTTAACAATCTAGAAAGCTTATGAAATTATCTACAACTTCTTTTACCAACCTAAAGTTTAATTCTGTTGATAAAATTGCCTAAATCTTAAGAGAACAGATTCTGCACAGAATTATGAGACTGAAAAACTGCTATAATCAAACTGCAATAACTTTCTGATATGATGTCCAATTGAGGTGTTCTTCGCGGCCACGGAAATATCTACAAATTATCTACAACTCATATATAGACTTTTTATTTTTTGAGGCCACTAAGACTACGGAAAACTAGCATGAACAGAAACTGTCGAATCTGCCATTCTGCAGAAAACTAAATTCGAGATCAAAACCTAACCCCACATCTTATCCAACCTCTAATCCTTTAATCCCCATGATCCACAACCTCCAAAAGCACATAATTACAGGGAGGAACAAGGATCTCATTCATACCTAGGGTTTCCCCAAGAAATTCTGCAAGAAGAGATGGGGAAGAACATCTCCTTGATCCTCTCTTCCTCTTCAATTCAACATGCTCCTCCTCTTCTCGATCCTTGATGCGTGGGGGAGATCTAGAGGGAGGATGAAGCCGTGGAGAGGGTAGAGGGTGGCTGCCCAAGGGGAGGAGAGGAAGAGGGAGGGGGCGGCGGCCAAAGGGGTGGAAAGGGTGGGGGCGGCGGCAACAATTGGGAGGAGAGGGGGTCGGCTAGGGTTGGGGAGGGGGGCTCCCATCCATCGGATCGAGATCAAAGGCCCAAACACGCTCTCCCATCTGAGCTCTCGACCCTAGCGGAAAAAAATGCCAAAAGATCTACTGTTTCCCTGAGGAATGCCTCCTGAAACTCCAAACCCCAATGCCACAGAACATGAAAGAAAAGAGAAAAAGAAATTTAATTTCATTTCAGAAAACTGGGATATCACACTCTACCCCCCTTAAAAAGAATTCGTCCTCAAATTCGACCACTCCAAGCAAAGCATCCAAGGTACCCCATATAGCACCATCATTCAAAACATGGGTCCATTATT
Organism: Zea luxurians; assembly: GCA_029449295.1. Lineage (NCBI taxonomy): Eukaryota > Viridiplantae > Streptophyta > Magnoliopsida > Poales > Poaceae > Zea > Zea luxurians. The sequence goes on along the minus strand of JAOPSE010000052.1, from coordinate 14,336,839 downwards.
GGTCTTAATTAACACAAGAACTTCTACCTCGGACTAATTGTCTAAGGAAACTACACAACCTGATATCCAGCATGAAACAACATGCAATGAAGCTCAAAGCAAGTCATAGATGCAATCAACACTACGATTTCACACCATCAAATTTGGATGCAGCTATACATCAACATCAATGTCTTCAAACAACACTCTTTTATGAAGGGGTAATATGCACTAAGCAAAACCCTTACCGGCTTCAACAATTCATTTTAATTCAATGGTGAAACATCCACACCAGATGAATGTATAAGAAGATCAAACACCTCACCTCAAAGCACCATAAAACAAGTGGTTCTATTGAAACAAAACTCCTAATCTTTCTAAAACTTATTCTTGCCATCATGAAAAGATAATAATGTAATCTCACATTTTTTGCACCCCACAAAAGGGAGAAAGTCTACAGAACTAATGGAGCAATAAAGCCAGCAAGAAGCCAATAACATTCTGCGCGGCACAGTTCATCGAAGAAATGCCAAAACTCCACAAAGAGCACTGACAGCACAACAACAACACAATACTTGCTTAACCAATGTCACTATACTTCATCCAAAACTCAACTAAGAAAAATATCCAAACTAGTAAGGTTAACCTACACATAATATAAGTCTTCATCTACTGTAGTTTAGAAACTTACATTTCATTCTATCATACGATGCACTCAAAGTACCAGACATACAGGGTCAATAATAACCTTGTAATCCTTCACACATTGACAAACATCTCAAGGTGATGTAAAAACCACATCATTTAGGAATAGGTGACTAACCACACCCAACCCACTCTAGGCTAGGCAATGACTTCATTCAAACCAATAGATAAGTGGTCCAACAATGGCTCCACAAGCATGCATCAGGGAGATAACCATTAGATCCTCAACGTATTAATATATAATCAATGGATCAGGAAAATCAAAGATTTATTCTACAATTAGCATGACTAACATGCAACCACTTTAAACCACATCTAGGCTTTGTGGCTACTAAAACAGAAGATAGAAGGGAGACATGTAAGCCACTCTGGCTAGCTATGTAAAGACTTTCCCCAAAATCCATATAAAAGTACCAATATTCATTTCTTTCAGAACTGGTTTCTCGGCATAAACAATCATTCTTTGCAAAGATAGTTGGAGCTATCCACCAACCGCCCAACAACTTAAATTCAAATCGATGGTTACCTTGTAACCCAAAACACGCAATTCACACTCCTCTTAGAAACATCCTCAATCAAGCATATATAACAATATTATTGTAATAAAACTCAACCATGAAAAACATGTTGAAAACAACATAGGCATGCATGTATATCACAAGCATAATAACAACTTCAATCTCACAAAAGACCAGCGATATCAATCGTATTAATAAAACAATATCAAAATTTAGAAATGAATTATATTAGGCATTAAGTCATAAACAACTTACCACATCACCGTAAAGGAATAGGGAGGGTGAAATTATTTCATCTGCACTTCAAAGACATTAACATATATCAAAGATATTTGAACCCATGCCCTTCCTATATGTGCATGTGTGCAATTTCAGGTTCAATTTACCTAGAATCTAAAGCCTAAGCTTTAATACCAACTGTAACACCCCAGGATCCACAAACACCCTGAAATGCTACTAAACTACACAACTAACATTCATATATAAAATTTCGACAGCATCTCCTTTGAAAATTTGCATAAACATGGAAGCAACAGAGTATAAACAGATATCATGATAAGAAAACATACTAGACATTAATAATCTGCTAGCAATGGAAAGATAACCATAATGACATGAACTGAATTAACTAGTGTGCACGACTAGTTAAAAAACAAACATCCTTTGACAAGAAGTTTCTAATTAAATCATGGCTGTGCCTGGGCAGCGTTATTATGAGAGTGAAGGTGGACGTGCTGCTACTTCCCTCATTCCCAACATGAATCAAGTACCTGCATTGAGTAATGCAAGACTAGTTAACTGTAGCGCCAATGATGGCACGAATGATGGCTGGGAATTGATAGACGTCGATCCGAAGATGCCGGCAGAAGCTAATTGTAGCGCCAATCGGATGTACGTGTGCGTGATATCCTGGTTTTTCCGTTAGGACCATCCGGGGTAGAGGGTTCGTCAGTTAAAATTAGATTTAAACTCAAAAATTCTTTTTTTTGGCAGTGTGCAATGCCTTTTAGTCCCTACAGTAGTACAGTCAGTATAGGCTAACAGGCCTACTGTTGGTCTGTTGCATATGAGATGCTCTCTTTTTTGTCGTTTTTAAAAATGAATCCCAGTTTTTTGTTAAATTGTTCTGAAATTCCGGGGAATAGCTCCCCATTCTACTCCCGCGACAGAAATCTTTCCCACGTTGATCCACACGAATGCTTGCATGGACATTTTTCTCCATCCCCGTTTAATTTACAGTTAGGACATACATCATTTGTTATTAATGCAAAACATTATCGCTTATACACATTGTCAGATGTAAAAAATCATTATGTGTACATCAAAATGAACATATTTTTTATCACGAGTGATGTTTGACAAGGGTAACTATTTATTTTTATCATTAACTAATACACACAAACACCATCATGTGTAAATTTAACGGGTCCTTGCGGGAAACAGGGATGAGGAATACTTCCCCGTCTCCATTCGTCCGTCGGGGGAAGAATTTTCCCGTTTACATTCCCATGGAGAAAGAAACTTTCCCACCCCCATTCCCTAAGGCTAGTTCGGTTGTTGGGGTTCTAATCCCAAGGCTGATTTTTTTCACTCAGGGATCAAGTGGATCCGGGGCTGCACACTCTATCCTCTTGGTGGATAATTTCCATACTAGCTTAGTTCCCTGCCTCATCTGATGCATTCAGTTAGACAGGGATCAATGATCATCTCAAGTTCACACAAACCTCCATTGTACATACATGTTCTCAAGCAACAATATATATACTCCTCATGTATGAAAAAACACATAATTAGCCCATGTAGTCATTTATACATCCTTGAAAATTGCAAGACACTTTCAGCAAGAGTTGATACATACTCAGCACATACAATCTTTAACTTTAATAAACTAATAAGCTATGTGCAAATAATGTATGTTCTCATGGGATTCCATAAATAAAATGGATAGTGATTAGAGTCAAATCCTCTCTTAGTCTATGATCAAGGTCTTATATCGTGCCTTGGCAACTCTTCTACGACAAAAGGGATAAATGGAGGTTATAACTGCATAGACAACTCCAGAGGGGCCACTCCTGCAAAGCATTATGGAAGTGAAAGATTTTAATCAGTAATATTTTCATAAACGATGCCAGTTCACAAATATGGTGTGGATAATTTCAGCTACAAATTTCTATAATCTTGAAAACACAATTGTAACTAAAATACAATTGGTCTTGAAGTAGTAATTAAAATACATTGGCCATCAACATATGTTCTTAAACATTCTAGTGCCACAATGTGAAACTTGTAGCTAGAATCAGGTTTAAGAAACTACCTGTAGTTGTACTTAGTTAGGTGATCAAGTACAAGATTCTTGGCCAAATAGGCCCTCAAGAGTAGATTGCAGAAGTCTTGGCTTGATCTAGAAATTACTACCAGGTAACAAAGAAAAAACCATCCAGCTGAAAGCTTATCAATAAACAAGTTGTGAACTGAATTTGTTGCAACTTAACTAGCCCAGCTGTAGAAATTCTGCAAGTTGTTAACTAATATGCAAATCTAAACAGATTCTACAAACCAAGAGTAAACTGAATAAACAAATTTTGCAAAAATATAGGTATACCTACTAAGCCAACTAACTCTAAGATTTAGTTTCAGTACAAAGAACCTCTACAGAATTGCAATGTTTCTTTATAGCTATACATTGAAATAGATTCAGCTTCACAGAGATCAAATAAAATAGGACAATGTTGGACCAAGGGGGTGTCTCACCCCACCAGCTATCCATCTAAAGCGAAGTCACTTCAATGTGTTGAGAAATAAGTTTTACTCTTAATCACTTTATTGTAAAGAAAAACGAGAGGCTTAGGCGATGCTGACTTACATTGGTCTTGATGGCCAGTGGACATGGAACTAACAAGGAGGAGATTGCAGTGTGGATAGATCGAGTGGCCAATGGAGGACTTATCCTATCAGTAGGGTTTGTGCTAAACATTAAACACGTGATAAAAAAACCTACAAAGTATATGCACCAATAAGAGTCTAAGAGAACTGGTACTACAGTTTGACAGTGAAATATGAGAACCAATTGCACAGCCTTGTCGCTTACAGAAATAAATTTGGTGTACTAACTCAATAATAAGCACTCACAGAAGTTCCCAACTGTCAAAAGCTAAGAATTAATTCATCAGAAAGCAAGTTGAGAAATTTCTACAGTTAATAAACGTGTTTAAACAACATGTCTTGGAGTGCAAGTCAATCAGAAAAATTAAGGGCATCTCCCTCAAAAAGATTCTCTTCACTAAGGGTAGTGTACAACTATTTTCATCCATGCTGATTCTGGAAACCACGCAAGAGCATATAACTAGTTAGTCTAATCAAAAAATGCTTGTTGTGTAATCCCCGAATCCTCCAATAAGTTTGCATCTGAACCGAGCAATAAATAGGACCATAGTAGCACACTGCGACAAACACAAGCACGACTAACTGCAGCCAAATTCCTGTTGGCAGTATGTAGATTTTGATATCTTTCTCCGAAAGGCATGGAACCAGGATCTGAACACACAAGAACTAGATTTCCGTATCGACCCAAGAACCCTAGCACCAAGAACCCTAGCACTAAGAGGAGGAAGATGTGAGTACCTGTGAGAAGCAGCCCTCACCGAAGGGATTGCACGGGCCAGCCAGCTGTTGTTCTCCTCGTGACCTCGTGGACGCTGGTCACCCCTGCCGCAGCAACACGATGTTGGACTTCGATACCACGGACGATGATGAGGAAGATGGGGAGAGTGTTGGTTTTGAAGTGAACATGACCGGAGGCACCGAGAGAGAGGTTGATGAGGAGGCCAGGGAAGAGCATTCCAACACGAATCCATCAGATGATGAAGAGGGAAGTTCTGCGCATCTTCATAGTTCAAAAGAGCATGAGAACGTTGAGGAGCAGCGACACGAAATACCGGATTGCGGCGGCGGCGGCACGGATGACGGCTGGGAATTGATAGACGTCGATCCGGAGATGCCGGCAGAAGCTAACTGTAGCGCCAATCGGATGTACGTGCGCGTGATATCCTGGCTTTTCCGTTAGGACCATCCGGGGTAGAGGGTTCGTCAGTTAAAACTAGATTTAAATTCAAAAATTCTTTTTTGGCAGTGTGCAATGCCTTTTAGTCCCTAGTCAGTACAGGCTAACAAGCCTGCTGTTGCATATGAGATGCTCTCTTTTTTTGTCATTTTTAAAAATGAATCCCAGTTTTTGTTAAATTGTTCTAAAATTCTGGGGAATAGCTCCCCATTCTACTCCCGCGACAGAAATGTTTCCCATGTTGATCCACACGAACGCTTGCATGGACATTTTTCTCCATCCCCGTTTAATTTACAATCAGGACATACATCATTTGTTATTAATGCAAAACATTATCGGTTATACACATTGTCAGATGTAAAAAATCATTATGTGTACATCAAAATGAACATATTTTTATCACGAGTGATCTTTGACAAGGGTAATTATTTATTTTTATCATTAACTAATACAAAAAACATCATCATGTGTAAATTTAACGGGTCCTTGCGGGAAACGGGGATGAGGAATACTTCCCTGTCTCCATTCATCCGTCGGGGGAAGAATTTTCCCGTTTACATTCCCATGGAGAAAGAAACTTTCCCACCCCATTCCCTAAGGCTAGTTCGGTTGTTGGGGTTCTAATCCCGAGGCAGCGTTTTTCACTTGGGGATCAAGTGGATCCGAGGCTGCACACTCTATCCTCTTGGTGGATAATTTCCATACTAGCTTAGTTCCCTTCCTCATCTGATGCATTCAGTTAGACAGGGATCAACGATCATCTCAAGTTCACACAAACCTCCATTGTACATACATGTTCTCAAGCAACTATATATATATATATATATACTCCGCACGCATGAAAAAACACATACTTAGCCCATGTAGTCATTTATACATCCTTCAAAATTGCAAGACACTTTCAGCAAGAGTTGATACATACTCAACACATACAATCTTTAATTTTAATAAACTAATAAGCTATGTGCAAATAATGTACATTCTCATGGGACTCCAAAAATAAAATGGATAGTGATTAGAGTCAAATCCTCTCTTAGTCTATGATAAAGGTCGTATATCGCGCCTTGGCAACTCTTCTAGAACAAAAGGGATAAATGGAGGTTATAATTGCACAGACAACTCCAGAGGGGCCACTCCTGCAAAGCATTATGGAAGTGAAAGATTTTAATCAGTAATATTTTCATAAACGATGCCAGTTCACAAATATGGTGTGGATAATTTCAGCTACAAATTTCTACAATCTTGAAAACACAATTGTAACTAAAATACAATTGGTCTTGAAGTAGTAACTAAAATACATTGGCCATCAACATATGTCCTTAAACATTCGAGTGCCACAATGTGAAACTTGTAGCTAGAATCAGGTTTAAGAAACTACCTGCAATTGTACTCAGTTAGGTGATCAAGTACAAGATTCTTGGCCAAAAAGGCCCTCAAGAGTAGATTGTAGAAGTCTTGTCTTGATCTGGAAATTACTACCAAGTAACAAAGAAAAAACCATCCAGCTGAAAGCTTATCAATAAACAAGTTGTGAACTGAATTTGTTGTAGCTTAACTTGCCCAGCTGTAGAAATTCTGCAAGTTGTGAACTAATATGCAAATCTAAACAGATTCTACAAACCAAGAGTAAACTGAACAAACAAATTTTGCAAAATATAGGTATACCTGCTAAGCCAACTAACTCTAAAATTTAGTTTCAGTACAAAGAACCTCTATAGAATTGCAATGTTTCTTTACAGCTATACATTGAAATAGATTCGGCTTCACAGAGATCAAATAAAACAGGACAATGTTGGCCCAAGGGGGTGTCTCACCCCACCAACTATCCATCTAAAGCGAAGTCACTTCAATGTGTTGAGAAATAAGTTTTACTCTTAATCACTTTATTGTAAAGAAAAATGAGAGGCTTAGGCGATGCTGACTTACATTGGTCCTGATGGCCAGTGGACATGTAACTAACAAGTTGGAGATTGCAGTGTGGATAGATCGAGTGGCCAATGGAGGACTTATCCTATCAGTAGGGTTTGTGCTAAACATTAAGCACGTGATAACAAAACCTATAAAGTATATGTACCAGTAAGAGTCTAAGAGAACTGTTACTGCAGTTTGAAAGTGAAATATGAGAACCAACTGCACAGCCTTGTCGCTTACAGAAATAAATATGGTGTGCTAACTCAATAATAAGCACTCACAGAAGTTCCCAACTGTCACAAGCTGAGAATTAATTCATCAAAAAGCAAGTTGAGAAATTTCTACAGTTAGTAAACATGTTGGAGTGCAAGTCAATCAAAAAAATTAGGAACAATTGGATCTATACCATTAAAAGATCCAAACTTTAGATATATACCATGGACCCCACATGTCATTGACTCATGTGGACCCACATGTAAGTGAGATAGTAATGGTATGGATCCAAAGTGGTGATCTTTTAATGGTATGGATCCAAATTTCCCAAAAAATTAAGGGCATCTCCCCTTGTTGGGGACTTGTTCTTAAATGCTATGAGTTAAGAACAAGGCAGCATAGATGTTAATGGTTAAAGGCCTTCATCATCCGAAGCATTATCTCCCTCAGGGTATAATGATCTTCAGACGAAGGTCATGAAGGGCATACCTTCATCATCTCAATATTTAATGAAAGCAGGAACATGCGTTGTATATAAAGAATACAAATAATCATATTAAATCATTAGATTATTTATATTCTCCTTAAATAACCACGAATAAACATTAACGATATGGAATTACATTGATACCTTCGGCTTGACAGAAGGTAAGGATCCAAGAGCGACGTGCGAGTGAATACAAGTCAGCGTGAACAGTATGATGTTACTGTTCATCTATTTATAGGCACAGGACGCAGCCTGGGCAAAATTACATTCATGTCCTTGACACCTACTACTGACTAAGGAGTAATCAGTCGAGGACTGGGTAGTATTCCCCTTTAGGTCGGTTCCATTCTCCATCGCTGCCCTTGCGCCAAGCCGAAGCTTCTTCATTCGTAGCTTCGGAACTAGCTCATCCTTCTCCCAGACCACGTCTTTCATACCGTGCACACTTTCATCTTCAAGGCTGAAGGTTCCTATGAAAGTATTTTATACTTGGAAAGCATGTTAGTCGTGTTTTTGAGGACCTTCGGAAGACGAAGGCCCCCCCAGTAGCCCCTCGCAGTATTAATTTATTCTTGTAACAACGAATTCAAACTGCGACGTGGACGAAGGCCTTAAGCCGAAGGTCCGAAAAAACACCTTCCCTTCGCTAGAATAGCGAAAGTCAATGACAAATGGGGCTCGTCAAGTTGCAATGCGCTAGGCGTATAAATAGAAACCCACAGCAGCAACATTTGTTACGCCATTTCTGTTCCTCGCGTTATTTTCTCAAATTTTTAATTCTCTTACCCTCAGCTCTTGCTTGATTTTCCATCTTTGTGATATAATGAAGTTTTGAAGAAATGTCTGAGGAGAAGAAGGTGCCTGAGGTGACGAAGGTGACCGAGGAGAAGAAGGTTATGGACCCTTTTATTGTTGGGTTTTATGAATCTATGGCAAAAACAAATACAGAGAAAATTATCAAGGAGATAATGGCGGATTTATCTGAAGATTCTGATGATAGTGATGATTTTGATGCGGGAAGTGGAGATGAAGATTTCGAAGATCAACCCTAGCGGCCAAGCCATACTATCTTCGGAAAGTCAACCATTAAACAAAGTCAGGTTGATGCCATGAGGAGAAGGTACTTTCGTGATATGTCTATTGTGAGGGTTGGAGGAGACAGCACCGCCCCTGCTCCTAAAGAAAATGAAGTTGTAGTTTACCGAAGCTTTTTGAAGGCAGGCCTTCGATTCCCATTGAGTAAATTTGTGGTTGAAGTGCTGGAGATATTTCAAATCTTTCTTCATCAGATTACTCTTGAAGCTATAATTAGAATGGGAATGTTTATTTGGGCTGTAAGAAGCCAAGGGCTAGAATGGAGCACAAAGTGTTTCTGCAATATGCACAAACTATTGTACGAGACGAAGGCTACTGGCAAAGAACAGTATCACAACAACTTCGGTTGTTATGGATTTATTGCTCGTCCCAGTGCTAGCTACCCGGTTTCCAACATTTCGGAAGAGATGGCCTAGGGCCTGGATGGAGGAATGGTTTTATGTCAAGAATGATCTGATTGAGAGGGGGACATTAAGGAGATTATTCAACGTCCCATCTGCTCTCGCTTTGGCCTTCAGAGGCCGAGGGTGACAATTGAAAATGATGCTGAAGCATGCCAAAAGGCCTTTAGCAATGTCGGTGCTTTCATTGGCACAAGAGACATAATCCAAGAGCACATAGCCTACAGAGTGTGGCCACTTGTGGATAGCTAGGAGATGCCGAAGGAGACTATTGCTGGATCCAGTGAAGGTGTTTTGGTTCGATTGAAATATACCTTCAGATACAGAGAAAAGTTCGACGAACCAAATGATGACTGGTTGAAATGCATTGAGGCTACTAGCGACGAGTTGCTTGGGACATATACCAGGGCCAAAGATGATGCCTTATCCTCAGCCTTCGGGGTCGAGGCAAGAAAAGATTGAATAGGGTTTTTGATGCAATTGGCTTCATATACCCTGATTATTGCTACCCCTTGAGAAGGCAAGGAAAAAAGAGGAAACCTACCGCTTTAGCCACCACTGTTGTACCGAAGGGTAAGAAAATAAAGGTTTTGACCCACCGGCCACGATATATTGAAACGGCCGTAGTGCCTAAATTTGGTGAAGGGACCTTCTCTGCTGCCGAAGCAAAAGAAGCTGCTCCCGCCGCTCGGAGCGCTAAAGGATCAATTATAGTGTCGAAGGTGCCTATAGCCGGGCCAGCCAAAGCCAAAGATGATGCGGTTAGAGAGCCAGAATTGGAAAAAACAGTGATGATGCCAAAAGTTCTGAGCCCACTGGTAGAGGCAGAATTGCCGAAGGTGACAAAAGCTCCTGCCACAACTCACAAGAGAAGGAGAATGGCCAGCGTGCTAGACGCTGTCATGGAGACCACAAAAGCATTGACTCCTGTCCCTGCGAAGAAAGTTGCCAAAGCTATCACAACCTAGGCCGAAGCCGAAGCTGGGTCTTTAGTGCTCATTGAGACGAAGCTTGCCGTGTCTGAGGATAAAGCTGAGCAAAAAACTCCAGATACTGGCATGGCAGTGGGGCAAGACGTGACAGAAAAAGCTAAATCTCCTGCTCCTGAAGCTCCGTCCAAAGATGTTGATTACATTATTCGACATGCTTCGGGGAAAAATTATCCGAAGAAGAAACCTTAGAAGCCAAACACTATGCCCAGAAACTTAAATATCCAAAGGGGGCCTTAGTGTTCAATGGCACGAACGAAGATGATTTCCTGTACTATCTCCCGGACAACAAAGAGATATCCGTTTGCCAGGAGATAGCCAAAAGTATGGGATTTCTGAAGCTCGAAATTGGCCTTGCCGCCATGTCAAAGGATGACCTCGCGGATAACCTCGCATACAACAGTATAAAGGTACAAAAGATATGAACTTTAAAGTTGGAAATAAAGTATTTCATTCTTATGCTTAATTCTTTCTTTTTCTTGCAGGGCTTAATTCTTAGCAATGCCCTAAGGGCACAAAAGGACGTGGAAGACGAAAGCTACACTATAGCTCTCAGCAACCTTCAATCTGAGGTAATTGAGTTGAGAAATGAAGCTTTGGAGAAGGACAAGATTTTAATTTCATTGGTGAGTAAAGTGAAAGAAGACGAAGCGAAATACAACGCCCAGGCTGAAGCTCATAAAGCCGAGGTTGAAGACCTTCGGAAAAAACTTGCTGAAGCTAATGAAAATTGTGCGGTCGCAAAGGCCAGCCAAGAAATTAGTGAATGGTGGAAGACCAAGCTTGAGAAAAATATTGAGGAACTTCGTGAATCCAAGGAAAGATGTTTTGAAAAATCTTTGGATTGTGTGAAGAAATTAAAAACTAGCTTTTCTAAAGTGGGTCCTTATTCTTCTGAGGACAATTTTATCCGAGGCGACCCCGAGGGTGTTATTGAGTGGATAAGCGGGAAAGCCAAAGCTTTCGAGGAAATCCTGAGCGATCGTGGGGATATTTGTGCCTTCTCCGGCGCTCGAAGAATTGCGGCTATTCTGGAGAAGGCTGGATGCGATCACGTCAAAGCTACACCTTAGGCCGAAGCCACCTTCTCCATAGACAACACAAAAGACCCTTCAGCCGAAGCGACATTGGTGGGCGGAAAGTTTTATTCTGATGTCTGGGTGAACGGTGGCCGAGAATTGGCTAACAAAATTATAAAGAAGAATGAAAAAGACACCCATGACACTCGAGAAGAAGCTAGGCGAGCTGAAGAAGCTGCTGAACGCGAAAGGCGCATAAGTATTGTTTTTGAATTTTAGCTTCGGTACTTACTTTGTGGCTTCGAACTAATAGTTTACCTACTACAGCTAAACTGTCACCACTGCCGGAGCCGTACAACCCCCTGGCTAATCCGGACATGAAGAAAGCACTGGATGTAATAAGCATTGCTAACTCCATTATCGACGAAGTCATCGATAAACTATTGAATGAAGCTACAGAAAAAATTCTTAGGGAAGATTAGACTTTATTGTAATAATACTTTGTAATATTTGATGTATGAAACAATTAATCAGACATGTAAATTTCTGTAATATATTTCTTTACGATGCATGAAATTTACACACGTACCATTTTTGAGCCTTCGGCAAAAAAACACCTTCCCTTCTTTTCATGCTTCGTAAAGAAAGAAACCCCTCCTTTAGTAAGTCCGATAAAAACGTATTTCCCGAAGTTTGCTTCGTGCCTCAGCACATTTTTCTTTCTACCAAAGTATTGTTGAAGGTTTACTTCATATTTAATCCTTTTTTGTTGTTGATGCGATATGATGTATGATGTAATGTTATGCGGAATGATATGATGATATGATGCAAAAATGATGGTGATGCCGAAGACACACACACGCGCCCACACTGGAACACACAAGACTCTGCATCCCCTTAGGAACGTCTTTTGAGTCTTTTAAGCTCTGCATCCCCTTAGGAACGACTTTTGAGCTTCTTCACCTTCTATTTCGATGGCATTTAAGCTCTGCATCCCCTTAGGAACGTCTTTTGAGCTTCTTCACCTTATATTTCGGTGGTATTTGGCTCTGCATTCCCTTAAGAACGACTTTTGAGCAGAAAACTTACCCTGCGCTCCCTTGGGAACGACTTTTGGCAACTTCAGAACTTAATTTTTGGCTCTGCATTCCCTTAGGAACGACTTTTGAGCAGAAAACTTACGCTGTGCTCCCTTAGGAATGACTTTTTGTAGCTTCGGAATTTACTCTGCGCTCCCTTAGGAACGATTTTTTATAGCTTCAGAATTTACTCCGCGCTCCCTTAGGAACAATTTTCGAGCTTCAGAGAACTGTGAGAAAGGCATATTTTACTCATTGATGCAAGCACAATTATTACAAGAAATCGAACTTTAGTCCTTCACTACTTGTTTCTTACAAAATATAAAATGGCTTAAAAGATAAAGGTGTATTAAGAGTAGGATATTCTTCAGTAGATATGCTTCGATTCTGGCACAGTTCTGTTGACTGTACGAGTTTCGGACTTCTCCCGGAAGTCGCGCTGCTGTGGGGCGTGCTGGTGCCCTTCTGGCTGCTGGCTTTGGGCGTGAGTAGGTGTCAATGGTGGTGGTAATGGGAGCTAGGCCCAAGAAGCTTGTGAATGAATTGCCGAAGCGATAGAAGTTGTAGGTTGATTACCTAAGTATTCTGGTACATAGGGAGAGTAGCATGAAGCAGTATGTAAGACCTGCTTCGGCTGATTCTACCACGCCTCTGCTTCGGCAATCTCCTTTTGCTACTGACTACTGACCTGGCATGTTCTTGTAGTGTGGCCCTTGTCTTCACCATAGAATAAGTAGTAAAGTTTTCTGGGCTGATCCCCGTACCTTTCTCCGAAGCCCTGCCGCCTCTGCCTCTTGGGGTTGGTGGCCTAAAAAAACTTTACTGTTGCCCTGAGGATTGAGAGCTATGTTGTGGCCTTTGAAACTGGCTTCCTCTATCATCACTTTGGCTGGAGTTATGGATTGATCTGACATGCATAGGGTGGATTCTTCCTCTGAAGCCCCTAGTCATTTCAGAAAACCTGTAGGCTTCTTCCCTCCTCTGGCGGAAATCATTATCAGCCTGGATGTATTCATCCATCTTCTGAAGGAGCTTCTCTAGGGTCTGAGGGGGCTTCCTGGCAAAATATTGAGTCATAGGTCCTAGCCGAAGCCCTTTGATCATGGCCTCAATGACAATTTCATTGGGCACTATGGGCGCTTGTGCTCTCAGACGCAAGAACCTTCGGACATACGCCTGGAGGTATTCTTCGTGGTCTTGCGTGCACTGGAACAAAGCCTGAGTAGTGACCGGCTTCATCTAAAACCCTTGGAAGCTGGTGATCAACATGTCCTTCAGCTTCTGCCATGATGTGATTGTTCCTGACCGGAGAGAAGAGTACCAGGTTTGTGCGACATTTTTTACTGCCATGAGAAGGATTTCGCCATGACTACTGTGTTACCCCCATATAAAGATATGGTTGCTTCGTAGCTCATTAGAAACTGCTTCGGGTCTGAGTGCCCATCATACATAGGGAGCTGGGGTGGCTTGTATGATGGGGGCCATGGGGTAGCCTGTAGTTCTGCTTACAGAGGAGAAGCATCATCAAAAGCAAAATTTCCATGATGGAAATTATCATACCATTCATCATCATCGTAGGAATTGTCCTGACGAAGCTCTCTGCGTTTCCTCAGCAGCTTCATCGATCTTCTTCTGAAGATTAGAAAGGCGAAGCATCTTCTCCTTCTTCCTCTGGACCTGTTGATGGATGGCTTCGAGGTCCCTGATTTCTTGGTTCAACTCCTCCTGAGGCGTTGGACTTGTAGCGTTCCTTTTTTGGCTTCTAGCTTCGCGTAGTGTTTCTTGGTTGACGTCCAGTGGCTGCAATGCAGCCCTCAGCGCTGAAGATTTCTTCGGCGGCATGACGAAGGTCACAGCTTGCCGAAGGTGGTCGAATGAGTTCACCGGAGGTGGGCGCCAATGTTGGAGACTTGTTCTCAAATGCTATGAGTTAAGAACAAGGCAACATAGATGTTAATGGTTAAAGGTCGTCGTCCTCCGAAGCATTATCTCCCTTAGGATATAATGATCTTCAGACAAAGGTCATGAAGGGCATACCTTCATCATCTCAATATTTAATGAAAACGGGAACATGCGTTGTATATAAAGAATACAAATAATCATATTAAATCATTAGGTTATTTATATTCTCCTTAAATAACCACGAATAAATATTAACGGTATTGAATTACATTGATACCTTCGGCTTGACAGAAGGTAAGGATCCAAGAGCGACGTGCGAGTGAATACAAGTCAGCGTGAACAGTATGGTGTTACTGTTCATCTACTTATAGGCACAGGACGCAGCTTGCATAAAATTACATCCATGTCCTTGACACCTACTACTGACTAAGGAGTAATCAGTCGAGGACTGGGCATTGTATTCTCCTTTAGGCCGGTTCCATTCTTCATCGCTGCTCTTGCGCCAAGCCGAAGCTTCTTCATTTGTAGCTTCGGAACTAGCTCATCGTTCTCCTAGATCGCGTCTTTCATACCGTGCACACCTTCATCTTCAAGGCCGAAGGTTCCTGTGAAAGTATTTTATGCCTGGAAAGCATGTTAGTCGTGTTTTTGAGGACCTTCGGAAGACGAAGGCCCCCAACACCCCTCAAAAAGGTTCTCTTCACTAAGGGTAGCGTACAACTATTTTCATCCATGCTGATTCTGGAAACCACGCAAGAGCATATAACTAGTTAGTCTAATAAGAAAAATGCTTGTTGTGTAATCCCCGAATCCTCCAATAAGTTTGCATCTGAACTAACCATAGTAGCACACTGCGACAAACACAAGCATGACTAGCTGCCGCCAAATTCCTGTTGGCAGTATGTAGATTTGGATATCTTTCTCCGAAAGGCATGGAACCGGGATCTGAACGCACAAGAACTAGATTTCCGTATCGACCCAAGAACCCTAGCACTAAGAGGAGGAAGACGTGAGTACCTGTGAGAAGCAGCCCTCATCGAAGGGATTGCACGGGCCAGCCAGCTGTTGTTCTCCTCATGACCTCATGGATGCTGGTCACCCTGCCGCAGCAACACGACGAATCCTTGGCGACACAGCAACGCCGCCGCCTCGCGTGTTGCAAGCGATCTCCTCGCGTGTCGCGTGGTTTGTTTCCACGACGGAGAGAGGAGGGATGTTTGCCGACCGGGTTCAACACAGAATAGCCAGGGTGGGACCGGATCGAGGCCCGAGCGGACTGAAATGAACACTCATTTCATAGTGAGCCAGAATTTTTCCAGACCGGGTTGATCCAGGGAGGATTGGGCTCGACCTCTGCCGGAGATAACTTAAACAAACAAGGCCTAATGGAGAAAAATTCCCCACAGAGAATTGATGATCGGGGCTCATTTCCATCTCTATATTTTTGTCGATATAACACTAAATTTGCACCTCTGTGAGTTTTCTATTACTAGCAAATATATATACATATGCGTTCAATGGAGCTATAGTTGGTTTCATGGTCGTGGCTTGAGATTTACAGTGATCGCGTCATGTGTTTCAAGATTTAGAAACTCGTAATGCCATCTGTATGGGTACACAAAGTTTAGATATTTACCAATGATCGTGTTATACATTCTGATTTATTTAGGATCAGACTTTACAATGAATAAAAAAGAAAGCTACCAAAGATAAGACAAAAAGATGGCTTACTTGAGCTTATATCGTGACATTATAGTAAGTAAAATAGGAATGGTATTATTAAGCTTTTGAGGTTTTGATTACAAACTATTTAACAAGTTGAAGAACTTCAAAATCAAAGTTTAAACTAAAAGGATAAAAGATATGACAAAAACTTTGAAACATCGACAAGTGGACAGCTTATTGAGGATCACCAGAGCACCCTGCACCCGCTGTGTGGTTTCCAATAGATCTGGTGAAGTGTTTCTTTGTAGAATATTCTAGAGAATTTTACAACCTCTGCAACGAGTACATGCTCGGCAGTAATGAACTTCGGATCTACTAGATATGGCCAGATTATTGAAAGGTCAGTGTGCATAACACAGGGTACGGTGACCCCGCACACAATTTCTCATTAGATGATCATGAACCTTTTTTATAATCCTATACATAAAAATAACAACTTCATAGTTAGAAGATACGACCAAAACACAAGAAAATTATAGTACCGCCGTAGATTCAATCCGCTTATATATAGTTTTGAACTAACAAATCATTGAGTGAAGTCTAGTAACTTGGCCACAGCATATTATCACTATACAATCTGGTACTGGTGTTCAGAGGATCATCCGGGCGGCGTTTAAAAAAAATACCGGTCGAGCAACATCTGGTGGGTTTGGTTTATGCTATTTTGATCCACTAGTCAATTTTTAGGAAAAAAAACTACATAATCCCTCACCTTTTTTCTTTTATATCTATTTCACTCTTACAGAAGCAAGAAGCAGGGTACGGAATAAAGCCAAACGAACAGATGTCAAACACCTTAGGGGGTGTTTGGGAGTAAAGTTTTTTCACAGTTTTGAAAGAATACTGCAGTATTCTCAAATGCTGCAGTATTATATACAGAATGGTGTTTGGCAAACTAGCTAAAATCTCTGTTTTCAAAACTGAAGTATTGCAAATACTATAGTTGTTTTAAGGTATTCTAAACTTAGGTCTGAACCTCAGTTTCCAAAATTGTGGTATTATAAACTGCGGTATTGTCATGACTAAAGTATACTGTAGTATTTCAAAAAATGTGGTTTTCAAAAACTTTGTTCCCAAACAGGGCCTTAGACTTTTATAAACCATCTATTCAATCCCAGTCCAAACTAGTTCACATTGATATGATAACTTTAGGCATCTACACTTGAGTTCATATATCAAAACAACGTTGAACTAGACATAGTCACCGATACTTTACTCCAACTAAACTTTAGTTCTAGGTGGTCTAATTTTTTTTGAATTTATTCGGTGATTAAACTTAGTTTAACTAAATTTTAGATCTAAGTGATCTGAACATGTCTTAAGAGAAGTTTGTCCTAGAAACTTCCTAATGTAAAAGAAACACCATTGAACAAGAAAATTATTTGGTGATTCTCTCTGCTCCATAAAAAATATCATTCTCATTTCCCAAGTTGTCAAAATTTCCATCTTTAGCCAACTATATATAGAACTATTGATATATTTATATATAATTAATATTATTAGATAGAACTTTAAATATATTTTTTATAATAAAATTATTTAATATACAAATGCTTCTAATATTTTGTGAGCATCTAGTTAAATTTTAATATTAAAAATATCCAGCCCATATCTATATAAATAAATAAATAAATAAAATGCTCAGCACACCTCACATTCTCAACGTGTCTCCCCATAGGCCCATTATCCCATACCATCACCTGCGAGCTGGTTCTAGACAAAATAGGTGCAAAGTCCAAGGGAGGAGATGAAAATCTCACACCCATGGCATGACAAATAAAGACAGGCATGGGCCCGGTGCACGCTCCTTCCAAAAGGAGCCGATCTCAAAAACAGAACAGTGTCCGCATTTCAAACTGGGCTCCATAAAGTTCTGTCGCCTCGCCTGTGACCTGTAGGGTAGCAGCAGGCAGCGGAGGGGAGAGAGAGAGAGAGAGAGGGGATGGATTCTCAAGCGCCGCTTCGTCCTCCTCTAGCTTTCGCCTGCTTCATCTTCCTTTGCTCATCCATCTGCGCAGCAAATGGGATGTACGACAGGGTTGGTGCGGCGGCGTCAGATGGGGAGAGCAGGAGGATGCGGCTGCACACCGACGGGAGCCGCGGCGACGCGCACGCGTGGCCTGGGTACCTCTACACCCGAGCAGTTGGGAGATGCACACCCCAGTAAGCAACTCAAACCGCTCCCAGTCCCGTTCTTGGAATCAAATGTAGTGCCTTCCTTAGGTCGATGTTAAGAGGGTCTAGCTTTCAGTTGGTTAGTTCAGCAACTTTTGTTGGTCATTGTGTCAGTGTTCACTGTTCAGCAAGACATTGAATCTATCCTGGTCAAGGAAGCAAATGAATAAGAGGCTGCATCTCAGGATGTTCCTGCGTGTAAATCTTTCCTGGTCAAGGAAGTCGGTGGTTTTAGATACCTCCAGAGTACACACTGACACTGTAGGAGCTGGATGCTCTGTAGCGTACTAAACCGAACCTTTTAAGTTCAGGATTCAGAGAATGAGAAGGCATGAAAATGATAGCCTTTTAGGTTGGTTGATGCAAGATGTGTCCCAAAAAAAATTTAATCTTCTGGGGATTGATAGATCTCAAATAGTTGCCGCTTCAGCCATAAAACTCCAGTTTTTTCGTACTTATACTATTGCAGCGCACCCCTTTGCGAGCCCACCACCTCAAACGTCCTTACTTGAAATACCTTGTCGTACACTCCATCCCGAGCTAAAATTCCTAAGCAAGCCATGCCATGGAATCGTCCTGGTAGGCTGTACAGCACTTGCTCCATCGAGTACGTTCCGGCTTTTGAACAAGAAGTTAGGACGTTGTCTGCTCAGGTACAGAGGTCGTTGTAAGTTGTAACAATGTTCTTCCTTGGTAATCATGTCACTCCTTATTTGCAGCATCTGTATGAGGCGCAATTTTCCATTTTTTTGAGTTGGTTGTTGTGAGTGCTGAACCATCATAAAACAGCTCCTGTCCTGGCCTAGTCCCATGACATTAGGACCATTCACATTGGTTTCATTAATTATACAAATCTACGTATGAGCATTTCGTCGATCTCAAGCCTTGGTTGTCGTAGCTGTCCTGTGGTGGGCGTCCTGTTATTAAGAGAAGTTGTTTGCGCTTGTGGGGGCGTTCTCTGCAATAGATGCATTGCTATCATAACATCTGTGTGATCCAGTTCTGTGGATCACGCCTTTCTACATACGATTTTTATGGCGACAAGTCAGCAAAATGGCTACAACTACCTGCTGGTGCAGCTTGGTAAAAAAAAATAAAAAAATCCCATCCATGGTGAGTTTTTAAAAAATAATCATAGTTATGGCCTTATGGGTACTGACAACCAGCTAATTGCTAAACAATATCGAGTCCAAGTGCACAAAAACATTGGTTACCGTCTTCAAACACACTGCAGATTCTGGAGCAGCGGAGCCGAGCCCTGGCCCAACATCGTCCCACAGGAAGCGGCGGTGGCGAAGGTGTTCGGGTCTAGGTCCGTGGAGCGCTACGGGCCGCGCCTCACCCTGCTGGAAGCTACCATGAGGACCGACGAAGCCGGTGGCAGCGCGTTCGCGAAGCTCGTGAAGCAAGGGAGCGCCGCCCTCCTCAACGCCTACGCGAGGAGAGGGTTCCCTTTCGACTCCTGGGAGGTGAAGGCCCTGCTGCTGGAGGCGCTGGTGTCCGAGGAGGCCGCTGTGGTCCAGGCGGAGCGGTTTGAGCAGGCCAACGAGTCCTGCGTTTGATCTTTGATGGATGAAGATGCAACAACGATGGTGCCGCTGTAGTATCGTGTTCCTGGTTGGTCACCACTTCTGTGACTTTGGCGTTGAGATTTCTGAAGCCGCAACTCTGTCCAAGTCGGCATGTTTCTCTAGATGCCGGGCTTTGTGTAATGCTGTGTGCACTGATGTGCAGTAGGTTGTAATCTACGGACCGTGATTTTTTTTTACTATTTCAATGGTAATGAAGTTCTATGTTGTCGCACGCACCGTCGTGTTCGTCATGCTTGCTACCGTGCCCTGATTGGAGTCTGCGTGGCGCCGAGAACACAGGCCCCATGTGAGCCCTGCTCCCATCCCATGCCAGATGTGCCGACTCAACCTGCACAAGAGGAAGCCCAGCGTTCAACTCGTCAACGTCGTGCCAATACTCGGGTCCACGGTCCAGAGTGGGTGTAAGGTGTGTGTGGTATAAATGGCAGTGTGTGTCCTTGTATTGGGGTAAGCAAAAACTGAGAAAAACTCTAATAGAACTCCTCCCAGCTTCCTCCCTGTCCTCCTGCTGTTCCTATCTTCCTTCCGTCTCCTCCCTCCTCTAACAATTGGTATCAGATTCACCGTTCCTCGGACGGCTTCCCATGGCATCTTCCACCCCAACCGAAGGCTTAACCCTAGCCCTCGAGAACCAGACCCGAGCTCTCCTCGCCGAGTTGGACAAGCGGTTCCTGGCGATGGACACCAAATGGAATTCTCGAATCGTCGATCTGGAGTCTCGGGTGTCCGCATCCGAGAGATCCATGTCGGATTTCTCATCTGGACTCCGTTCCGATGTCGAAGCCCACCTCACCGCAGCGGATGCAGCTGTGGACGCAAAACTCGTCCAGATCGAGGCGGAGACTCAGTCTCGGGTGTCGGCGCTCGAATCGGCGGTGTACTCCTTCGAGATCTGGCGCCCACGCATCGATTCCTCGGTCCAATCGTTGCAAGCGACTGTCGGGTGGCTGCGATCTGAAGCTCCGCGGCGCGACGTCCAGTGGCATCGCGACGCCCGCGTCGACAGCTCCATTCCTGTAGCCACCGGTGGAGGACAAGGCTCGGTGTTGGGGCGCCCACCTTCCCCGAGCCTGGTCACCGACGGCCCCCAAATTGGCCACCGCAACAACAATTTTCACCGGGAAAGTGGTTTCGGTCACTCCGGTGCCGAATTCCACTACCCGGTCATGGGTACGTGGCACCACCACTATTCCCCGCAGTTTGCGTTTCCTCATCCTGGTGATTTCGTCCATAGAGATTACACACCCCGACACCTGGGAGGGTTGCCAAAGTTAAACTTCCCCACATTCGATGGCTCTAGCCCCAAACTGTGGCAAAAGCGCTGCGAAGATTATTTTGACATGTACGCTACTGAAGAGCGAATGTGGGTGAAGGTTGCTACCATGCATTTTGCTGGTGTAGCGGGTCGTTGGCTACAATCCATTGAACCACAACTTCCACAACTATCTTGGCGCCAATTCTGTCGAGCCATACACGACCGATTCGATCGAGAACAGCATGAGATTGTTATCCACAAACTTTTTCACATTAAACAAACATCCACTGTCCAAGATTATGTGGATCGTTTTTGTGAATTAGTTGATTTGCTTGTTACTTATGAACACACCACAGACCCTCTTTACTTTACCATGAGATTCATTGATGGTTTGCGTCATGACATTAAATCAGTTATACTTGTACAACGACCGAGAGATTTGGATACTGCCTGTGCGTTGGCCTTATTGCAGGAGGAGGCGGACTCTTCGCGTCCCCACGAGGCTGTCCGCAGTGGTGCCATTCGCTGAACGATCAACACTGAAGCCTCCTCATCGTCCTGACAAATCCCTGACGGCCAACCAGAAGAATCATATTACCACACCAACATCCTCCATGGACAGCAAAGTGGCATCCCTACGGGCTTACCGTCGCGCACGCGGTCTCTGCCAGTACCGTGCTGAGAAGTGGTCAAAAGAACACAAGTGCAACACTCATGTGCAACTGCATGCTGTTCAGGAGTTGTGGGACATGCTGGGGACTGAACATCATGATTCTGACGGTGAATATGAAGACTCAGCAGAGCAGTTTTCTATTTTATTATCCCAAGAAGCAGCGTTCAGCAAATCACATTCCAAAGCATTCAGATTTCAAGGCCAGTTGCAGGGCATTGAGTTACTCATTTTATTGGATTCTGGCAGTTCCCATTCATTTTTAAATGCCAAACATGAAGCTGTTGTGTCAGGATTGGTCAAGCTGGAGTGTCCACTGTCTGTGAAGGTTGCCAATGGGAGTCAATTACACTGCACCACCGAATTACCTCAAACTGACTGGACTCTCCAAGGGTTGTCTTTTTGCTCTACATTCAAAATCTTGCCCCTGCCATTTTATGACCTCATATTGGGAATGGATTGGCTTGAACTGTTTAGCCCCATGTTTGTCGACTGGAAGAACAAGTGGTTATCCTTTTATTATATGGGTCAGTCAGTGGTGTTGCGCGGCTGTTCATCAAGCTTCCCTGCTGGGACACTATTGGAAGTCAGACAAATGGCAACTGAGTTACCACCTTCAACTCAAGTTTGGGTACTGGAAAATATATCTGCACCTACACCTGTACTCCAACTTCTCCAACAATATTCAGAGCTATTCCAACCCCCTACCTCCCTACCACCCAGGCGTTTCTGTGATCACTCGATCCCACTAGTGGAGGGAGCAAGGCCAGTGTCAATCCGCCTCTATCGATTCTCTCCAGCCATGAAGGATGAGATCGAGTCTCAAGTCCAAGAAATGTTAAGCAATGGTGTTATACAACATAGCAGCAGTGCTTTTTCCTCCCCCGTGCTGTTAGTCAAAAAGAAAGACCAGTCCTGGCGGTTTTGCGTGGATTACCAGCATCTTAATGCTCTCACCTTTAAATCCAAATACCAGTTCCAGTCATTGATGAACTATTGGATGAGTTATATGGTGCTTCTTGGTTCTCTATTCTGGACCTTCGTGCTTGAGAGCACCTAGAGGGGGGGTGAATAGGTGATCCTGTGAAACTTAAAACTTAAGCCACAAAAACTTGTTAAGTGTTAGCACAAGAGTTGCCAAGTGGCTAAAGAGAAGTCTCAACAAAACACAATACCACAAGAGATCAAGACAGAGGTGACACAGTGGTTTATCCCGTGGTTCGGCCAAGACCAACGCTTGCCTACTCCACGTTGTGGCGTCCCAACGGACGAGGGTTGCAATCAACCCCTCTCAAGCGGTCCAAAGACCCACTTGAATACCACAGTGTTTTCTTTTTCCTTTCACTATCCCTTTTGCAAGGAATCTCCACAAATTGGAGTCTCTTGCCCTTACAAGTATATGATCACAAAGAAACACAGAGTATGGGAGGGAAGCAACACACACAAATCCACAGCGAAACGCGCACACACACGGCCAAGAATCGAGCTCACAAGAGTATCACAAAGTTCTCACTAGAACGGAGCTCGAACCACTTAGAGTGACAAACAAATGCGCAAAGACTGAGTGTGGATGATCAAGAATGCTCAAAGGTTGCTTGTGTGTCTCCTCCATGCGCCTAGGGGCTCCTTTTATAGCCCCAAGGCAGCTAGGAGCCGTTGAGAGCAAATCCGGAAGGCCATCCTTGCCTTCTGTCGTCGGGGGCACCGGACAGTCCGGTGCACACCGGACACTGTCCGGTGCCCGATTTGTTTCCATAACTGGCGCTTCCGACCGTTGCCGACCGTTGGGGATCTGGGAGCCGTTGGCGCACCGGACATGTCCGGTGCACACCGGACAGTCCGGTGCCGTCTTCCGACCGTTGGCTCCGCCACGTGTCCCGCGCAGATTGCGCGGCCGACCGTTGGCCCACCGGACAGTCCGGTGCACACCGGACAGTCCGGTGAATTTTAGCCGTACGCCGTCGGCGAATTCCCGAGAGCGGCCAGTTCGAGCCGAGCCAGCCTGGCGCACCGGACACTGTCCGGTGCACACCGGACAGTCCGGTGCTCCAGACCGAGCTGGGTCTTGGCAGCACACAGCCAAGTCTTTCCTCCTCTTCTCTCTTCTTCTTCTTTCTGTTTCTAACACTTAGACAAATATATTAGTACACAAAAACAATGTACTAAGGCTTAGAAACATACCTTTACTTCATGATTTGCACCTTGTTCATTCATGTACATAAATTCACAATTAAGCACATGTGTTGGCACTCAATCACCAAAATACTTAGAAATGGCCCAAGGGCACATTTCCCTTTCAATCTCCCCCTTTTTGGTGATTTATGCCAACACAACATAAAGCAACTAGAACAAGTGCAAACTTACTTCAAATAAAACTTAAATTTATTTTGAATCAATTTTGGCATATATGGATCATCCTTTGCCACCACTTGGTTTGTTTTTGCAAATCAAACTCAAATCTCTATCTCTAAGTTAAACACACATGTTGAAGCATAAAGAGAGTCATTCCAAAAGAGATTGATCAAAGATTTCAAAAAACTCCCCCTTTTTCCCATAATCAATACTTCTCCCCACAAGAAGCCAACTTTTGACAAGAGAGGCAACATAAGAATTTTGACAAACCAAAAACTCTATTCTACTATTTTCAAAATCTCTCAAGTGGTAGCTGATCCATTTATTGCTTTGGCCTTTATTTTCTCCCCCTTTGGCATCAAGCACCAAAACGGGATCAATTTTGGCCCTTTAACCCCATTGCCTCACCAAAATCTTCAATTAAGAGCAAATGGCAATAAGAGTTCATGAGATGGTCTTGGAATAAGTTACCCCTCATCGGAGTGCAGTGGAAGTCTTTCATGGTCCAAGTCCACCTGTTGGGGACTTGTTCTCAAATGCTAAGAGTTAAGAACAAGGCAACATAAAAAATATTAAGTGTTAAAGTCCTTCGTCCTTCGGAACATTATGTCCCTTCGGGAGATAATGTATTTCGGACGAAGGTCACAAGGGACATACCTTCGTAAACATAACAAATAATGACGAAGGATTCATATAGGGCATGAAATATAATATAAACACCATCATAGAATCATTTCTATTTTATTAACATGGAAAAATAGAAATGATTTCAAATTACAAATGTACCTTCGGTCCTGAGAGAAGGTAAAAGGTACAAGCGTGACGCAAAAGTAGATGCCAAGTCAGCGTGAACAGTACGAGAGTACTGTTCATCTATTTATAGACGCGGGACGCAGCCCACGTAAAATTACATCCATGTCCATTACATTTGTTAATGACTTATGGAAATCTGTCAAGGCCCTCGTAGTCTTTTCATCTTTAAGTCGGTTCCCCTTTCCGCTATCGCGACGAAGCTTCCCTGCGCACAGCTTCGGATGTGCATCATCCTTCGTAGAGCTTGGTAATCAGCTCGTCCTTCATCTGGTTCAGGCTTCGTCCTGACCGTGCTTTATGTTCATAATTCTGAGTCCGAAGATACCTGTTCACATAATCCACTTGGAAAACATTGTCAAATCATGTTTTTGAGGACCTTCGGAGGACGAAGGCCCCCAACAGTAGCCCCTCGCAATATTAATTTGTTAATAATAAATTCAGATTGCGATATGGACGAAGGCCTTGAGCCGAAGGTCCGAAAAAACACCTTCCCTTTGCTAGAATAGCAACATTCACTGACAAGCGGGGTCTTTCAATTTTCAACGCCCTGGGCGTATAAATAAGATCACACCGCCAACTCGTTTGGTACGCACACTTGCCATCTGCTTCGGTCCACTAAATTTTTAGCTCTTGTGCATTAAGATTGGTGACCTTTTTGATTTCAAAGCTTCGGCCCTGAAAACAGTTTTTTAGCGTTTCCGAAGATGTCTGAAGGTAAGAGGATCCCTGCTGAGACGAAGCTGAGTCTCGAGGAAGAGAAGAATTTGGGGTTCCTCATAGCGATGGCGGAGACCAATACGGAGAAAATCACGAAGGAGATTCTTGAAGGTTTGTCCGAAGATACTGGTGACAGCGACAGCTATGATGTAGAAAGTGGTGGGGAAGAGGCCGAAGATCGACCATGGCGGCCAAGTCACACGGTTTTCGGGAAAACCACTATCAAACAGAGTCATATTGATAATATGAGGGGGCGGTATTTTCGAGATATATCTATTGTGAGGGCTGACGCTGGAGAAAGGACTTCTCCCACCCCAGAAGAAGATGAAGTCGTAATCTTCCGAAGCTTTCTCAAGGCTGGGCTTCGATTCCCCCTGAGCAACTTTGTTGTTGAAGTCCTGAAGACATTTCAAGTCTACCTTCATCAAATTACCCCCGAAGCCATCATAAGAATGGGGGTGTTTGTCTGTGCTGTGAGAAGCCAAGGTTTGGAACCAAACGCTAAAAGCTTCTGCAACATTCATGAGTTACTATACGAGACGAAGCCCTGGGGAAAAGAACAATATCACAACAATTTTGGGTGTTATAGCTTTGGTGCCCGCTCCGGGTCAAGCTGCCCTGTGCCGACCTTTCGGAAGAGGTGGCCCGGAGCCTGGATGACAGAGTGGTTCTATGTGAAGAATGACTTAACAGCGCAAGAAAATGTCAAGAGTATTATTATGCGCCCCATCTGGCAACGCTTCGGACTTCGAAGGCCGAAGGTTGAAATGGATGAAGCAGCCGAAGAATGCCAAAGAGCCTTCGGCGTAATCTGCTCTTTCATTGGGACAAGAGACTTAGTCCAAGAGCACATTGCCTTCAGGGTATGGCCACTTGCAGAAAAGTGGGAAATGCCGAAGGAGACCATTAAAGAGTCCGACGAAGGCGGACTAGTCAGACTAAAATACACTTTCAAATATGGGGATAAATTTGTTGAACCTGATGACGATTGGTTGAAAAGCATTGAAACATTAAGTGACGAACTTCTTGGGGCATATTCGAAGGCCGAGAACACTGCGTTATCAGCAGCCTTCGGAGGCCGAAAGAAGAAAAGGCTCAACCGTGTATTTGACGCAGTCGGGTTTATCTACCCTGACTATCACTATCCGGTATTGGGTCGCAAAAGGAAAAATACTTCTCCTGCGACAGAAGCTACCACGAGTGCCACTAGTGAGCCAGCGCCTCAAAGGAAAAAGATGAAGGTGCTCACCCATCGAACTCGCTTTATTGAGCCGACCACAGTGCCAGAATTTATTGGTGAAGTTTCTTTGGCCTCTGAAGCTACAGAACCAGCTCCAGTGCCGAAGATAGAAGAAAAAACTGAAGCACCTTCAGCCGAAAAAGCAGAAAAACCGAAGACTGAAGGGCCAAAAACATCAGAAATTTTAAGTCCTTCAGCAAATGTCGAAACAACAAAAAATCAAAAGGGCTCATTGGTGACCCCAAGAAGAAAATGAATGGTGAACGTACTGGATGTCTTGGAGACAATTAAGTCTTCAAGCACAACCGCAAAGGAGTCTGCTGAACTCGCTGAAGCATCTACTAAAGCTTCGAAACAACAAGCTGAAGCTGAAGCTGGGCCTTCAGAGCCCACCAAGGAACAATCCGAGAAAATATCAGAACCAGCTTTGGTTGAAGAAATTGACACGGCCACCCCCGAAGCTCCCTCCAGCATATGCGATTACATCGTGCGACATGCTTCGGGGAAGAAACTGTCTGAAGAAGAGACCTATGAAGCGAATCACTATGCTAGGGAGTTAAAGTATCCGAAGGGGGCAGTAGTATTCAATGGGACAAATGAAGATGACTTCCTATACTGCCTCCCTGATAACAAAGAACTATATGTCTGCCGGGAGATGGCCAGGAGTATGGGTTTCCCAAAACTCGAAGCTGGATTATGCGCCATGACGAAAGAGGATCTCGCAGACAGTCTTGCGTACAATAGCCTAAAGGTATGGAAATTAAGCGTTTGAAAAAACTTTTTTAATACGTAATTCATTCCTTTATTCTTATATGGATTCTTTTTCGTATAGGGCTTAATTCTAAGCAACGCATTAAGAGCCCAAAAAAGCGCCGAAGATGAAAGCTACGACATTGCGTTTAACAATTTACGCTCCGAAGTTATCAAACTGAGAAACGAAGCTCTGGAAAAGGATAAGATTCTACTTACACTGGTAGATAAAGTAAAGAAAGACGAAGCTGCTTCAAAAACCCAGGCCGAAGCCCAAAAACGTGAAATTAAAGATCTTCAGAAACAGCTGGCTAGAGCTAAAGAGGAACGCGTGCTGGAGGAAACAAAACGAGAACTCAGTGATCATATGGTCAATAAGTTGGAGTTAAGTGTTAAAGAGCTTCGTGCCTCTCAAAGGAAATGCTATATTAAATCTGTAGAATGCGTCAAAAAGATAAAATCCAGCTTCGCCAGCGTTGGCGCCTTTTCTAGTGAAGAAGACTTTACAAGAGGCAATCCCGAAGGTCCACTGGACTGGATTAGTCACGAAGCAGAAGCCTTCGAAGAAATCCTGAGCAGCCGCGGTGACATCTGCGCTTTTTCAGGCGCCAGAGGAGTTGCCGCTGTTTTGGAGAAAAAAGGTTGTGATCATATAAAATCCTTAGCTCAGTCCGAAGCTGCCCTATCCTCGGAAGATATCAAAGATCCCTCGACCGAAGCCAGCATGGTTGGCGGTAAATTCTTCACTGATATCTGGGACAATGGCGGCCGAGAAATGGCGCAAGAAATAATTCAAAGAAGCGAAAAAGGCATCCATGATGCTAGGAAAGTGGCAGAAGCTGCCGAAAGAAGTACAGAGCCCGAAAGGCAATTAGGTATTAATTAGTCGTTCTTATTGTGTTGTAATTTTTATTTCAAACTTTGCTCGCGATTTGTAATAGTAATGAAAAAATGTTCTCTTCCCTTAGAAGCTGCTGGATCGACTGCCGACCCCCACACAAAAGGGGATGACGAAATTAAACAAATGGCCGAAGCTATCATGGATAAAGTTGTTGATCAACTTCTAAATGAAGCCGCCGAAGCAGTATTAAGAGAAGACTAGATGCTATTTAGAAAAAACATTTAAAGTGTGATCTATGTAACATTTTGTACATTCGATTGTAATATACAAGTCTCTTTTCATTATTCAATTCTTTACGATGCATGAAACTCTACATACATACCTTTTTTGAGCCTTCGGCGAAAAAACACCTTCCCTTCTTTTCATGCTTCGTGAAGAAGACATTCTCCGTTAAAATTATTCTGATGAAACACGTTCATGCTTCATGAAAACATTCTCCGAAGCTATACAACTTCGATATTGCTCTGATGAAGCTCGTCCATGCTTCGTAAAGATATTCTCCGAAGCTGTATTCCGAAGATTATCATTGTATTCCCTCGTGACTTTACACAATTTTCACTTTCTCAAAGCGTCCTTTCGAAGGTTGATACTGTGTCCCCTTCTTTTGCCAAATGCAACATGATGTATGATGCTTATGTTATGCAAAATGATGTGATGATGTTATGTTATGCAAATGACATTTGTTCCGAAGATACACACAAAATATATTCGTAAGCTCTGCATTCCCTTAGGAACGTCTTTGGAGCTTCTTCGTCTTTTACTTAGACGGTATAAGCTCTGCATTCCCTTAGGAACGTCTTTGGAGCCTCTTCGTCTTTTACTTAGACGGTATAAGCTTTGCATTCCCTTAGGAACGTCTTTGGAGCTTCTTCGCCTTTTACTTAGGCGGTATCAGCGTTGACTTTTCGCTGTATGCTCTGCATTCCCTTAGGAACGTCTTTGGAGCAAAAAACTTACACTGCGCTCCCTTTGGAACGGCTTTTTGTAACTTCGGCAACTTACTCTGCGTTCCTTAGAACGACTTTTGGTTGCGTTGAAGGATCTTTAATAATCCGAAGGTCCTCCTTGTTACCGCAAAATTTTAAGCTTCAGCAACTTAAGCCTGTAGATAAGATAGATTTTTCTGATAACCAACCACGAAACTATTATATGAAAACTGAAGTGTTCTTTATTACACAGAAAACAGAACTTAAACGGAAAAGACTGCTATCAAAGTAGGATATTTGTCAATAAATGTGCTTCGACTCTGGCACAGTACTATTGACTGTACGAGCTTCAGATTGCTCTCTGAGATCCCTTTGGTGCGGAACATATTGGCTCCCTTCTGGCTGTTGGCCTTGTTGCAGCGGAGGTGGAGGCGGGGGCTGCTGCCATGAAGCTTGAGGCTGACTTACCGAAGCTACGGAAACTGCAGGGTGATTGCCCACGTACTCCGGGATGTAAGGCTGATGGTACGAAGCAGTATGCATGACCTGCTTCGGCTGTCCCTGTTGCGCTGCAGCTTCTGCTAGCTCCTTTTGTTTCTGGATGGTGACATGGCACATCCTGGTGGTATGGCCCTTGTTCTCACCGCAGAATAAGCAAAATGTCCTCCTTGGTTGATCTCCAAATCTCCCGCCGAAGCCCCTGGCGCCTCTGCCTCTTGGAGCTGGTGGCCGAAAGAAAGCTTGCTGTTGCCCCGAAGCCTGTGAGGAGCACTGCGGCCTGTTCTGCTGACTCCCCTTATCATCATTTTGAGTGTTGTGGATGGACCTGACATGCCTCGGATAGAATCGTCCCCCGAAGCCCCTGGTCATCTCAGAAAATCTGAAGGCCTCCTCCCTTCTTTGGCGAAAGTCGTTATCTGCACGAATGTACTCGTCCATCTTTTGGAGTAGCTTCTCCAGAGTCTGAGGAGGCTTCCTAGCAAAGTATTGGGCTGCAGGTCCAGGACGAAGCCCCTTGATCATGGCTTCGATAACAATTTCATTGGGCACCGTTGGTGCCTGTGCCCTCAAACGCAAGAACCTTCTCACATACGCCTGAAGGTATTCTTCATGATCCTGAGTGCACTGAAACAAGGCTTGAGCAGTAACCGGCTTCGTCTGAAATCCTTGAAAGCTGGTTAACAACATATCCTTCAGCTTCTGCCATGAGGTGATCGTTCCTGGTCGAAGGGAGGAATACCAGGTCTGAGCAACATTCCTGACGGCCATAACGAAAGACTTCGCCATGACTGCAGCATTGCCCCCATACGAAGACACTGTTGCTTCGTAGCTCATTAAGAACTGCTTCGGGTCTGAGTGGCCGTCGAACATGGGAAGCTGGGGTGGCTTATAGGATGGAGGCCAAGGTGTAGCCTGCAGCTCAGCGGACAAAGGAGAAGCATCATCGAAAACAAAATTTCCCTGATGGAAATTGTCATACCAATCATCTTCGTTGACGAAGCCCTCCTGATGAAGGTCTTTCTGCTGAGGCCTTCTGTTTTGCTCATCGTGAGTAAGATGGCGAACTTCCTCAGAGGCTTCGTCTATCTGCCGTTGCAACTCAGCTAGCCGGGCCATCTTCTCCTTCTTCCTCTGCACCTGTTGATGTAGCATCTCCATGTCCCTGATTTCTTGGTCTAGCTCTTCCTCCTGAAGCGTTGGGCTGACGGCCTTTCTCTTCTGGCTTCGGGCCTCCCGAAGAGAGACGGTCTCCTGGTTGTGGTCCAGCGGTTGCAGTGCTGCAGCCCCAGCCGCTGAAGCTTTCTTTGGTGCCATAGCGAAGGTCTACAGCTTCCGAAGGTGTTCAAAAAACTCGAAGTGGAAGTGAGTTCACCGGAGGTGGGCGCCAATGTTGGGGACTTGTTCTCAAATGCTAAGAGTTAAGAACAAGGCAACATAAAAAATATTAAGTGTTAAAGTCCTTCGTCCTTCGGAACATTATGTCCCTTCGGGAGATAATGTATTTCGGACGAAGGTCACAAGGGACATACCTTCGTAAACATAACAAATAATGACGAAGGATTCATATAGGGCATGAAATATAATATAAACATCATCATAGAATCATTTCTATTTTATTAACATGGAAAAATAGAAATGATTTCAAATTACAAATGTACCTTCGGTCCTGAGAGAAGGTAAAAGGTACAAGCGTGACGCAAAAGTAGATGCCAAGTCAGCGTGAACAGTACGGGAGTACTGTTCATCTATTTATAGACGCGGGACGCAACCCACGTAAAATTACATCCATGTCCATTACATTTGTTAATGACTTATGGAAATCTGTCAAGGCCCTCGTAGTCTTTTCATCTTTAAGTCGGTTCCCCTTTCCGCTATCGCGACGAAGCTTCCCTGCGCACAGCTTCGGCTGTGCATCATCCTTCGTAGAGCTTGGTAATCAGCTCGTCCTTCATCTGGTTCAGGCTTCGTCCTGACCGTGCTTTATGTTCATAATTCTGAGTCCGAAGATACCTGTTCACATAATCCACTTGGAAAACATTGTCAAATCATGTTTTTGAGGACCTTCGGAGGACGAAGGCCCCCAACACCACCTTTTCCTTTTCAATTCTCCTTTGTGACTAAAACAAGCAAACTCAAACATATGGTTAGTCTCAAAGGGTCAAGTTGTAACACATCTCCCCCTAAACATGTGCATCACTTTGCAACGGACTTGTGAGGTCCAAGGAGTGTTTGTACAACTTGAGCACCATAATAAGCAACAAAATGCAGAAAGAACATGATCAAAGGCATAAGCACATGTATGCTACAATTCAATCCAAGTTCCGCGAATCTAAGACATTTAGCTCACTATGCAGCCTGCAAAAGGTCTTCTCATCTAAAGGCTTGGTGAAGATATCGGCTAGCTGGTTCTCGGTGCTCACATAAAACACTTCGATATCTCCCTTTTGCTGGTGGTCTCTCAAAAAGTGATGCCGGATGTCAATGTGCTTTGTGCGGCTGTGCTCAACAGGATTTTCCGCTATTCGGATAGCACTCTCATTATCACATAGGAGCGGGACTTTGCTCAGATTGTAGCCAAAGTCCCTGAGGGTTTGCCTCATCCAAAGTAGTTGCGCGCAACACTGACCTGCAGCAACGTACTCGGCCTCAGCGGTGGATAGGGCAACGGAGGTTTGTTTCTTAGAGTTCCATGACACCAGGGACCTTCCTAAGAATTGGCACGTCCCCGATGTACTCTTCCTATCGACCTTACATCCAGCATAGTCGGAATCTGAGTACCCAATCAAGTCAAAGTTAGACCCCTTTGGATACCAGATCCCGAAGCAAGGCGTAGCGACTAAATATCTAAGAATTCGCTTCACCGCCACCAAGTGACACTCCTTAGGATCGGATTGAAATCTAGCACACATGCATACGCTAAGCATAATATCCGGTCTACTAGCACATAAATAAAGTAAAGACCCTATCATTGACCGGTATGCTTTTTGATCAACGGACTTACCTCCTTTGTTGAGGTCGGTGTGTCCGTCGGTTCCCATCGGCGTCTTTGCGGGCTTGGCATCCTTCATCCCAAACCGCTTTAGCAAATCTTGCGTGTACTTCGTTTGGGAGATGAAGGTGCCGTCCTTGAGTTGCTTCACTTGGAACCCAAGGAAGTAGTTCAACTCGCCCATCATCGACATCTCGAATTTCTGCGTCATCACCCTGCTAAACTCTTCACAAGACTTTTGATTAGTAGAACCAAATATTATGTCATCGACATAAATTTGGCACACAAACAAATCACCATCACAAGTCTTAGTGAAAAGAGTTGGATCGGCTTTCCCAACCTTGAAAGCATTAGCAATTAAGAAATCTCTAAGGCATTCATACCATGCTCTTGGGGCTTGCTTAAGTCCATAGAGCGCCTTAGAGAGCTTACATACGTGGTCGGGGTACCGCTCATCCTCGAAGCCAGGGGGTTGCTCCACGTACACCTCCTCCTTTATTGGCCCGTTGAGGAAAGCGCTCTTCACATCCATTTGGTACAACCTGAAAGAATGGTGAGCGGCATATGCTAGCAAGATACGAATGGACTCTAGCCTAGCCACAGGAGCAAAAGTCTCCTCAAAGTCCAAACCTGCGACTTGGGCATAACCTTTTGCCACAAGTCGAGCCTTGTTCCTCGTCACCACCCCGTGCTCGTCTTGTTTGTTGCGGAACACCCACTTGGTTCCCACAACATTTTGCTTGGGACGAGGCACCAGCGTCCAAACTTCATTGCGCTTGAAGTTGTTAAGTTCCTCCTGCATGGCCAACACCCAATCCGGGTCTAGCAAGGCCTCCTCTACCCTGAAAGGCTCAATAGAAGAGACAAAGGAGTAATGCTCACAAAAATTAACTAATCGAGATCGAGTAGTTACTCCCTTGCTAATGTCACCCAGAATTTGGTCGACGGGATGATCCCTTTGAATCATCGCTCGAACTTGGGTAGGAGGTGCCGGTTGCGCTTCTTCCTCCATCACATGATCATCTTGTGCTCCCCCTTGATCACACGCCTCCTTTTGATGAACCTATTCATCGTCTTGAGTTGGGGGATGCACCGTCGTTGAGGAAGAAGGTTGATCTCGTTCATCTTGTTCCTGTGGCTGAACGTCTCCAATCGCCATGGTTCGTATAGCGGTCGTTGGAACATCTTCTTCATCTACATCATCACAATCAACAACTTGCTCTCTTGGAGAGCCATTAGTCTCATCAAATACAACGTCGCTAGAGACTTCAACCAAACCCGATGATTTGTTGAAGACCCTATACGCCTTTGTATTTGAATCATAACCTAATAAAAACCCTTCTACAGCTTTGGGAGCAAACTTAGAATTTCTACCCTTCTTCACTAGAATGTAGCACTTACTCCCAAAAACACGAAAGTAAGATACATTGGGTTTGTTACCGGTTAGTAGCTCATACGAAGTCTTCTTGAGGAGTCGATGAAGATAGACCCTGTTGATGGCGTGGCAAGCCGTGTTCACAGCTTCCGACCAAAAGCACTCGGGGGTCTTGAACTCTCCAAGCATCGTCCTCGCCATATCGATTAGCGTCCTGTTCTTCCTCTCTACCACACCATTTTGCTGTGGTGTGTAGGGAGCGGAGAACTCGTGCTTGATCCCTTCCTCCTCAAGAAACTCCTCCACTTGAAGGTTCTTGAACTCGGACCCGTTGTCGCTCCTTATCTTCTTCACCTTGAGCTCAAACTCATTTTGAGCTCTCCTGAGGAAGCGCTTGAGGGTCCCTTGAGTTTCAGACTTATCCTGCAAAAAGAACACCCAAGTGAAGCGGGAAAAGTCATCAACAATAACTAAACCATACTTACTTCCTCCTATGCTTAGATAGGCGACGGGTCCGAAGAGGTCCATATGCAGCAGCTCCAGAGGTCTTGATGTGGTCATCACATTCTTGCTGTGATGTGCTCCTCCCACTTGTTTACCTGCTTGACAAGCTGCACAAGGTCTATCCTTTTCGAAATAAACATTTGTTAGACCTATCACGTGTTCTCCCTTTAGAAGCTTGTGGAGGTTCTTCATCCCCACATGTGCTAAGCGGCGATGCCACAGCCAGCCCATGCAAGTCTTAGCCACTAAGCATGCATCTAGACCGGCCTCTTCTTTTGCAAAATCAACTAAGTAAAGCTTGCCGTCTAGTACACCCTTAAAAGCTAGTGAACCATCACATCTTCTAAAGACAGACACATCTACATTAGTAAAAAGGCAATTGTATCCCATGTTGCATAGTTGACTAACAGATAGCAAATTGTAACCAAGAGACTCAACTAAAAACACATTTGAAATTGAGTGCTCATTAGAAATTGCAATTTTACCTAACCCTTTTACCTTGCCTTGATTCCCGTCACCGAATATAATTGAATCTTGGGAGTCCTTATTTTTGACGTAGGAGGTGAACATCTTCTTCTCCCCCGTCATATGGTTTGTGCATCCGCTGTCGATAATCCAGCTTGAACCCCCGGATGCATAAACCTGCAAGGCAAATTTAGGCTTGGGTCTTAGGTACCCAACTCATGTTGGTTCCTGCAAGGTTAGCACAAATGTCCTTAGGGACCCAAATGCAAGTCCTGTCTCCCTTGCATTTTGCCCCTAACTTCCTAGCAACTATTTTCCTATCCTTTCTACAAATAGCAAAGGAAGTGTTTAAAGCACAATAAATTAGAGAAGGTTCATTCACTACTTTCCTAGGAGCATGAATAACATTCTTTCTAGGCACATGAGCAATATTTCTCCTAGGCATATGTACAACATTTCTCCTACACATATCCCTATCATGCTTATAAGAAGAACTAGAAGCAAACATGGCATGAGAATCATAAACATGTGAATCAAAATCATTATAAGCATTTCTAACATTTCTCCTATCATTATACATAAATGCATGGTTCTTTTTCGCACTACTAGCCATAGGGGCCTTCCCCTTCTCCTTGACGAAGATGGGAGCCTTATGGCTTGTTAAGTTCTTGGCTTCCCTCTTGAAGCCAAGCCCATCCTTAATTGAGGGATGTCTTCCAATTGTATAGGCATCCCTTGCAAATTTTAACTTGTCAAATTCACTTTTGCTAGTCTTAAGTTGTGCATTAAGACTAGCCAATTCATCACTTAGTTTGGAAATTGAAACTAAGTGTTCACTACAGGCATTAACATCAAAATCCTTACACCTAGTGCAAATTGTAACATTTTCAACACAGGAATTTGATTTACTAGCTACTTCTAGTTTAGCACTTAAATCATTGTTAACACTTCTTAAGGTATCAATGGTTTCATGACAGGAAGATAATTCACTAGAAAGCACTTCATTTCTTTTAATTTCTAGAGCAAGAGAATTTTGTGCACTAACAAATTTATCATGCTCCTCATATAAAAGATCCTCTTGTTTTTCTAGTAACCTATTCTTATCATTCAAAGCATCAATCAACTCATTAATTTTATCTATCTTAGATCTATCTAAGCCCTTGAACAAGCATGAATAATCTATGTCATCATCATCACTAGACTCATTATCACTAGAAGAAGCATAAGTGGAGTCTTGAGTACTCACCTTCTTCTCCCTTGCCATAAGGCATGTAAGACGCTCGTTGGGGAAGAGAGCCGATTTGTTGAAGGCAGTGGCGGCGAGTCCTTCGTTGTCGGAGTCGGACGAAGAGCAATCCGAGTCCCACTCTTTTCCTAGATGTGCCTCGCCCTTTGCCTTCTTGTATTGCTTCTTCTTCTCTCTTTTGTTCCCCTTTTCCTGGTCACTTTCATTATCGGGACAGTTAGCGATAAAATGACCAAGCTTACCGCATTTGAAGCATGAGCGCTTCCCCTTTGTCTTGGTCTTGCTTGGCTGCCCCTTGCGACCATTTAGCGCCGTCTTGAATCTCTTGATGATGAGAGCCATCTCTTCATCATTGAGCCCGGCCGCCTCAACTTGCGCCACCTTGCTAGGTAGCGACTCCTTGCTCCTCGTTGCCTTTAGAGCAATGGGTTGAGGCTCGTGGAGTGGTCCGTTCAACGCGTCGTCGACGTATCTTGCCTCCTTGATCATCATCTGCCCGCTCACGAATTTTCCAAGTACTTCCTCGGGCGTCATCATCGTGTACCTAGGATTCTCACGAATATTGTTTACGAGATGAGGATCAAGAACGGTAAAGGACCTGAGCATTAGGCGGACGACGTCGTGATCCGTCCAACGCGTGCTTCCGTAGCTCCTTATTTTGTTGATAAGGGTCTTGAGCCGGTTGTAAGTTTGAGTTGGCTCCTCTCCCCTTATCATGGCGAATCGTCCAAGCTCGCCCTCCACCAACTCCATCTTGGTGAGCAAGGTGACGTCGTTCCCCTCATGAGAAATCTTGAGGGTGTCCCAGATTTGCTTGGCGTTATCCAAGCCGCTCACTTTATGGTATTCATCCCTGCACAAGGAAGCTAGAAGAACAGTAGTAGCTTGTGCATTCTTATGAATTTGTTCATTAATGAACATGGGACTATCCGAACTATCAAAGTGCATTCCACTCTCCACAATCTCCTAAATACTAGGATGGAGAGAAAATAGGTGACTACGCATTTTGTGACTCCAAAATCCGTAGTCCTCTCCATCAAAGTGTGGGGGCTTGCCGAGTGGAATGGAGAGCAAATGTGAATGTGAACTTTGCGGAATACGAGAGTAATCAAAAGAAAAGTTCGAATTAACCGGTTTCCTTCTCTCGTAGTCGTTGTGGTCTTCGTCCTTTTGGGAAGAAGTAGACTCATCGCTGTCGTAGTAGATGATCTCCTTGATGCGCCTTGTCTTCTTCTTCTTCCCTTCCTTCCGTCTATGACCCGAGCCGGAGTCGGTAGACTTGTCGTCCTTCGGCTCGTTGACGAAGGATTCCTTCTCTTTGTCGTTGATCACGATACCCTTCCCCTTAGGATCCATCTCTTCGGGCGGTTAGTCCCTTTGTGAAGAGAACGGCTCTGATACCAATTGAGAGCACCTAGAGGGGGGGGGTGAATAGGTGATCCTATGAAACTTAAAACTTAAGCCACAAAAACTTGTTAAGTGTTAGCACAATAGTTGCCAAGTGGCTAAAGAGAAGTCTCAACAAAACACAATACCACAAGAGATCAAGACAGAGGTGACACAGTGGTTTATCCCGTGGTTCGGCCAAGACCAACGCTTGCCTACTCCACGTTGTGGCGTCCCAACGGACGAGGGTTGCAATCAACCCCTCTCAAGCGGTCCAAAGACCCACTTGAATACCACGGTGTTTTGTTTTTCCTTTCACTGTCCCTTTTGCAAGGAATCTCCACAAATTGGAGTCTCTTGCCCTTACAAGTATATGATCACAAAGAAACACAGAGTAAGGGAGGGAAGCAACACACACAAATCCACAGCGAAACGCGCACACACACGGCCAAGAATCGAGCTCACAAGAGTATCACAAAGTTCTCACTAGAACGGAGCTCGAACCACTTAGAGTGACAAACAAATGCGCAAAGACTGAGTGTGGATGATCAAGAATGCTCAAAGGTTGCTTGTGTGTCTCCTCCATGCGCCTAGGGGCTCCTTTTATAGCCCCAAGGCAGCTAGGAGCCGTTGAGAGCAAATCCGGAAGGCCATCCTTGCCTTCTGTCGTCGGGGGCACCGGACAGTCCGGTGCACACCGGACACTGTCCGGTGCCCGATTTGTTTCCATAACTGGCGCTTCCGACCGTTGCCGACCGTTGGGGATCTGGGAGCCGTTGGCGCACCGGACATGTCCGGTGCACACCGGACAGTCCGGTGCCGTCTTCCGACCGTTGGCTCCGCCACGTGTCCCGCGCAGATTGCGCGGCCGACCGTTGGCTCACCGGACAGTCCGGTGCACACCGGACAGTCCGGTGCACACCGGACAGTCCGGTGAATTTTAGTCGTACGCCGTCGGCGAATTCCTGAGAGCGGCCAGTTCGAGCCGAGCCAGCCTGGCACACCGGACACTGTCCGGTGCACACCGGACAGTCCAGTGCTCCAGACCGAGCTGGGTCTTGGCAGCACACAGCCAAGTCTTTCCTCCTCTTCTCTCTTCTTCTTCTTTCTGTTTCTAACACTTAGACAAATATATTAGTACACAAAAACAATGTACTAAGGCTTAGAAACATACCTTTACTTCATGATTTGCACCTTGTTCATTCATGTACATAAATTCACAATTAAGCACATGTGTTGGCACTCAATCACCAAAATACTTAGAAATGGCCCAAGGGCACATTTCCCTTTCAGTGCTGGTTTCCATCAAATCCTGTTGAAGGAGGGTGAAGAATATAAGACTGCGTTCCAGACACATGTTGGCCACTACGAGTTCAGGGTTATGGCCTTTGGCCTCACTGGAGCTCCCGGAACATTCCAACAAGCAATGAATCATACACTGTCTCCCTTACTACGCAAATGTGCTATTGTGTTTTTTGACGACATTCTGGTCTATAGCACCTCCTTGGAGTCCCATGTGTGTCACTTACGTCAAGTGCTGGACCTGCTGGCCCATGACAACTGGAAGATAAAGTTGTCTAAATGTTCATTTGCTACAAATCAGGTCACATATTTGGGGCATGTGGTCAGTTCCCAAGGTGTTGCGACCGACCCAACAAAAATTCAGGCAATAGCTCAGTGGCCAGTTCCTTCATCTCTCAAAGAATTATGCAGCTTCCTCGGGTTAGCTGGTTACTATAGAAAGTTCATCCGCCATTTTGGGATTATTTGTCAACCACTAACAGCCCTGTTAAAGAAACATGACATTTTTGTGTGGACCAGTGAACATGACACGTCATTTCAGACATTGAAAAAGGCACTCACTTCAGCTCCTGTATTATGTTTGCCAGACTTCATGTCTCCTTTTCTTATTGAGACCGATGCCAGTGACTTGGGTGTAGGCGCAGTCCTGATGCAAAAAGGTCACCCAATTGCCTTTCTCAGTCGACCATTGGGCGTCAAATCCCACGGCCTTTCCACTTATGAGAAGGAGTACATGGCCATAATACTTGCAGTCCAACAATGGCGGGCTTACCTTCAACACACCGAATTTGTTATCCTTACGGACCATAAAAGTTTGGGACAGCTCAATGAACAAAGGCTTCACACTCCATGGCAGCACAAAGTTTTTACCAAATTACTCGGATTGCAATACAGGATTCAGTATCGCCCAGGCTCAGAGAACCGTGTGGCCGACGCCTTGTCCCGTTGTGCTCCAGCTGAAGTCCATGTTGTCTCAGTAGTGGTACCACAATGGTTGTTGGACATCCAAAACAGCTACAGCCACGACCCAACAGCTCAATCTATGTTGGCTAAGCTTGCCATCGATCCATCCGTTGTTTCCAATTTTACTCTGACCGAAGGCATCCTCAGATACAAAGGTCGTATTTGGGTGGGAGACGACACAACCATTCAGTCCCGCATTGTGTCAGCATTGCATTCTTCAGCAGTAGGGGGTCACTC
The DNA here is from genome assembly GCA_029449295.1 of Zea luxurians. NCBI lineage: Eukaryota > Viridiplantae > Streptophyta > Magnoliopsida > Poales > Poaceae > Zea > Zea luxurians. Next base: position 14,296,397 of record JAOPSE010000052.1, on the reverse strand, counting down.
CGGGGTTCCAGTAACTTACAGCCGTGTCAAGGGATTATTCGCATGGACCAATATGAAGTCCTTCGTCAAGAACTTTGTGCAACAATGTCAAATCTGCTTGCAGGCTAAGCCCGACAGAGCTGCTTACCCCGGCAAGTTGCAGCCCCTACTAGTACCGTCTTCTGCGTGGCACACCGTGTCAATGGACTTTGTTGAAGGCCTTCCTCGGTCTGGATCCTCCGACTGTATTTTAGTGGTCGTAGACAAGTTTACAAAGTTTGGTCACTTCATTCCACTTTCACACCCTTACACTGCCAGTTCAGTTGCCAAGCTGTTTATGAATCATGTCTAAAGACTCCATGGGCTTCCAGTGGCAATCATTTCAGATCGGGACCTAGTGTTTACAAGCACATTTTGCAACACCTATTCAAGTCTGTTGGTGCTGAGCTGAAATTGAGTTCTTCATATCACCCACAAACCGACGGGCAAACTGAACGGGTAAACCAATGCTTAGAGACATTTCTTCGTTGTTTTGTCAACGCTTGCTCAAAGAAATGGATTGATTGGCTACCAGCGGCTGAATATTGGTACAACACAAGCCTCCACTCTTCCTTAGGCTATTCACCTTTTGAGGTTCTCTACGGCCGTCAACCAAGATCCTTGGGCATTTCTTTAGATAGTGCCATCCCAGCGTCTGTTTCGGACTGGCTCCAGGATCGCTCCCACATGCAGGAACTCATCCATCAACACCTCTTGCGTGCTCAGGCTCGCATGCAGCGCCAAGCGGACAACACACAGGTCTGAACGCTCCTTCGCTATTGATGACTGGGTCTACATGAAACTACAACCATATGTGCAATCTTCTGTGCTGCCCCATGCCCATCACAAGCTCAGTTTTAAATATTTTGGTCCCTACCGTGTGTTGGCCCGTGTTGGCAAGGTAGCTTATCGCCTGGACTTACCTGCTTCCAGTTGTATTCACCCTGTTGTGCATGTTTCTCAGCTGAAGCTAGCTAAAGGGTTCAAGGGCACTGTTTCTACTTCCTTGCCTTCGTTGCTACTAGAATTCAGTTACCCTGTCAACATCCTGCAAACTCGGGGCATCACCAAGGGAACTCGCCTCGTCCAACAGGTACTGGTGGAATGGGCCGGTCTGCCTCGCGATTTAGCTACCTGGGAAGACAAGGAAGCGCTCCAGCAGTGTTATCCTGGTGCACCTGCTTGGGGTCAAGCAGGACTTCAAGGGATGGGGAATGTGAGCCCTGCTCCCATGCCAGATGTGCCGACTCAACCTGCACAAGAGGAAGCCCAGCGTTCAACTCGTCCACGTCGTCAACGCCGTGCCAATACTCGGGTCCACGGTCCAGAGTGGGTGTAAGGTGTGTGTGGTATAAATGGCAGTGTGTGTCCTTGTATCGGGTAAGCAAAAACTGAGAAAAACTCTAATAGAACTCCTCCCAGCTTCCTCCCCGTCCTCCTGCTGTTCCTATCTTCCTTCCGTCTCCTCTCTCCTCTAACACCCCAACCCCAAGCCGGCCACCCCAGTGGTGCCGTGCCGTCTCCTCCCCGTCCTCCTGCTGTTCCTATATTATAATCTGAAGTCTGGATACAACCTTAGACTGCCTCCAACAAGGACCTCTATATGGTCCTGAACTCTAAATTTAGAGAACCAAACCTCCTGTAAAGCACCCAACAACGAACGGTAAAGCATCCGGTACAATAGAGGTTCGTCCTTTCGCACTCTATTCTTGAAGATTCACTGTGTATCCGCTATCCGGCCATCGGGCGCAAGCTTCCAGAACATGGCGGTGGACAAGTGCGTCAAGGGCGTCCTCGGCGGCGGACATGGGCGAAGCTCCCGGAACATGGCGGTGGAGCACTACGACCGGCAGGCCAAGTCCTTCACCGCTGCCGCGCTGGCCTTCGACCAGGACGCGAGCGTGTTCCACCGTCTCCCCAACCGCCCGATACAGCCCAGCGGAGGCAGCTCGACAATTCGATCCCCTCCGGCAATCGCCGCCCGGATCTATCTACACGAGACTGGGAGCTGGATGCTGCTCAAAGCGGAGATGCTGTAAAGATCGGTTCCTTGGCGAGCGCGCCGACGATGGCGGCCGGCGGCCGCGTGCGGTTCAACGTGGGCGGGCAGGTGTTCGAGACGACCACCACGACGCTGGCCAACGCCGGTCGGGACTCCATGCTCGGCGCGCTGCTCGACTCGTCCTGGAACGTCTCCTCCTCGGGCGGCGGCGGCGGCGGCGGGGTGGCCGAGTACTTCATCGACCGCAACCCAGCCTGCTTCGCGGTGCTGCTGGACCTGCTCCGCACGGGCAGCCTCCACGTGCCCCCGCACCTCCCGGAGAAGCTGCTCTACCGGGAGGCGCTCTACTACGGCCTCCTCGACCACGTGCGCGCCGCGCGGTGGGGCGTGTTCGACGGCGACCGCCTCCGCCTCGCCGCGTCCGTGCCGGGGCGCGCCCCCGGGGACGGCACGGCCATCCGCGCGGCCCCCGAAGCGTCAGGTGGAGCTCCCGGAGGAAGCTGAGGAACCGGAAGGTGCCCGGCGAGGAGAGCTGCTACCCGAAGCTCGCCACGCACGGCGGCCAGCTCTTCTCGTCCATGAACGACAGCATCTCCGTGTTCAGCAACCTGGGGTGTGTTTGGAGCTCCTACCCAAGCTATGCACTCCACGTGTTCGATGAAATGTCTGAGAGACTAGACTAGAGAAAAGATCGTTTACTTGATATAGAGGATGTAATATAGAGGACGCTGCTGGAAAGGGTAAAGATATAGAGGACGAAATCTTTTAGAGGGTGCTGTAAAGGACAGAGAATATTCCTTTAGAGGATGGAATTTAGGGGACATTGTTGGAGACAGCCTTATATACTTCAAAATATATAACATTAATGAAGTACGCTCATCGAAGAATCATATATTTGAAAACATGGAGCACCCACAAATCTTTTGCATTAAAAAACGTACGGTCAGAAGTGCCACCAGTAAAATTTTCGTGGCGAGCAAACCGAAACGGAGGCGAGTAACGATTTTAATTAGATAGGTTGATTCTACCTAGAATCCAAATATCTGGATCTTCTTCTCATTTTTCCATCTTAGTGCTAATTTAGGAACCTTATTTTCCTAAGTGATTTCTATTTATTAAAGAAAAATTAGTTTATTTTCTCTTAGAAAAATAAAAATCCTTTGAAAAAATGGAGTTACCAAACTAGCACATATTGTTTTTTTTGCCTTTCTTAGAAGATCTGAAAAGGACTTGCTGATTTTATTACAACGCATAAATGTGTTAAGTATTTTTTCCCTCACATTTTTCATCTCCTTATACGACAAAGGTTCGCATTTTATTTTATATATATGGCTGCTTCTAAACAGGCTCGTAAACATGCATGAGTAGAGATGGTAATGGATACTCATGACCCGATACCTGATAGGTATTTACTCCATTAGGGTATGTATATGGTCTAAATATTCTACTGATGAGTATTTTATTGGACAAAAATCTTCACCTAATGGGTAAACGGGTATTAGAACGTTCTGCCGTCACCCATACCCGTTAACCCACTGGTATAAAATACCCAGTATAATCTTTATCAAAACATGAGTTTAGGCTGTTGCCTACTCCCTCCGTCTCAGGATATAAGGTGTAACCACTTTTTATTCTTGTTCCACAATATAAGGCGTGCTCTCTCTATGCATACGTATATCGATGCAGTGGTATAGAGACAATTAAATGCATTTTTTGGTCTTTGAACTAAGATGGTTACTGGGACGGAGGGAGTACTTGCCTGTTGGGTACTTGGGCCAGTCGCTAGCCCAAAAGTCCAAAACAAATGAAACCCTAAGACCCATATACGATTTTTTTTACTTTCTAGTTTCTAGCGTAGCGTAGCACACACAGGACACAGCACAGGTTGCACAGTCGGCTGGCGGCGGCCGCTCACAGGCACGACACACGACCACGGATCGCAGATTCGTAGCCCACTGACAATGCTTGAATCTTCGTGGGTATGGGTTACCCGACGGGTGACCCGTATCCACATGGGTATGGGGGTAAATCTATATCAATTAGTGAATATGGGTAATCTAACGGGATTATTTTTTTATCGTGGATATGGATGTAAGATAATGATACCCGGTGGGTATTTACCTATTGCTATCTGTATGAGGCCAAGTAATAAATTCTCCGTTTCACTGTGAAAGGATCTACAGCCTAATGGTTACCTTAGTGTTGGACTCTTGTTGAGAGTGAACGTTTCCTGTCAACACTGTCAGACTTGACGAGGTGTCTCTGGTGTCAGTTTTAAGGATTTGCAGAATAGATACACGTATTTATGAACGTCTACGTTGCACTATTTTAAAAAAGTCTCCTCTTGACTAAAAATTGTGCCAACATGCCTTTATAAGAGGTATGTACAACCTAAATAATACATTGTGATTCTCTAAAAACTAGATACACTTAAAAAATCCCTTCATACAATTTAATGTATCTAAGTCTTGTAACTTATTTAATAGAAACATCTAAAGATATAACTCATTTATCTAGGTTGTATGACTAGAATCGTATCCAAACTTGAAGAATCGTGTTAGAGACATTCATTTATCAAGGTATCGTCTCTTATATTTTTTTTACAATTATCTTTTACCGCTTCTAAAAATACGGAACATTTATGTAGGTTATAGATGCTCTGATATCTTGAGACGTTGGACATGTTCACGACTGTATCTGTACGACGAAAGTCCAGCCGTCCAGGATGCAGGTTCGACACAACCTCTATCATCAAGCAGCTCCAGCTATAAATCCAGGCATAAGTTGCGTGACAGTTCAGAGAAGCAGGCGGCTACAAGCAGCCGAGCGGTGCAGTGCAGTGCAGCAGACAATGTCCATCTCGGCACGCGTTGCCCGTTGCCGCCGCCCCCGTTACGACTGCTAGCGTTAGCTGTCACTGTTACGTCCCCTGTCGTCTTCTGCTCGATCGAGCACACATCATCGTCTTCTACATTGCACGTAGCCATCCATCCACCATGGACGGACGTCCAGCTCGGCACTGTACCTTTCTTCAGCGCAATCAGATCCAGTGCACACGACGAGGGGGAAAAAATCTGAAAACGAACGTGTCTACTACTTTACTGTTCATTGTCGCCTTCTAGTCGGAAATTCTGTGGACTCTTCTGATGGTACTTTGGCAACCTCCTGCGTTCATAATCATGCTATGCCAGATGCGAAAGGGGTTTCTGATGGAAAACAGTACTGCTTGTCTTTGGTACTCAAAGAACTGCATTAAAATTTGCATGACTGTCTGCAGGTGATTTGATATAGGATCTGCATTTTTTTTTGCATTAATGGAAAGTTTATATATAATGACTGTTTTCTTGCAAAGTTTCAGGTAACACTTGAGCACTACTAGAAAGTCTAGATGTAGTTGTTTCCTGCAGAGTTACAGAATTCGTCTCTGTCCTGTCCTGAACCACGTTTATGTAACTGTGCTAGCGCTTGTTACCCTGTCAGTGTTGAGCTGCATGTGCTTGCTTGCGATTGTAGATGACAGAGAGTCGCACGTTGTAGTCTGTGTCGAGCTGCATGTGGATGTTGCTTACTGATTTATATTGATTGGCATGCTAACGTGGATTGATCTCATGTCGGGCTTACTGATTGGCAGAATTTTCCCGTCAAGTTCACTCTCCAATTTCACCACCACCATCAACCAGCAGGAACAAGAAGAGTTTCTGGAAGGAAGGAAAAGATCGGAACTGGTGTGCTAGTCGCAATTATGGGTGCTCGAAAGGGTTACAACTATATAAATATATTAACATGCTATTATTCATATTGAAGGTTCTACAAAAAAAAATATTCTAATCATGTTTGTTTTACTTATGCTTGGTTTGTTTTTTTTATCAATAAGCAACACACAATAATATACAGGAAAATTATATTCATGCTGGATCGTGGCTACATGTAAGCGTTCATTACTTTATAGGTAAACAAACCAAAGGCCCATTATATAAAGCTGTCCGTTTAGGTATTTATATGCATGAAAAAAACATACATATAACAAACCGGCTATCGTACATGCCTTTACAGTTTAGTCCCTATTTTAGTTTTACTATTTAACTATTTAGAGACTAAATGAGACTAAAATGGACAAACCAAACAGAGCCTTAACCTATCTCATACAGTGCTGCTATATGTAATGGCATGTAGAAAACGATGTCTTAGCATGCAAAACAGCTTCGGGACACCGATAAAATTAAAAAGGCATGTTTTAACTGCGAAACATCAGGACGAACAATGGGAAGAAAAAGAGGTTTCAACTCCCGAAACCTCAAGCTGCTGCTGGTCATTTATACAGCTGTGATGCCTCCGATCCGTGTCCTCGCTCGTCCACAAAAGAACAGTCTGACCTCGCCGACAGCGTATACGTTTCAACGACGAAACTCGAAAGGGCTGCGGCGGCGGTGTCTGTCGTCCATTGTTTTTGTGCTTCCGCCAACCTGTGCATGCATACTTTATCGAGAGAAGAAGAAAAATACAGTCCGAGTTCGGCTCGTCAAACTCGTTTTTTGTTTTGTTTTGTTTTGTTTTGTTTCTAGGCAGAACAAAACAAAACCTGGACGCTAAGTTCTGGGTTCTAGTCATCTAGCCGCGCGTCCGCATCATCTGTTAAAGCTAGTTCTTCCCTTTTACACGAAACGAACACTAGCAAATATTCGGCTCTGTGCGTCTTTTATACTTCCTTTTGGTTGGGTTCGTTCAGGTTCAGGCCCGGTAGTGGACAAACAGAGGGGAAGAAAGTACGTGCCGTACGCCGGAACACGCCATTAAAGTTCAGATACGTTGTACAGCTGCACGCCGGTAGACTTCTGATCAGTATCACCAGATCGTCCGTTGTTTGTTTGTTTTTTTGCAATTTCTTGTTTTTTGTTCATAAAAATAGTAGCATATCGTCGTCGGATGCTTTGAAATTTCCGATAAGTCTGATCTAGCCGTATCTTGGCCTGAAAGCTCAACAACTATGACCTGAAACTGCTCTAGCTAGTCTCAACATGCATGTAGGTCGCCATCTGACATGACACCCTTCATTATACGCCCTATATATGAATAAAAAGAGGACCTGTCTATCGGCATGTCATTGTAAAGTTACAAACGGTTGAAATCAATGTTTTACGCGAGCTGCTTTGCAGCTCCATTGCCGTTCGTCCATCCCTCTGCGTTGTCGAGTTGTGGTGTGCCGAGTTTGCCTGAGTTTGACCGAGAAGCATATGGTGGAGCGAAGGTAGATCGTCAGTTTGCTTTTGCACGTGTTACGGCTGCTATTTGAAGCCAGTATATGCAATGAAAATCGTACCATACCCTGCACGAAAATCAACAACTTTCAGCGGACAACATTAATTTCGGTGGGTTTTTTCGAGCCGCCAAAATTAAAAGACTTAATTTTGGCGGTTTCTTTGTAGCCGCCAAAATTACTATAAAATATTAATATATTTCATGTCTTCAAACAGATATACTACTTCATTCATCTCAAAATAGAAGTTGTCTTAGCTTTTTAACAAATTCACTCAATAATTGATGTATGTGTTTCGTATATGTGTCTAGATTCATTGTCATTTATTTAAAATAGACATAAAAATAAAGATCTATAACGACTAATAATTTGGTACACATAGAGTATAAAATATATTTTGTGGTTAATTGAATACTTTTTATTTGGTACCATAAACAATTTAGTATTTTCAATATTTAGTTAAATTTGAAATTGGTTGGTTGATTAAAGGAAAAGCGAGAAGCATATTCTTTTTTTTATGGAGGGACTAGTAGACGATAGTGAAACATGGCTGCTATTGGATCCTGTTCCTGTGATTACATGTGTGCGTTGGCACATGTGTCCATCTGTCAACCATGTTCCCAACTGCTTTCTAAAGGTTTTTGAACAACTTCCTATTGTTTGCACCAAGCATGCACCTGCTTCCAATAATTTACCAGAAACGAACCAAACAAATGTACAAAAACCGGTTGCGCGGTTCCCTGATTAACATCAACTACACGATTGCCAGTACAATTTTACTTGGTATTTTAATCATTCGGGTGTGTCATTGTAGTACATTTTTTAGAAAGGTTAGGGTACACCATCATGGCTTTTTATGTAACACTAAAAAGCATCATATTGACAAAAAAAACATGAGAAACCGACAAAAACCAAGCACGCACATTTAGAAATTTATTATGGACCAAAAGGTCCAGTAGTCTTGTTATGAAAAGGCAATGGCTACTTGCATTGGGATCACATTTTTTTTTTTGCTGGCACGAGTGGTGCAATCATTATTTCATTATTTTGGACTTTAGACTAATTATGCATACACATGTTAGACGTAGTGGTAAGTGGTGTAACCACAGTACTATACTCTCGAGAAGATACTGATCACCTTACGTATCGAAAGCTTGAAGCTGACTACAACTATCGAATCGTGGCACTTATTAGGAATCCCTTCTCTAGCTTCCATGCATCTTCGTCCTTCGATTGAATGTATAATTAAGCAACTGTTGCATCCGGCGTAAACTTCTATATTTAATTGGATTTACCATATTTTTATTAAGCAATTAAATCAAAGAACAAGACTACAACTAATGTCATGTATAATATATGCACCAGTTCTTCACTGAATGTAACTTATGGCTTGATAAGTGTTAAGTGCATGATGACCATTATGTGTTAGTATTCATGATGACTATTATGTGCTAGTGGGTCATGATGTTTTTGTTACTAGTAAGAGATAATTAATTTGTCACTTTCATAAGTTCATGTGTCTCACTCTTCATCTCCGTCTTCCTTTGTTTCTATATAAAATAGGCCCTCCCATTGTTAGCGAGTGAGAACACATAGATAAGAAAACTACCAAACTGTTGTTGTGTTTCTATCTATCATCTTTGTTCAGACCTCCTACATGCATAGGTTATTGAAAGAGGAGGCCTCCAAAAACTCTGTCTGCAGATGTACTTGCATGGATAGGCGGTTGATCAAGTTTTTGGGTAGCCCATTGATGCGACTACTCGCTTGTTGGTCACACTCCTATTTCTGGTGTTCAAGTACAAGGTAACAATGATCGACTACTTCCCCTACTTTACAATGCCCTCCTATTCACGGCATCATTGTCTACTTCCCAGTGACAGTGACCTTATGTGATCGGCATTGCGATATTTTTGCACTACATCGAATGGGACGACTATATCAACAAACTACTATGTTCGGTAGTGGAAATGGCTCTGGTGTCGTTGGCTCATCGGTGCAACTATACTCGCTTCATCTCTCCTATTTCTAGTATTGGAATATATGGTGACAACGATCAACTAATTCCATTACTTTTGATGGGCTCCTATTCACGATGTCACTGTCTACTTTCTAGTGATGATGGTTTGGCGTCATCAGCACCTCACTCTCTCTACATTACATGAAATGGGACGAGAACATCAACAAATCATATTTTTATATGATTAAAATCATTGTGTCGTTGCTGATGACCTTAGGTGTATGTTAGTTAAGGGAAAGAAAGGGAACTTCCTAGTCTATACCACTATATAATCCACCGGTTTAAATTTTGTAAACTCATCCAACCACATCACCCACACAACGACCATAATCTCCATTAAATCTACCAAACAAATTGCACCTAGACTTAACACACCATCAAAACAAACGGTTCAGATTGCTCATAGCCTCCTCTCTCTTACTCACTCGAATCCAATGGATAGTATTATTTAGATCATCCCTCATCACTACCCCCTCCCTCGCAACCCCGCCGGTCCCCCTCACTCTTATCGTCGTTGCCGCTGTCAACCCCTCTCGTGCCATCTCCGTCGTCGACCCCTTCCCTCCCTAGGTTATATGCTAGTAGCTTTATTAACATGGGTTATATGCTAGTAGGATAGAGAGTATAGATTGCATACACTAGAAGTAGAGTAAATATCCCATTGGATGGAGAGGACAACCACTACAAGAGCTACAGTCATTTTCGGCGGCCAGAAGCCGCCGAAAATAAGCTATTTTCGGCGGCTTTAGCCTTATTTTTGGCGGTTCCTGGCCGCCAGAAAAAAATAGCCAAAAATAAGGCTATATTTTCGGCGGTCAGGCCTTGACCGCCGAAAATAGCTTACTTTCGGCGGCCCCACGACAGCAGCCGGAAATAACACGTAATTTTCGGCGACCAACTCCCTGGCCGCCGAAAATAAGGAATGCCGAAAATAATATTTCTTATTTTCGGCGGTCAGGGAGGCCGCCGAAAATTAACAATTTCAGAGCAAAAAAAATTTAAAAAAATGCAAAAAATAACAGAAAAATCATACAAAATTCATACAATAACAGAAATTTCATACAATAACAGAAAATTCATAATTGAGTTGACAACATAAAACTTAAGTCCATACAAATATAAAGTCCACAAATAGTTCATACAAACATAAAATCCACATATAGTTCATTACAACGCACAATGCGGCACAAAGCTAACTTCATCACATATCGGGGTCGTTGGAGTTGTGTCCACTACCTCCAGAAGCGAAAAACTCGTTGACGAAGTCGTGTAACGGGTTTGGATCCTAAAGAAAAAAGAAGACATTCATAACGACATTGGTTACATGTATGACCACTATTCAAACAAATTGTTTCTCAAACTAACCTCTCCTGGAGTAGCCCCCTCCCCTACATAAGCTCCTCCTGGTGCTGATATGACCGGTGGTGGCGTGTTGTGGCCCATGACCCCGGATCCCTACAAAATTAAGTTTAGTAAAGATTTGAAATTAGGTTGATACAAACGACAAGTCTTAACTAAATTGAAGCACCTGAGGTGGAGGTGGAGGTGATGGAGCATGTAATCCCCACTGAGGCATTGGCGGCTGAAACTGAGGGAAAACAAATGGTTGCTGTTGTGCCTGCTGTGGAAACCAAGACTGTTACAAATATAATATATTAGTTATAGAACCAATATCGAGCGTGTTGAGAAGAAATAAGACACTCACGTTCATTGCTTGTTGGGCCTGTGTGTTGTAAGCAGCCATGTACTCTGATTGCTGTTGCAGGAATGCCATTTGTTGTTGCCGCAGCTCTTCGCGAAACTTTTCTTGCTGCTCCCTCATAGCCTCCTCCATGCTAGATATAGAGCGGCGACTACGGCTGCTACTACCACAGCCCGCCTGCGACGAAGAGCCGCCACGAGAACGCAACTCCGTCGAATCGATAACACCGATAAATATAGAATATCTTGAAAAACAAGAAAATTAGCTATTCGGTCATAGTTCCAATATTATTGAAAAAAATCACAAGTTCATACCGTCCATGTGCCTTGCCTCCAAGTGAATGCACAACTTCAGCGTCGATGGTAGGCGCTCCTCGCCAATCGTAGTCTTCGCCATACTTCCTAACCATCTCCTGCCCGTATGTCTCCTGCAATACAATATGAAGGTTCAGCACACATGTAATTTATAGCTATATGGCAAGAAAACATTAATCATAACAACAACTAACCATACGCTCAACGGCCGCTTGACTACATAGCTCATCGGAGATTTCACTGTTTTTCGCTCTATGCCCTCTCCTATAAATATCGATTGGGCTCGGGACAACTCCAGTTTGAGCCTCCGGCAAATATGTCACACCCGGCTTTAAGGAACAAAGCCAGGTGCATCTCATACATGCGCCAAGAAGACAACATATATAATAACAGAGTGTATAGAGATAAATGTCACAATAATCAGAGTAATTATTACATAGCGGAAGACTTACAAAAATAAAAGATAAATATAACACGAACTAAGGACCGTCGGCGCCAATGTCAACTGAGAAACGCCACCTAGATCAGATCATACTCCTCGCCTTGTGGCTCCTCCTGAACCACCTGTTCTTCTCCTGTGGGGGGGGGTGTGAGACAGCAAGGGTGAGCTCACACATGTTCATCGCTCAACAAGTTGTGGGGAATAATGTGACATGAACTCACAAAGGTGGGAGTTCATGAAGTGTAAGGCTGATCAACAATAGAGGTTAAAGCTGAGCATTGCTTTTATAAGTTGGTCAAAATTTTATTAGCAGTTACTAAGTGTAAGTAAATACCAAACCTTAATAAATAATAATAGAACAGAATTAATAACAAATCCCATGCGAATGCAAATGACAAATTGACTTTAGGTTCCATAATTTAATCATCGGAGAGTCCTGAGCCGCTCATGACCGTGAGCTCGGCTAGTATACCAGTTTTACACTCTGCAGAGGTTGTACCCTTTACCCACAAGTCGTGTTTCCCATGTCGCCAGGGTTAGCTAGGCCCTTAGACACTACCAAGGTGAATGGCTAGGGATCCACTACGAGGCCTTTACAAAGTTCCACTAGCTTCCGAAAACCCGCTACAGTTTATAGGAAGTTCCAATGCAGGGTTCCTGGCTGACCGCCATCGCAGCAAAATCAACCAGGGACCTCCCTACACTGACCACTCCCCTACTGCCCTTGCCCCTTTCGGGTAAGGTAGTCTTCCACTAGCTTTCCTAATTAGTCAGCCAAGGGGTCCCATTCCTCCCTTGTGGTGGCACGTGGTTCTCAAGTTAAGCTCCATGTTCCAATTAACAATAACATAATGATCTTGACATGAACATAAATAGAATAACAAAATAACTGGAACATGGATATAATGAAATATTAACCCAAAAACCACGTAAAGCAATAGCATAACTATCCAAGTGATTCAGGGGTAAACAAGGTAAACAGGATAAACAGTCTAGGGAAACCTATTGGGTCCCATCAAAATTAATCCTATGCATGGTAAATGATTATAAAGAACATTATTGGGTAACAAAAGTGAATCAAGGGCACAACTTGCCTGGCACTTGAGAATCCAGGTACCAACTTGCTCAGATGACACGTGTCCTCGCGCTAGTCGTAGCAATACGAACAAACATGGTATAGACGAAATTAACATCACACCAAACATAAGAACAAACTTAATAATAATGATCTACGCGCTGCTACGAGACTAACGCAACTTGAACGGATCAAAACGGAATTAAAATAAAGAAGTTATGAATTTATTAAGTTTTAAGTGTTGGATAAAAGATTACTTAGGATATTAATTTTAATGTGATATTCATGTCAAAACAGAGGTACTATGTGATGAACAATAATATTATAGAATTATAGAAATTGGAATGATCTCATTTGGACTTAATATGAATTTTCTATGGATTTAACAATATTCTGGAATTGTTTTTTATATTAAAAATTCAATTTCTAATTCAATTTCTCTGTTTTTCTTATTAACTGGATTGTGCCTCAAATACAGGAAACTGCAGGGTCTCTGGAGCAAAATTTCCTAAGACACAGAGCGCACCAGTCGAGGACGGCGGGTTGATTCTCATTAAACCCAGGGGCTCTTTTAGAAAAAAGGGCACCGCGAAGGGGTATCTGCGTTTCAGAGCCATCGGATCCGAGTCCTGCGGTCATGATTAGATCCTACCGTTGAGGAATCTGTATGTGCCAGGGATCGTTGGATCCAAGATCTACGGGTAAGGTTCTATCAGACAAAGGGGTATCCTTGATTCGATCTCAGCCGCACACCTGAAATCAACGGCTCGTATTTGGTTACCCCTAGATCTAATCCAGTGCGCACAACGTGGATCCGACGGCAGGAGGGGCTTCTTCCCCAAACAGGGTCCACGACGGATCCCGCACAGTTTCACGGTGGTGCCATTGTCGGCAACTACGCGCAACATAAATCCAAGCGAGGTTCTCGATTACTATTGCGCAAAAACCAAGTTCAGGTCATAGAGAATCAGATGGGAGAGATCTTACTGTCGATTGACGCACGGACAGCACCGTCCACGGTGAAGTGCGGTTCCACGGTGGCGCCCGAGATCCGACGACAAATTCCTGTCGATTCCCCCGATCCATCGCCCGGAGTTTCTATCACCCATCTTCCTTACAACACCCTTAAGCTCCCAAGCTTGAATCTGGACCTCGAACGGCGGCGTTCATCAGTTTCACCCCCGGCGGCTCCCCACTCATTCGCTCGACTGCGCCAACTGGGTTCACGGGTTCCACACAGCACGACCGCGCGCCCAAGACGAAAAAAAATGCTTCGCTGTCGATCTTTATAGCCACTGTGAGAGGGCCGCGAGGCTTGGGCGAAGGGACCAGAGGGATTTTCGGGTTTGAACCCCAACAACCCCCGGTTTGTCGCCCCGTCTGTTACGAAGGTGAAGAATCCGACAGGCTGGTCCCACGCGCCAGCGTCCTTGGTGCCAGAGCGTCCAGCGCTAGTGAGGATGAGCAGTGGAGCCCACATGTCGGCAGGGGAAGTGAGCGCGGGCTGGGCTGTGTGGGGGAAAGTATGGAGTGGGCCGCGGGGAAGGAATCCGGCCCAGGCACTGGTTTGATCATTTCTTTTTATTTTCTATTTTAATTTATTTCCTTTCTTGATTCAAATTCAAATAGAACTCAAATTTAGTTCAAACTTTTGTGGCCCATCATTACAATTTATATTTGTGAAATTAGAGGTACTAATCCTAGAGATATTTATTCACATATATTATTTATTTATTCATATCCTTTATCCTTTTCTTTTCTCCACCTTTCTAGAATTCCCTTTAAATCTTAAGTTCCCATTTAGTTAGTAATATATTTCTCTTTATTTTATTTTTGTATTGCCACAAAATGCACACAAAATAAAGTCCCAGCATGATGCATGATTTATTTGAGTGTTCTTTTGTTAATTGTTTATCTGTGTAAGTGAGGTGTCCTCATGAAATGATACATAGAGATGACACACAAATTCCTAGAGGAAGATAATTTCTTCTTTTAGATTTTCTTACCAAGTGGGTATTACAAATCCTACCCCCCTTAAAAAGAATCTCGTCCTCGAGATTTAGGAAGGACAAGAGAAAAGATGGGGAAAATCTATGCGAAGCTCTTCTTCTCTTTCCCAAGTTGCTTTATCTTCTCCATGATGGTTACATTACACCTTGCACATCTTTATCATCTTATTTCTTGTAAGTCGAGTAAAAGTGTCAAGAATCTTGATCGGATACCCCGTGTAAGTCAAATCACCCTGAACACTGAGCTCTTCCATTGGTAACTGTTCCTCAGGGACACGGAGACACTTCTTAAGTTGAGACACATGAAATACATTATGCACATCAGATAGATTATCAGGTAGCTCGAGTTGCTAGGTCATCTCTCCAACTTGCCTAAAAACTCTAAATGATCTAATAAAGTGAGGGAACAATTTGCCCTTGACTTTAAATCTCCTCATTCCACGAAGTGGTGACATCTTGAGGTACACATGATCACCTTCCTCAAATTCCAGTGGTCTTCTATTATCAGCGTAGCTCTTTTTTCCTGGTCTGAGCTACCCTCAAATTCTCCCAAATTATACGGATTTGTTCTTCTCCCTTTTGAATGAGTTCAGGTCCAAAGAACTGTCTTCCTCTAGTCTGATCCAATATATAGGAGCCTTGTATTTCCTGCCATACAGAGTCTCAAACGATGACATCTTCAGACTGGCCTGGTAACTATTATTATATGAGAACTCAGCATAAGGTAGACTCTTGTCCCAACTACTACCATGCTGAAGGGCACAAGCTCTCAACATATCTTCCAATACTTGGTTAGTCCTTTCGGTCAGTCCATCAGTCTGAGGGTGATAGGCTGAACTAAATTGCAACTTCATATCCATTTCCTCATGAAAACTTTTCCAAAATCTGGAGGTAAACTGTGACCCTCTATCCAAAATGATCTTCTTCGGTACACTGTGTAGAGACACAATCCGAGCCATATATACTCTACCAATTGAGATACCTTATAAGTAGTCTTGACCGGAATGAAATGAGCCACTTGGGTCAGTCTATCCACGATAACCCATATAGAACCATATCCTTTCGAGGTGCGAGGCAATCCAGTAATGAAATCCATACCAATCTCTTCCTACTTCCATTCGGGTATCTTTAATGGGTATAGTAGTCCAGCTGGCCTCTGGTGTTCAGCCTTAGCTCTTTGACACACATCGCACATAGCCACATGTGCAACCATATCTCTCTTCAATCCATACCACCAGTACTTCTGCTTCAAATCCTGATACATCTTGGTACTCCCAGGATGAATAGAATAATCTGAGTCATTGGCCTCCCTCAATATAGTCTCACGAAGGCATTCAATATTAGGTACACATATCTTGTCCTTGAACCATATGGTGCCTTGCTCATCTTCCATGAATTTCGGACCTCGACCTTCAGTAATCAGATCCTTAATCTCTTGTATCTTAGCATCACCAATCTATCCTTCTGTGGATTTCTTGCTCCAAGGTAGGTTCCACATCAATAATAACTCCTTTAGTGTGAGCAACTATCCCCAGGTTAAGTCTCTTGAAATCTCCAACAATCTCATCGGGTAGCTAGGTAACAACATCTGAATGAACATGTTCCTTTCGACTCAAGGCACCTGCAACCAAATTCGCCTTGCCCGGGTGATCCAAATCATAATCCTTAATAAGCTCCAACCAACGGCGTTGCCTAAGGTTGAGATCCTTCTGAGTGAATATATACTTCAAACTCTTATGATCCGTATATACTTGGCACTTCTCGTCCCACTTGAATTCTCTTTCCTTCACCAAACGCGAGGTCATAAGCTTGGCAATCTTAGAAAATCCTTCAATAAATCTCCAATAATATCCTGCAAGTCCCAAGAAACTTCGGTCTTCCGTAACCGTAGTGGGTATGCTCCACACCACTATCTCCTTGACTTTAGCAGGATCCACTGATATCCCTCCATTAGAAATGATATGTCCCAGAAATGGCACCTCGCCAATCCAAAACCCGCATTTACCGTACTTGGCGTAGAGTTGATTATCTTAAAGCTTCTGTAGTACCAGTCACATATGTTCCTCATGATCACTATCACTCTTGGAATAAATAAAAATATCGTCCATGAAAACCACGACGAATCTGTCCAGACCGTGAACACCTCATTCTTCAGATCCATAAAATAGGCTAGTGCATTAGTTAGTCCAAACGACATAACAGTGAACTCATATAATCCATATCGAGTCGAGAAATCTGTGTAGGGAATATCCGATGGCCTAATCTTCATTTGATGGTAACCCGATCAGAGATCTATCTTCGAGAATACGCTTGCACTTCTCATCCAATTAAATAAATCCTCAATGCAGGGTAACGGTTACTTGTTCTTCATAGTGACATTGTTAAGGGTCCTATAATCCACGCACATCCCTTGCGATCCTTCTTTCTTCTGTACAATTAGAACCGGCGCTCCACAAGGTGAAGAATCCGAACGAATGTACCCAGCCTCTTGTAATTCCATTAATTGCTTCTTAAGTTCCTTTAGCTCTTCTGCGGACATCATGTATGGCCGTTTAGGAGTAGGAGTAGTCCCAGGTAAGAGATCAATGACCAACTCAACTTCAAATCTTTGTCCTTTGGAACTGGTGAGTTCTACGGTTCCCTTAGCACAATGTATAAAGTGTCTTTGCCTTCCTTAACCATGACATACCAAGGATCACGTCTATAGTGCTCTCTTCTAACACTATAGGGGTAGTCCATCTAGGTTAGAAACACAGGGTAAGAAAGGAAGAATTGTAGACAAGGCGTGTAATTACGAGGAATGTTACTGCGGGGGATTTATTAGCTAAGTAGATTAGTGTGTTATCCACTAAAGCTAATACATTACCTTATGGTGGTACATGCTAAGATGCCCAACTATACTATTTCAATCAATCAAAGAAGCAAATCAGGCATTGATCATCAGAACAATCAACCAACATTTTTAATAGAGAAAATAGTTTTAATTTTGTCTTAGGTTCCCTATCTCTTAGAAAGATCATAGTTGTAGGATTCCAAGGTGTGAAATCCATCTTGTCTTAGAGTAGGAAAAGATACGAGTAATCAGAGTATGACAGCAAAAGGTGAGACAGGATCAAGATAAGATAAGTATAGAATGAATTAGAGTAAGGTAAGTATAGAATGAATCAGAATAAGATAAGTAGGTAAGGGGTTGTCCATTTCTATCTAGGTTTCGTCCTACAGTCAACATTTCCTCTGATACCACTTCTGTCACACCCGGCTTTAAGGAACAAAGCCAGGTGCATCTCATACATGCGCCAAGAAGACAACATATATAATAACAGAGTGTATAGAGATAAATGTCACAATAATCAGAGTAATTATTACATAGCGGAAGACTTACAAAAATAAAAGATAAATATAACACGAACTAAGGACCGTCGGCGCCAATGTCAACTGAGAAACGCCACCTAGATCAGATCATACTCCTCGCCTTGTGGCTCCTCCTGAACCACCTGTTCTTCTCCTGTGGGGGGGGTGTGAGACAGCAAGGGTGAGCTCACACATGTTCATCGCTCAACAAGTTGTGGGGAATAATGTGACATGAACTCACAAAGGTGGGAGTTCATGAAGTGTAAGGCTGATCAACAATAGAGGTTAAAGCTGAGCATTGCTTTTATAAGTTGGTCAAAATTTTATTAGCAGTTACTAAGTGTAAGTAAATACCAAACCTTAATAAATAATAATAGAACAAAATTAATAACAAATCCCATGCGAATGCAAATGACAAATTGACTTTAGGTTCCATAATTTAATCATCGGAGAGCCCTGAGCCGCTCATGACCGTGAGCTCGGCTAGTATACCAGTTTTACACTCTGCAGAGGTTGTACCCTTTACCCACAAGTCGTGTTTCCCATGTCGCCAGGGTTAGCTAGGCCCTTAGACACTACCAAGGTGAATGGCTAGGGATCCACTACGAGGCCTTTACAAAGTTCCACTAGCTTCCGAAAACCCGCTACAGTTTATAGGAAGTTTCAATGCAGGGTTCCTGGCTGACCGCCATCGCAGCAAAATCAACCAGGGACCTCCCTACACTGACCACTCCCCTACTGCCCTTGCCCCTTTCGGGTAAGGTAGTCTTCCACTAGCTTTCCTAATTAGTCAGCCAAGGGGTCCCATTCCTCCCTTGTGGTGGCACGTGATTCTTAAGTTAAGCTCCATGTTCCAATTAACAATAACATAATGATCTTGACATGAACATAAATAGAATAACAAAATAACTGGAACATGGATATAATGAAATATTAACCCAAAAACCACGTAAAGCAATAGCATAACTATCCAAGTGATTCAGGGGTAAACAAGGTAAACAGGATAAACAGTCTAGGGAAACCTATTGGGTCCCATCAAAATTAATCCTATGCATGGTAAATGATTATAAAGAACATTATTGGGTAACAAAAGTGAATCAAGGGCACAACTTGCCTGGCACTTGAGAATCCAGGTACCAACTTGCTCAGATGACACGTGTCCTCGCGCTAGTCGTAGCAATACGAACAAACATGGTATAGACGAAATTAACATCACACCAAACATAAGAACAAACTTAATAATAATGATCTACGCGCTGCTACGAGACTAACGCAACTTGAACGGATCAAAACGGAATTAAAATAAAGAAGTTATGAATTTATTAAGTTTTAAGTGTTGGATAAAAGATTACTTAGGATATTAATTTTAATGTGATATTCATGTCAAAACAGAGGTACTATGTGATGAACAATAATATTATAGAATTATAGAAATTGGAATGATCTCATTTGGACTTAATATGAATTTTCTATGGATTTAACAATATTCTGGAATTGTTTTTTATATTAAAAATTCAATTTCTAATTCAATTTCTCTGTTTTTCTTATTAACTGGATTGTGCCTCAAATACAGGAAACTGCAGGGTCTCTGGAGCAAAATTTCCTAAGACACAGAGCGCACCAGTCGAGGACGGCGGGTTGATTCTCATTAAACCCAGGGGCTCTTTTAGAAAAAAGGGCACCGCGAAGGGGTATCTGCGTTTCAGAGCCATCGGATCCGAGTCCTGCGGTCATGATTAGATCCTACCGTTGAGGAATCTGTATGTGCCAGGGATCGTTGGATCCAAGATCTACGGGTAAGGTTCTATCAGACAAAGGGGTATCCTTGATTCGATCTCAGCCGCACACCTGAAATCAACGGCTCGTATTTGGTTACCCCTAGATCTAATCCAGTGCACACAACGTGGATCCGACGGCAGGAGGGGCTTCTTCCCCAAACAGGGTCCACGACGGATCCCGCACAGTTTCACGGTGGCGCCATTGTCGGCAACTACACGCAACATAAATCCAAGCGAGGTTCTCGATTACTATTGCGCAAAAACCAAGTTCAGGTCATAGAGAATCAGATGGGAGAGATCTTACTGTCGATTGACGCACGGACAGCACCGTCCACGGTGAAGTGCGGTTCTACGGTGGCGCCCGAGATCCGACGACAAATTCCTGTCGATTCCCCCGATCCATCGCCCGGAGTTTCTATCACCCATCTTCCTTACAACACCCTTAAGCTCCCAAGCTTGAATCTGGACCTCGAACGGCGGCGTTCATCAGTTTCACCCCCGGCGGCTCCCCACTCATTCGCTCGACTGCGCCAACTGGGTTCACGGGTTCCACACAGCACGACCGCGCGCCCAAGACGAAAAAAAATGCTTCGCTATCGATCTTTATAGCCACTGTGAGAGGGCCGCGAGGCTTGGGCGAAGGGACCAGAGGGATTTTCGGGTTTGAACCCCAACAACCCCCGGTTTGTCGCCCTGTCTGTTACGAAGGTGAAGAATCCGACAGGCTGGTCCCACGCACCAGCGTCCTTGGTGCCAGAGCGTCCAGCGCTAGTGAGGATGAGCAGTGGAGCCCACATGTCGGCAGGGGAAGTGAGCGCGCGCTGGGCTGTGTGGGGGAAAGTATGGAGTGGGCCGCGGGGAAGGAATCCGGCCCAGGCACTGGTTTGATCATTTCTTTTTATTTTCTATTTTAATTTATTTCCTTTCTTGATTCAAATTCAAATAGAACTCAAATTTAGTTCAAACTTTTGTGGCCCATCATTACAATTTATATTTGTGAAATTAGAGGTACTAATCCTAGAGATATTTATTCACATATATTATTTATTTATTCATATCCTTTATCCTTTTCTTTTCTCCACCTTTCTAGAATTCCCTTTAAATCTTAAGTTCCCATTTAGTTAGTAATATATTTCTCTTTATTTTATTTTTGTATTGCCACAAAATGCACACAAAATAAAGTCCCAGCATGATGCATGATTTATTTGAGTGTTCTTTTGTTAATTGTTTATCTGTGTAAGTGAGGTGTCCTCATGAAATGATACATAGAGATGACACACAAATTCCTAGAGGAAGATAATTTCTTCTTTTAGATTTTCTTACCAAGTGGGTATTACAAAATATATGAGTTCAATCCTGTTTCATTTCTGAGTAAAACATAATACGACATACTCATCATTCGCTTAGCCAACCGAATGTGTCCATCAGCCCTATAGGTATGGTTGACTACGACCTCATCATTGTCCTCGTCCTGCTGATGGTGCTGCCTATGTCGATTTTTGTTTGACTTCTCAATCCACTCGGGCGAAGCCCATATCTCACACAAAGCCTTGTAAGCCTGCGGCCGGTGTTCCATCCATGGAAGAGTTACCTGCATATAAAGCGTTAGCTCAAAATTACATCTGAAAGGAAGAGTCACATTTGAATGAGCTGTTAAATTAGATTTTTACCTCCATGTACTGGTCTATAGTCAAGTAGACATCCGAATACTGTCGAAAGTTGTTGATAGAATGACCTCGGCGCTTCATGTACGCGTTCACAACCTGTAGATGAGCATTGAAAAATGCATTCCTGCACACCTTCTTCGCATTTTTCTCTAATACTCGGCCTGCATGCTCTTGAGCCTCAGGTTCCACACGATAGCGTCTCTGTCCAACATCGAAAATAAAATTAGTTTGAAAACAAATAATAAATGTTAGTTTGAAACAACTAATAAATGTTAGTTTGAAACATTACCCAAAAGTCATGCTTGACGGCGCCTTGAGCTGTTCCATATGTAGCATGTGGAGCTAGTGCGAAGTGCGACCAGCTAGTGCAAGGAACCACCACACCTTTCGGGTCGGTGACAATTCCTGGGTTATGTAGACAACAGAGGTTACCTAAGACTTGATTAACCTGTCCATGATGTTCCCACACCTCATATCCGAGCATAAATCCAAACTGACAAAGATCTAGGCTAACTCTTTCCTTATTAAGAAATATATTGTTTTCGTGCCGCCTACAAGGGCATCTGACAGTGCCGGTTAAAGATAAGGCGAATATGTGGTCCACAAAATCTTTGGTCTTGGCTACCCACTCATCAGAATGACGTCCATTCCTACTCCAGCCAATGTACATCCATGCACGGTCTTCAACCATGCCTGAGACTGTGAAACCGAACCATATCGTGAAACCATTATTCAATTTCGTGAAGTGTATCGGTCCTACATGTATAGGCAAGGATAGATTCTAAATCACAGCAAGCTAGCAGGACCCAAAATAATTTCGGCAGCATAACATCGCTGCCACTAAACAATACATTACTTATATATAAAACAGAGAATGATATACTATTAAATCAAATCAAACTAAGTACAACATACACTAATAATGCAATTATTCTATGTACCAATACCATTACTATTAAAACAAATAATATAATAGTACCACATATTAATATGAAATTAATGACTAAATACAATATACCTCTAATTACTAAAATACATATACCACTAATACATTAATAAAATCGAATTAAACAATAATATTAATCACACAACTAATTAAACATACACATTCACAAATATATATAAATTTCGGCGACAATTAAACAACGGCCGCCGAAAATATTGAATAAATAACGCAAAAATAATACCTAACGATTCGGGCTTTGAACGGCGACGACGGCGGAGTCAATTGAACGGCGGCGGTCGACGGGGACAGCGCGGGGCTTTGAACGGCGATCGACGGCGGCTCGGGGCGGCGGCGGCGGCGGCCGGGCGGGCGCGCGCGTCCCACGCGCAGGGGCGCTGCGCGACGCGGGGCCAACGGTGAGGAGCAGCGCGGGGAGGTCGGCGACTGGGAGCGGCGTCGCGGCAGAGACAGCGGTCGGGAGAAGAGGAAGAGAAAAGAGAAAGGGTCGGCGCTGACCGTTTTAAAAATGTTATTTTCGGCGGGCATGGACAGAGCCGCCGAAAGTAACCTAATTTTCGGCGGCTGTGACTGGAGCCGCCGAAAATTAGGTTACTTTCGGCGGCTCTGTCCATGCCCGCCGAAAATTAGTTTATTTTCTGAGGCCTATCTAGGCCACCGAAAATCAGCCGTTATTTTCGGCGGCCAGCCCTTAGCCGCCGAAAATAACAGTGGTCGCCGAAAATCGTGTACAGTGCTGTTGTGAACTAACAAGAGGAGACATTGGATCCCGAACCATCAAGCTCGAGAGGCAGTTGTCTCATATGACTTCTGAATCTAGCGTGCTTTTTTTTGGACAGCGGGATCGAATAACGACGTAAACATGCTCAAACAATTATCGTTGTTCACTAACGTGCTCAAGGGTGAAGCACCAAACATGAACTTCTAGTGAATGGCCACGAGTACAACTAGGAGTAGCACCTCGTCGATGGCATCTACCCTTGGTGGTTGGTGTTCGTGAAGACCATTTCGCTCCTACAGACTTCGAAGCGATGGATGTTTGTTGCGTGCCAAGAGGGCACATAAGGACATGGCGATGATATTTGGAGTGTTCAAGGATCGATTTCATATTCTCGCAACCTCATGTTGTTCTTTTCTCCACAAGGTACTCAGTGTGATCATGCGTCTATGTATCATTCTGCACAATATAATCATTGAAGATGGGTGCATAGGATCATACGATATAGATGACTACAAGGCAGTCGGGTCCTCCTTTGCAGTACCAACCATCATCCCCGAAGCATCGATGGGCATTACAATCATTCTTTGGCGTGAGGTCGGACTACATGCAAGCCCGTTACTTGATCAACTCTAAAATGATTTAGTGGAGTATATTTGGATTTGTACCATAGAAATTAGATTTTATTTGTATCAGTTATGTGATTTTGACTTTTTAAAGTAATGTAAGTTTTATGTATTGTGTAATTTTTATTTTAATTTGACCTATGTATTGTCTAATTATATTTATGAAGTACATAATTTTTATTTGCTTATTTACATGTTCAATGATTTTTTTCAATAAAACACCACATTTTATTTGCAACAAAAACCTATAAAATTAAGAAAAATTGTTGTGGCTATATAGGCTGATGGTAAAGGCTGTGTATCGAAAAGTTGTGGTAGATAGATATAGACTAATCGATAATGATGCGTTAGTGGATATAGTCGAAAGGGGTCGGAACCAGCCTTGCGAGTGTAAGAGCACATGTTCACTTGTCTGAGGAAAAGCTGGACATTTTTTTTCGTGGCTTTGGTACTGTTATTAGGATCAATATAGTACGAACTAAAACACACGAAAGGATACGTACAAACCTTTAATTAGAAGCATATCATTGAGCTAATAGCGACCAGCCAGCTATATATCTCCACTGGCATTTGGAAATGGGATTTAACCAGAACCTACGGCTATAGCCAACAGTTTGAAGGATTGTGGAATATTATAAAGTTGATCTAACCTATCCACATCCCGTAGCCAAATTTGAATCTCAGATGTTGCTTAGACCAATAATTAGAGATGGTACCCGAGGCGGCCCTGGCCTTTTCTAGCTAGCTATGACTGTATTGCTGTTGGTAATGCCTACACATTGCCTTTTAGATTTTATTACATCTATTTAATTATTTACAGTATGTAAAGCAGGCCTCTATATATGTAGCTTTATGTGATTGAAGGAATAAACAGCATGATAGACCATTGAATCAACGAGACGGAGAATCCAACACTTGTTATCCTTGTTGCTTTAGATTGTGCAATTTAACAAACCAAAACTATACTATTACTAATATGTTCTATCAGTATACAATAATATTAAAAGGAGACACCATGTTCATCGAGAAGTTATGAGATTAATCAGAAGAAAAATATATTGTATTTATGATTGCCTAACGATCTAAACTAAAGCTAAATAAAGGTGGTCCATATCCACTAAAATAGTAAATTCAGAGTAATAAAATAAAGGGGGAAATAGTAATTTGATTTCCACCACTGTTTAGTAAGGGGATTACTGAGCTGTTATGGCATGTACAACCTTGAGCTCATGGAATGATTTTCCAAATACAAGAGTCAACTAAAAGGTTGCATGATACAGTTATGAGCCTCTTGATAATAAATATAGTTAAGACATAGTATGTATAGATAGTTGTATAGAAACGGACTCTTCACGAAGAGACCGTCTCTTAATTTTTTCTCACTTATTAGCACCTTAGAGACCCCACAAGAGACACCTTTATTTAACAGGGTTGTACACACCCTTAGCTACAACAGCAGTTTCTTTACGCCAGCAGTATGTCATATTTACGTCCGCATGCACTTAAGTGATATGTTTTCTGCATATAATTTTCCCCTTCTAGATATGGAACTAATTCCTTATGTCCTGCAGTCATATACGAAAATTGCCTTTTGAAACCTAGCTTCAGTCAAAGGATAAATTCCATGTCCTAAACTGTGGTACTCGTCTAGCTACTCGGACAAATACTTTGACTTGACTAGAAATATGGGATGCAACGCGGAAGTGTTCACATCTTGTTTTGGAAGAATTAAGAGCATCTTCAAGAGCCTTTTTCTAAAATATATTCTCTAAATTACCTTTTAGAGAGACTTTTTAGTAAGGATCGTTTTCTATATCTTTAACTCTTCCAACAGTTTTCCTATATCTTGTGCGTGGTCTAAGGAGTTATCCTCGTTCTTTATATTTGGCTAGTGAGAAATCCAGAATAGAGGATGTCTATATTTGCATATCCAATTGAAGAGACTGTTGGATGATATTTTTCTATTAAAATCTCTAATTCTCTATTTTTTAAATTAGTAAAGATATAAGGAGTCTCTTAGAGACGTTCTAAGGCCTTATTTGGAAGCAACTCAGTTTCTTAAAAAAACCAATTTTTCTTTTTTAGTTAGAAGAGACAAGTTCTTTGGTTTTTAAGCGACCGAGAATCTAATTTTTGTAAACTGAGCTATAAAATGGTATGTTTGGAACCAACTCAATTTTTATAAACAAGTTTCTTAAAAATTGGATGATTCCAAACATGGTCTAAATAGCAATGTTTACGTACTGCTGCAACATATACTTACTTTATACATTCATTTATTTTTTTATAGAGCTTATATGTTTTTTTGAACGTAATTGGCCTATATAGGGCGTATATGATCATTAAGCGCCCCTTGTTGCGATGCTCATCAAGCTGTCGTCGCCGGGCGATAAGTACCAGCGTGTTCCACTCATCTCTAGCACAGCTCAAAAGGTACCCTCGGTAGTATAGTATCTGAACCCTATCGCGTAGACAACGGCAGGAGACCTGCTTGTGCAATTGAAGACTGTTAGCTTGATTAAGCATGAAAGGCACAGGTTGGAATAGAAAATGGCGGCGCCAATACGCACTTGTACATGGATCAGCATAGCAGCCCACATGTTCTTCGTTTACTCTTTTTTTTCCAGATCAAACAAAGCCACAACAAAGGTGACGCAGAATCAATCAGGAGACAGCCAGATCTGTGATTGGCATTGTTTAACTGTCAATGGCGCAAAAAAATCCTCCTTTGGTTTGTCCGGTTCCTCTGCACACGTGTTCCAGCTTTTTTTTTCTTTCTCAAAGGCAGGCAGCAGTTACCACTAGTTCAACCTCAGCTGTGCTGAGAGACGAAGCGTGCACTGGAGATGAACAGACCGCGGGACTGGAGCCGTACAGCATCGCCATGACGTGATTTCGTAACCGACCGAAACACGAGTAGCACGAGCTAGATGAATTAACTGAACGAATTGGAATTTGGAAGAGGCCGGATCCATTTCTGTTCTGGCGGCGGCCGTGGCTACTGTACATACATGGGAATCTGCATGCACAGCGTGCTTCTGTTCTCAGAACGCATAGGCTTGGATGGATTCTAGTATCTATACAACAAGAAGGCAAACAAGATCGATCCAAGTTGCAACGGCGTGTCGCGTTGTTTCTGCCTGATTTCCTTCTCTGTTAATCAGCTGCTGCTGTCCTTGTCCGTCCCCTCTGATGCAAGTCGTGCAGAGAGAGAGAAAAGAACGATGAATCAATTAGGAGCCGAAAATTCTCGCGCGAGCGGTCTAAATCTGCGGCAGTTCTGGGTGCGCGTCGCCGGACTCCATGAACACTCTGAGCCAGTAGTCCAGGTCGCCGTCGGCGCCGACGGACGAGGAGGAGGCGGCGGCCACGTCGACGTCGACGTCGCCGAACGCGTCGTCCGAGGGCTCCATGGGGACGACGTCGTCGAGGCTGTCCAGCGGCATCGACAGCGTCTCGGACCAGAAGCTGTCGTCGAACTGGAACTCCTCGGCGTCCGAGGAGGAGGTGGTGAAGCTCTCCTCCTTGGGGAACGCGGGCGAGCTCCCCGTGTTGCCGTGCTCCTGCTCCTGCTCCGTCATGGACGACTCGGTCACCGACGACGAGGCCGCCGACCGTTCGGGCGACGCCGGCGCAGCGGTGGCCGGGGCCGGGGCCGGGACGACGACGGCGTCGGCGTTGGCCGTCGCCTTCCTGGCTCCGCCGCCCCCGCGCTTCGCCGCCGCCGCGGGCCTGTGCTTCTTGCCGGCGCCAGCCGCCGGCGTCGTCCCGTGCTGCTGCTGCTCCTGCTTGGTGGGATCCAGGCGCTTCTTGAGGTGCGTGTGCCAGACGTTCTTGATCTCGTTGTCCGTCCGCCCGGGCAGCCTGGCGGCGATGGCGGACCACCTAGCAATTCAGAGCTCATCGCATCAGCGCACAGCTTTTGTGTTTTGTCAAAGGAAAGAAATTGTTGATTACTCTATCTGCGAGATGACATGACATGCATGTTCCATGCTAGATCTACTCCTGAGTCCTAGCAGTTTCTCTGCTGCTGCGTGATTTGATTCCCCTTGCGGGATCACATGCGCTTGTTTAACGGCGGAGCGCAATCCCCATTCTTTTTTTTGTAACTGCACTGAGAGCTCTAGACAAGCTAGACGACGGCCAAACTAGAGGAGGTGGAAATCTCCGGCAGATCTCGCGTATCATCATGCTCATGCATCACTGACGTCTGACGCCATGAATTAACTAGCGACCAAGTGGCCAGCACACTTGGATTTTCTTTCTTTCTCCCTTCGTCGGGCGGGCCTCGAGGCGGGGCCCACGGGGATAATGTATTGTATGCCCTGCCCCACTGACAGGAACAATTCAGGGGAGAGGGGAAGACGAAGACGAAGACGAATAGTAATTTGCGTTTGAAGCAACAAGCAAACAATCATTGATCCTCCGATTTTTACACCCGAGAAGACAGCAATGCGAGGAAGGGAAAGAACAGCGGCGTGAGTAAAAAGTACCTGTTGCCGAGCTGCTCGTGGAGGCTGATGATGGCGTCCTCCTCCTCCTTGCTGAAGTTGCCGCGCTTGATGTCCGGGCGCAGGTAGTTGATCCACCGGAGCCGGCAGCTCTTGCCGCACCGCAGCAGCCCTGCAGCAGCAGCACGCGTCGTCTCGTTAGCACTCCGACGGCCGGCCGGCGGGGTAGATAGCTAGCTACGGCGAGAAGCAAGCAGAGGGTTGCTCACCGGCTTGCTTGGGCAGCGCGCGCCAGTTGCTGTGGCCGAAGCTCTGGATGTGGGCGACCAGGACCTTGTCCTCCTCGGGCGTCCATGGCCCCTTCTTCAGCCCCATCTTCTCGCAGCACGGAGCCCTCCCCATTATTAGATTGGCTTGTCTCGGTTCGAGCGTGTGTGTTTGCTGCTCGCCTGTTTGTCTTTGGGGAGGGAGCACTGTGTCCTGGTCGTGCTGATTGCTGAAGGCAAAGGGTGGATCGTCGGCGAGGGTGCCTTGCCCGGGTATTTATCTTGGTGGTGGCGATGGCGAGCGATGACATAGAGCTTTTGAGAGTAGTTCAAACGGACACGTGCTCGAATGCGTAAGCCCACGCAGCTTCCGGGCAAGTGGATCCTCTAGCTGGGCCAAGTGGGGCTGTAAATTTTTTTTTTTTGGCGTTTGTGATTTATTATTTTTTCCGAAACCTTTTTAGCGCGCCGCATTATAGACACACACACACTGCATAGAGCAGCATTTATTGGAGAGCTTCGTGACGCCGAGCTCCACACCAATGACCTCTGCACCTCCACATATGTCGTTGGTCGTTGAGCTCCACACGCCGGCCGCCGCGAGACTTTACTCACCCAAGCAACGAGGTGATCTTACATTACAAACATACGTTGCAAGTATTACACAGCAATTATATGTTTCAACTGTTTCATAAGTATCTTTACAATATTTTGTTCTAATGTGACAGAAGTAGAGTTGTATGTTCCAAATATTTTATTTGTTTAGACCGCATGTCACAATTGTTTTATACGAGCGTTGCAAAAGTAAATCCGTTCTAAACTCCTGTGTGCGTGTGCGTGTGCGAAAATGGAGCGGGTGAATACCCTAGGCTTGATTTTTGGTCGTTGAGATAACTAGAGTAGTACTCTAGTGTTGTGATTGAGATAGGATAAGTTCACACTAAGGTTGAGCAAGCATGGCACTAATGGAGGTGATGATGGCCACAATATGATCAAGTGTTCAACATGGAAAAGAAGAAAGAGAAAAATAAAAATGTATAGGCTCATGGCAAAGGTATGAGTTATAATTTTTTTTATCAGTCAAGATACACAATAGAGTGGGTGATCATGTTTGGGATACATAGCCATACTCAAAGTTCAAAACTGTTATCTAATTGTCACACGTGAATCAATTTATTCCATGTACATAAGACCTAACGAGGATGTGAAAAGGCCCTTTAAAATATTTATGAAAATACAAACTTCATTGCACATGTGTTTAAACACTTTAGGAGTTGGCATGTTTGCAAAATGGATGGAACGAGCCAAAGAGGCATCAGACTCCAACAAAGGATTGTCAGTCCCAGTGTCACCCTAGCTCCAGGCCGTTTCAGTCACATCGAGCCCTGTTGATGTGTATGTGTATCCGTACATAGGATACCCTAAGAATAGCATAAAAAAAGTTCACTCTCAAAGATAAAGAACTTTGCATGGCCTAGAATGACCCCGAGGGTAGCCATGACCAGAGTGGAACTGGCCACCCCAATCCCCCCGACTTGAGTCCCCGACTTGGTCACCCTGACAACACCAGATTCAATCATAATAGAACTGGCTAACACTCCCCATTCTAGTCATCCAAACCAGGTCAGATCGGACCTCTATCATGTTGGCCGAGGGAGGGAACCCTAAATCATTTTTCACATCTCACCGTGCAGCGATCTTTGCTCTCCTCTCCCTCCCGAGCGCATCCTTTCCACTTCCTTCTCCCCCAACTCCAACGTGGAAGAGAGAGGAATGGTGAAGTCCTGCCGCCGCCCACGGGTCCCTTTTGTCAGTGCGTGTGCTTCACATTGGGCTGAGCGCACCACCATTGAACTACCTCTTAATGGTGCCCTAAGGGCCTGCATGTAGTGTCATGCTCTAGCACGATGATCACTTTGCCTTCTATCCTAGTGGACGACAACCATGTAAGGTCTCACCCTTAGTCCTTTTCTCTCTATGTGCTCGTGATAGTTAGGGTTAGGTTTAGGGTTCGAGGAGAACCGATGAGGGTTCTTTCCTCTCCGTATTTCTCTTGCTTTCTAATGGATGAATCCAAGCCTTTTATAGGGTTTGCTTGGGTTCATCCATAATTTTGAAGGATTTAGACATATCTAGGGTACCAACCTTGCTTTGTTACCACCGCTAGAATATTGTAGGTCCTTGTACACAAAACCTAGCTCCTAGATACGTAAGAACTCATATGTATACGTTTGGAGTTGGATGGAGACGCCATTAGGACAATGTACCTTCACCCTAAGGCATCAAAGTATGGCAGTGGTCTTTCCCTTCACTAACTGTGTGTAGGAAAGATCGGATCTCATGAGTATTTGCGGGATAGGAGGCTATAACGAACGGTGGTTTGCATGACGATTGAAAGGAAAATAGGCTCAAACCTTTTCCTAAATGATTTTGGTGGTTGAATTGCCCAACACAAATATTTGGACTAACTAGTTTGCTCTAGATTATAAGTTCTACAGGTGCCAAAGGTTCAACACAAACCAATAAAAAGTCCAAAAAGGGGTTCAAATAGAAAGGAGCAAATCCAACCGAAGGCTGCCCTGGTCTGGCGCACCGGACTGTCCGGTGTGCCACCGGACAGTGTCCGGTGCACCAGAGAGATCAACTCCGAACTTGCCACCTTCGGATTTCTGGAAATCGCTCCCCGCTATAATTCACCGGACTGCCCGGTGTGCCAGCGGGAGCAATGGCTACAGGGCCAACGGTCGACTGCAAAATGAACAGTGAACAGTGAACAGTGCGGACTGCGCGCGCAGAGTCAGAGCAGGCGCCAGAAGGCGCACCGAACAGTGAACAGGACCTGTCTGGTGCACCACCGGACTGTCCGGTGGCCTAGCTATCAGAAGCTCCAACGGTCGAACCCTAACGGTTGGGTGACGTGGCTGGCGCACCGAACTGTCCGGTGCGCCCATCGACTGCAGCCATCCCCAACGGCCATTTTGGTGGGTGGTGCTATAAATACCCCCAACCACCACACATTCAAGGTATCCAAGTTTTCAGCCATTGCATTCAATACAAGAGCTCTAGACTTCACTTCAAGAGACAAACAAGAGATCAAATCCTCTCCCAAGTCCAAGATCACTCCAAACAATTAGTGACTAGTGAGAGAGAGATATTTGTGTTCATTTGAGTTCTTGTCGCTTGGATCGCTTTTCTTCTTCCTCATTCTTGTTCTCAAGACATTTGTAATCAAAGCAAGATACACCAATTGTGTGGTGGTCCTTGTGGGGTCTAAGTGACCCATTTGATTGAGGAGAAAAGCTCACTCGGTCTAGGTGACCGTTTGAGAGAGGGAAAGGGTTGAAAGAGACCCGGTCTTTGTGACCACCTCAACGGGGAGTAGGTTTGCAAGAACCGAACCTCGGTAAAACAAATCACCGTGTCACTCTCTTCATTTGCTTGTGATTTGTTTTTCGTCCTCTCTTTCGGACTCGATTTTATTTCTAACGCTAACCCCGGCTTGTAGTGTGTGCTTAAGTTTATAATTTTCAGATTCCGCCTATTCACCCCCCTCTAGGCGACTTTCAACGGTCCTCTCCTCTTGTTTATATACATGCTATGATAAATGTTGTAACCATAAGTTTATAACACCCATCTAGACAAAGATACAATAGACGTGTTCGACTCGGACCCTGGACTAGACCGAATGAGATCAACCCCAACAAAATGTACGGTAGTTTTAAGCTAGGATGCCCTTAGTGAGCTCTCGCGAAAAGAATAGTATGTTCTAAATCATTCAATGCTAATACCATTGATGTATAAAAGTGACTTCATAGTAAACTACAATTATGTGCTTTGTTATGCACTGACATACGCAATGTTTGCCTAAACCATCGTTTAGTTCATTTACATGTCGCTTGAACGTTGTACGATGGTATAGATTGCTTTTACTTGATCGAGCGTTTATCTCGTACGCTTAAGTGGCTATTTACGTGCTGTTTGGTTCGCATCAGGGACTAGATGGTAAGGTAAATGGAAACAGAAAACGTCGCTACCTGCTACAGCTCATAGAATAAGATATTTTGTTTGGTTACCTATGTTAGTGCTTTCTATTTCCAGTATCGTGTTTGTTTGGAATTAATTAGCTGGGAACCTAGGAACAAGCTACGAGTAAATAGGCCGCTATCGGATTACAGGGTGCCAAATTGCAGGCTAGACCGAACCAAACTGTATTGATATACATTTCTCTCTGTAATCTAATTGTGGTACAAGTTGTCGAACTAAACGCCACCTTAGGACTTGTTCGTTTTTCAGCTGAATCCATGTGGATTGGACGAGATTGTGTGGGTTTAAATCCATAGGAAGTCAAAATCTCTACTTCATGTTTTCCAATCTCATCCAATCTATAGTGTAGAAATAATCAAACAAGGACATAGCGTGAACAGTCGGTAAACATTATTATAGGGCCGACTATTTATCGTTTAAAACAACCTCGTGTTCACGTGGTCGCCACTTAAACATGTACCACAGCAAATCAGCAAGCGGCCATATGGACGAAGTAAAGACAAATCTGCACACGTAAGGGCGAGGGAGGAGGAGACTACGAAAGGTTGAAAGGAGACAGTCCGTCGTACTACTTGCAGCGATGCAGCGTATGTACGAGAAGCTGGCTGACTCGGATACGGTGGTTTCACCGTACTCGCCGATGCAGGGAATTGGTGTCTACCTTTGGTGCAGTCCGTGCCTTTGAGATGCAGATAATTAAACATACGCTCAGACCAAATCAATGCAATAATTAGAACGAAGGATGCGGGCAACCAATCAATCAGGTGGTATATGTGACGCAAGCGACTCTCTTGTGTACATCACGATGAACATACTCTCCTCTGCTAGCGTGCCGCCGGATGGATGTCATGATGTACGTAGATTGTCAACTAAAAGTTTTGCACGAGACTATATATTTTAACAATCGAGATATGTGGTCCGTATGGGATGGGAACGGAGAGACTTTTCATTTCTCCTCGCAAATAAAAGCGGCTTTTTTATATAGGTCGCCGGAAGGAAACTTTCATGTGGAATCTTGCTACCGGAAGGAAACCAATCGTTCTATGCGGCCATGCTTGCGGTAGATGATCCCACCCCATCCCATCATTATTTTAACTATATATATAATTTGTTCACATCCTTTCGCATGCATGCATCACTAACTCTTGTTCGGTCACAGAATAAATGAAAGTCCTGAAACCATCAGTTTAAGTCAAACTAGTAGTTCTCGTCTAACTTACTAATACATTCGTTCTCGAATATTTGTCTACTGCTAATGAATAGTGATGTTGTTTTTCTTATGAAATCGGTTGGATCTAAAATAATTTGATGAAGAGAGATGTAGGCGGAGTTGGTTTAATTTGAAGCCAATAAATAGCAGAACTACATATATTTTATATATGCGCACGTCGACACGTCGTCCATCTGAAAAAAAAAAGAGAGAGAGAACGGAAAACGCCGTTGATTTGAGACCGACGCATGCAAAACAACAGCAACCAAAAAAAAACAGAGAGAGGAAAATCCTAGCTAGTAGACTGGTCGTTGCACAGCATGCTTGTGTGCGGTTTTTTAGATTGACCAGAACCAAAGAGTTGGCAGTTAGCTAGCTACCTAGCTAGCCCCGGGGGTCAAACGGTCAACGATTATTCCGGGCGGGGCCCACTGGCCGGAAGCCGCTATAGTTGGCCAGCACCAGCAGCAAGCAAGGACGACGCTGGTTTGGACTTCGGAGTCATCGACGCCTTGCCTTCCTAGCTAGCTAGCTTAGCTACTGTGTATGTACGTATGTATTAGTACTTTGGTCTCATCTCATCGAGCCAAGTCGTAGCTAGGGTCTCATCGGTGTTCGTTCTTCGTGCGTCCATCAGGGCTGGCGTTGCTTCGTCGACATATGCATGTTTGGTTTCACAATTCACAGGCGCAGGCAGGCAGGAGCAGGACACACTTGTTTCGTCACTCCCACATTGCTAGCTACTAGCTACTATCATACGGAGGATTCCTCCATTTTTTTTATTTATCGTGTTTTATTTTAAAAATAAATTAGCGAGCGACGAATATTTGATAATGGACGCAGGGACGGATCCAGCGGTGGGGCGAACGGGGCTCGAGCCCCTTCTACCGCTTCGGATCCCATAGAGCCTCACTACAACCTTACCAAATCTAAAAATATATACAATATAATGTATAATAAGCTTTTATACTGTAGCGATTTAGTTCAGTCCTTCCTAAACTTTTTTCCTAGCTCCCTCGGTGAATGGACGTAATATTTTATTCCAACGCAGAGGCGAGTAGACAATGGAACGAGTACAAGCTTGCTCTACATATATAAAAGTAGAACGCATAATCGCTCGTGCGCGCGACGACGACGACGACGACACGCGGGGAAAAAGTCACAAGTCTGCAAGTGCATGCACGAGGAAGAAATCGGTCACGCAGAAGAACGCAGGGAGGCCGGGCGGGGGCGCGCGGGCACGCAGCTCTTTTTTTTTTTTAATCCAGACGTCGGCATCGCAATGGCAAGTACTTCGTCGACCGCGCTCTCTCCGGCCGGCCTCCTCTCATATCTCAATCTCCGAGTTCACAAATGAGCTCATTGTCAACCGGCACTTCACCGGCCGGATCGGATATGATTTCGCTTTCCACAAAATTTGTTAATTGCATCGTCTCGACAAGGAGCGGCCATGCGCGCATATGCGTCGATCGAGCCACCAGATCAAACGTATCGGCAGCATATGGTACGGAGTCGGCGCGCACGTCGACGTCAATCCACACGCGCTCGCTGTGAGCGCGCGGCTGCCCGGCGCAAAGTTTCAACGCGTGCAGGACGACGAGGGAATAGACCATCGTTTGTGGAGACACCTATTTTCTGTCTTTTTTAATTATTATAAGGTTAAAGTTGTATTTCAGCAATCTTGAAATATATGCTCTTACTACGTGGAGTAGTACCACGCACTTAATCCACTAGCTAACCTCGCCACCTTGTTGCTTAAAAGTTGGAGCATTTCTTGTTCTTGGTGCCGCCGTACGTGTGTGCACGGTGCAGTCGCCTTTCCGCCGGACGCCGCTGCTCATCCGTGTTGCGATGCGACCCCCGAGCTTGCTTTGCGAGTTGCTACGACGTGGCCTGATCGCCATGCGCTCGTCATCTCTCTCGCTCCTCGTCGCCGGCCGGTCCGGTCCACAGTACAGATGTGAATTAAAAGGGCCGGGGGAGCCGTGGCGCTGGATCCGCCCGTACTACTACGTACCTTTCCGGCATTTTGGAAACGGATTAGATAAAAGAAGTAAAGAAATGGATATTGCAGCCTGCACCTGCTGCTTCGGCAGCTCGGTTCATGATATGTGTCCACGTACGTCCGCCAACAAATAGGATAGAATCTGCACCCTAAAGGACAATGTTGCATACTACTTCAAACATAAATACAACTAAAACACAATATAATATTATAGGTGTGTCTACAACCTATATGTCTTACTATATTTATTGGACTAACTAAAGTATTTAATAAATTAAATTGATCAATCAGCTAGTTAGCCCTCTTTCTCGAACATAGAGCCAATGCACAGTGTCTTCGTGAAGATACGTATCTTCAGTTTTTTCATATTTACCCATTTAAAAGACTGAGACATCCACCGTACATGCTTCTCCTTGGACACCGACTAATACCCTTATTTTCCACGCACAGACGTTTTCTCTAAACAATGGGTCCTTTTTTTTCCCGGTAGAGAGCACTCTATTCATTCTAAACTATAAATTGTTGTCTTTTCTATACGAAATATGACCTATACCTAAAAAGATTAGAACCACTTCTATAGTTTAGAACGGATACTACAGCACGAGGGAAAAACGCCTCGATCGAGAGCCCATCCGCTGGACAAGAAAAGTAGTAAGCGCGTACGTTCCATACGCGCGCCGTGACAGCAGCGACTGCCAATCACCAGTCGACATGCATTACACTAGATCAGGCGGCGCCCCTTCGGGCGCCCTATCCAGCACTGGAAAAATACGAATACAAAGTTATACACGTTATAAGCAAATTAAATGGAGGATGACTAAACCTCAAAAAAATGTTTAGTTCAGAGAGAAAGGAAACATACATTCAACAGAACATAGAACATAGATAGCTCGAAAATAATTCACATTAAAGTTGTAGCAACCCACTTAAGCGTGCACCATAGCATGACATTGAGGCTTGTTTCAGCTGGAAACTGGTCCAGAATAAGATTACATGGTCCAAGTCTAGAGCTAGTCGACACAGTAGGGGACAGGCAACCAAACCAGAGGTATTTACAAGGTACCTAGAGCCAACTCTTGGCCGGCACAATCCAAACAGTTAAGGTACAAACACTACGCAACTACAAGTGCAGAGCTATTCCATCCACTAAAGCCAGCTGAACAATCCATCCACAAAAGCGATAAACAGAGGTGAAGACATCATCTTTGACATGTTCAGAGTGCAGGTTTGTCAAAGCTGCAAACAAATATAAGAATGTGAGTATAAAGTTCCATAAATATTATGTGACAACTTCTGAACAGAAAATGCTAACACATAATACCAAAGGACTAAGTATTCACTCGGAATATGATCATACAAAACTAATCAAGGATGACAGGTGTTCTATAGATGATATCGTTCAGCTCACGAATTTTGTTCTATAGCCGATATGGACCACAGGTATTGTGTCAAGTGTCAACCATGCTCAAAGATGACAGCCTGAGTAGTGCAGTCCCTATCTTTTCCTCAGGGAGGAGGAAATACATATCACGACAGTGTTAGATTCTTTGTTTTTGAGTGGATAAG
Organism: Zea luxurians; assembly: GCA_029449295.1. NCBI lineage: Eukaryota > Viridiplantae > Streptophyta > Magnoliopsida > Poales > Poaceae > Zea > Zea luxurians. The sequence continues at coordinate 14,258,915 of JAOPSE010000052.1, read as the reverse complement.
CGAGTAGCTTGTACAACAATCTTTTCCATGGGGAATTTGTTTGCGTGACAGCAGCTAGGGGGAGAATTGACATCTACCTAGCTGTTTATCCTGACAGTATTTTTGGCTGCTTCAACATGGACCAAATCCTGCTTGTTCTGATGAGGATGCAGGGAATGGCAATCAGAATGTAAAGTGGACGTGCTTTTACCTCAGTGGTAGCAGCATCTAACCGTCTCATCATCCGCATTTTATTTAATTTGTGTCCCCTCCCTGTTTTTAGGCAAGAGCCCCACTTACAAAACTTTCCAACGCTAACAAGCAATTGCTTCTCATTGTCCCAAGTTCATGAGCGAGCAGTGCATATAAGCACATGAATCATCTAAAAATTCATATATGTGCAGATGCAAAATCATATTGGAATTAACATACACAAAATCACAAAAACATAAACAGTTTTTCTAGTATGCTGATCCCAGTAACTCCAGAATATAGCACTCATGTATTATGATCTGCACTTGAAGCGATTTGCCGGTGTACAGGTACAAGGATTTTTTGGCTCGTTTTGCTGAACTTTCTCCGTGGATATACATATTAATAGTCTGTTTAGCGGTTTTCATTGTGTTGTAAAAGAAAAATTAGGATTGCTATTCTGAAGGAATATCCCGGTATGCTAGTATGCCAAACATGTTGGTCTTGTTTACACTAAAAGCAATGGGCAGTTCCATTACCAACGCAGCTTTCCTACAAATATGGCATTTGGCCTAGAAAATATCAGATGATACATGTCCACTATGTTGCAGGGTTTCTGGATTGTTTTTGCTTGAGTCTGGAACGACAGGAATGGAAGCATACAGAGAGGCAGAGGATGTACCTAGAATCAGCAATGCCGAAAGCCAAGTCATGCCCATCACCAGTTTTATCAGTTGAGCCTCCCAATATCTTCCTCGCAACCTGCCTGGTAGCTGAGCACCCACCTTTTGATAGTGGCGTTGGCGACCTTGCACGCTACATCGAAGTGCATAGTCTGTAAGGCAACTTGAGTTGGTGGCAATAACAAATTTATTGAGTGTTCGAAAGCATGGGTTACCTTATCGTTGTTGTAGTTTTTGGTGCTCTGTGGTGTCTGAGAAGAGGTACCTCCAGTTGGGACAGAGTCTGCTGATGTAGACTTGGATGCAGCCCGCGCAGACGAAATTGATGAAGGTTGGGATCCACTGGGTGAAATTGGAACCTGACCTCCATCACCAATCTCGGCGACAACCGTGTTAACCTGGAAACACACATTGCCTAAAGCAATGGTGCTGTCTGTGAAGCTTACGTTGAATGTGTACACCTTTTCCATCAGCCTAGTTATTTCGTCAGGAATAAATCCGGCTGGATTATCCGCGATCAAGATGTCAAGTGGTTTCTTAACAATGCGTTGTGCCATACGTCCAAATAGTATGAAATCAGTCTCGCCTGTTTCATCGCCTGCTGTTATGAGCAACCTGTACCTGCGCACAAAGTAGCAGTCACACATGTAAGATTAAGGAGTCAGCAGGCATAGATGTACCAGACCAAGAAACATCACATACCTTGGATTAGGCGGACCAACATGGCCACAACCAGAGTCCGAGCATTTATAGGCATCACCGTGAGGCTTTGTTTTCTTGAGGCACTTTCTACAGGACTCGTACCACCATATTTGATCAATCTTAAGAACTGTAACTGTTACCAACCACTCAACTTTCTAAAAAACAGTTGAACGAGGCAGTACAGGGTTAGCACCGTTCTCTTAGGCACATAAGAAAAGTGTATAAAAAGATGTAGTCGATTAGCATGAAAGGAACCACCTCATGTTTGAATGGATGCAGGTGTTTGATTTCAGATACTTTCTTATGCTCAGCAGTAGAAATCCTCGGCACATGCTGCGTCGAACCAGCAGCAGACATAATTGGGCTCCTTTTATGCTGCAAGCTAAAAAAGGAGACAAGCGAATTGGACATATAAAGGGTAGACTTATATTTTTGGACGCCCAAGGGAAGCGGGTGACGTGTTTATGGTACCTGGCTGCAAGGCTTGTTGCCTCTGGAACCTGCGGATTCACGTACCATTTGCAAGATGATCCACCTGTCAGCGAAGTGGTACCTGAAAGGTTTGGAACCTTGGGTAAACATAGAGTCTTAATAGAAGTGTAAATAGCAAGGTTAGACAAGCATACCAGCATATGATCTAGCAAGAGTACCAACAAAGATAATAATCTGGAGTGAGTCCTGGCTGGCAATAGTAATCTGATCAGCCGGGAAGGAGGTTGCCTGCTCACCCCACAACACAACCTCAAGGGGAGTACAGCTACAAACACGATTAAAACGAGTCACAAGTATAACCTCATGGGTAAAACAACTTGCTGCAGATGTAAGTAACTAACCTCTCATTCTGTATAGTGACAGATCTCTTTGCTGTTTGAGTCTGGCGCATCTTTGTACGAATGGTTGCGACATCCGAGATCATGGTGACCGCGCCAATGACATCTATTTTACATAACAATATAGAGTGACAAGAGATCATCTGGTAGAACTGTGTAAAACGCAGGATGGATTCATGCTATGTACCTATGAAATACTCCCTAATGTCCACAAGGGTTGTAAGCTGGTCAAAGGGAGTGAGGGAGTAAACAATCTCTGGAAAAGCCGGTGGCACTTCAATAAGCTCCTCAATTGTCGTCCATTTTGTGAAACCGATCATGATATCGTTGTCAACAGGCTTGTACATCCTATTTGCTTTCCTGATCTGAACGTAGGAGACGTTGTAGACATTGCCCTCCTTTATCATGGGCTTCAAAACGGCAGCGAGTGGAGGGTATATTTGAGCATGAGCACTGCCACCCTACACAAAATAAAAGAAATGCCTTTATCACTATACAATTTTGGCATAACTTTTAGTGATATCATGTGTTTCAATATTATAAGTGAGGTAACCATTATGTCTGAGAGGGCCTGAAGCCAGACTGATTGTCGTAATACGAAGCTAAATGGAGGGAGTAGCATTTATTTAGAATGTGGTTACATATTTATTGGACCATGTTAACATTTTCAAGAAGATGCTGCTGCCATATTCCGAGTAACATACAAGGACAAGTCTGGAATAATTTTGTGGGATGTAGCTAGTGTACCAGAACCAATAAGTCCGTGGGAATGTTGCCTTAATTCAAATGTAGACCAATGTCCATGTAGTAAGAAGATTGCGTACCTCCTCATCGATGAGGACCATATCAGCGTGGAGGAGCTTAGACTCATCCTGAGGATCATAAAATTCCCACATACGTGAGACACGGACACACAACCGGTCACTGCAATTCCCAATCATAAGGCTACCAATCAGAACCTCTGCCATCTGCAAAGTAAAGGCAAAAGAGGGACAAGAACATTTGTCCAATGAGTATGTGTTGAGAGTAAGAGATGAAGTAAGCATGCTGAATGTCAGAACAAACACCTTAGTACAAAAGAGGTACCATCGATGAGCGATGCACGCATAGAAAATTGCAAAACCAAAAAATTGGAAGGGGCAATAGTATGATACATAAATGTATCTACAATATGCACATTTGTACACAAATGAGATCCGTAATAGGTGAGATGTGCTACGACGATGCTGCTAGCGCAGCATCTAAGACCTCGTGGTAAACAACATTTCGAGTACAGGAGCCACATGAACCATCATCATTTTCGATCAAAATTCTAAGCCCCTCCCTGGATGTCGCACGCGAAACAGCAACATAGAGCTGGCCATGCGTAAATACTGGTTTCTTTAGGTAAAGGCCAACAGTGGAAAGCGTCTGTCCTTGGCTTTTATTTATTGTCATGGCATAGCAGAGGCGTAGTGGGAATTGGGTCCTTTGCAAAGTGAAAGGCCATTTTACATTTGTTGTGTTCAGCGCAATACGTGGAATGAATACCTCATCGCCAATCCTAGATCCTATGAGTATTATGCATCGCAGAACACGTTGACCTAGCTGGGAAATAAGCAGCCTTGTCCCATTACAGAGGCCCATAGTTTGGTTCAGATTGCGAAGCAGCATCACCATCGCACCCTCTTTAAGCACAAGTTTGTGGCAAGGAAAATTGGGTGCATTTATGGAATTGAGAAACTCGGTTGGATAAAGCACATCAAAATCTGGAATGTGTTCTGCTGATTTTGAAATTGTGTCACAGCTAATGCACTCGACGCCACTTCCAGGTACCATCGAAACAATACGCTCATTGATGTCATCAACAGTTGAATTATTAGGACAAATGATAGCCCGCACAGCTAGGTAATCATAGTTTCTGTGATTTGCAATAAAATTCGGGTACACTTCAGTTATAAGTGCGAGGATCTTGTCACCGTCAACATGAATCAATAGATCGGGAGGGATCGTGATCCACGAAGGCTCGGCCTCGTCGGCAATCTTCTCAACAGGAACAGTACCATCTCCGATAGACAGAACCCATTTGCTAAATTCAGCAAGAGCAGCACGCTTTTCCGATGGTAGGCATGGGCTGGCAAGACGCATGTTTGTGTGTAGGCTCAAGAAGCTGACATGGCGCCAAAGCCTAGAGTTGGTAATGCAAGCATTAACAATCGCAGATCGTGATCCCTTACGAACAACTGGTAGAATCTGACGAAAATCGCCGCCCAAGACAACGACTTTGCCACCAAACGGGATAATCACGTTTGTAGGCTCGTCCTCTGAGAGGATATCGCGCATGGTTCTGTCTAAGGCCTCAAAGCAATGTCGATGCGTCATCGGCGCTTCGTCCCATACAATCAATGAGGACACCTGTATGAGTTCAGCAAGCATGGTCCCTCGCCTAATAGTACACATGGCTGTTTCATTCATGTCGAAAGGTATCTTGAAACGTGAATGTGCAGTTCGTCCTTTAGGCATTAGCAAAGAAGCAACACCTGAGGAAGCAACGGCAAGTACTATCTTTCCTTTCGATCTGATGTTCGCAATCAGAGTATTCCATAGGAAGGTTTTCCCTGTGCCGCCATGGCCAGAGACAAAGAAAAATCCGGGTAAGGAAGATAGAACTCTACCGATAATGGTATCATAGACATGTCTCTGATCGGTATTTAGCTGGGACAGAAGAGATTGGGCTTGCATGGACAATACCAACGGTTCAACGTCAAGTTCATCGTTAAGCAACCTATTTTCGTACATGTGATCATTTTGTGCAGACAGTTTGGGCAAGTTGAAGTCTTCAATATTCCCTCCGCTGTTAGAAAACAGTTGTGTTAGCTTCTTTATCAGCAGCGGCATAAGTTGTTCCGGTGGCACAACGTAGCGTGGATTGGCCAGTGCGCGAGTGAGTGAGCGGTGAATGTCATCCGTGAAATATAGCCAGTACTTATCAAATAAAGCACGAACATTGCCAACCGAGCAATGGAGGGCAACTGTTACAAAGAGTTGGCGTAGCTGGTGTGATGAGGCAGAGACGATGGCCTCGTCAAAGAGAAGGCTACATTCATTATCGCTCTCAAGAAGGCCCCTCGCCTCACATGCCTCGCGAAAGGTACCATAGACCGCGCCACTAAATGTCCTTAGATCAACATAACTCGTTGCACCTTTAACTATCATCAATAGCATGCGCAAGTAGTATAGTTCACCGGCCGTTGGATGAACGTAGTACATCCGTCCAATTTTGTGACAAGGGGTTCTTTTCCGCCACAGTCGATCCGAAGGGTGCCAAGGCCACTCAGTAGGGAAATCACAATATGTTAGGTGTCGGTATCCAGGATTTCTTGCATTGGTGTTAAACCACTCAGTTAGCATGGAACTTTTTGCTGCGGGGGACTCTAGGAGAGACGCCAAGGTAGTACCCGGTTCATACCGAACATAGTTATTGTTGGGCAAATGGACAACAAGACGTTCAACCGCAGGAATTCTAAAATGAATGTCGAACTCAAAAATACGCCAGATGGCTTCACATATGGATAGGTATCTTGCATCGATATACTCTTGAATTTCATTGCGAGGAGCTAACTGAGGTTCAGGTGACGCGTTGGCTGTCTTTGCCGTCACCTCAAAATATATCTTCGCTCGATCACTTCCTTTAGTAACGTACTTAAACAAGTATTTAATCATGTTTGATTTGTTACACCACTCAACGTTGATATGTGCACAATATTTCTTGAGCAACGCCATGTTATAAGGAACAACGCTCTTGTTATCTAGCTTAACCCCATTCTTAACAATGTATCTTTCATCATCACGTCTCTTATATATCGTGAATCCAAAATCGTCAACGATAGTCTCAGCCTGGAAGGACTTAGGGTAGTTTTTTGAGCATTTGTCATTCTTCATACAGGGGCATCTTTTGTTGTGTTGACCGCATGGGCCGTGCATCATGAACTCGTCAACCAATGCATATCCCAATGGGTCAGTCCTGAAATCAGGTACCTCAGCACAGATAAATCCATCAATAGTGGAGGCATCAAAGTCAGAGGAGCGGTTTGCCAGCCAAACAAGGCAATGGATGTGGGGTAGGCCACGTTTCTGGAACTCCACAGTATATAGCGCTGCAGAAATGCTTGGTAAACACGAGGTTTTCAAATAGAAAATGATAGGTTGAGGGAAGAACACCAAAAGGGGCACAAACGCCAGCATACCTGCAAGTACAGGGCCAAACGTATTTCCCTCCCTGATATCAGTTATGAACTCATCGACTTTCATGTGGAATACACGAACAATCACGTCGGAGCGATCGCATGGCTGTTGTCCGGTTTCAAAACGAATGGCATCCGCTATTTCTCTCCACTTAGTGTTGCACGTGAAGGTCACAAATAAGTCAGGAGGGCCAAAGACTCTACATATTGCCATAGCATCCTGGTAGTTCATCACATGATACCTTCTACCACCAGTAAACGATGAAGGAACAATCATCCTGCTTCCAACGGAATCAGCACTAACCAAACCCTTATCAATGGCATCAGACACACCCTGCATTGTTTCGTATCGCAAATCTTTTTGGTGGTCAGCTATAAATTGCAATCTAGAGGCTTCGACTGTGGAATACGCATCGACACCAATCTGATCGCTAAGCCTACCATAGCAAGTGTATGGGTTTGCATCACGCAACCTATAGTGTGTGTGGTATCTAACAAACTCAAGCATCGTCATGTATCTACGTTTTGTTCGTTCGTTGACGTCATCATCCGCATACCTAATGCCAAGATGGAATCCATGTTCACCATAGGGAAAAAGGAGTGGGTATTGCAGAGCCATATAACACGGATGCAAATGCGAAACACGTTTGAGACCATGGTTCTTAGCATGAACAAGGACATCGTACGTGTACTGAGCAGATGAGTAATCACCAACAATTATGGCAGCTATCTCACCGCTTGAAGGCAAATTATACTGGACATCATGTCTAGTATTGCAGCCCAGTAAACGTAACGTTATATCGCTATTGTGTGTTTGTTCTATGCGTTCACGAGCACAACGAAAGGCCTTTACAAGCTCGTTATGCGCGTCAAGCATCTCCATCAAGGACTGTGTAACAGCGGAGTCTGGGCAAGCAGCACCAGCATCATCGCTCCCAAAAATGTGGAGCCTACTTTGGAGCTCAGCATCAGGATCATGTATGTAAAGCTGAGCAAACTTGGGCTGTGAACCTGGACGAGGTAGCAACGTTCCAATTCGATGATGAACCACACCGTTAATTCGGAAAACATACGGTGCAGTACCATTGTTTATAGCCTTGTCAACGGCAGCACCCAAGGAGGTGAAAGCGAAAAGTGAGTTGTAATATCGTATCTGGCGCAAAAACCGTTTTGAGCGAGCATCGCCATCAAACCTCAGAAGAGTTCGCAGAGGTTCAGGTGGTTTTTTGTAAGGTTCCAACCTGATCCGCCCACCCTTACAACAAAGGTTGTAGACAATCCTCCGCTGAGTTACAGCAGAAGCACTCTTGACACGCTCCTGGAACCAAAAGAAGGCACCGCAAAAAGGGCATTCGTGCGTCGGCCCACCATAATAAGAAAGGAATGGATTGTTGTCTGAAGGAACACAAAACAACAATGGATCAGCAAAACACAACAGAGGTAAGACACGTGCATGTGGAGACTGTAGCGCCTAGCAGGGGACCTTTCAAGCGAGCAATGTAGGAGTCCTTTAGAGGAACAGCAGGAGCGGGTAGAGTCGAGCATGGAGCCTGTGTTGTACAAGCTCGTGTCCGCCTTCTCACTTCAATTCGACGGTGTCTATTGGAGGTGGAAGCCTCTCTAGGGAAATGCAACAACGATCTAGGATCTATGTTTTACCATGTCACAACGAAGAGGAGAGCATAAGAATGAGCGTGTGATGCATCATAATCCCAATAGATGTACATGATACATACGAGGTCTTAGTGGAAACGTCGGCCAAATAGGGATGCATTGTTGGTTAAGCAAGGATGTCTGAGCGGTCATGTCCGATGGAGACAATACAAGTATGTCTGTGGCAACCATTGGTTAAGAAACAAGGTCATCATCTTGCAAACACATTGAGCAACGAGCAGGGGACCCGGAAACAGTGCAAGTCAGTAAATAGAAACGAAAACGTGGCCAAAGGAACAAACCAGAGGTGGTGGGTCTCCTCTTCCTCTCATTTCCAGGAGAGGGACCAGTACTCTGACATGGCCCATGGTCCATTGGTCAGCAGTTTATAGAATCGCAAATGGAGTGTCTAGGTATGGGACAAGAGCACAGGTATCACATTGGAATCAGTTTTGAATACCACCAGAGGTAACAGCAAGTAGGGAGGTAAAGCCAAGATGGCCAAAAGGAGAAGCATACAGGCTAAATCAGAGCATGGATGTACAAAGCAAGTGCAAACGTAACAAGTAAACCATAACAATTAACCAAAGTACAGGAAATAAAATGGAGCACGCAGAACCTGCGACATACCTGATACGCAGCGTATTCGGTGGAGCGAGCACGTGGGCAGAAGGGGAAGCACGTTGCAAATTCCTGAGGCAACAATCGTAAATAATAAGAACAAGTAAATACATAAACCATAAGAACACATACATGTAAAAAAAGAAAACACGGATAGAACGAACAAAAGGAGGGCAAAAAAAGACAAGGCACAACTATACAGCAGCAAAAGCCTACATTCAGCTGACGTTGACATCAAAAGCAAACATTCCCAAACTCAAACAGGGTCACTGAGAGGAAGCACCAGTATGTGGTAAGGGTCTATGAGACGAAGCAAAGGACACAAAATCAATCTCAGAATATATATAGGAAGAAGAACCAAACATAGACACAACCAGGAAAAGAAGAGCAGTAAAGAGGTGAAGGGCATATGCAGGAACACATCTTGACAAAAGGGTCCCACCAACATCATCGGGCCTGTAGCAAGACAGGTGTTCCATAGCACAAAGAACCGTAGCTATAAATACGAGAGATAACTAAGTCCTGAGCACACAGCCCGAACGTCTGTAAGCATAAATAAAGAGCTCTAGGGAGCTAAGAAGTCCCAACCACAACTAAGCATGTTTTTTTCTCACCCAAGTAAACTGTATGCGAGGACCAGACTGCAGGGAATCTCTGAATATGTTTTGTGCTAATGCTTATTGTGTAACCATAATTCAAACCATTGATTGAAACTGTTTTGGTCCCACCCTGGAGCAAGACAGGTGTTCCATAGCACAAAGAACCGTAGCTATAAATACGAGAGATAACTAAGTCCTGAGCACACAGCCCGAACGTCTGTAAGCATAAATAAAGAGCTCTAGGGAGCTAAGAAGTCCCAACCACAACTAAGCATGTTTTTTTTCTCACCCAAGTAAACTGTATGCGAGGACCAGACTACAGGGAATCTCTGAATATGTTTTGTGCTAATGCTTATTGTGTAACCATAATTCAAACCATTGATTGAAACTGTTTTGGTCCCACCCTGGAGAAGACCCACCATCCGAAGCAAATGCTGTTTGTAGCCTAAGAAATAATAATTTGGCCACCAAATTTATACGCACAAGCATATGCATATCCTAATAAGCTAAACTTTCAGAACTTTGAATAGAGTAACCTGCAGGGGTCAACAACACACGAAAACTGACTCCCAAAAAGCCACACGTGGGAACTGAGGTAACTCTGCCTGGGAGCTAAGACTACACAAATACAAAAGAAACACAACACCACGGCATTGACACGACAGAAGCACATGATCAAAGAGCGAGCACAGTAGCAAGAGGGAAAACCCGCCAACAGTATACCATGATCCCACCACCCAAAAAAAACACAGGCACAAGTACATATATACGCAGAGGAAAAACAAACCATTCGAGCTGACTGTGGTAAGTCCTTTAGTAGGAAAACACCAAATCAGGGAACAACAACATTGTTAACCCACAAAAAGTGCATCCAAAAAAATAGATCAAAAGTGTTCCATACCAAATGTTGTGATGTTATCTCTACTGAAGGTCTCAGGTCGACATCCCCTTCGAAGTATACGAACTCACATCCAGAGCGTCAGTTGCACTATGGGATCTAACCCATTGTGTGTCCTCTCGCAGGGAGGTCCTATCCCCGAGAAAAAGAACAAGAAACAAAGAAAACAGAGCTTAGTGTATAATCGAAAACAGTACCTAGGTTTAAACAAAGCAGGAACGTAACACAGATTCATCTGGTCCTTTCTTGTAAAGCAAATGATTGGCTAAAACAATAGGTAACAAGCGCACCAACAGATGCCTTGGCAAGTTCTAGGGTTCAGCAGCAAAGCGAGGGACTCTAGCTGGCGACTCAGAAAAATGACAAACCCAAAGAGTCCTCGAGGACAGCGGTAGATGTAGGGACCTAAAATGCGAAGAGGGGAGAGAGAGCATAGAGTGAGGCATGTAATACTAAATAAATAAAGCGAAAGAGGTACTTATCCCTGTTGCCGCAGACCAGAGAACAGCTCCGGTGCCCATGCCTCCACAGTGCAGAGGCGTGAAGACGATGTGGATCCGTATAGCGACGATTTCGACGAGGAGGGGAACGCGCCACACCGCGTCTTCTCCTGCAGCCGCTGCGTGTCGGTCTACGCGGGCAGCATGGTCGATCTGGCAGAAGGGTACGACGGGGTATGGCGAGGGGCGCCGTCCGCACGCGTCTCGCATCTCACGAGACGAGGGCAAAGCACACGGACAGGCAAACGGATTTGGGGGAAGTCGAACTGTGAACAGGAAACAGGAACGGCGGTAAATGGATCTGTGGCTGGCGAGCGCTGAACACTAAACGATTCGACGACTCCCAACGAAAGGACGACGACTGTGACGGAGGAACGGCGAGGACGGACCTGGCAGCGGCTGTGAGGCACCGACGACGACGAAGACGCAGGCGGAGGAGCTGCAACCGCGTTCGCCTCCTCCCGGATCCGCAACCACTCGGTGCCCGGTACGGGCGCGTTTTTGTTGATCCATTGCAGGCGCGGAACTGTGGAGCAGGCGCAGGCGCGGGCCCCGGCCACCGGATGCCAGCGCCTCTCCCGGAGATGTCGGCGCGTGTCGCCATGACCACGCCCACACACGGGGACGGATGTGGAGGCGAGCTGCGTCGGAGATCTGAGAGACGGCGACGGATGCGAAGGCCAGATGCGTGCGTGGGGTGCTGTTTCCAGAGGCCAGATGTCGTGCGGAGAAGCGTGGAGGCGAGCTGTGGAGAACCGTGCGGAGAACCGTGCGGCGAAGCGCCCACACACGGGGACGGATGTGGAGGCGAGCTGCGTCGGACATCTGTGACAGAGAAGCGCCCGCGTGGTGCACTGGTGCGTGTACGTGTCGGTAAGCGAGAGGAACGTGGAGCGGGAATGCGGAGAGAGGCCGAAACGCGAGCGCGTTTTAAGACTTTAGATGAATATATTAATTCGGTTTCGGAAACCAAACATTGCAAATGGAGTAACGGTCTATTACGAGTTTATTTCGTGTGTGCTTTGGTGTTACATATGATTCCGTTCATCTTCTTATAATATATTATTTCCCTTCTCTCAAACATTTATCATTCGCTAGTTAATTTTTTTAACTAAATTATGATAAATAAATAAAAAAGGAGCGGAGAGAGTAACTGCCCGCCGGTAGTTTTTGAGGAGTGACAAATAGATGTTGCGATGGATCAACAAATTCTATACAAATCAAACACGAGAGATGGTCACAAGATGTCAAAAGATGATAGCGGGACGGGGACGTTGCGGTACGTGAATACCTTTTGCTCCGGAGCGTGGACTGCCATACGTATAGTAGTTTTCTTTCCTTTTGTAATAAAGCGCGCGCGGTCGTTCTTATTGGCTGTGGCGGGGTGGCCTCTCTTTTTCTTATATTGATTTTCTTCCCCTCCAGGTAAGTTCTGAACTTTGCACATTTCACGTAATTATCTTGATGACTTAATAAAGTTCAGGCATCAAAATGGCTGCCGTAGTTTTTTTTCTTCTTTTTATTATTAAAAAAAAGGTGTTCAACCAGTCGGGGTCTTAATTCTTTAGGCCATGTTCGGTTTGTAGGGATTGGAGTCCTCGATTGATTCGTAGCCGGATTACTTCTCTAATTTATATAGATTTTATGAGCTGGAACGAATCCTGGTTTATTCCTGTACAACCGAACAGGGCCTCAGTGGCCTAGTGGACATAGGCCAGACTCTACTCCACCCTTATTAGTACTAGTTAGTTATTTAGAGTAACTCCTGTTAGTTAATTAGTTGAATATAATAGCTTGTTTGATTAGTTATTAGCTAGTTATTTACTTACTAACGATTATAGGTTAAGAAGTTGGTCAGTCTATCTGTTAATTCGGCGAGTAGTTAGCTAGTAATAATCAGAAGTAGTACGTACTTTTCGTAATTTTAGTTTGTTGATTATGAAATAGTGCTTTGAGTTGTTAGTTAGGTATTTCCTTATTATTAAAGCAGAAAGGAAATCTGCTCTCACATGTGTCCACGTCGGCAAAATTTTCTTGACCGTTAGATCGTGGATCATTGGTTCCCATTCTCTCCCGTGCAGCCGTGTGTAGATGCTTCCAGGTGCTTCTCTCCCCGCATCCTCTCCGCGTCTCCATCCTGCACACCTCGCGCTCCCTCCTCCTCCCAAACCCCACCCGCCCCCCGCTTGCCGGCGGCTCCGGCGACTGCCGCTTTGGACTCCGGTTCCCTCCACCGCCGCTCCAAAGGTCTAGGTAAGCGCGCTCCCTCCCCCCTCCCCCTCCCCCCTCCACCCCCACCCTCCCCCGCCCGTCTGTAGCTCCGGTGACAGCCGCCATCGCTTCGAGCTCCAGATCCCAGCGCCCCAAAGGTCCAGGTAAGCGGAGGCGGCTCTTCCCCTTCTCCCCCATTCGTTTTCCTTGCTAGGGTTCGTCGTCCCCTCCTCATTCCCCTTCCCGATGAGCTCTCCCCATTGCTAGGGTTCGTCGTGCTGGGGTTGGAGTAGATACGGCGGCGGTGGTGGCTCTTCCCCTTCCCCCCCTCATCCGTTTTTTCCTTGTTCATCCCATTCCCTCAACAGTTTACGCCCAAACGCGAGAATGCTTCCATCGATCTCCTGCTGTTTCACAGTGACTGGACCCACCAACAATTCCATGACTGCACTGAAGGCAGCAATGTCGATCTTTAGGCAACAGATCATGATGAGTACAAGAACAACACTCGGATTCAAACAAAGATGGAAAATCCTACCATCAGACCACCAAGGAGAGACTTTGCAGTGCTTTCGTCTTCTTTCAAGATGTTGCCTTCCGTCTCACTACCAGATCATCAGCTGAGTAATACTCAGCTATAAGCCGATACATATAAGACGGACTGTGCCCCCCGCTGCCAGGCAAATACAACTATACCAGGAAAACGAGCTGAATGATTTGAATGTAGGTGCATGAAGTCTATGGATATGGTAATAGTGTATGTCTGTCACACCCGGTTTTTAGAAGGTAAACCGAATGCGAACCATGTACGTGCCAGGATCAGTTATTCACGTACACAGCAGTTACATAACATGGACATCATCACACAGTGCTCCAATAGTATTAAAAAGGGAAATAATAGTCGATTACATCATACGTCTGAGACGTCCATATAGTTCTTACAATAAATCAAAGTGCGGAAAAGAAACGTAGATAACACGGCCTTCACAGGCAGCCGACTGGGGGTTGCCGCTAACCCACGCCTAGAACTCGTCGTAGTCTTGGAACTCCTGGAAGTCTCCTTCCACAGCTTCATCTTCGCCTGAGCAGTGGTTGCAATGCTGACAACCTGGGGGGGATTTGGTGTGTAGAGCAAGGGTGAGTACACATCAACATACTCAGCAAGTATCCTGTTTGGCTGTAGTGGACTAGCTTTATGTGGGGATAAGTCAAGCAGTTGCTTTTTAATTGGTCAGGTTATTACTTACTAGTAGAAAGCCAGGTTTTAACATTAACCCAAGTTATTAGCCCAAAGTATCCTTTCCAAACGGAAAGAATACTACTTACCAATACCATAATCATAAACAGAACCATCAATCTCATTGCCACCTGTACCAAAGTATCTCTGATCAAGTATCACTAATCTCTGGAGCTCCCTTGGCCGCTCATAACCGCGAGCACGGCTGATATATCAGTTTCATAACACTCTGCAGAGGTTGCGCACTTTACCCACAAGCCGTGATTCCCTCTTGCCTCGGGCTGATCAAACCCTTAAACACTACCAAGGTGAATAGGCAGGGTCTCACTACGTAGCCTTTACAAAGATTCCCCGGGGCTGTAGCCACCCGTTAGGTTTCCTAAATGTACCGCACTCCTCCCCAAGGGACAAATCAACCTTGGCAGAGCGAGCCGCATACACCGAGCCCCATTGACGGCACAACGGCTAAGCGAACTACACCCCGGTTCCTCTAATTACTCAGCTAAGGGCGTCCCATTCCACCCTCATGGTTGCACTGTTTTCCCGGGCGGTCATCCATTGAACAGGTCCTTACGGAGAGGCACTCGAGAAACCGCTCGAGTCCCCTTAAATGCCACAAGTATGATCATAAATAAGAAGGGAAAACAACGTATCATAGATAATCACATCATGTTCATTGATTAGAGTTGAGCAATAGCATCAAACTAAGCAGTAATAATCCGACCCAAATAGGTAAACAAGGACATGGATAACAAAATCTAGTCAATCCTTAGGTATAAGTGTGTAATGCGGAGGTGAATTAAAGAATGAATAGGACAGAAATAGGTCAAAGGACACTTGCCTCCACCAACCGACTGCTGCTCAGGGGCTTCTCCTGCGAATTCCTCGGGCTCTTCGACCGGATCGTTCTCTATGCGAGCGCAAACATATATACATCCACATATTTAATACAAAAGAACAGTACACCATACAAGGGAACAGGTAAAACGAATATGCATCAAGTATGACATTTGACATCGCATTTGTTATGGTTAGAAAGAAACGGGAAAGATCTCGCAGGGGGTTAAATCTTATGCACTAATGATTAGTTACAATTGGTTCTTTAACAAAAGAATTCTGTTATATGCACTAATGGAAACCTAATCATTTTTAGTTGATCAACATTGAATGAGATAAACAATTAACTACGTGAATCAATAGCATAACGGAATTTTAAATTAAACTTCCTATTTTCCATAGCATGAACAATGATTAGCCTACCTAAAATAAGATAATCATGATCACAGAAAGTAAATAAAATAAAATAAAAAAAAAAAAAAACAGAGGGGGGGGCGGTTGAACCGGCCCTAGGGCGGTTGAACCGGCCCTGGGCTGGGCGGCTGAGCTGGGCGGGCGCGCGGGGGAGGGCGGCCGAGCTAGCCCGGTTGAACCGGCCGGCTGGGCGGCTGAACCGGCCCTGCGCAGGGGGCGCGGCCAAGGGGCCAGGGCGGCCGAGGGCGTGGCCAGGGGCTGGCCGAGGCTGGCCGGGGGCCAGGCGCGCGGCCAGGCGGGCGGGCTGGGGGGCGGCCGAGGCCGGGCTGGGGCTGGCCGAGGCCGGCTATGGCGGCCGGGCGGGGCTGGGGGGCGGCCGGCGCGGCCAGGGGCGGCCGGGCCATGGCCGGGCAGGGAGGGGGAGAGGAGGGGAGAGGGGAGGGGGAGGGAGAGAGGGGGGGGCTCACCGGCGTCGGGGAGCGACGGCGAGGGGCGGCCGGCGGCAGGGGGCGGCCAAGGGCGGCGGCGGCCTAGGGCAGGGGCGTAGGGGATGGCGGCTAGGGAGAGAGAGAGAAAATGAGAGGGAGAGGGAGAGGGTTTGGGGAAAAAGGGAGGTGGGGGGGGGGCGGCTGGGCCTTGCCAAGGCCCAAGAGGGGGCGCCAGGGGCGGCTGGGCCGACCAGAAGCGGCCCACGGCGCGGGAGAGAGAGGAAAAGAGGAGAGAGAAAGAGAGAGAAAGAAAAAGAAAAGATTATTTCCCTGTTTTCGAAATCCGATCTTCCTACATGAATGCATTTGCACCTTCAAAGCAATCAAAAGAAATGCAAGGTTCGGCATGGTGCATCAAACAACATAAAGTATTCTTAGAGTTTTTCTTACACGGGAAATCCAAACCGAATCCCGCTAAAACTTTGGAAAAGGTCAAGGTTTAGCGAGGGGAAAAAGAAAAAGAAAAGGTAACGCCCGAATTTTGGCGAGTAAAGAAAAAAGAAAAAATTCAACTGCAAAATTCGGGGCGTTACAAACCTATCCCCCTTAAAAGAATCTCGCCCTCGAGATTCAGGGCTGGCTAGCAAAGAGCTCTGGGTACTTAGCCATCAAATCATCTTCACGCTCCCAGGTTGCTTCTTCCTCAGAGTGGTGACTCCATCTGACTTTGCACATTCTGATGGTCTTCCTTCGGGTGACTCTATCTGCAATCTCAAGGATCTGAGCTGGCTTCTCAACATAGGTCAAGTCCTCCTGGACTTCCAGACCTTCCACTGGCAACTGCTCTTCTGGCACACGCAAGCACTTCTTCAACTGAGACACATGAAAGACATCATGCACAGCTGACAAATTCTCTGGCAGACTGAGCTGATAAGCCACTTCTCCACGCTTTGAGAGGATCTGGTACGGACCAATGTAGCGGGGTGCTAGCTTGCCTTTGATTCCGAACCTTCTGACTCCTCTGATCGGTGACACTTTCAGATAGACAAAGTCTCCGACTTCGAAACTCAGCTCTCTTCTCCTTGTGTCTGCATAGCTTCGCTGCCTCGATTGCGCTATCTTCAGATTCTCTCGGACCATCTTGATGTTCTCTTCAGCTTCAAGCAGAATGTCTGGCCCAAACACTTGCTTCTCTCCAGGCTGATCCCATTGCAACGGAGTTCTACAACTCCTTCCATAAAGCGCTTGAAATGGTGACATCTTCAAACTGGCCTGGTAACTGTTGTTATAGGAAAACTCTGCATAGGGCAATCGCTTATCCCATCCGGACTGATCTTGCAACGCACAGGCTCTCAACATGTCTTCAAGAATTTGATTGGTCCTTTCGGTCTGGCCATCTGTCTGCGGATGATAAGCTGAACTGAAATTCAGATGTGTGCCCAAAGCTTCATGCAACTGCTGCCAGAAATGAGAGGTGAACTGCGTTCCTCTATCTGACACTATCTTCTTTGGCACACCATGAAGACAAACGATCCGAGACATATACAACTCTGCCAATACTGCACTGCTGTAGGTGGTCTTGACAGGTATGAAGTGGGCTGACTTGGTCAAACGGTCCACCACTACCCAAATAGAATCGTAGCCGGCTCGAGTGCGAGGCAATCCGACTATGAAATCCATACCGATTTCATCCCATTTCCACTGAGGGATCTGCAACGGTTGCAACAATCCAGCTGGTCTCTGGTGCTCTGCCTTAATTCTTCGACAACTATCGCACATAGCCACATGCTCTGCGATTTCCCTCTTCATTCCGTACCACCAGAATTTCTTCTTCAGGTCCTGATACATCTTCTCACTGCCAGGGTGAATCGAATAAGCTGTCTCATGAGCTTCCTTGAGAATCAACTCCCGAATGGACTAGACATTGGGAACACACAAGCGGTCTTTGAACCATACCACGCCTTCTGCATCTTCTCGAAAATCTTTGCCTCTGCCATCTAGAATCAGTCGCCGGATCTCACTGATCTTCTCATCATTCTTCTGCGCTTCTTTGATTTCGCGCTCTAAGGTAGGTTCCAATTCAACTGTGACTCCTCGCGAATTGTTCAGAAATCCGAGACTCAACCTGTCAAACTCCTTGGCCAACTCATAAGGCATCGGACGAGCGACCATCAGATTGACTTGACTCTTTCTGCTCAAAGCATCTGCCACTACGTTTGCTTTGCCTGGATGGTAATGAATCTCCAACTCATAGTCTTTGATCAATTCTAACCATCTTCCTTGCCTCATATTCAATTCTGACTGAGTGAATATGTACTTCAGACTCTTGTGGTCTGTGTAAACATCGCATTTCTGTCCATACAGATAGTGCCGCCATGTCTTCAGTGCGTGAACCACTGCTGCCAACTCTAGATCATGGATTGGGTAATTCTTCTCATGAACCTTCAGCTGTCGGGACGAGTAAGCCACAACTCTTCCCTCTTGCATCAACACGCATCCCAAACCTGTGTAACAAGCATCACAATACACAGAGAAGGGCTTGTGCACATCAGGCAAGACTAGGACAGGCGCTGTCGTCAACTTCTCTTTCAGCGCTTCAAAGGCTTCTTGACATTTCTGGGTCCACTTGAACTCAACTTTGTTGCCTAGCAACGCTGTCATTGGCTTCGCAATCTTCGAAAACCCTTCAATGAATCGCCGATAATACCCGGCCATTCCAATGAAGCTCTTGATTCCTCGAGCATCCGTTGGCGCTTTCCAGTTCAGAATGTCTGCCACTTTCTTCGGATCCACAGCCAATCCTTCTTCGTTGATTATGTGACCCAAGAACAGGACTTCACTGATCCAGAACTCACACTTGCTCAACTTTGCATACAACTGGTGCTCTCGCAATCTCTGCAATACCATCCTCAAATGATCTGCATGCTCTTCTTCGCTTTGAGAATAAACCAGAATGTCATCAATGAATACCACCACAAACTTATCGAGATAATCCATGAATACACTGTTCATCAAATTCATAAAGAACGCTGGTGCATTGGTCAAACCAAAAGACATCACTGTGAACTCATACAAACCATACTTGGTAATGAATGCCGTCTTCGGAATGTCCGAAGGTCGGATCCTGAGCTGATGATAACCTGACCTCAGATCAATCTTGGAGAACACACTGGCTCCTCTCAACTGGTCAAACAGATCTTCTATTCTGGGCAAGGGATACTTGTTCTTGATCGTGACTTCATTCAAAGCTCGATAATCGATACACATCCTCTTGGTGCCATCTTTCTTTTCCACAAACAAGACAGGGGCGGCCCAAGGCGAGGTGCTTGGCCGGATGTAACCTTTCTCTGACAGCTCATCGATCTGCTTCTTAAGCTCAACCAACTCTGGTCCGGATATTCTGTAAGCTCTCTTAAAGATAGGGGCGGTTCCAGGAAGAAGCTCTATGGCAAACTCAACTTTCCGCTCTGGTGGCATACCCGGTAAGTCCTTTGGAAACACATCCGGGAATTCAGACACAACCTTGATACTCTCAATTGGGTCTGCTTCACTGCTATCGACAGCCATCTGATAACAACTTCCTTTCTTTGGCTCAGGCGGGACTAACTCGGTCACCACTTCCTCTCCTAGTGGGGACACCAACTTGATTGTCCTTTTATCACAACTGATAACTGCCTGATACTTATCTAGCCAATTCATCCCTAGGATGACATCTATTCCCTGAGTACCCATTACTATAAGGTTAGCGGGAAACGCTATCCCCCTTATTTCCACACTTATATTCAAACATATGCTATCAGCTCGAATTTTACCACCAGCTGAGTCAATTTGAATGGGGGTTGACATAGTAGTAATTGGAAGATTATGTGCTTCTACCCATGATGCAGTAATAAAAGAATGCGTTGCTCCAGTATCAAATAACACTTCTGCAATATGGGAATCGACTGGGAACATACCTACTGTCATGCCGGGGGTCTCCTGAACTGCTTCAGCCTCCAAGTGATTCAATCTTCCATGATTATAGCGCGGTTGAGAGCGGTTGCCTGCTCCAGACTGGGACACATTCTGCTTTGCTGGGGCATTGGGGCCTGACTGCTGCTGGGCTGCCTTCTTCGGACATTGCATCACCCAGTGGCCTTGCTCTCCACAGTGGAAACATGCTCTGTTTCCAACCTGAGCTGGTGCTGCCTGATTGTTCTGCTGAGTTGCGGGGGCAGGAAGACGAGGTGTCTGCTGATTCTGCCTCTGAAACTGACCTCCTGATTGATTGCTCTGACGGTTCTGGTACTGATGCTGAGGATACTGCCTTTGGAACTGCTGATACTGCTGACGCTGCTGGTGCTGCTGAGGTGGACGCTGGTTCTGCCTGAACTGCTGAGGTTGATTGCCTGAAAAACGGGGACGGCTGCTGCTTCCAGGCTGGGGTCCACTGATCTTGCGCTTACGATCCTCCATCTCCTTACGCTTCCTTTCTGTCATGATTGCTCTGTCAATCAGGTGCTGGAATGTCGGGAAGGTATGATTCATCAGTTGGTACTGCAGAGGGTCAACCAAGCCTCTCAAGAAACGGTACTGTCGCTTGGCGTCGGTGTTGACATCTTCAGGAGCATAGCGAGACAATTGCAGAAACCTGTCTCGATACTCACTGACAGATGATGACCCTTGCTTAAGGGCCAGGAACTCCTCCTTCTTCACTGTCATCAGACCTGCGGGAACATGGTACTGACGAAAGCTACCTCTAAACTCTTCCCAAGTGATGGCATCGGGGTTGGCATGGGTGGCGAGGTAAGACTCCCACCATGATTGGGCTGCTCCCCTCAACAGACGGGGACCATACAAGACTTTCTCCCTGTCATCACACTGAGCGGTATGCAACTCCCGCTCCACAGTGCGCAGCCAATCTTCAGCATCCATGGGGTCAGAAGAATGAGCGAACGTTGGGGGATGACCTCTCATGAATTCAGCACGCTTGTCTCTGGGCATCTGAGGCTGGGGTGGAGCTTGCTGCTGTTGCTGCTGCTGCTGCTGCTGAATGGCGGCCAGAGTCTGACCGATGGCCTGAACTGCCTGAGTCTGCATCAGAAACATCTGCTCGATCGACATCGGGGGCGGGGGCGGCAGGTGCTGCTGCTGGGGCACCTCATCCTGCGGGGCGGCTTGCTCCTGCTGAGCACGCCTTCCTCCTCTGCGCCTGTTCTCTGACATCTGCAGAACGCAACCACACATCAGAACTGATCTGGCAAATCTTGCAGCATAAGAAAAGAGTATAGAATTCTCCAACAGCACTGAACAGATGAGCATCTTCACTGATCTCCAACACAGACCAACACAGCTTCTCAGATAAAGAGGAAAGTAGAATAAAGGTTTCCCCAACTATATAACTAACTCCATTAACATAATAGGTAAGCCAAAATGCAGGGGATACCCACACTCTGGTGACAATCATTACAAAGATCCAAACCAAACATAGTTCATCATGACAAACATAAATGCACAGGATATAGCAAACTACCCTGTCTAACTAAGACTAACTAAGACCGAGATTAACGCTAAGACTGAAGCTTCTATGTATATATATTTCGTATTAATTACAAGATCCAACTCTAACGATCTATGGTTCTAGATTTATCTTGGTCTTGCAGTCGGGATTGCCATAAGACTGGAGTCCACGCCGAGGTGAGCGGTACGGGTGCTGAGTCCCGACGGGAGCGGGGGAACCATCATCCAAGTGACGACGCTCCGCGCGCTCAGCCCGTAGCAGGGCGATCTCAGCACGAGCCCTACTCAGCTCGTCTAGTGCATGGTCCAGCTCCGTGTTTAGCACGGCGGCTAGGTTGACTGTGCTGCTCAACCTAGGATTGTCCTCTCCAGCAGGTGAAACAATCACGCCTCCTGTGCTGCCAGATGGACGGCGGGGGTAATACTTCAGGTCGAGACCATCAGCTACCCCACCGAGAACCGAGCAGTAGTGCGAAAGCGCACGCCGTGCAGCATCCTGCATGGCTGCCTCAGCTGAGTCCCGCTCAGAGATAGAATAGTGCTCTGAGCAAGCCTCCGCGCCCTGGAGACTGTTCTCCGGACGGCGCACCAAGCAGGTCGCCTCCCAGCGGTCCGGGTAGACCCCGCGACTATGCTGGTAGACCACACAGCGATACTCGATGGACCAAGTACGCCGGTCAAGTGCCCGACGTAGCAGGGTGTCGAGCGCGTTGTGGAAGTGACACCCACGAGCAGCGTCGCGGGTGATGGGTCGAGCAACCCATCCTTCCGGCTCATGGTCAGCAGAGAAGTCGATGTCGTGGCTCAAGCTGTCGTCGCCATCTCCGTTGTCTGGATCTCCTCCAACAGCTACTCCAGAAGCTGGGGCGCCCAGGGGTGGTGCAGGGGGCGCCTCCAGGGGAAGCACAGGGGAGCAGCTCCTCACAGACTCTATCTCCTGCTGGAGCGAGAAAGAAGAGCCCTGCTGCTCCTGTCGTCGACGTTCCTGCTCCTCATGCAGGCGGTGGTGCAGTCTCTCCAAGTGGCTGGACTGTCCGGCCACGGGACGGCGAAGCGGACGCTCAGCAAGGTGGGAGGGTAAGAAGGGGATGACGGACTTTCGTGCAGTGTGTCTAAGTCGAGCCATCTACAAAAGACATCGCAAGCAAAAGGGTGAGAACAGAATTAATATGACCAGCAAGTAATGAATCATAAATAAATGAAGGATCAGAATAAAACAAAATTTTCAGCAAGGTATAATATATAGTAGAACATAGGTTTGGTCAGTAGGACCAACTTTTGAAGGGATATCAAAGTCAAGGCAGTGACAGAGGTCTATAATCCTTAGAACGACCATTCTACTCTAGGTTAGCGGTCCTACAGTCAGCACGGCTTTGATACCACTTATGTCACACCCGGTTTTTAGAAGGTAAACCGAATGCGAACCATGTACGTGCCAGGATCAGTTATTCACGTACACAGCAGTTACATAACATGGACATCATCACACAGTGCTCCAATAGTATTAAAAAGGGAAATAATAGTCGATTACATCATACGTCTGAGACGTCCATATAGTTCTTACAATAAATCAAAGTGCGGAAAAGAAACGTAGATAACACGGCCTTCACAGGCAGCCGACTGGGGGTTGCCGCTAACCCACGCCTAGAACTCGTCGTAGTCTTGGAACTCCTGGAAGTCTCCTTCCACAGCTTCATCTTCGCCTGAGCAGTGGTTGCAATGCTGACAACCTGGGGGGGGATTTGGTGTGTAGAGCAAGGGTGAGTACACATCAACATACTCAGCAAGTATCCTGTTTGGCTGTAGTGGACTAGCTTTATGTGGGGATAAGTCAAGCAGTTGCTTTTTAATTGGTCAGGTTATTACTTACTAGTAGAAAGCCAGGTTTTAACATTAACCCAAGTTATTAGCCCAAAGTATCCTTTCCAAACGGAAAGAATACTACTTACCAATACCATAATCATAAACAGAACCATCAATCTCATTGCCACCTGTACCAAAGTATCTCTGATCAAGTATCACTAATCTCTGGAGCTCCCTTGGCCGCTCATAACCGCGAGCACGGCTGATATATCAGTTTCATAACACTCTGCAGAGGTTGCGCACTTTACCCACAAGCCGTGATTCCCTCTTGCCTCGGGCTGATCAAACCCTTAAACACTACCAAGGTGAATAGGCAGGGTCTCACTACGTAGCCTTTACAAAGATTCCCCGGGGCTGTAGCCACCCGTTAGGTTTCCTAAATGTACCGCACTCCTCCCCAAGGGACAAATCAACCTTGGCAGAGCGAGCCGCATACACCGAGCCCCATTGACGGCACAACGGCTAAGCGAACTACACCCCGGTTCCTCTAATTACTCAGCTAAGGGCGTCCCATTCCACCCTCATGGTTGCACTGTTTTCCCGGGCGGTCATCCATTGAACAGGTCCTTACGGAGAGGCACTCGAGAAACCGCTCGAGTCCCCTTAAATGCCACAAGTATGATCATAAATAAGAAGGGAAAACAGCGTATCATAGATAATCACATCATGTTCATTGATTAGAGTTGAGCAATAGCATCAAACTAAGCAGTAATAATCCGACCCAAATAGGTAAACAAGGACATGGATAACAAAAGCTAGTCAATCCTTAGGTATAAGTGTGTAATGCGGGAGGTGAATTAAAGAATGAATAGGACAGAAATAGGTCAAAGGACACTTGCCTCCACCAACCGACTGCTGCTCAGGGGCTTCTCCTGCGAATTCCTCGGGCTCTTCGACCGGATCGTTCTCTATGCGAGCGCAAACATACATACATCCACATATTTAATACAAAAGAACAGTACACCATACAAGGGAACAGGTAAAACGAATATGCATCAAGTATGACATTTGACATCGCATTTGTTATGGTTAGAAAGAAACGGGAAAGATCTCGCAGGGGGTTAAATCTTATGCACTAATGATTAGTTACAATTGGTTCTTTAACAAAAGAATTCTGTTATATGCACTAATGGAAACCTAATCATTTTTAGTTGATCAACATTGAATGAGATAAACAATTAACTACGTGAATCAATAGCATAACGGAATTTTAAATTAAACTTCCTATTTTCCATAGCATGAACAATGATTAGCCTACCTAAAATAAGGTAATCATGATCACAGAAAGTAAATAAAATAAAATAAAAAAATAAAAAAAACAGAGGGGGGGCGGTTGAACCGGCCCTGGGCTGGGCGGCTGAGCTGGGCGGGCGCGCGGGGGAGGGCGGCCGAGCTGGCCCGGTTGAACCGGCCGGCTGGGCGGCTGAACCGGCCCTGCGCAGGGGGCGCGGCCAAGGGGCCAGGGCGGCCGAGGGCGCGGCCAGGGGCTGGCCGGGGCTGGCCGGGGGCCAGGCGCGCGGCCAGGCGGGCGGGCTGGGGGGCGGCCGAGGCCGGCTGGGGGCTGGCCGGGGCCGGGCTGGGGCTGGCCGAGGCCGGCTATGGCGGCCGGGCGGGGCTGGGGGGCGGCCGGCGCGGCCAGGGGCGGCCGGGCCATGGCCGGGCAGGGAGGGGGAGAGGAGGGGAGAGGGGAGGGGGAGGGAGAGAGGGGGGGCTCACCGGCGTCGGGGAGCGACGGCGAGGGGCGGCCGGCGGCAGGGGGCGGCCAAGGGCGGCGGCGGCCTAGGGCAGGGGCGTAGGGGATGGCGGCTAGGGAGAGAGAGAGAAAATGAGAGGGAGAGGGAGAGGGTTTGGGGAAAAAAGGGAGGTGGGGGGGCGGCTGGGCCTTGCCAAGGCCCAAGAGGGGGCGCCAGGGGCGGCTGGGCCGACCAGAAGCGGCCCACGGCGCGGGAGAGAGAGGAAAAGAGGAGAGAGAAAGAGAGAGAAAGAAAAAGAAAAGATTATTTCCCTGTTTTCGAAATCCGATCTTCCTACATGAATGCATTTGCACCTTCAAAGCAATCAAAAGAAATGCAAGGTTCGGCATGGTGCATCAAACAACATAAAGTATTCTTAGAGTTTTTCTTACACGGGAAATCCAAACCGAATCCCGCTAAAACTTTGGAAAAGGTCAAGGTTTAGCGAGGGGAAAAAGAAAAAGAAAAGGTAACGCCCGAATTTTGGCGAGTAAAGAAAAAAGAAAAAATTCAACTGCAAAATTCGGGGCGTTACAATGTCCATGTGAGGTAGGAAACTAAGGTGTCCTAAATGTACTCACAATTCTTACTCAGAAGTTCAGATACATACGATTATGCACACTCTAAAAAAAGAGGTTTAGGTCGATATAGTTCTCTCATAAGGAAACTTGCATGGAACCGGCACATCAGACAGCAAAAAAAACTGCTGAAACATGCAGCACCAAGTGCATATAACCATTCTCTTCTATTACCAGATCATAGAAAATGCCGACGGAACTTACGTGTCAGTGATGAATAGGCTCACAAGCTTCGGTGGCACATAGTCAAATGTTGGGTTGGCAACATTTAGCAAGGGGCTGCCATCCTGAGTACTGAAATTCATGCAATCTGAGAACTCGCCAAAATCGAGCAAATCAGATGGCGATTTGAGTTCATTCAGCAACACTTCTGGGTTGTGTGGATACAGAGGACACAGCTGCGCATGAGGAAGAAAGCAATTAAAATGGTTAGCAAAATATTCTGTGCTTCAAATCCATCAGATACCTCTGGGCTGTGTGGGCATTCAAAAATTGTGAATGCCACCTTATTCCAATATTATTTACCCTTGGTTCTCATATGTGTTCAGTCAACATTACCAAACTGATCCCTACTATGCACACAAGTATTTAGACTTCTAGGGAAGAAAGCTAGTAGCAGGTTTTTCATCAAAAGTACTTCGATATCAATAAACATATGCTAACTTTTTGCCAATGAATAACTAAAAAAATTATGACAAAAAATGTGAATTGGAGTACGGAGGGAGCATTAATTAAGAAATTACAAAAAATATAAGATGATAAATAATTCACTTGCAAGTAAATAGTGCTCTTGATGAGAGGCCTAAGAATTAATCATGTTTGCTGAAAAAGAAATGATAACAGTAAAATGCACTTTATGATATATACCTATGCTACTCTGTATATCAAGCGTCTAGTTAAGCCTGACACCTGTGGAAAATGGAAGCAACAAAGAGATTTCGCGAGATGAGTGAAATATCTGTAGATAACAGTACATCGCAGAAAGCCAGAAATAAGAAAACATTATGTTAAAATACTATGATGGGATTCATCACAATATGAAATTTGACAGCATCCTCATAAGTCATAAGTGCTGCAAGTCCACTTTTTCTTCATTAAATTAGGATGATGTAACAAGTGGGCTAACTCAGGACAATGCACTATCGAAGTATTGAACATTAAATTATGGACACATACATACATTAGAAATAACAGTAAAATGTAGATGTAGACCCTGATTCTTATTTGGCTACTTAGGTTGCAAAAGAACTGGGGGATGTGTAGAAATCAACCTTGTGACTACCAGCAACCACAACAAAAGGCACATCATGCCTTTGAGCAGCAAGTGCAACCATGTTCATCCCTACTGGTGCAATGACTCCACCATTTGCCATGATAGCATGCGCTCCAATTATGACCTTCAAATAAAATCGGGGATTGGAATTATAATGCAAAGACAGAATTTGCAAATCAACAACGACTACAAACATACCATGTTAACTCGAGAGATCATTGCAAAAACTGCTAAATCTGTTATAACTGTAGTTTGTACACCTTTCTCAACTAACTCTTTTGCAAGAACATGGCCCTGATATCTGATCCCAGCATAAACATTTCGACACTGTGTCAGACAAGACCTCTAGCGCAGCAAGCCTTGGGTTTCATATGTCCAATGAATTGGATGTTTAAGATAAGAACAAAACTTAGGTTTTTTATCACTTTATGGTGTTTGTCCAATGTACAGAGTCCAGACTTTATTTTGTGACATGGAATGTGTAATGCTGGTCACTCTCTAGATTTTATTTTGACGAGAGAAGGCATTGTGGACACGGCAGGAGAAGCGGGAGGAGTGGTGGCGAGCGCAGGACCAGACGAGGTTTTAGGTTGTCAGTTATTAATCAAATGAAGAAACCACAGGGTTTCAAGTACAAGAGTGGAATGCATCTTTTTTTGTAGAATACCAAGTCTTGCCTTTCGACTACACAGATGTGTCTCTCGACGGTGCACATGCCCTTGTTGCTGCTCACCATTGATTATTTGGGGACACCATGCGCTAGATGAAAGGGAATTAGGCCTACACCTAGTCCCTAAATAATTTTGGTGGTTGAATTGCCCAACGCAAATAATGGACTAACTAGTTTGCTCTAGTGTATAAGTTATACAGGTGCAAAAGGTTTACATTCAGCCAATAAAAAGATCAAGTTTTGGATTCAACAAAGGAGCAAAGGGACAACCGAAGGCACCTCTGGTCTGGAGGCACCGGACTGTCCGGTGTACACCGGACAGTGTCCGGTGCGCCCAGAGGACACCAACTTGAACTCGCCACCTTCGGGAATTTCTCAGGCCGCTTCGCTATAATTCACCGGACTGTCCGGTGTACACCGGACAGTGTCCGGTGCTCCTAGGAAGCGCGGCCTCCTCAACTCGCCAGCCTCGGGTTCGCGCGGCAGCCGCTCCGCTATAATTCACCGGACATGTCCGGTGTGCACCGGACTGTCCGGTGTACCAGCGGGGCAACGGCTATTTCGGCGCCAACGGCTACCTGCGCTGCATTTAATGCGCGCTCTGCGCGCGCAGTCGTCAGGCGCGCCCATACCGGCGCACCGGACAATGAACAGTGATTGTCCGGTGTGCACCGGACACCCAGGCGGGCCCAGAAGTCAGAAGCTCCAACGGTCAGAATCCAACGGCATTGATGACGTGGCGGGGGCACCGGACATGTCCGGTGTGCACCGGACTGTCCGGTGCGCCATCGACAGACAGCCTCCACCAACGGTCAAGTTTGGTGGTTGGGGCTATAAATACCCCAACCACCCCACCATTCATTGCATCCAAGTTTTCCAACTTCCAACCACTATACAAGAGCTAGCATTCATTGCAAAGCACACCAAAAAGAGATCAAATCCTCTCCCAACTCCATACAAAGCCCTAGTGACTAGAGAGAGTGATTTGTAGTGTTCATTTGAGCTCTTGCGCTTGGATCGCTTCTTTTTCTTTGGCATTCTTTCTTGTGATCAAACACTCACTTGTAATTGAGGCAAGAGACACCAATTGTGTGGTGGTCCTTGCGGGAAGTTTGATTCCCAAGTGATTTGAGAAAGAGAAGCTCACTCGGTCCAAGGGACCGTTTGAGAGAGGGAAGGGTTGAAAGAGACCCGGCCTTTGTGGCCTCCTCAACGGGGAGTAGGTTTGAGAGAACCGAACCTCGGTAAAACAAATCCGCGTGTCTCACTTCATTATTTGCTTGCGATTTGTTTTTGCACCCTCTCTTGCGGACTCTATTATATTTCTAACGCTAACCCGGCTTGTAGTTGTGATTATTTTTGAGATTTTCAGTTTCGCCCTATTCACCCCCCCCCCCTCTAGGCGACTTTCAATTGGTATCGGAGCCCGGTGCTTCATTAGAGCCTAACCGCTCAAAGTGATGTCGGGAGATCACACCAAGAGGGAGATAGAGACCGGCGACAAGCCCACTACAAGCCAAGGGAGCACTTCATCGGAAGAGTCCCGCACCAAAAAGAGGGAGAAGAAGAAGGGCTCCTCCAAACGGAAGGAGAAAAGATCTTCCTCTTCTCACCACAATGAGAAGAGGGAAAAATCTTCTTCTCACAAGTCGCATCGGAAAGGCGACAAGCACAAGAGGATGAGGAAGGTGGTCTACTATGAGACCGACACTTCATCAACATCCACCTCCGACTCCGATGCACCGTCCGTAACTTCTAAGCGCCAAGAGCGCAAGAAGTTTAGTAAGATCCCCTTAAACTATCCCCGCACATCTAGACATACTCCATTACTTTCCGTTCCATTAGGCAAACCGCCAACTTTTGACGGCGAAGATTATGCTAGGTGGAGTGATTTAATGAAATTTCATCTAACCTCACTCCACAAAAGTATATGGAATGTTGTTGAGTTTGGAGCACAGGTACCATCAATAGGGGATGAGGATTATGACACGGACGAAGTGGCCCAAATCGAGCACTTCAACTCCCAAGCCGCAACCATTCTCCTCGCCTCTCTAAGCAAGGAGGAATACAACAAAGTACAAGGGTTGAAGAATGCAAAGGAGATTTGGGACCTACTCAAGACGGCGCACGAAGGTGATGAACTCACCAAGATCACCAAGCGGGAAACGATCGAGGGGGAGCTCGGTCGCTTTCGTCTTCGCCAAGGGGAGGAGCCACAAGATATGTACAATCGGCTCAAGACCTTGGTGAACCAAGTGCGCAACCTCGGGAGCAAAAAATGGGATGACCACGAGGTGGTTAAGGTTATTTTAAGAGCTCTTATTTTCCTTAACCCCACTCAAGTTCAATTAATTCGTGGTAATCCTAGATATCCACTAATGACCCCCGAGGAAGTTATCGGGAATTTTGTGAGCTTTGAATGCATGATTAAGGGCTCAAAGAAGATCAACGAGCTTGACGAACCTTCCACATCCGAGGCGCAACCGGTGGCCTTCAAGGCAACGGAGGAGAAGAAGGAGGAGTCTACACCAAGTAGACAACCAATTGACGCCTCCAAGCTCGACAATGAGGAGATGGCCTTAATCATCAAAAGCTTTCGGCAAATCCTCAAGCAACGGAAGGGGAAGGACTACAAATCCCGTTCCAAGAAGGTTTGCTACAAGTGTGGTAAGCCCGGTCACTTTATAGCTAAATGTCCATTATCAAGTGACAGTGACAGGGACAACGACAAGAAGGGCAAGAGAAGAGAAAAGAAGAGGTACCACAAGAAGAGGGGCGGCGATGCCCACGTGTGCCGCGAGTGGGACTCCGACGAAAGCTCCACCGAGTCCTCCTCCGACGAGGACGCCGCCAACATCGCCGTCACCAAGGGGCTTCTCTTCCCCAACGTCGGCCACAAGTGCCTCATGGCAAAGGACAGCAAAAGGAAGAAGGTTAAATCTAACTCCTCCACTAAATATGAATCTTCTAGTGATGATAATGCTAGTGGTGAGGAAGATAATTTGCGTATCCTTTTTGCCAACCTTAACATGGAACAAAAAGAAAAATTAAATGAGCTAATTAGTGCCATCCATGAAAAGGACGATCTCTTGGACTCCCAAGAGGACTTCCTAATCAAGGAAAATAAGAAACATGTTAAGGTTAAAAATGCTTATGCTCTAGAAGTAGAAAAATGTAACAAATTATCTAGTGAGCTAAGCACTTGCCATGACACTATTGCCAACCTTAGAAATGAAAATGCTAATTTAATTGCTAAGGTTGATTCTCATGTTTGTATTGATTCAACTTCCTATCCTAGAAATGATAATGTTGATTTGCTTGCTAGGATTAATGAGTTGAATGTTTCTATTGCTAGTCTTAGAAATGAGAATGAGAAATTAATTGCTAAGGCTAAAGAATTAGATGTTTGCAATGTTACAATTTCCGACCTTAGAACTAAAAATGATATGTTGCATGCTAAGGTTGTTGAACTAAAATCTTGCAAACCCTCTACATCTAATGTTGAGCATGTTTCTATTTGTACTAGATGTAGAGATGTTGATATCAATGCTATTCATGATCATATGGCTTTAATTAAATAACAAAATGATCATATAGCATTATTAGATGCAAAAATTGCCGAGCATAACTTAGAAAATGAAAAGTTTAAATTTGCTAGAAGTATGCTCTATAATGGGAGACGCCCTGACATCAAGGATGGCATTGGCTTCCAAAGGGGAGACAATGTCAAACTTAATGCCCCTCCAAAGAATTTATCTAACTTTGTTAAGGGCAAGGCTCCCATGCCTCAGGATAACGAGGGTTACATTTTGTACCCTGCCGGTTATTCCAAGAGCAAAATCAAGAAAATTCATTCTAGGAAGTCTCACTCTGGCCCTAACCATGCTTTTATGTATAAGGGTGAGACATCTAGTTCTAGGCAACCAACCCGTGCTAAGTTGCCTAGAAAGAAAATTCCTAATGCATCAAATGATCATGCTATTTCATTCAAAACTTTTGATGCATCATATGTTTTAACTAACAAATCCGGCAAGGTAGTTGTCAAAATTGTTGGGGGCAAACACAAGGGGTCAAAGACTTGTGTTTGGGTACCCAAAGTTCTTGTTTCTAATGCCAAAGGACCCAAAACCGTTTGGGTACCTAAAGTCAAGAACTAAAATTGTTTTGTAGGTTTATGCATCCGGGGGCTCAAGTTGGATACTCGACAGCGGGTGCACAAACCACATGACAGGGGAGAAAAACGATGTTCTCCTCATATGAGAAAAACCAAGATCCCCAACGAGCTATCACATTCGGGGATGGAAATCAAGGTTTGGTCAAAGGATTGGGTAAAATTGCTATATCACCTGACCATACTATTTCCAATGTTTTTCTTGTAGATTCTTTAGATTACAATTTGCTTTCCGTATCCCAATTATGTCAAATGGGCTACAACTGTCTATTTACTGATATAGGTGTTACTGTCTTTAGAAGAAGTGATGATTCAATAGCATTTAAGGGAGTGTTAGAGGGTCAGCTATACTTGGTAGATTTTGATAGAGCTGAACTCGACACTTGCTTGGTTGCTAAGACTAACTTGGGTTGGCTCTGGCACCGCCGACTAGCCCATGTTGGAATGAAGAATCTTCACAAGCTTCTAAAGGGAGAACACATTTTAGGACTAACCAATGTTCATTTTGAGAAAGACAGGATTTGTAGCGCATGCCAAGCCGGGAAGCAAGTTGGCACTCATCATCCACACAAGAACATCATGACTAGTGACAGGCCACTGGACCTCCTACACATGGACCTATTCGGCCCGATCGCTTACATAAGCATCGGCGGGAGTAAGTACTGTCTAGTTATTGTGGATGATTATTCTCGCTTCACTTGGGTGTTCTTTTTGCAGGACAAATCTCATACCCAAGAAACCTTAAAGGGATTCTTGAGACGGGCTCAAAATGAGTTCGGCTTAAGGATCAAGAAAATTAGAAGCGATAATGGGACGGAGTTCAAGAACTCTCAAATTGAAGGCTTCCTTGAGGAGGAGGGCATCAAGCATGAGTTCTCTTCTCCCTACACTCCACAACAAAATGGTGTAGTGGAAAGGAAGAATCGAACTCTATTGGACATGGCAAGAACCATGCTTGATGAGTACAAGACACCGGATCGGTTTTGGGCCGAAGCGGTCAACACCGCTTGCTACGCCATCAACCGGTTATATCTACACCAAATCCTCAAGAAGACATCCTATGAACTCCTAACCGGTAAAAAGCCAAATATTTCATATTTTAGAGTTTTTGGTAGCAAATGTTTTATACTTGTTAAAAGAGGTAGAAGATCTAAATTTGCTCCTAAAACTGTAGAAGGCTTTTTACTAGGATATGACTCAAACACAAGGGCATATAGAGTCTTTAACAAGTCCTCAGGACTTGTTGAAGTTTCTTGTGACGTTGTGTTTGATGAGACTAACGGCTCTCAAGTAGAGCAAGTTGATCTTGATGAGATAGGGGAAGAACAGGCTCCATGCATAGCGCTAAGGAACATGTCCATTGGAGATGTGTGTCCTAAGGAATCCGAAGAACCTCCACATGCACAAGATCAACCATCCTCCTCCATGCAAGCATCTCCACCAACTCAAGTTGAGGATCAGGCTCAAGATGTTGAACAAGAAGATCAAGAAGATGAGCCACCTCAAAATGACGGCAACGATCAAGGGGGAGATGCAAATGATGAAGACAAGAAGGATGAACAACCAAGGCCGCCACACCCAAGAGTCCACCAAGCAATACAACGAGATCACCCCGTCGACACCATCCTCGGCGACATTCATAAGGGGGTAACTACTCGATCTCGTGTTGCACATTTTTGTGAACATTACTCTTTTGTTTCCTCTATTGAGCCACACAGGGTAGAGGAAGCACTTCAAGATTCGGACTGGGTGATGGCGATGCAAGAGGAGCTCAACAATTTCACAAGGAATGAGGTATGGCATTTAGTTCCACGTCCTAATCAAAATGTTGTAGGAACCAAGTGGGTCTTCCGCAACAAGCAAGACGAGCATGGTGTGGTGACAAAGAACAAAGCTCGACTCGTGGCCAAGGGGTATTCACAAGTCGAAGGTTTGGATTTTAGTGAAACCTATGCACCCGTAGCTAGGCTTGAGTCAATTCGCATATTATTAGCCTATGCTACTTACCATGGCTTCAAGCTTTATCAAATGGACGTGAAGAGTGCCTTCCTCAATGGACCAATCAAGGAGGAGGTCTATGTTGAGCAACCTCCCGGCTTTGAAGACAGTGAGTACCCTAACCATGTTTATAGGCTCTCTAAGGCACTTTATGGGCTCAAGCAAGCCCCAAGAGCATGGTATGAATGCCTTAGAGATTTCCTTATTGCAAATGGCTTCAAAGTCGGCAAAGCCGATCCTACTTTATTCACTAAAACTCTCAACAATGATTTGTTCGTATGCCAAATTTATGTTGATGATATCATATTTGGGTCTACTAACGAATCTACATGTGAAGAATTTAGTAGGATCATGACAAAGAAATTCGAGATGTCGATGATGGGGGAGTTGAAGTATTTTCTAGGATTCCAAGTCAAGCAACTCCAAGAGGGCACCTTCATTTGCCAAACGAAGTATACTCAAGACATCCTAACCAAGTTTGGAATGAAGGATGCCAAGCCCATCAAGACACCCATGGGAACAAATGGGCATCTCGACCTCGACACGGGAGGTAAGTCCGTGGATCAAAAGGTATACCGGTCGATGATTGGTTCATTGCTTTATTTATGTGCATCTCGACCGGACATTATGCTTTCCGTATGCATGTGTGCAAGATTCGAAGCCGACCCTAAGGAATCACACCTTAAGGCCGTAAAACGAATCTTGAGATATTTGGCTTATACTCCTAAGTTTGGGCTTTGGTACCCTCGGGGATCCACTTTTGATTTGATTGGTTATTCGGATGCCGATTGGGCGGGGTGTAAGATTAATAGGAAGAGCACATCGGGGACTTGCCAGTTCTTGGGAAGATCCTTGGTGTCATGGGCTTCAAAGAAGCAAAGTTCGGTCGCTCTTTCCACCGCCGAAGCCGAGTATATTGCCGCAGGCCATTGTTGCGCGCAATTACTTTGGATGAGGCAAACCCTGCGGGACTACGGTTACAAACTAACCAAAGTTCCCCTTCTATGTGATAATGAGAGTGCAATCCGCATGGCGGATAATCCCGTTGAGCATAGTCGCACTAAACACATAGCCATTCGGTATCATTTTCTTCGGGATCACCAACAAAAGGGGGATATCGAGATTTCATACATTAACACTAAAGATCAATTAGCCGATATCTTTACCAAGCCACTTGATGAACAATCTTTTACCAGACTTAGACATGAGTTTAATATTCTTGATTCTAGGAATTTCTTTTGCTAAACTTGCACACATAACTCATAAGAATACCTTTGATCATGTCTCTTTTATATGCTATGACTAATGTGTTTTCAAGTTTATTCCAAACCAAGTCATAGGTATATTGAAAGGGAATTGGAGTCTTCGGCGAAGACAAAGGCTTCCACTCCGCTCTACTACTCATCCTTCGCCGTCGCTCCGCATCACTCTCCAACGTTGGTATAATCTTCACTCATTTATTTTATGACCAAAGGAGGAGAAAGTACTTCTAAGGGCTTATGTCTCACTCAAAGTATCCGTTTTTGGCGATTCATGCCAAAGGGGGAGAAAGTATGAGCCCAAAGCAAAAGGACCGCACCACCACCCATTTTCAAATTAATGGTTTTCAAATCGGAAAATTTCAAAATTGGTATCTCTTTGTGTTCTAAAGGGGGAGCAAGTAGTAATTTCAAAACTTGATATCTTAAAACCCTCTTGAACACTAAGAGGAGACTTTATTTGTGGGGGAGTTTTGTTTAGTCAAAGGAAAAGCATTTGAACAAAGGAAGAAAATTTCAAAACTTGAAAATACTTTGCAAAATCTTATTCATTTACCTTTGACTATCTTGCAAAAGGTCTTTGAAAAGAATTTACAAAAGAGTTTGCTAAAACAAAACTTTTGGTGCAAGTATGGTCCAAAATGTCAAAAACAAAGAAAACAATCCATGCGCATCATGAAAGTATTTATATTGGCTCAATTCCAAGCAACCCTTGCACTTACATTATGCAAACTAGTTCAATTATGCACTTCTATATTTGCTTTGGTTTGTGTTGGCATCAATCACCAAAAAGGGGGAGATTGAAAGGGAATTAGGCCTACACCTAGTCCCTAAATAATTTTGGTGGTTGAATTGCCCAACGCAAATAATGGACTAACTAGTTTGCTCTAGTGTATAAGTTATACAGGTGCAAAAGGTTTACATTCAGCCAATAAAAAGATCAAGTTTTGGATTCAACAAAGGAGCAAAGGGGCAACCGAAGGCACCTCTGGTCTGGAGGCACCGGACTGTCCGGTGTACACCGGACAGTGTCCGGTGCGCCCAGAGGACACCAACTTGAACTCGCCACCTTCGGGAATTTCTCAGGCCGCTTCGCTATAATTCACCGGACTGTCCGGTGTACACCGGACAGTGTCCGGTGCTCCTAGGAAGCGCGACCTCCTCAACTCGCCAGCCTCGGGTTCGCGCGGCAGCCGCTCCGCTATAATTCACCGGACATGTCCGGTGTGCACCGGACTGTCCGGTGTACCAGCGGGGCAACGGCTATTTCGGCGCCAACGGCTACCTGCGCTGCATTTAATGCGCGCTCTGCGCGCGCAGTCGTCAGGCGCGCCCATACCGGCGCACCGGACAATGAACAGTGATTGTCCGGTGTGCACCGGACACCCAGGCGGGCCCAGAAGTCAGAAGCTCCAACGGTCAGAATCCAACGGCATTGATGACGTGGCGGGGGCACCGGACATGTCCGGTGTGCACCGGACTGTCCGGTGCGCCATCGACAGACAGCCTCCACCAACGGTCAAGTTTGGTGGTTGGGGCTATAAATACCCCAACCACCCCACCATTCATTGCATCCAAGTTTTCCAACTTCCAACCACTATACAAGAGCTAGCATTCATTGCAAAGCACACCAAAAAGAGATCAAATCCTCTCCCAACTCCATACAAAGCCCTAGTGACTAGAGAGAGTGATTTGTAGTGTTCATTTGAGCTCTTGCGCTTGGATCGCTTCTTTTTCTTTGGCATTCTTTCTTGTGATCAAACACTCACTTGTAATTGAGGCAAGAGACACCAATTGTGTGGTGGTCCTTGCGGGAAGTTTGATTCCCAAGTGATTTGAGAAAGAGAAGCTCACTCGGTCCAAGGGACCGTTTGAGAGAGGGAAGGGTTGAAAGAGACCCGGCCTTTGTGGCCTCCTCAACGGGGAGTAGGTTTGAGAGAACCGAACCTCGGTAAAACAAATCCGCGTGTCTCACTTCATTATTTGCTTGCGATTTGTTTTTGCACCCTCTCTTGCGGACTCTATTATATTTCTAACGCTAACCCGGCTTGTAGTTGTGATTATTTTTGAGATTTTCAGTTTCGCCCTATTCACCCCCCCTATAGGCGACTTTCACTAGACGTTCTTCCTTTTATGCACCATCTAAATGAATTATGTACATTTAATTACTCTTTGTATTGTAGGATATAAGTGAGGCGAATGGGATAAACTGTGCAAAAAATGTTCAGACTACAACAAAGTGGAAGGTATGTGTTCTCATAGGAAAATATTTACTGAAAATTTGTAAATTCCAATTCAGATTTAAAATTATATTCTTTTCCATGATAACAACGAGTATGTGGTGAACTTCAAAATGAAGATTAAATAATGCTTGAAGAAACAAATTATGGAGTGATATGGCTGCATTAGTCCTAACTCTTGCTGACATATGAACTGTTTTTAAAATAGTATGATAATATTGCAGCCTAAATCCAGCGTTGCATGGTCGCCAGATTAGGTGCATAACTATTTAGCAGAGATTCAATGCTTTTGCAACAACGCTTTTACTTCTGCTTAATCTTTTCGTCTGTGCTGGACAGGTTGCGCTAAAGAGGACTAATGTCCTTGGGATGAGGCAGCCTCCACCACAGTGGTATAATCCCTACCATGGCTACCCTTATAGATCATATGGAGCACCGTACTTCCCCCATATGGTTATGAGTAAGTATTGTGGTGTACTACTACAATGTTGA
Source organism: Zea luxurians (assembly GCA_029449295.1). Lineage (NCBI taxonomy): Eukaryota > Viridiplantae > Streptophyta > Magnoliopsida > Poales > Poaceae > Zea > Zea luxurians. Next base: position 14,221,132 of record JAOPSE010000052.1, on the reverse strand, counting down.
TTTCTAACATTATTTCTAACATGATTGATTATGCTTTTCTAGGAGGGCTCCTAGATTCCGTCATCTTATGTGCTACATAGCTTATCATGTACAAGGTAATAATGTTCAAAGCAAAACCAGTCATGGTCATTGTTCAAAGTCTCGAGAATAATTAAACCTGCTGTTATATCGTTAGCATTGTTCCATAGTTGAAATTATTGTGGCTCAATGCTCCTTTGTCCTTTATCAGCTGCCTTTTTTACCTCTGTTTTTTCCACATAAACGACATGTCATATTGGCTTGTAATACATCACGTAGTAGTATATCCATGGTCTTCCTACTTCCTAGGCTTACTATTGTTTACATTTTCTGCCATTCTTGATTCTGACAACCCTATACAACATTTACTGAATGAGATGCAGTGATAGTATCAACTGTCAAGCTCTCTATCACTCTATCGGTCAGTTAGGACATCAGAGTGGATCGTTCCTTGCTCATTTGTGGTAGATTACTTATATGAAGAGAAAGCATCACATACACTGTGTTGTCTGCAGATTGCTACTGCCTCATGCCTCCTTTGGTAGGGCTCTCTATTATGATTCTGTGAAATGATTCTTTATTATGGTTTTGAAATTTATAATAAAGAGAATTACTTTCATCCATAATCATTTCTAAATGAGAATCAACTTTTATAGAGAATTATAATCAGCTCTACCAGTTACGCTTTTACATCAGTAACAACATCGTCCACAATCCTCAACGTCTCTGCTAAGCATCCGAGTTCCTCGGGAGCAAAGCTATCTTCATCCACAATCCTCCATATTATAGCACATTTTATTTTCACAATTTGTTTGGGGCTGGGCAACATGGATCAAGAGCAACATACTGATTTTTTACTTAAATTATTACTGCACATGATTACAATTGACCCTTTGTCTTTACCTGAGAATTTTAGAAGATCGATTCTTAATATTGATGAGCTGTTGTAATGTCCTGGTGCAGGTTAATGGACGGTATTTCTCACCGTGACCACTCGGTTAGCCGGTAAGAACTGAGCCACTGATAAGGACTGAAACTGCTCACGTGCTCTGTTGTAAGCAAAGTGCTCATGATTCAAGGAAGATAATTTTCCATTTTTTCTGTTGGTTCAACGAAACACACAGAATGGGAACATTGGTACACTGCATGCTGTTATTTACAGTTAGTACCAAACCTTTTTTTCTTTTCTGCTTTGTATCCTCTTGTTTTCTTTGACACGTCCTATGATCGTTCTTCTCTCTTCTTACTTATTATGTAAATGCCCATTCCAATATTAGTCAAAAGGTACTGCAGTTTACCAAAGTTTCCTTAAATCTGCTCTTGTGTGACTGTGTCCATGTAGTTATATGCTCCATAACGAATATCCTTCATGTAACATTTTCACACTATAATTTCTATTTGCTTAAATATTGTCACACGTTTCAAAATACGGATAAATACGGGTCAACATGCGCGCGAGGCGCGCACAATACACTAGTTAGTCAGAACGGTAGGACCCGATACGCGTGCCGGGCAGCAGCCACCGATCCTTCAACAATGGATCCTTGGAATGTACGATCCTGATACTTCGATTCGGTTTTCCAAAGTGCAGTAGTGAATCTTCTACAAGTGTACAGTGACTGCTTGCAACCAGGTTAACCAAACCCTTGGAAGCTGATTTGGTGACAAGGGGATCACGGGATGATTGGAGAGGATTGAGAGTAAAATGCTAATTTTTCTCTCAATCCCCTCTAATCCTCCGTAATCCCTGGTCACCAAATCAGCCATGGAGAGGAAAAACTGCCTCCTCCGGTTTCGGTAATTCAAATCAAACTTAAATTTGTACCGATTTACCAATGGAAAACCGGCGGTAAATCACCTGAACCATTGGTTTTTTCACGAAAATAAACCGGTAAAAAATGGAAAATTTAGCGAGATTTATTTGTAATTTGTTCAATTCATATTGCACAGTAAATATTAATTGATCCGCACGACATATATTCACCAAAATAATATACAACATACATATGCAACCAAAAACTCTAATTCTCATATAACAAACAACCATCAAGCTTTACAATACTTAAATACAAGTTCTTTTAGAGTTCTCCCACGAGGACACGACACATATATTGACATGTTTCACAACACTCACATATTCAACTCGAGTCATAGTGATATTACTCAGGCATGTTAGAAGGATCGTGATATGGTTCTAATCCATCACAGTGATAGTGATAGTTCTATACAAAAGATATGTGATACATTTGCAAGAAAACAAGAACTCGACGAAGCAAAAATAACATACCGGTGCAGGGGGACTTGTCCATACCCATATTGTGGTCCTGGTGGATTCATATGTGACAAATTTGAATATGGCAGTGCAAGGTGTCCATACCCATACATGATCGATGTTGGTACTTCGCCTGGTAGTCCCTTGTCGGGTTGCCATTGCCATGCATAAGGGTTATAGATTGGGTCTTGTCCAAGCAGACAGTTATAAGAACTGGAGCTACTTGAGCTACGGATTCTATCTTGGACAGGAAATGAAATCGAACGACGTCGACCGCTTATTGTCTCCCGCTGTGAATGAGGTGCATCATGGTATGTATCTTGTGTGACATGGGTGAATCAACTTCCTCTAGTGGACCTGCAATCTCCTGCACCACTCTCTTGCACCATAAAATCCAACATCACCTCCCCCATCACCATGGCTACCATCTTATCCACCACGACTTGCGCTAGGGTCGGTTGTGCTATCATCACTGTCTTCATCCTCTTCCTCCTCTTCGATTTGATCGGTGATTTTGACCATATTTCCTTTCCTATCTGATGGGTGAAGCAAAAATAACACAACGGTCTGCTTGTAGTTATATGTGCATGCATATGGAATACTTGCACTTCTATGTGTGAGATGCTTCTTCAAACGATACCACCCACTCCGCTATTCGTTTCTCTATAATACTTGCACTTGAAACCCAAGTCAACCTTCTCTCCCTGCTCGCAGACTATATCAGACATGTCTCTTACAAGAACAATACACAATTAATATAAAACATCTTAACATATATCATTTATTTTTGAACTAAATATTATTTAGTTTCTACTATTTTGTGAAGTAACGTACCTATTTATACGACACTTTCCAGTAATGGACACACCGGCACGACTAGCGACTGGGATCTAGCTACGTACAGCCTTGCAAGTACTCCTACAGCTGTATCCGAATTCAATACGGTCCTAGGTGACGCTTCGGCCGGAAGGTCAGGACTGCACCGATTGATCACGTGCATGGAATGACTGCACCGATTGACCGGTGGGTGATGCAGACATGGCCGGTAAATTAAAGTGCGGACATGGAGTCGCGCGCGCGCGGTGAATGGTGATTTCTGCTCGCTTGCAGCAACAAGCCGCTACCGCGTTCACTCGTCTGCCGTAGACGAAGCCGGCTCCTTGTTTCGTCACGGCAATCTACCCACGGATCGGACGGAGCCGTGTGGCGCTGGCACGCCGTAAGAGCCACGGTAATTTTCGCAGGCCTTAAAATAAATTTCGGTCCGTTGCTTTTTTTTTTTGACTGTCCTCTCCGGCGGTACATGTTACCAGGCAGCTGCTGTCGATGCGATGCATTGCAATGCAACGTTGACGACCAGTAGGTGCAATGGAAACGTTTTTTTTTTTTGGCATTGGCTTGGTGCAGCGAGCGAGGAATCCCCAACCCAACCATGCGAATATGCGATGCGAACCGGTCCTGTGTGTGGCCAAAAGGCCAGAGCGCGCAGCGGCAAGCTTGACTGGGGGGAGGGAGAGAAGGAAGCCCGCACCGGCACCGTCGCGGCGTCGCCTCGCTGAACTCTGCAAGACGGGTCGACGGCGTGATTCTCCCAACCTCACCTTGCGTCACTTTCATTTTTCGTGGCATACGGTGTCGAAAAGAAGCTGGAACCGGTCGACAAGTTGCAATCGCTCCGCGGATGGTTGCTCCTGCTCACGTCGCTTTGATCAGCTGTCGACTAGCTGCGGATCCAAATACTTCGCCTTGTTCAATCACCACTCGTTAACTGCTAACTTTCCGTGGTGTTGTTCGCGTCTACCAATTTTATTAAATTTCATTAGATTTTATAAAAAAAACATTAGCAGTATTTATATCTTTAAATAAGGTTTTATCTAATATATTTAGACAAGTTTTATCTAATATTTCCAACAACCGGGCGGACTATAGATAAGAGTAGCTGGCGAAATGTTCATGGAATCTCCATGGTCACAAGCGACAGTCAACACAGTTGGCACGAGGAGCCAACGGGGGGCACACTCGAAAAAAAAAGTTCTAATAAGAACCAAAACTGTTCGACACTTGGTCGGTTCATCTCTGTAGCTATAAGAGTTCGACTACACTGCCCTGCATGCATGGTTCCGCATCTCCCCTCCAAAAACCACAGACCATATACAGTCTCTGCGACTACCGAAACTTGGCAAACGCGACTCGACTACAGTTCCCGTCCAAAAACTGATCCGTGTACCACCCCCTGCTCCTAACTTCTGACACGAAGGTGGGGAAGACCCGCTCCATCTTCTCGTAGGCCTCGTTCAGAACCGCGTCATCACGTGAGCCGGCGCCTGACCTCTCCATCTCCGAAGCGAACGCGGCGACCAGCCACCCCCTCAGCGCGTCCTCTCCGCTCGCGCTTCGCTCCAGAACCATGTACGTCCTGCTGCTTTTCTGGCTGAGCAGAAATTTCTCGCCTGGAAAAGTTGCCCTCAGCTGCTCAACAAGCCGGGGACTGAACACTTTGCGAAGTGGCTGTCCGATTTTCACACTGCCGGCTTCTTCTATAACTCGGTTGGGAAACAGGAGGTCTTCCTTGTACCTTAGCTCGGCGGGGCTAGAAACCTTTCCACTCTGTACTGCAGACAAGTGTTACTGCCGTAGCTGGACTGGATAAATAGGTTGCGTTAATAGATCAGAGATACCGAACCTTGATAAAATCAGCCACGATCATTGCTGTTCTTTGTGGGTTGAGTGTGTTTACAGGAGTTGCTCTCATCTCTTGGATGACCCCATATATATGCACTGAGGAAAGTAACGGGCCTGCAATTAACTGATGAAGATGGCAATGTCATTAGAAGCTTGTATCAGGTTCTTAATTCCGATAGCAGACAAACTTGCATCATTATAGGGTTCTTCAGCATTATAGCAGGTTCAGATGATATGCAAGAATTGAATGCAGTGTGGTAAAAAAAACATTCACTCTCTCTGCAGTTGTTTATAGTTATACAGTAACTTCCCAACAAGTAAATTAGGCGGTTGCTAGGTAAACACCAAAAAATGTGTTGTGTCTGGTTTAGCTGAATATTTACATTGGGTACCACAAAAACATCAATAGAGGTCTGTTATATAGAGTGGATAGCGTATTTACAATATGGTAAGAACTAAAAACAACTAAATGAACGATTTCTTCTTGCCCTAAAAAGACTACTTTCCTCATGCGCAAAACAGTCCAACAAAAACATTTAACTGATATCCATCATCCCAGCTTGCATTCATGCAATCATGCTAACGGCAGGTAAGTAGAATATAGTTCATCATGCCACGAAATTCATTTGATGCATAGACCGTAATAACATAAATGACGCACTATTTCAGAGGACTTCATAACTTGTTTTGAGTATAGTTGATTTTGGAACTTGGAAATCCATAAAGCACTCGACAATGGTAGGCATAGTTCTCCAAGATAATATACAACTCCGCCGGTAGGGGAAAGACCGCCCCCACGGTATTATGGTAAGAAAAGCTCATTCGGAGCCCGACCAAGGAAGGTCACGAAAGTTGCCCCCCCATGTAACATGAGGGTCCCCCCTATAGGCTAGATCTTACTCGTGCTTTCAGCCCCGACAGCCCCTACACGAGGATCCCCCCCCCCCCAAAGGTTAGTCTATCTCGTGTGCACACAACTAGAGGAACTAGCGAGTGATTTTTTTAAAAATCTCAGCCTGGAATTCGCTCACACTAGGATTCGAAATTAGGACCTAAAGAGTGCTACTCAAACCACTAACCAACTCAGATAAAGCCCCTTTCGCTCTCCTAGATAATATTAATATAAGCAGAAGTTCATGTAGATCTACGCTGGCATGTAGTGTCGTATGGTTGCATTTGCAATGCATGTCAAGTGCAATTTTTCACTGTGTATATTTGCCTGATGATGGTGTAATGGAACAGCTATAATGATAGGATAGACGATGATATGTCATCCTGCAAATATGTACCTTCCCTTGAGTTGTTGAACAAACAGTAGATGCCAATCCAATTCCAGCTCCAATTCCCATGACATTGAAAAGTGTTGATATGGCTTCCCCTTTAGCAAATAAATCACTAAGATTGCCTTCTTTGGCGAAAGAAGAGTAAATTGGAAGCCTCGTTGCTCTTGCTGCAACAACGGCCATTCCCTGCAATAAGAAGTAATGTAACATACTAACATTTAACATTGCAGCTCAATTTTCAGACAGAAAAACCAGGAAAATATATTGTCATTGCAATGTTAACCATTCTGTATGGTTATTTGAGTCTATGTTAAGGGAAACATTTCTTACTCGTTCATAAATACTAAAACACAACTTTGCATGCAAAAATGTCAAATAGAAGAAATTCAGTTAGAAAGGCCACCTTCGCAAAATTTCCCAAGCCTGCTACTTCAAGGAAAAGTTGTGGGCACAGCGGCGAAACAACTTCCAATGCAGTACCAAGATCGTAGAGAACATCAGCTGTCAAAATAGAGCAGTAGAAACATAAATAATATGGAAAATGGTGAAATGACTTCCAAGGCAGTGACAAAACCATAAAGAACATAGACTGTCAGACCTACAGAAATAGGCATGAATAGCATAATCTAGAGAAACAGCAACAAAAAAGGGGAAACTGTAAATGTGTCAATATAAGGTCACGGGATTCATATCACCATTTCTCACCAAGTATCCTCCAACTCTTTGGTTCAGAATCCATTCTTGCACCCATGCTGCTACAAATGAGCTTTCCTGCGTGCTGCATTCCATCTTTTAGAATCTGAAATACATAGAGAAAATCAGCCAATATGTTTCATAGCAGTACCTGCTTGGACTTTAGCATCTCTGTCATCATATGCTTACCCAACTTACAGCAGTTGCTTGCGCCGGGGTAGGTCGCAAACCTGCAGCAAACAGCAAGGACTGAGCCGCAGCCCACTTGAGCAGTCAGTTGACGAGCATAATTGAAGTGAGCAGAAGTCAAAGAGCTCAAATGCTTGAAAGCCTGTTCTGAAAGACCAACTGGAATTCATGGAATCAACACACACACAACATATGAAAAGGATTTACTGACCTGTGTTGATAGCACATGTAGCATAGCACTCGAGAAATGCTGTAGCACACGGAATTTGGTATAAGTTAAGTAACCTTCATTCACACTGCATGATTAATAGAAGAGACCCAGAGACTTAGCATAATAGGATGTATCCCGGCAGAATTATCTAGAATAGCAACAAGCCTAGGAACTCCGTACCTGTATGGATAACCTGATGGGAAAAATTTGTTCAAGAAAGAATCAACAAGTTTGTCATGTATAGGTCTAGAATCCTGAATAACTTTTACCTGCAGGAAAATAAGAGTTATTGACTAATAGCAAATTGAATAAAACCTTTTGATATTAATGAAGTAAGGCTTCACTGATTTCGCTACAGAATCATGCTTGCACACTTAGGTTATATGATTTTAATTTGTCCAAGCAAACATTTAGAGGTTGTATTTCAGGTATCAAATTGTACATTTCTGAGGTACTGGTACAGCGAGAGAAATGAAGGCCTGTAAATATGTGTGCCATTGAGGCAAATCATTACTATCATCAAAATAAACAGCCTAGCAGCTCAGCCTCAGATACTGTGATTAGTTTTTAAGCTATCTCCATGATCTGTAGTGCAATGTTAAAGCTGCAGCTGGCATAACCATTCTGAAGTTATATATAACTTATAATAGGGGTGACAAAGTACATGGGTTCATCAACAAGTTGAACATGTTCAAGCAGGCAAATCATTTGGTTACCCAACAAAAATGTTTGGAATGTTGAGAAGATGGTCTATCACAGCACTGATTGCAATCTGCAAAACTTCAAAGGCAAAACGCCGACCAATCACAAAACCTTTTAGCAGAAAACAACCGTGGCAATCAGGAGAATGCTAGTGCCTAGTTAAAACGCTCTGGTCCCATTTCCCCCTCTGCTCTTCCTCTTGTTTAATGGAAGTGCTAGTGGGGAACACCTACTCTGGTACTTGCTGAAAGAATGTAAAGCATGCTCAGCTAACATGGTGTTAAGTCATCCCACGGGCAGATTTCTGTTCCCCCACAGGAAGGATAAAAGTCTGCGATATAATAGAACAGTATGCGGTGTGGGATTCAGGAAATTAATAGCTCCAGGTAAAAGAGAAAGCTTACAGAGATGCTGCGGCTACCGCTGCCGGCGGCGTCGAAGCTGCAGAGCCGTGAGACGGACTCCGAAATCTCCACCCAGCACTCCGGCCGCGGGGGGCGCTCCGTGGCAGCCGCCCTGTCGCCACCTCCACGTATCCTTTCCTGTGAGATATTTCGCGCAGAGAGGGGGAAGAATAAGGGCGGTTTCATTCAGCACAAGGAAACTATGCATGGCGAACAAGGCGCTGGAGCAACTGGTAGGAGGATCGAGGCGCCTCTGCTTACGAGTATGTTCATCTAGGTTAGCTCGGAGCGCGGCACGGGAGCTCGAGCCTCGACGTCGCCGCCGCTTCAGCGCTGCCTTGACGCCACCCCTTCACGGTTGATGTCTGGTGGCCGTTCTACCTCTCACCGCCCGATCGCGGTGAGACCGGGACGCCGCCCGAGGCCGAGCTCGGCGGAAGGGTCGAAGGGATATGGGGGGATGGGGGCAGCAGAATCAGAAAGACGGCGGGGTGGGTTCCTTCCCTGACTCGCTCGTCATCCGGCCCGGGGCCCGTCACCCGCAGCTGGATTGCGGATTGCATCCGTGTTTCTTTCCTCCGAGTCAGCCCAGAGTCTAGCCGGTCAAGTTGGGCCTAAGGGTAGGAGGAGACGGGCAGCCCAGCCGTTTCATTTCCCTTTCGATGAGAGTGTCAAAATGTTTTCTTTTCTATAAGCCTATCTGCATATCTCCAACAGTTAATTCATCCTCATAATTATATTCAAACTACATTCTATGAATCTTTACTACTCTATAAGACACTAGCGAGGGCGTCCACCACTCTACGGCATGCTCCCGCCCCGCACATCACAGCCCCGTCCTCCCACCCGTCGTCCCCGCCGCGGAAATCTCGCCCGCCCGCGAGATCTCCTCGTCCCGGCGCCCTCCCACGCTCATCCTCCCCTCGCTCGCATATGGCGCCGTGCAACCCGGCACGCTCGGCCGCCTCACGGCGCTGCAGCTGCTCAGCCTGCGCTCCAACAACCTGTCGGGCCCGCTCCCCGCTGACCTCCTGCGCCTGCCCGCGCTCGCGGGCCTCCACCTCCACCGCAACGCCTTCTCCGGCACGCTCCCGCCCGGGCTCGCGGGGATCGCCGCGCTTCACGCGCTCGACCTCTCCTCCAACGGCTGCGGCGGCGGCATCCCCGACACGCTCGCCAGCCTCATCCGCCTTGCCGCGATCGACCTCTCCAACAACTCGCTCTCCGGCCGCGTCCCGGACCTGCTCCGCGCCTCCGCTGAGGTCCTCGGCAAGGGCGCGTTCGGGACGGCGTACCGGGCCGTGCCGGAGGACGCCACCACGGTCGTCGTCAAGCGGCTCAGCAAGGAGGTCAGCGCCGGGCGCCGCGACTTCGAGCAGCAGATGGAGCTGGTCGGCCGGATTCGCCATCGCAACGTCGTCGAGCTCCGCGCCTACTACTACTCCAAGTACGAGAAGCTGCTTGTGTACGATTACTACACCAGCGGAAGTGTATCCAACATGCTTCATGGTATGTATGATCATTTGACCATCTCCTCCTCTGTCTCTCCTTCGTCCTGTCACTTTGATCGTTTTCAGTGCTCAATTTGGAATTACGGGCTTCATAACTACAAGCGTCGGCCTGCTTGTGCGTTAGAATTTTAGCAATCATGATAGCGAGATAGACGTGGTGATTTTGAAAGGAAAGGAAGAAACTTTGTAACATCTGATTGATACCATGGTGACGTGGAGATGCAATGTCGCTTGTTGTTTGGAAAGATGCTCATGGGTTGATATGCTAACTGGTTGTTTAGTGCAAGCAACAACCTTCTTAAGGAGAAGATGAAATTTAGCGCTCTGTGCTTGGTTCACCGGAAGTCCGGATGTAGCATGTGCTGCCCATTTCTTGCTTATTTTTTTGTTTGCTAACTTGCTGTCATGTATTGAATCTCACGCGTTCATTTAAGTTCTCTAGCTGCTTGGTGTGATGTGCTTATTAGCTGTCTTCACTTGCGACGCGTCTTCTAAAGTTATGCCGTTTCAATTCATGTTCCCATGGCATGCTTGATGTGTGGTGGTCACTGGTCAGCTCTGATCACATCAGTGCCGTCTTAGGAGCAAGATAATATGTTTCCCATCTCATCCTATGAGGTTAAGCGGGCCATGCTAACAAAGCGTACTTAAATCACATGATGTCATGGAATTTGAATAGCAAACTGCATAGTTAGTTAACTACTAATTAATTTGTAGCCATCAGCCATGTGACGTTGTGAATCTTTAACCACGTCGCCGTCTAAGAAATAACACACAAAGGGATTCACTACCGCGCACGGTTTACAAAACCGGTAAAAACCGGCGGTAAACCGGTCGGTTTACCGAAACCGCTAGGGTGCGGTTTCGGTAAACCACCGGTTTTTTTTTCAAAATTCGTTCTAAATTTTAAAATTTTGAAAAAATTCGTAAAAACCGAAAACTGTTTTGTAGGACCGGTAAACCGTTATTTAAGACCGGTAAACCGCTAATTTTTTTCCGAAAAACCAGATTTAATGCCAAAACTGAGTATTTAGTTGTTAATTTAGGCATAGTAGTCTTGTTTACTATTATATGCTATATGTGAAGATATTATATGTTATATGTGAAGATAAACTCGTAGCTCAAGTCCAGTTTAGGCATTTATAGAGTGTTTGGTTTGAGGAATCAATCCATCCAAATTAAGTTGGTGCATCATAGGTTCATTCCTCATATTTGGTGGGATGTCACCATTCTTCATATTTGGTGATGGATCAACTCATTCTATTCCACGAACCAAACAAAAATAGTGAGGAGTGAGAAGATGATGAACTAGCTCATTCCGCAAACCAAACACCCCATTAGTGGTCAATTTCGGTTTCATTTCGTGTCCAAGATGGAATTCGTAGATCAAGTAGCTTCAGTTCTTCTAATAACTATCCATCTAGACAAGACTCAATCTAGAACCCCTAGCTCCAGTTCTTCTATATGTGTTCCTAAGATTTGCTGATCGGAAGAAAAGTCCAACACTTGGTGAGGTGCACATGCAATACACAAACACCAAACACACATACCGATATGTTTTTTTCTTTGTGGATAAATATTTATTTGCCGTTCTTGTTTTCTCGTTAATGTATCTCATATATTTTGTATAGACCTATCACTATAACTATAACGGATTGGAACAATATCACGATCCTTCCAACATGCCTTAGTACTATCACTATGATTCGAGATAAACATGTGAGTATTATGAAAAAAGTCGACCTATGTATCGTTGCCTCCTTGGAGAGTTGTAAAATAACATGTTTTGAGTATTGCAAAGTTCGTTGGTTGTTTGTTGCATGAGAACTAGAGTTTATGGTTGCATATGTATGTTATATGTTATTTTGGTGAACACATGTCGTGTAGATCAATTAATATTTACTATGCAATATGAATTGAGAAAACTACAAAAAAATCTTGTCAAAAGTTTTCATTTTCTGTAAAAAAACAGCAAAAACCGGTTCGTTTCGCGGTTAACCGACGGTTTAGAGCGGTTTTTCACCGGTTTTTCGCCGGTAAAACCGATTCGAATTCAAATTAATTTGAATTGGTCAAACCGGTCGGTTTTTACCGGTTTTTACCGGTTTACCGTTGGTAAACCGTTACCGGTGGGTAGCGGTTTTTATATATGAAACGGTTTTGTAAACCGTGCTACCGCGACACTGACATTCCTCTATGCGTTATTTATAATAATATCTGGGTCGAAATATTTATAATAATATTACGTATTTATATTGTTATGTATCTATGTTTAATCGCGGATTTTATCGTCATCATTGTAATCACGTTCCGTGGCATCGCACGGGCACGCACCTAGTATTATAGAATGTAGTATAGAATAGTGTATATGAGTAAACTTTAGATAATCTACTAGAGCGATCTAAAGCATATGAGCTTTTAGAGCATCTCCAACTGCTCATATTATTTTTCTCCCAATATCTATATATTGGGCTCCTTCTAAAAGTCTAAAAGCTCAAAAGTATATCCAACTTCAACAGCTCCTTACAAAAATACCCCAACACAGCCTATCTCGCTGGTGCCGCTAGGTACAACTGCTCGATTTTTTTATGTTGCCTACTTGATGCCGACTGAGAATTTTGTTGACAAGACAATTTGTTATCTGAAGTTTTCTGACCTTTCTCCAAGTAAGTGACCTAGTGCTATATTAGTTTTTCTATTTTTTGATCAAATCTGTACAGGGCGGCATGATATATGTTTATTGGATTTTTTTTATTTCTTGGCTCGTCCTCAAATTGACAATGTGAGTGTCTGATTTTGGGATATCGGAAAAATTGGTAGCATAGATCAGGAGTTTATCCCTAAGACCTAGTTTGACAACCTCATTTTTCTATAGGATTTTCAATTTTCCAAAGGATAATCAACTTATTTTATTTGGAAAAATGAAAAACCCTTGGAAAATTGGGGTTCTCAAACCAGCCCTAAACTATTGTTTTGAAGGTAACAATTAGAAGCCATTGAAGATGCTCTTGCCACTAGTAGAAAAGAGCTCAAAACCTGCGGCACCCATAAATTATCACTGACGGTTTCAGTTATCGCGCGCCAATAAAAAAAATCAGGTGGGCCCGGCTTGGGAACCGCCAGTGGAGACCTATTTCCACTGGCGGTTCTCTTAACACAACCGCCAGTGGAAATACGATATTTACACTGGCGGTTGGTGTAACAGAACCGCCAGTGAAAATCTAATTTCCGCTGGCGGTTCTGTCACTGGCGGTTGTGTTAAGATAACCGCCAGTGAAAATAGGTTTCCACTGGCGGTTTTTTCAAGCCAACCGTCAGTGAACTATGTGTTATAAATACCACTCTTCCTCCCCGACAGGAGCTGTAGCTCGCAACCAAGTTCCATTGGAGGCGATTTTGGAGGTCCAGATTTCACAAAATACAAGGGGGAGGTTTTGGTCTTCATTTTTTGGAAGAAGGTGAATAAGAAAGGTTGGTTTATGTTTCTTTGTCAATTTTTGTTCATTCTTGCTCAATTTTAGCCACATTTTGGATCTAGGGGTTTACATGTGAGAGAGAAGAGTATAGCTAGGTTATTTTCTCTATTTCCTCAAATGAGGTTGCTTAAGATGGTTAGATTTTGTCTATTCCCTCTCATTTTTCATGTTTAGTTCTCAAATCAGTTTATCCATGACACATATTTAGTTGCTTAATGAATGGTGAATGTGTTGTATGGAGAGGAAGGATGATAGGTTTGGTAATTAAGATTGTTTTTATTAATTGTTATGAAAGGTTGGTTTAATTATGTTTCAATTACCAATTATTGTTCATTTTTGTTCAAATTTAACTACATTTTAAAACTAGGCTTTCACCATGTGTTAGAGATAGGTTTGGGTATTAAGATTTTTTGTTTATTAGTTGCTAGGAAAGTTTGGCTTATGTTTCTTTTGCCAAATTTTGTTCATTTTTCCTCCATTTTAGCCACATTTTGGATCTAGGGTTTCACCATGTGTTAGAGATAAAGTAGTTAGGTTGCCTAATCCAACCGCCTATAACCTTTGTTGTGTAAATACCCCTTCATCCTTCCCGACAAAAACTGTGTAGCTCGCGCGCAGCCCAACTTTCATTGGAAGGCCAGATTTCACAAAATACAATGGGGAGGTTTTGATCTTTATTTTTTGGAAGAAGGTCGCTAAGAAAGGTTGTCCATGTTTCTTTTGCCAATTTTCTTTATCCATGATATATTTAGTTGTTAGGAAATATTGGTATATGTTTCTCTTGCCAATTTGTGTTCTTGTGTGTTTTATGTTACTTTTTTTACAGGTGATGATGGAGAGGATATCCTGGATGTATAACTTATCAAGGCTAGATCCATCATACATATCTGAGGTCCATAGGTTTATTGTTGTCGCTACGAACCATGCTTGGAGAACAAAGACAAAGCACATATATTATCCATGCATGGACTGCAAAAATGTTGTTGTATTTGATGACACAGAACAAATCATATCTCATCTGGTATGCCGAGGATTTGTGAAGGATTACATAATTTGGACAAAGCATGGAGAGGGTAGCTCTTCGCCTTATACAGCTGGAAACCCTGTGTAGCATCCCAAAAATTCAAATCTTGAAATTTTCTCAAACTCGCTCTAAATTCAAAATGAATTTCAAGTTTCATTTCAAAATGTTTGTTTGCGAGTTGATATCAACAAATAAAATATAGTGGTCTATATTCTCTCCAAAATCCTCCTCAAAATATCCTAAAATCCTCCTCAAAATATCCTACAAATATTTCCTCAGTGACCCCCCTCAAATTCGTTCCAGAAATACTGCCCAGATATTTCCCGAGTAATCCCCCTCAAGTTCTTTCCAGAAATATTGCCCAAATATTCCATCGATATATCTCCAAGTATTTTCCTCCTGAGAAATACCTTCAGAATCATTTTTCAAGTCCCTACAAATTTTTTTCTTCATAACTTTCCTCATGCTCATACGTATACGTATGCCTCCGGTGTCATACGTTGAGCTCTACAAGCTAATCTCACTTATACAAGACAAATACATGCTAATCTCCCACTAATCCTCTCATCCTCCCACTAATCCTCTCATCCCTCCCCCTAATCCCCCCCATGGCTATAAATAGAGGGGCAAGGGCCTCCTCTCATCCCACCCCAAGCCATTTCATGGCAACTCTCTCCCCCCCCCACACACACACCCACTCCATGTTCCACACAAGCACACACTAGCATAAGGATCGTTCGATCGTTCTTCGATCGTTCGTCCCCTGTTCTTAGTTTGTTCGTTCGTCCGATCGTTCGATCGTTTGTCTGATCGTTCGTCCGATCGTTCATGGTTCGTTCGTCCGTTCGTCCGATCGTTCGATCGTTCGTCCGATCGTTCATGGTTCGTTCGTCCGTTCGTCCGATCGTTCGATCGTTCGTCCAAATAATCTTTTTTCTACCGTTATGCTGCCGAAATTCCGATCGTTCGTTCGTTCGATCATTCGATCGTTCATCGTTCGTTCATAGTTCCTATTCATCGTTCATCGTTCGTTCATGGTCCCTATTCATCGTTTTTCTAGACAATCTTTGTCCTGCTGTTATGCTGCCGAAATTCCGATCGTTTGTTCGTCCGATCATTCGATCGTTCATCCGTTCGTTCATAGTTCCTATTCATCGTTCATCGTTCGTTCATAGTTCCTATTCATCGTTCGTTCATACGACTATTCACCATCACTATTCACCGTTACTATTCATCATTACTATTCACTGATACTATTCACCATCGTTACTATTCAGTGTTACTATTCATCGTTGTTACTATTCATCATCGTTGCTACTCATCGATGATATCTAGTAACTTTTCGTTGTTACTATTCATCGTTACTATTCATCGATTAGCCGATCACCCCAAATTTCAACTACTCATACATCATGTTGTCCAGTCCACCTAAGACCAGCCAGACCCATATTCCAGTCATACGAACTTCGGTGACTGTGATTTTCCTTCTAGTGGGAACTTCCCATCTAGTCACCCATCCCAGGTTTCTCCAAGTTGAGCACGCTTAACTTTGAGATTCCTTCGAACCAGGCTTCCAAACTCAGATTCCAATAATTCTCGTTTCTAAATTCTTATCAAACTATTCCCTATCCAACCATGTCATCCCTTAAGCATGGCCCATATTCCAGAAAACTCCCAAAATACTCTTGTCCCATATTCTGCCTATAACTCTCCTGTTCATACTAAGTCAGACGATTCATTCGTCACTATTCTCACCAACAGTGAACTTCACTGTGCTACACCACATACACCCAGCTATAAATACACCTAGCTACCCTCTCCCTCTCCACACACACTCAACACCCTCAGCCAAGGCAAAAACCCCACCCACTCAGTTACTCCGCTCTGCCGGCTACACGCATAGTGTCGCTTCGCCTCCAGTCCACCCTCCTGTTATCGGAGCGTTCGTGCCGTCTCGTGGAGGCCAGATCCGCAAGTCTACGCTAGGCGGTGGAGCCAGAAGCCAGTTCCGCGAGCTCCCCTTCCCCCTTCGTCGAATAAGCACGACAAGCTCACTGGATCCCTTTGATGCATAAATTACCTATGATTTTTCAACCACAACCCTCAGCCTGTTATTTTATGCATGATATGATTTTGAGACAAGTTATTATGGCCACCCAGCCGCTTGCCGCAATCAATCCCTGATATATATATGTTCCAAATGATTTGAGAACAGGTGTGAGTTTTCAAAAGAAAATGCTTTTCAAAATGTGTGTGATGATGGGTTTTCACCCTTATCACCTTGTGAGTGGGATAATCAGGGACTCCATGGTTTAGGGGAGGGCCTAAGGTGTTGGCTCAGCTGGTTTAGGCGTGAGCAGAAGGATTGTCCCCTCATATAAGGACCGGTTTGTCATCTTCACTACCTGTACTCTTTAATAGTACAACCACTCGAGACTATGTGGGCAGTCACTCAATCTGAACTCGTGCGGTCCGACCCCAGGGTTATGAAGGCTGGGGAGCACCGGGAGGATAAGGAGGGGGAAAGTTTTGTCCGGTTTGGACATGGTGGTGGCCTGACTCCTTCCGGATAACCGTTAAGGTTAGGACGTGCGGGGAAAGAAAGAGATTCGGATTCGGGTCTCACTAGCTATGAGATCGCAGAGCCGGACTAGTGGGTAAAGTGTACACCTCTGCGCAGAGTTCAAACCTATTCGAATAGTCTGTGTCCATAGGAATGGACGAGTCTGGTATGGTATGGCAATTAATGTTTTGTTTTCCAAAAAAAGAGATGGTTTTGAGAAAAGTGGTTTTAAAAGGTCCGGCGGTTGAGCCGTGAGCTATGGTGGACGGGAAGTCCAGTAGCTGTTTTTGGAAATGAAAACCAGTGGGAAACTGCTGAGATACCTGGATGGTTTAGTCCAGGGGATTTTGTTATAATACTGAAAAACTTCCTGCTCCTTTTGGAGAGGATGCGCTTTGCAAAAATACAAAATGTTTTTCAAAACAACTCTGTATAAAATATTGTTGTTTCTGCAAAATATCCTGAGCTCCACATATGCCATGCATTATATCTGATTTCCCCATTCCGCGGGTGAAGGTGGGCTGCTGAGTACGTTTGTACTCACCCTTGCTTATTTGTTGTTTTTCAGAAAAAGGAGATCGGGTAAGAGTTACGACTGTTCCCAACCTTGCCTGTGGCTGTTGGACCGCTGAATTGCTTCACTGCGTATATCGGGCTGCTTCAGCCCCACTCTGATGATATGTCTCGAGTTGTGGACCAACTCTTAATGTTGTTCGCCACCTTTGTAGGTTTGTCTCGTTTAAGCAGATTTGGTATCATCTGATGTATAAATGTGTTTACTAGCCTCCTGGGACTAGTAATTGCATCACATTTGAGTCCCAGAGGATTGGGGATGCTTCAGGTGGTATTAGAGCTGTTAGGTTGGCCGCAGGACGTAACCCTTAGCCTGATCCAAAAGTTTTTGAGTCAAAACTATTTTCTTAAAAAAATTCTTGCTCTCATCCCTTCATTTCAAAAATGCTTTCCCCCTTTCCTTCTCTCAGAAGTCAAAAGGAGGTTCGTTGCCAAACCAGCTTTTGCCAGAATGAAGATGGTTTCCCCAAGTTGCTGAGAGCATGCACAGTTCGCCTCGGAATCAGGAGCCAGCCAGAGTATGATGGTCGTGAATTCGTCGAGCATGGCACAGAGAAGTGTGTCGTGACTGTATACATTGGATCCAGTCCGTGCCATGTGGAATGGAGTGTCACTGCTGCTGGGCACAGATTCAGAGACACCTGCCAAGTCGTCGCTCGCAAGGCATTGAAGGCCCTGTGTCAGATCTATGAAGAAGAAGTGGCCGACACCCCGCTCAGATTCTTTCCGCCCTTTCAGAGAGATCGTCCCACTTGGATGGCCAGGATGCGTGCATTGGAAGAGCAGCAGCTGCTTGAGGACGACCCCACAGTCGTGTACCTCACTGCATACCTGCTCACCCTTGATGCACAATATGATTTCTTGGCTCGGCACCACCGTCAGATGATTGCCCGAGCAGAAGATGCAGAGAAGCGCAATCGTCAGCTCCATGTGGATCTCACCTCAGCTCAAGCCCGTGTAGCTGCCTTGGAAAGTCATGAAGTCATTGCTGTTGAAGCCCTGAAGCAAGCCAAGGATGAGCATGTCCAGAAGCTGATGGAGACCTACTTGGTAACCCATAACCAACGTAGAGCCCTGCGGATCCAAGAGCCCGCTTCATCCAACCCAGTTCAACCCAGGAGAGCTGAAGACCCCCAGATTCTTGAAGGTCACCCGGTCTCTATCAGAGGAGAGAAGAAGACTTGGGAACTACCGGAAGGAGCCATAGTCTTGGAAGGAATTCCAGTCTCCCCTAAGGCTATGGATAAGCAAGAGCACCCTGAATCCTCCCAAGATCCCCCGCCAGAGTTGTTTGAGCCCCTCACCATGAAGAAGATTCCAGCACCATCCCTTGAGGTCAAGGAAGAAGCTGCAAGCACCCCGCCATCACCACCGCCCTCTGAGGAGCTACAAGAGCCAGTCCAGCTTGAAGAAGAGTTCGACCCCGTGCTGCCATCTCAGTTGCTGCCAGAAGAAGTCATCAACATCAGCTCCCTCTTGACCCATCCAGGAGATATCTCAGATTGAAGTTGTGCGTCAGCCTTGCCAGAAGAGAAGTTGCCTGGTCTGAAGTTAGTATGCCCAGTCCTCTGCATGCATTGGGTAGTGAAGTTTTTCTTCACTTTGGCTAGAGCCCTCTATGTATGAGAGGTAATCGTGTAGACTCGTGTTTTGCAAAACTCTATTTGTGTGGCCCCCTAGGGCATTTCAAAATGAATTTCGCTTGATGTTTTCTCCCCTTTTGAGTGCATATGTGATGCTTTAACGTTAGTGCTCATAAGTCACATTTAGCATAGTTCTCAATTCAGAGCTAAGCAATAGTAGTTATGCTTAGTTCCCGAATCTGAGTAGTCCATGCTTTGGAAAAACTCTATCCTTCCCTTATTCAAAATATTCGATTTGTTTGTGCTTATCATTGCTGAGCTTGTGTGTTTTCTTTTTTAAGAAAGGTTTTCTCTAAAAACATAGATCACAAATTAGATCTAATCCTCACCTTATGCTTTCATTCTCATCTTAACCCATCTCAAGAGAAAAGCACCTTACCCAAGAAGATACCGGGAAGCTTACCCTTGAAGCCTGGAACCAGCTACAGAAGAAACCAGTCCAGGCGCTCAGTCAAAAGGACCGACCGTGAGAATCAAAGCACTGCCTCTGAGTCAAAGTAAACAGGAAAAGAGGACAAAAAGAGTTATTACCATACAGAGAGGCAAAGATTCTTGGAACCAGAGACCACAAACATCAGGGTCATCGACCCCACCACTCACCCGTGCCCTGCACGCGTGCCCGCCCCCATGCGCACTACCACCGCCCCACGCCCCCTTTGCAGCGCACTACCGCCGCCGCGCCCCCTTTGCAGCGCACCCACCGCCACCATCATCGCCGGCAACACCAGACCCCCCTCCCCTTGTCGCACCCGCTGTTGCGTAGCACCTACTCCATCACCACTACTCCACAACCGAACACCCTCGCTCGCCTATAAAACCCCCCCACCAGCTCCCTCAGTTCCCATCCAAATCAAAGCACACTCCCGATACAAATCCCCTCTGCCAGATCGCAAGCAACTCCATTTTCCACTCCCTCGCCCCTAAGATCACAATGCTCGGTGATTCTTGGGTTGAAGACTGTTGTATATGGTTCAACATCTTTGGTTTCCTCCTCTGTATGATAGTAATACTCTTTGATAGAATCCTCGAGTGGGAAGAGCAAAGAGAAAGAAAGAGGCAGTGAAAAGTGAGAAGTGAGAAGAGAAAAGAAGATAGTGAAGAAAAGATGAGAAGAAGGTTGTCCCAGAATCAACCCTGTGTCAGTCATTTCTCCGCAGCCTGCTCAAGCAGCAACAGCAGAAGAAGGTCCCGTAACACCCTTGTTATGAGGTACTTCGAGGAGTTCAAATCCCCAAGATTCAAGAGTTCTACCCTCATTCTTTTTAAGTGGGGTAGTGTTCCAGTAAGGTTCCTGCTATGGAGAAAAAGAAGAAGGCCGTAGCAAGCTTGTGGAGGACTAGATCATCAAAGCTTATAAGTTTCTGGATGAGAAGTGGTCACCCAAGTTCCGTTGATGAAGCACCAGAAGACCAATCAAGGAAGGAATCCATGTGGAAGTTCGCAAGAGGAAGGTTTGCGTGTTGGCATCGATGCTTCTTCAATAAGCTAGGTGCCAAGCGAAACCTAGAAGGCTGAAGATGATCTTTGAATAGCCAGAATCAGCGTTTGCAATCGGATGCTCCTCAAAGACCAGATTTTGTTGAAGTTCCATCTCCTCGAAGAGTTGCAAAGTGAAGATATGTAGCTGAAGTAAAGCTATACCCATAACCCTTCTAAGCCGAATCTCGAGGACGAGATTCCTTTTAAGTGGGGTAGATTTGTAGCATCCCAAAAATTCAAATCTTGAAATTTTCTCAAACTCGCTCTAAATTCAAAATGAATTTCAAGTTTCATTTCAAAATGTTTGTTTGCGAGTTGATATCAACAAATAAAATATAGTGGTCTATATTCTCTCCAAAATCCTCCTCAAAATATCCTACAAATATTTCCTCAGTGACCCCCTCAAATTCGTTCCAGAAATACTGCCCAGATATTTCCCCAGTAATCCCCCTCAAGTTCTTTCCAGAAATATTGCCCAAATATTCCACCGATATATCTCCAAGTATTTTCCTCCTGAGAAATACCTTCAGAATCATTTTTTAAGTCCCTACAAATATTTTTCTTCATAACTTTCCTCATGCTCATACGTATATGTATGCCTCCGGTGTCATACGTTGAGCTCTACAAGCTAATCTCACTTATACAAGACAAATACATGCTAATCTCCCACTAATCCTCTCATCCCTCCCCCTAATCCCCCACCATGGCTATAAATAGAGGGGCAAGGGCCTCCTCTCATCCCACCCCAAGCCATTTCATGGCAACTCTCTCCCCCCCCACACACACACCCACTCCATGTTCCACACAAGCACACACTAGCACAAGGATCGTTCGATCGTTCTTCGATCGTTCGTCCCCTGTTCTTAGTTTGTTCGTTCGTCCGATCGTTCGATCGTTCGTCCGATCGTTCATGGTTCGTTCGTCCGTTCGTCCGATCGTTCGTCCGTTCGTTCGTCCAAATAATCTTTTTTCTACCGTTATGCTGCCGAAATTCCGATCGTTCGTTCGTTCGATCATTCGATCGTTCATCGTTCGTTCATAGTTCCTATTCATCGTTCATCGTTCGTTCATGGTCCCTATTCATTGTTCTTCTAGACAATCTTTGTACTGCCGTTATGCTGCCGAAATTCCGATCGTTCGTTCGTCCGATCATTCGATCGTTCATCCGTTCGTTCATAGTTCCTATTCATCGTTCGTTCATAGTTCCTATTCATCGTTCGTTCATACGACTATTCACCATCACTATTCAACGTTACAATTCATCATTACTATTCACTGATACTATTCACCATCGTTACTATTCAGTGTTACTATTCATCGTTGTTACTATTCATCATCGTTGCTACTCATCGATGATATCTAGTAACTTTTTCGTCGTTACTATTCATCGTTACTATTCATCGATTAGCCGATCACCCCAAATTTCAACTACTCATACATCATGTTGTCCAGTCCACCTAAGACCAGCCAGACCCATATTCCAGTCATACGAACTCCGGTGACTGTGATTTTCCTTCCAGTGGGAACTTCCCATCTGGTCACCCATCCCAGGTTTCTCCAAGTTGAGCACGCTTAACTTTGAGATTCCTTCGAACCAGGCTCCCAAACTCAGATTCCAATAATTCTCGTTTCTAAATTCTTATCAAACTATTTCCTATCCAACCATGTCATCCCTTAAGCATGGCCCATATTCCAGAAAACTCCCAAAATACTCCTGTCCCATATTCTGCCTATAACTCTCCTGTTCATACTAAGTCAGACGATTCATTCGTCACTATTCTCACCAACAGTGAACTTCACTGTGCTACACCACATACACCCAGCTATAAATACACCTAGCTACCCTATCCCTCTCCACACACACTCAACACCCTCAGCCAAGGCAAACACCCCACCCACTCAGTTACTCCGCTCTGCCGGCTACACGCATAGTGTCGCTTCGCCTCCAGTCCACCCTCCTGTTATCGGAGCGTTCGTGCCGTCTCGTGGAGGCCAGATCCGCAAGTCTACGCTAGGCGGTGGAGCCAGAAGCCAGTTCCGCGAGCTCCCCTTCCCCCTTCGCCGAATAAGCACGACAAGCTCACTGGATCCCTTTGATGCATAAATTACCTATGATTTTTCAACCACAACCCTCAGCCTGTTATTTTATGCATGATATGATTTTGAGACAAGTTATTATGGCCACCCAGCCGCTTGCCGCAATCAATCCCTGATATATATATGTTCCAAATGATTTGAGAACAGGTGTGAGTTTTCAAAAGAAAATGCTTTTCAAAATGTGTGTGATGATGGGTTTTCACCCTTATCACCTTGTGAGTGGGATAATCAGGGACTCCTTGGTTTAGGGGAGGGCCTAAGGTGTTGGCTCAGCTGGTTTAGGCATGAGCAGAAGGATTGTCCCCTCATATAAGGACCGGTTTGTCATCTTCACTACCTGTACTCTTTAATAGTACAACCACTCGAGACTGTGTGGGCAGTCACTCAATCTGAACTCGTGCGGTCCGACCCTAGGGTTATGAAGGCTGGTGAGCACCGGGAGGATAAGGAGGGGAAAAGTTTTGTCCGGTTTGGACATGGTGGTGGCCTGACTCCTTCCGGATAACCGTTAAGGTTAGGACATGCGGGGAAAGAAAGAGATTCGGATTCGGGTCTCACTAGCTATGAGATCGCAGAGCCGGACTAGTGGGTAAAGTGTACACCTCTGCGCAGAGTTCAAACCTATTCGAATAGTCTGTGTCCACAGGAATGGACGAGTCTGGTATGGTATGGCAATTAATGTTTTGTTTTCCAAAAAAAGTGATGGTTTTGAGAAAAGTGGTTTTAAAAGGTCCGGCGGTTGAGCCGTGAGCTATGGTGGACGGGAAGTCCAGTAGCTGTTTTTGGAAATGAAAACCAGTGGGAAACTGCTGAGATACCTGGATGGTTTAGTCCAGGGGATTTTGTTATAATACTGAAAAACTTCCTGCTCCTTTTGGAGAGGATGCGCTTTGCAAAAATACAAAATGTTTTTCAAAACAACTCTGCATAAAATATTGCTGTTTCTGCAAAATATCCTGAGCTCCACATATTCCATGCATTATATTTGATTTCCCCATTCCGCGGGTGAAGGTGGGCTGCTGAGTACGTTTGTACTCACCCTTGCTTATTTGTTGTTTTTCAGAAAAAGGAGATCGGGTAAGAGTTACGACTGTTCCCAACCTTGCCTGTGGCTGTTGGACCGCTGAATTGCTTCACTGCGTATATCGGGCTGCTTCAGCCCCACTCTGATGATATGTCTCGAGTTGTGGACCAACTCTTAAAGTTGTTCGCCACCTTTGTAGGTTTGTCTCGTTTAAGCAGATTTGGTATCATCTGATGTATAAATGTGTTTACTAGCCTCCTAGGACTAGTAATTGTATCACATTTGAGTCCTAGAGGATTGGGGACGCTTCACCCTGCGAACATCAATGACAGCTTTCAGTTCGTTCACGAGACACAACAACCTCTTCCACAGAGCGAACATGTAGTGCCAAATGTCACTGATCATGGTTACGTTGGAGGAAATGAACGTGAAAGAACCCATGTTCTGCCAAATGTTATGGATGAGGAAGATGCAGAGTTGTTAGAGGCAATGTTGCGTCGTCATACAGATCCATCGATGTTCTTCATGAAAGGTATAGAGTCCCTAAAGAAGGCAGCAGAAGAGCCTTTGTACGACGAGTCTAAGGGCTGTACCAAAGAGTTCACGACGCTCCGGTCTGTGTTAAAGCTGTTGATGTTAAAAGCTAGATATGGTCTGTTTGATGCTGGCTTCAATGCGTTCTTGAGTATTGCCGCAGACATGCTTCCAAAGGAGAACAAAGTGCCTGTTAACACGTACTATGCAAAGAAACTAATCAGTCCACTCACTATGGGCGTGGAGAAGATCCACGCATGTAGAAATCACTGTATCCTTTATCGAGGTGATGATTATAAAGACTTGGAGAGCTGTCCAAAGTGTGGTGCAAGTAGGTACAAGACGAATAAAGACTATCGAGAGGAAGAGTGTGTTGCATCTGTGTCTAAAGGGAAGAAGCGAAAGAAAGCCAAAAAGAAGACTTCAAAATCCACGAGCAAAGAAAAAGAAGAAGTACTATTATGCGCTCAAAAAGATTCCTGCTTTGGTGATGTGGTACCTCCCCGTCGTCGATCGATTGAGGTGTTTGTTCGCTAACCCTGAGAATGCCAAACTTATGAGCTGGCATGCTTCTGATGAGCACAAAAACGATGGGAAGCTTCGACATCCAGCCGATGGGAAGCAGTGGCAAGATTTCAATGAGAACCACCGAGACTTTGCCGATGAACCAATAAATGTTAGGTTCGCACTGAGTACTAATGGAATGAATCCATTTGCTGAAAGGAACAACAAGCATAGCACATGGCCAGTGATCCTCACCATATACAACCTTCCTCCATGGTTGATGCAGAAACGGAAGTACATTTTGCTAACCATCCTTATTTCTGGACCTACACAACCTGGAGTTGATATGGATGTATTTTTAGAGCCCTTAATGGAGGATATGAAAATATTGTGGGTAACGGGTGTTCAAATGTTGGATGAGTATCGTAAAGATTCATTCACGCTGAGAGCAATTATTTTTGTTACGATCAACGATTACCCTGCACTCTTCACATTATCAGGTCAGTTTAAGGGAAAGGTTGGCTGCACAGTATGCATTGATGGAACTGCTTACGTGTCCCTTACTGCATCTAAGAAGATAGTGTACATGAGGCACAGATGCTTTTTATTGGAAGGACACAGGTACCGCATGCGAAAGATGGATAAGTACTTTGACAATAATGGTGAAGTACATTCTACTGCTCCATCGGGTAACAATAGAGGTCATAGAGTTTTTGAAATAGTCAGGAATATCAAGTTTGTTTTCGGGAAGAAGACAAAAGACGGAAAAACAAGGAAGGATGCCAGACCAGCTCCGGGGGCTATATTCAAGAAAAAGTCTATTTTCTTCGAGTACTTGCCTTACTGGAAAGAGTTAGATGTGCGGCATGCGATCGATGGTATGCACGTTCAGAAGAACGTGTTTGAAAGCATAATTGGCACCTTGCTAGACATAAAGGGCAAAACAAAAGAAGGGCTCAATTCACGCATGGACTTGGTAAATTTAGGCATAAAAAAGGAACTACATCCTGTTCTTCAAGAAAATGGGAAGTACCATCTCCCAGCAGCAAGCTACAATCTCAATGTAGATGAGAAACATGCGATGTGTGTTTGGCTTAAGAATTTGAAAGTCCCATCCGGATTCTGCTCTAGCATACAGAGTATTGTGTCAATGAAAGACCTGATAGTCACCTACTACAACTCACATGATTGTCATGTCATGCTGACTACATTCCTACCTATTGCCATCAGGGCTATAAATCCTTTGTTTTTAAAGATGGCAATCACACGGTTGTGCTACTTTTTCAACAGAATTTCACAAAAGGTAATTGACCGTGATGAGTTGGCATCTCTTCAGGAATTCGCAGTGGAGACAATATCACAGTGTAAGTGCAATCATCCGTAATTGAGGGTTTTGGTGATTAAATGACAAAACAAACAGAGATTCTAACAAGTTTGCTCCTAGCATGTACGCAGTAATTCTACAGACAGGAGAAGCACAGATCTTACGAAGCATAAAAAATAAAAAGCACCGCAGATTTAAAATTCCACATCAAATGGCGTGCTCTAAGTGCTTTGAAACAACGGCGGTACTCATTTTACAGTTCTTGAGTTATAGGAATCGCCGTACAATTAAGAGGGATCTGCAATGGTTAAGTAAGTTATGCAATGAGCTAAGTTCAAAACCCTTTGAAAACATCCTAGAGAATATTTTTCCAGATCATGAATGCCCTTGAGAAAGACCAATTTTACTTCCCACAAAAACTCCACTTTTGTCCTCCTCAAAACACTCAAAATTTGGTTTCAGCCCTAGAAACCGGTTCAACCGGTCCTGAAACCGGTTCAACCGGTTTTGGGACTGTTCCTCTGCCACCCCTGCCTTGACCTGTCTGACAGTCAGAGCTGTTAGAAAAAGTCGCTGCAGATTTTTTGGGAAAACCGGTTCAACCGGATTTTTCCCTTACTCAACCGGTTTTGAAACCGGTCGAGTCTCCGGCTGAGTAGGTTAGTGAACCGGGATCCCCCTGGTAGAAACCGGTTCAACCGGTCTGAAAACCGGTTCAACCGGTTTTTACTCTTTTTCTCCCAACGGCTACCAGCTTTTGGGGGATCCTTTATATACCCCCTCACACACTCTCTCTCATTTACTTCAGCTCCTCCCACGAAATCTTGGCTGACCAAACTCTCAACAAGTGCATTCATTTCACCTTTCACACCCGCAATCACATCTCCTTCAATTGCTTGAATGATCCTTGGTGTGAGGTGAACTCGATCTAACACGCTGTCATTTTCATCTCGATTCTCCTATTCTCTTTGTTCTTGAGCTCGTTGCAAACTTAACCTTGTGCGGATTTGTCACTCTTGGAACCTCGTGTTCCTTGACGGTTAGAGGTTGCTTGGGAGTCTCCAAATTTGTGGACGACCCCAAGAAGTTTGTATCACCCGCTCTCTGAGCATATTTGAGAAAAGATTGCCTTGACCTTTGTGGTCGGCTTGTGGAGGATTAGGGTTGGAAAAGACCCGACCCTTTGTGGGCTCCTCAACGAGGAGTAGGACACCTTTGTGGTGGTTGCCGAACCTCGGGTTATATCGCGTGTTCTTGTGTGTTCTTGTTAAGCACTTTAAATTTGTTGGTTGGTTCATATTATCTATTCGAGTAGATCTTGCGTAGGGCAAGTCATTAGCAAAATCTTTCACTACTTCGTAATATTTGTTTATCTAAGTTGAGCAGGTTCAAACTTGTTCAGTTGTGAACAAAATCAACTGAACCGGTTTGCACCAGTGCAACTTTAATTTAACCTTTCTTGAAGTTTTTAGTGAAAAATTTCAGGTGTAGCCTATTCACCCCCCCCTCTAGGCTACTTTCAATTGGTATCAGAGCTACGTACCTCGTTTTATGCTTAACCGCGTGAGGAAACGATCATGTCTACTCAACGGGACCATGTGGATCCTATCCTCGAGGATATTCCCGTCACATCCTCCGGTGAGGAAGTGGACCCCAAGGTCCTCGACCTCGCCATGAAGATCGCCGAGAGGATGTTCCTCAAGATGAAAGAGGAAGATGCTAAGAAAAAGGCCGAAGAAGAAGAATCAAGAAGAAAGGCCGAAGAAGACAAAGGTAAAGGAAAATTTGATTACAATGACGACCTAGTGGATCTTTTGGTGTCGAAGGTGTTGAGCAAGGTAAGTCTCAACACCGAAGAATCATCTACCAAAAGCAAAGGTAACGAGTTTAGTAAAGTTCAATTCGATTACTCTAGAAATTTTATTCCCAACTTCTCTTCCGCCCCACTTGGAAAGTTACCAACTCTTAGTGAGTTGAACTATGATGAGTGGGCCGATAAGATGAAGTCGCATTTAATCGGTGTACATCCTAGTCTTTGGGAGATTGTTAATGTAGGTATGCATAAGCCTGCCCAAGGAGAAGAGATGACTCCAGAAATGATGCAAGAGATTCATCGCAATGCTCAAGCAGTGAGCATAATTAAAGGGAGTCTTTGTCCGGAAGAATACCGGAAAGTTCAAGGAAGAGAAGATGCCTGTGACATTTGGAACATTCTTAAAATGTCACATGAAGGAGATCCCAAAGCTAAGAGACATAGAGTTGAAGCTTTGGAGAGTGAGCTTGCTAGATATGATTGGATGAAGGGTGAGTCGCTTCAATCACTCTTTGATCGATTGATGGTGTTAGTAAACAAGATAAGAGTACTTGGAAGTGAAGATTGGAGTGACTCCAAGGTCACAAGACTATTCATGAGAGCATACAAAGAAAAGGATAAGAGTCTAGCAAGGATGATAAGGGATCGTGATGACTATGAGGATATGACGCCTCATCAATTATTTGCAAAGATTCAACAACACGAGTCCGAAGAAGCCCCCATCAAGACAAAAGACTCTCATGCCTTGATCACAAATGAACAAGACACCCCCAAGAAGAACAAAGACCACAAGTCAAAGAAAGTGGTCGAGACGTCAAGTGATGAAGATAGCTCAAGTGATGAAGACACAACTATGTTCATCAAAACATTCAAGAAATTTGTAAGGAAAAATGACAAGTTTCAAAGGAAAGGAAAGAAGAGGGCATGCTATGAATGTGGCCAAACCGGTCATTTCATAGCGGATTGTCCTAACAAAAAGGAACAAGAAGCCAAGAAGGAATACAAGAAGGACAAGTTCAAAAAGGGAGGCAAGACCAAGGTACATTTCAAGAAGAAGAAATATGGTCAAGCCCATATTGGTGAAGAATGGAACTCCGATGAAGAGAGTTCTAGCTCCGAAGAAGAAGAAGTGGTGGCAAATGTTGCCATCCAATCTACTTCAAGCTCGCAACTCTTCACCAACCTACAAGACGACTCCTACACTCCAATTTGCCTCATGGCAAAATGAGATAAGGTAACTTTATTTAGTAATGATTTTCAAAATGATGATGATGATGAACAAATTGCTATGAAAAATAAAATGATTAAGGAATTTGGCTTGAATGGATATAATGTTATCATAAAATTGATGGAGAAGCTAGATAAAAGAAAAGCAACTCTTGATGCTCAAGAAGACTTGCTTATCCTTGAAAAGGAAAGAAACCTAGAGCTTCAAGGATTGCTACTCAATAAAGATGAAATGCTAGATGCCTTGACTAAGGAAGTATCTTTAGTCAAGATAACTATAGAGGATAAAGAAAAGGAAGTAATCAATATGAAAACCTCTATAGCTAGTCTTGCAAATGAAAAGGATGTACTTGAATCAAGCATATTAAGCTTGAATGTCCAAAATCAAGAACTTCAAGTGCAACTTGAAAATTGCAAGAACATCAATGCTTCATCTTTATTGATTGAATCTAAGTCTAGCTCCTCAAATAATACCTTTTGCAAACATTGTGCCAAATATCATGCTTCTTGTTGTCTAACTAACCATGCAAGGAAAAAGAGCCCACAGGTGAAGGTCAAAGAAATATTGAAAAGATGCTCTAGCAATGATGGGTTAAAGAAAATTGAACCCAAGTACAAGTCCCTAAAGTCCAACAATGGAAGAAGGGGGCTTGGGTTCAACTCATCCAAGGAAAACCCTAGCACAGTGCATAAGGGGTGGAGATCCCCCAAGTTCATAGAGGGAACCACCCTATATGATGCCTTGGGGAGGATTCACTCCTCAAATGACAAGTCAACTCAAGTAAAGGTAAACTTGAGTTCCACAAAGAGTAAGATGAAGGAAGCGGCAACAACAAGTGGAGAAAAATTTAATGCTCCCATTTCTCACTCTTATCTTTGTGATTACATGTTGACTTGGGATTTAGGGAAATTGGTTGTTAAATATGTGGGTGCCTACACTAAAAGAAAAGTCATGAAAAGAAGTGTGTGGGTACCCAAGGCTATAACTAACACTGCAGGACCCAACTCAATTTGGGTACCTAAAAGCATAGCCTAAATTTGTTTTGCAGGTCTACTCCTCTGGTGGGTCAAGTTGGATGCTTGACAGTGGATGCACAAATCACATGACCGGGGAGGAAGACACGTTTCATTCCTTGCAACTAACTCAAGAAGCACAAGAAATTGTGTTTGGAGATAGTGGCAAGAGTAAGGTGATTGGTATTGGTAAAATTCCTATCTCTGACCAACAATCACTTTCAAATGTTTTATTGGTAGATTCTTTAAGCTACAATTTGATGTCTGTTTCACAACTTTGTGGAATGGGTTATAATTGCTTATTTTCTGATGTGGATGTGAAGATCCTTAGAAGGGAGGAATCCTCTATTGCCTTTATAGGTCGCTTGAAGGGCAAACTCTATCTTGTTGATTTCACAACAAGTAGAGTGACGCCTGAGACTTGTTTAGTGGCAAAATCTGACATGGGTTGGCTTTGGCATCGCCGGCTAGCTCATGTTGGCATGAGGAACTTGGCCAAACTTCAAAAGGATGGTCACATTATTGGACTAACAAATGTTGTGTTTGAGAAAGATAGGGTTTGTGGCGCATGCCAAGCAGGAAAGCAACATGGAGTCCCACATCAATCAAAGAATGTGGTTACAACAAAAAGGCCACTGGAGCTTCTTCACATGGACCTCTTCGGACCTGTGGCTTACATCAGCATTGGTGGTAGTAAGTATGGTTTAGTCATTGTTGATGATTATTCTCGTTTCACCTGGGTTTTCTTTTTAAGTGATAAAGGTGAAACTCAAGAAACTTTGAAGAAATTCATGAGAAGGGCTCAAAATGAGTTTGAGCTCAAAATCAAGAAAGTGAGGAGTGATAATGGGACGGAATTCAAGAACACAGGTGTTGAAGAATTCTTAGGTGAAGAAGGAATCAAACATGAGTTCTCGGTTCCTTATACTCCACAACAAAATGGTGTCGTGGAAAGAAAGAACCGAACTCTAATTGAAGCAGCTAGAACTATGTTAGATGAGTACAAGACACCTGACAACTTTTGGACAGAAGCGGTCAACACCGCCTGTCATGCAATCAACCGTCTCTATCTTCATAAGATCTACAAGAAGACAACTTATGAACTTCTCACTGGTAACAAACCTAAAGTTGATTATTTAGAGTATTTGGTTGTAAATGTTTTATTCTTAACAAGAAAGTCAAGAGCTCAAAGTTTGCTCCTAGAGTGGACGAGGATTTCTTGCTTGGTTATGCATCAAATGCGCATGGATATCGCGTTTTCAACAATACCACCGGTCTTGTTGAAATAGCGATAGACGTGACATTTGATGAGTCTAATGGCTCGCAAGGGCACGTTTCTAATGGCACTGCAGGAAATGAAGAACCACCTTGTGAGGCTATAAAGAGACTTGCAATAGTGAGGTAAGACCTCAAGATAAGGATGATGATGAAGGAACTTTATGGATGACCAATGAGGTTTTTGATGTGGGTGCAAAGGTGGTGGGTGACAAATCCTCCACCCAAGCAAACCCATGAACCTCAAGTCATCCAAATCTTGAAGAAAATCATCAACCCCAAAGGATGCCAACGGTGGTAGAAGATGAACATGAAAGTATTGATGGTGAAGTGGCTATTGATCAAGTAGATGATGAGGAGGAACAAATTCAAAGACAACCATCGGTGCCTCATCCTCGAGTTCATCACACTATTCAAAGAGATAATCCGGTGCACAACATCCTGGGTAGCATCAGGAGAGGGGTAACAACTCGATATCGTCTAGCAAATTTTTGTGAATTTTACTCGTTTGTTTCCTCTCTTGAGCCACTTAAGGTTGAAGAAGCGTTGGGTGATCCAGATTGGATAATTGCCATGCAAGAGGAATTGAACAACTTCACCCGGAATGAAGTCTGGTCCTTGGTTCCAAGACCCAAGCAAAATGTGATTGGGACAAAATGGGTCTTTAGGAACAAACAAGATGAGCATGGCGTGGTTACAAGAAATAAAGCACAGTTGGTTGCTCAAGGCTACACTCAAGTGGAAGGACTTGATTTTGGTGAAACATATGCGCCGGTAGCAAGGTTAGAGTCAATAAGAATATTAATTGCCTATGCTACTAACCATGATTTCAAGTTACATCAAATGGACGTCAATAGCGCGTTTCTAAATGGTCCACTACAAGAGAGGGTCTATGTGGAGCAACCGCCGGGCTTTGAAGACCCAAGGAAGCCAAATCATGTCTATCTACTTCACAAGGCACTCTACGGGCTTAAACAAGCCCCTAGAGCTTGGTATGATTGCCTTAAAGATTTTTTAATTAAGAATGGGTTTACAATAGGAAAAGCTGACTCTACATTATTTACTCGCAAATTTGACAATGAATTATTTGTGTGCCAAATATATGTCGATGACATTATATTTGGTAGTACTAATGAAAAATTTTGTGAAGAGTTTAGCAAAGTAATGACGAACAGGTTTGAGATGTCTATGATGGGTGAGCTTAAATACTTCCTGGGATTTCAAGTCAAACAACTCAAGGAAGGTACTTTTCTATGCCAAACTAAATATACGCAAGATATGCTCAAGAAGTTTGGTATGGAAAAGGCAAAGCACGCCAAAACTCCAATGTCATCAAATGGACACCTCGACCTAAATGAAGAAGGTAAACCTGTAGATCAAAAGTTATATAGATCAATGATAGGGTCACTACTTTATTTGTGTGCATCTAGACCTGATATAATGTTGAGTGTTTGCATGTGTGCTCGCTTTCAAGCTAATCCTAAAGATTGCCATCTTGTTGCCGTTAAGAGAATCCTAAGATACTTAGTGCACACCCAAAATCTAGGCTTATGGTACCCTAAAGGCTCCCTTTTCGATTTGCTTGGCTACTCTGACTCAGATTATGCCGGTTGCAAAGTAGATCGAAAAAGCACTACTGGGACTTGCCAATTCCTTGGGCGGTCCTTAGTGTCATGGAGTTCCAAGAAACAAAATTGTGTTGCACTTTCCACTGCAGAAGCTGAGTACATAGCAGGTGGGGCATGCTGTGCACAGTTGTTATGGATGAAGCAAACCCTGAGAGATTTTGGTTGTGAGTTTAACAAGATTCCACTATTGTGTGACAATGAGAGTGCCATAAAACTTGCAAACAATCCAGTGCAACACTCTAGAACCAAACATATTGACATTAGACATTATTTCTTGAGAGACCATAAAGCCAAAGGAGATATCGAATTGTTTCATGTGAGCACCGAAAATCAACTAGCCGATATCTTCACAAAACCACTTGATGAGACTAGGTTTTGCTTTCTTAAGAGTGAACTAAATATCTTGGATTCTCGAAACGTGTCTTAAAAAACTAAAATTTTTTGATCAAATTTGATGGATATAAATTGATTGTTTGCGCAATATGTCATGAGAAACACTATTTGTTTCATTAAAATCACTCATGTCATTTTTGCTAAGTGCTATTATAGCCTTTTCGGGCAATATCTGAAAACTGGTTCAGTAAATCGGCTGAGTAGGTCACTCAACCGGTTTTCCTCTCGTGGAAACCGGTTGAACCGGTTTTGCCCTCCTCCGCGTCTGTGCCGTCAGTCAGCGCCGCAGTCTACACCGTCAGTCTCGCAGTCTGCGCTGCCAGTCTGCCACTGAATCCGCGCAGTCAATACCTTTTTCTGCGTGCTTTTACTACGCAGTCTGACCAGAAACCGGTTGAACCGGCTTTATAACCGGTTGAACCGGTTTTCTGTCTGTTGACCGGCCGGTCCCTCCCCTATTTCTCTCCCCTTCCTCTCTTATCTTCTTCTCAGTTTCTTATTCCAGCCGACGCCGCCTACTCTTTCCTCCACACTTTCACCACTCCAAAACCCACTTGTGCCATCCAATCTTTGGAAATTTTGTTGGAAATCCGTTCATCTCAGCGTTCTCCATCATCTCCCTCGATCTTGTTGGGATTTCTTGATTCAAACTCCGGATCGAGGTATTGGTCTAGTTCATCTCTTTTTTACTCAATCCCACTCATTCTTGATTATCTAGTGTATCATTCGTTGGGTACATTTTAGTTTAAGTGCTTGCAACACTTAGATTATCCTCATTTGTCACGAACATTGTTTGAGTTTAGCGGTTTGCTATTGTTCGTTGTAGTTGAACCGCTCGCATGAACGGTTGAAGTGCATGCTCAATATCATACACGTCTCTACTCAAGCGTGGTTGTTAAGATCCTTGCTCATCATAGGTTCTATCTTCTCTTTTTAAGGATGGTGCGTAGAAGGAATCCTTCTATGGTTGAATCCGACTCCTCTGACGACCAAGAGATCCATGGAGATACTCCCCCACGCGCCAGATCCAAGCGTGGGCGAGGAAGTGGCAACGTCATGCAGGGTGGTGAGGCCTCCGGGTCTCATGGTGGTCGTGGTCGGATGGCCCGGAATCCATCCGGTCGATCCCGACCCACGACAAACCCTCATGCATGGGAAGCAACAAGTGATGATGAGGGTGGGAAAGATGATGAGGTTGATCTTCCCCCTGCCCATGCCCCTGTTATTCGAGGTTTGGTCCTCCACCGGGCGGAGGCCCGTCGCGCTGGCAATGAGCCAGTGACTGATTTCACTGCCAGTGGAGGTTCTGCTCTTCTGCAGGACATCCATTTCTAGAATCCTGCATTACGCCTTCGTGATGTCAGGATTGATGGGAACCGTTTTTGGACGTTTCATCATGTGGATTTTTACAACACTGTGATCCTCCCCAAGAAACATCAACCCATCCTACATCAATGCTATATCAACTGGGAAGGATGTGAGGCAATTGGGGACCCAGAGATGACACAGGCATTGAGGGCCTGTGAAAGAAAGAAAATGAAGGAGATAATGACATTCCAATATGATTGGAATGATGAAGTGATTGCCCAGTTTTACTCAACTCTGTGGGTTAAGCTGGCGGATGAGGATAGTCCATACAACTATCCTTATCTTAACTTCTACATTGAGGGAAGCTGGTACAAGGTGAGGTACCATCGGTTTGCTCACATTCTTGGATTCACTGACAATGATATTTCTGGGGATAAGATAAAGATTCATGATTTCCGCCAACCTACTAGAGATGAAGCCAGAGACCTTCATCTCTCTGAGTCTAGGAAATTTTGGGAGTCCACCAACGTACACAAGTATTACGGATACATCAACTCCCTCAGCCGGATGACCCTCATTCCAAAAAGGGGGTAATCAGATGAATATTCTTGGCAAGAGCAAGGTTTTGCTCTCTTTCATGAAGCCCAGCAGCTCAGAGAGTATCAACGTCTTTGATATGATCTGGCAGGAAATCATTCATGCTGCCTGCTTTCCATTGACGGGATGTCTTCATGCTCCTTTTATCATGAAGATGATTGAAGTTGTGACCCAGTTTCGATATGATAAAAGTACAAGACATCAATCATATACCCCTTTCTGGATTGACCCCAACAATCCAGCAGGGCGCTTAAGGAAAGCCCCTTCCAGCTCCCGTGCTCATACCTCTGCTGGTCCGTCTGCTGGTCCTGCTGCTGCTGCTCCTGCCGGTGCCTCGCGTCCCTCCCCTGGCCGCGGATCTCCCACGCCACATGGTCGTGGCCGTGGTCGAGGTCGTGGCCGAGGGATGGGTGCCCGCTTGGCCCACGGGATTGCGGCATTTTTCTCCATGTGCCAGAACATTTCTGCGGATGTTCATGAGCTGGCCAGGCGTCAGCGGGAGACGGACGACAATCTTCGTCGTCAAGCTTCTTCCATGGGTATGCCCTTTGCCCCTCGCTCGCCTGACGTGCCTCTCCATCCTCCTCCCCCGGAGATAAATGAGTGGCACCAGCAGACCTATGGGGTGCCCTTCATGTCAGCAGAAGACAAAGAAGAAGAAGAAACCTACTTCGATGACCGCGAGCAGTTTGCCCCGCCTCCCTACTATGGGGATCCGGGTCAATCATCCTCTCATCCTTCGCCCCAGGATCCTTCTGGAAGTGCTCCTCCCCCGGATCAGTCTGGGGAAGAACACTTCGCATCTCACCTGGCGCACCACTTCTTTGCTCCTCATCAGCCTCCTCCAAACTGGTGATCTTGTGTTGATGGCTCTCTCCTCTTTTGGTTCTTGTTGCCAAAAAGGGGGAGAAGGTTTCTTATCATCATGGAAGTTTCTTATCATCATGGCGGTTCCTCCTATTTATGTAACGATCGAACATTGGTTTGTAATAATTTGTGATGCATGCATGGCTCTGTAGCCATAAACTTTTTATGATGTGATGCGATATGATATCATTATTGTAATAGCAGTAGTAACTTTTCATATCATATGCTATGCAATAATGAGTTTGTATGTGTAATTTTACTCTTTCTATCATCACAGTCTACAATTATGTTTCATCCCTCATTGGTTTGTGTATGGTGTTGATTGTTCACTCTCTCTAAAAATGTTGCACAGTCTACAATTATGTTTCATCCCTCATTGGTTTGTGTATGGTGTTGATTGTTCACTCTCTCTAAAAATGTTGCAAATTGACATATCAAGTCAATGTTAATATCATAAAACTCATGCACATATTTAGGGGGAGCAACACATACACAAATGCTTTTATCTCGCAAGTACTCGTAATTTTTAATGTTTATCTCTACTCTAGATTGTTTTGGCATCAATCACCAAAAAGGGGGAGATTGTAAGTGCAATCAACCCTAATTGAGGGTTTTGGTGATTAAATGACAAAACAAACAGAGATTCTAACAAGTTTGCTCCTAGCATGTACGCAGTAATTCTACAGACAGGAGAAGCACAGATCTTACGAAGCATAAAAATAAAAAGCACTGCAGATTTAAAATTCCACATCAAATGGCGTGCTCCAAGTGCTTTGAAACAACGGCGGTACTCATTTTACAGTTATTGAGTTATAGGAATCACCGTACAATTAAGAGGGATCCGCAATGGTTAAGTAAGTTATGCAATGAGCTAAGTTCAAAACCCTTTGAAAACATCCTTGAGAATATTTTTCCAGATCATGAATGCCCTTGAGAAAGACCAATTTTACTTCCCACAAAAACTCCACTTTTGTCCTCCTCAAAACACTCAAAATTTAGTTTCAGCCCTGGAAACCGGTTCAACCGGTCCTGAAACCGGTTCAACCGGTTTTGGGACTGTTCCTCTGCCACCCCTGCTTTGACCTGTCTGACAGTCAGAGCTGTCAGAAAAAGTCGCTGCAGATTTTTTGGGAAAACCGGTTCAACCGGATTTTCCCCTTACTCAACCGGTTTTGAAACCGGTCGAGTCTCCGGCTGAGTAGGTCAGTGAACCGGGATCCCCTGGTAGAAACCGGTTCAACCGGTCTGAAAACCGGTTCAACCGGTTTTTACTCTTTTTCTCCCAACGGCTGTCAGCTTTTGGGGGATCCTTTATATACCCCCTCACACTCTCTCTCTCTCTCATTTACTTCAGCTCCTCCCACGAAATCTTGGCTGACCAAACTCTCAACAAGTGCATTCATTTCACCTTTCACACCCGCAATCAAATCTCCTTCAATTGCTTGAAGGATCCTTGGTGTGAGGTGAACTCGATCTAACACGCTGTCATTTTCATCTCGATTCTCCTATTCTCTTTGTTTTTGAGCTCGTTGCAAACTTAACCTTGTGCGGATTTGTCACTCTTGGAACCTCGTGTTCCTTGATGGTTAGAGGTTGCTTGGGAGTCTCCAAATTTGTGGACGACCCCAAGAAGTTTGTATCACCCGCTCTCTGAGCATATTTGAGAAAAGATTGCCTTGACCTTTGTGGTCGGCTTGTGGAGGATTAGGGTTGGAAAAGACCCGACCCTTTGTGGGCTCCTCAACGAGGAGTAGGACACCTTTGTGGTGGTTGCCGAACCTCGGGTTATATCGCATGTTCTTGTGTGTTCTTGTTAAGCACTTTAAATTTGTTGGTTGGTTCATATTATCTACTAGGTCAGTGCACGTGCGTTGCAACGGGGACATATAATATCTCGATAACTTATATATACAAATATGTGTTATGCAGTTATAAGATAGAGGATGACATCCACGAGCTGCTTGGGATGACATCGAAGAGAAACTCGGGCCTGTGACGCACGAGAACTCACCTAGTAGTGTATTATATAAGATAGGTCAGTGCCCGTGCATTACATCTGGAATATATAATATCTCGATAACTTATATATACAAATATGTGTTATATGATTATGCAGTTATGCTACAGATCACGTGGAAGCGAGAGCACAACCTGCAGATCGACGCAACGCAAACACGGCCTGCAACGCAAACGACAAGCGCGCGGCCTACAGATCGACGCAACGCAAACACGGCCTGCAACGCAAACGGCAAGCGCGGCCGCACGCACTGCCCATAGAAAATGTTACCATATCTATCCAAACAATTAGCGCTTTTCATTCCCATGGTAATAGATACCGATGTTATTTATTTACTTTAATGTTACCATTACAAGTGCTCAACCAACCGCCACCTGAGTTCGACGCGTTTCGTGGCTCACATCTACATGACGAAGTTTTCACTTACATCTGCATGACAAAATTTCGTGGCCCACGCGCAGTGACCAAGTGACCACCCTATCGTTAATTATGACATCAGCATAACAAAAAGCTTAGTACCAGTATTACTGGGAAGAACACAACAAATGCATTACTGAAGGCGGATAAGTCTGTTCTCCAGTGAACTAACTTATGTAAAAACTGTAGTGACACTTAGATTAGACCAATGACCTATGGTTTGATAGTGTCATTTTAGTTAAATACATAGCGCTATTTTCCCAAGTTTCTGAAAAGGAGATTAGTAGATTAATGGTTTACTGATCTTCATATTTCTCTTAACCTCTTAATACCTTAGCATTAGCGGCACATTAGTTAGTGAGGATGTACATGAATTAAAGAAGAATAATTCCAACCTCAAATATCCCAACGACAAGGCAAACACAATGATCGTCTTCGCCAAAAGCAAGAGCACAATGGACAACACTCGTTCGACCATCATCCGTGACATAGTTATCCACAATAACTCTAAACGTACTCTCTTGAAGTTCAATGAAAAAATCAAATAGAGCAGTATATTTGTAACCAAAAAAGGTAACAACCCTAAGCAATTATAAGAACCAAAAAGCTACAGGTACATACTTCAATAATTCTTTGCTTTAGATGATAAATCTGAGCCCTCAGCACCCCACAGGGCTACCAACAACATATTATAAGTATAATTGCAGCTACAAAAAAAGTAAAAATAAAAATAAACCACAACATAAACTGAATAGCACAGTAATTCTTTGCTTTAGATGATAAATCTGAGCCCCCAACACCCCACGGGGCTACCAACAACATATTATAAGTATAATTGCAGCTACAAAAAAATGTAAAAATAAAAATAAACCGCAACTTTGATGGGATGTTGAACAAAGGGTGTTACGTACCTCTCAATCTGCTTGCTAACACAGTGCGCTGCGTATTGGAACAATTGAAAGTTAATTCTCCCAATGTGCTCTGCAAGTGATGCCTTTTGGACCTTCTCTACTCTGCTGGTGCCTAGTAACACCAGTGTACCACACCACACGCAACACTGGCGCCGCCCTTGCGCTGCTCGCGTCCACGAGCAG
The DNA here is from genome assembly GCA_029449295.1 of Zea luxurians. Classification (NCBI taxonomy): domain Eukaryota; kingdom Viridiplantae; phylum Streptophyta; class Magnoliopsida; order Poales; family Poaceae; genus Zea; species Zea luxurians. The sequence continues at coordinate 14,181,276 of JAOPSE010000052.1, read as the reverse complement.
CGAGCACCGCGCGCACCTGCTCGCGTACGCACCCGTCGGTGCGCATGGGTTGTGCCGCTGCCTCGCTACCACTGCGCGAGAAGTACCCCATTGCTGTAGAGCCTGCGTGAGTGCCCTGGTCGCACAACCTCGATCACTCACCTGCTTTGCCATCACGCACAGCCTCGGATGCTCGCTAGTTGGGAATATGAATGTGTCGAGAATAACATAATAGGATATGACAATGTTGAGGAGTTAACTACACCAAATGAAAGGAAGGGATATAGATATACATAAATTGTCGTTGGAAATAAATACTTATTTGTTATGTTTGACAACCTGAATTTATTTACTATCTAGTAGAAGTTATGAAACCTAGTATATGTCCAATTTAATCAGATCAAATTAGTATTGTTAATATATAAGGATAACTTTACCATTTGTAGCACATACCTTCATAGCAGCACTTGCGGAGCAGGGCACTGATCAGCTAACGAGTAGTCACCATTCTCCACCAGCAAGACTCTTAGGGTCTTCACGGGTAGGAACATCTCCTAGCGAATGCTTTGTCTTGTTGCTCATGCTCATCGACCTGTTGCACGCCATGTGGTGCACTGTGCCCGTTGACCAAGTCCTCTTCCTTTTCCCTCCATTCATTTGCATCAGCTCCGGCCAAGGTGTGGGCAGGGGTGCTCGGGGTAAACCTACCGGGCACCCACCCAACAAGACTCTCATTCCATGTCCCGACGCTGGCCACGGCCTGTCTGGCAGCTTCGAAGTGTGCAAAAATTTAGAAGACTTGGGGCTTGGGGCCTTGACTTTGGGGGAACTCGGCGTGATCTCGCATCCATCCGCAGAGCCGCAGGGGGAAGGAGCGAAGGAGCCGCCGAGCTGGCCGCCTACCGCTACCTCCTTCCGCGTCCGTCTGTAGGGGTGTGGTCATGTACTCGTCTGGCGACCTGGGAAGATTCTTACCGGATTTAATTAGGTTTGATCTATTTTTATTTCACAATTAAATTAAGTAGAGTAAAAAATCTAGGCTATAGTTACCGATAGTTGTAACGTGTACGCTAATAGTTTAATGAGTGCTAAGTGTATAATGTGCAAGGTGATCGTTACGTGTTAGTGGTTTATGATAAATATTACTCTATCTGTTCTACAATATAGTTTTTTAGTCCATTTTCCGTCCATATTCGAATGAATGATAATAAATATCGACATACATACAACCTACATTCATAAATATAGTTCTTTATATTCATTTTTGTTTGCTGCTACATAAAAAGGGTCCTACTTTTCTCGTTCGCATTCAAACAGGACCTTGACTAAATGAAATGTTAGTGCCTACCATATTTAAATCTAGCAGATCGCTCGTTACCATCGTGATCGATCTCCTGCGCTCAATCGGTAGCCGTGCTGGTCCTCTCTGTGCTTCTGTAGAGCAAGGCGAATCTGTCGTGCTTGCAGCCTTGCATCACGACAAACCTCGCTGGCCCCGTCATTATTGTAATCTAATGGTAACGCCGAATGCGATGTTCTTCTGGAGCTGACACGCGTAGAAAAAAAGGGAAAACGAGCAGGCATATCTCTACTACTCTATAAGACACTAACGAGGGCGTCCACATCCACCGTGCCCCCGCCCAGCCCCCGCATCCGGCAGCACCCGCCCCCCGTGTCCTACGCGCACTCCGCTCCCGAAAACCTCTCCCTCCGCGTCAGGGCGTAGCCGCCATCAGCGCATCCACAGCCCGCGCCCGTGCCCTGTGTCCTACGCGCACTCCGCTCCCGAAAACCTCTCCCTCGGCGCCAGGGCGTAGCCGCCATCCGCGCATCCACAGCCGACGCCGAAATCCTCGCTCGCCCCCAAATCCTCCCCCACTGCGCCCTCCCATCGACGATGGACTACCCACGCTTTCGCATCTCCTGAGCTCCAAAGGGCCTCGCGATCCTCGCCCAAGCTCATCGCCCTTCCATCGACGCCCTTCCAGGTACGTGTGCGCCCCCAAGCTCCTCGCCCTTCCAGGTATGCCCCCGCCCCGTATCTCCCCTTCATCGGCGCCCGTATCTCCTCGCCCTACCATCCACAGCTACCGGCGATGAGGACATATGGTGTCGCGGCGCCAGTAGCCTCCTCCCCATCCCACTTCAGTTCACTGCCTTTCAGAGCCACCGGCGATGAGGACATATGGTGTCGCGGTGCCTACAAGCTGCGCGCGAGTTCAGCCGCTCATGCCGCCCGCACGAGGATGGCCTACTCGCCCTCCGCTGCCTCGACCGCGATGCTAGGCTCTTCAAGCGCCGTCACGACGAGCCTGCTCCCGCCGTCCCTGCCTCCAATTCGACTCCTACACCCATTGAAGTAGCCCTGCCCGCAAGAATCACCTATCCGATACTCAATCCCTCCTTGCTGCCCGACGTAGCAACTCGCCGGGATACTACTGAGTCAGGGGTGCGTGCCTTGCCTGGGGTTCGCTCAACAACATAAACATTCGCAATTTACTGACGTCCGTGATTAATGTGCCTGAGGAAATTCTAAAAAAGTTAGATGGTTATTGTACTCTTTCCTTTCTCCACCAATACCTTTGTTTACACTACCGTCAGTGGGTGAACCACTCAACAGATAGATGTGGGGAAGTGACTACAGACTAATAGTAGCTTGCCTCGGTAAAAAAACGATTAGTAGTTTGCAAGGAATTTGATGTTTTGCTATTTGAAATTTTAAGAAAAACATGACGTCTTCAATAGTTTCATGTACTTCTTGTGTTTCTTTTCAAATTTCTTTAGTTTGTCTTTTATATCCAGTTAGCTTGAAGACCTGTCAGAGCTGGTGGACAAATCACAAACAATGTTCAGATGACACTACCAGTTAGCTCAAAGCCACAGTCCAGTTCAGGAAACTTCTTTCAAATGGTACTTGACATTTTTAATGCGGGATGAGATGCAGCTCCTTTTATATTGTATTGTATATTTTTCTGACATTAGTGTTGTCTATAGAGAAGAACTCAACTGTGATAAAAATCATCTAAGTGGATGACCCTACTCGGCACGATTGCCACCCGATGGGACAGTCGACGCCGCCTGCCTCCTGATTCGCTCCTCCTCGTCCGGCGTCGCCTCACGACAGCAACATGAGGAACGAGAAGAGCAGGTAGAGGGAGAGGAGTGCCCGGACTGCGGTGGGACTGGGCTGTACGGCCGCTGCAAAGGAGTGATTCGTCTTCAAGCAGCTCTCGAAGGAGACAGCCACCAGGCCACGCAAGGCCGCCAAGAACATGGCCACCGGATACACTTTGGGGTACTGCTATGTACATCGTTAATTAATTCCTTGCTTGCGTATCTACATATCCATTCTCACCTCTCACCAAGCAAGAACATGACCAATTCCAATTGCATTGCATCTGTTGCAGGCTGTCCACCAATGGACCTACTGTAAAAAGTGCTCCTCCACCCGCATGCCTGTATAAAATGGCAGGGGTTCTACCAACAATCAACACACATGTGAAGTGAAGTTGGGACGTGTAGGTGGATCCACGACGCGTGCATCTATAGGAACCCTGATTTTGGTATGGTTTCTACACTCAAATTCATCAGTATGATATAAGACAATCTGTTTACATGTTTTGGTAAGGTTTTCTGGCAGGTATTTAAGAGTGGCCCTCTCTTCATATCATCGACAGGTAAAACTATTAGTGGCACACATTGGTTTTTTTCCTTTGTTTCCAACCTGTAACATTATATTAGGGGTATGTGCAGTTTAGGGTAAGTAATATACTCCTTTGTGCTCAGTAAGTAATTGATATAAGGTAGAAGAAGGTAGAAACATATGTACAATTTAGAGTTTACCTCTTTATGATTTCTGGGTAGCCACAATATTTTCACATTGCCAGTTTATTGGGGTTTAATGGCTTTGTTGGTTATGTGAATAAGTTTAATGTGATCATTTTAATGCAGAATTAGGTTTAGCTTACTTCCAGTGAATCAACACTCCTGCCACTACTTGTTAACTAGCTTGTGTGATTAGAGCAATCCTAGCCAACACTGTCAAGTGGCTTGAGTGGGGAGTGTTTTGCTATTTTTGGGCTATGGCTCTTGCAATTAGGGGTGGTAGGGTTTAGCCCATCAGGTTTCGATTTTGGCTATTTGTTGATAGGCTTTGAATTTTAGTGCTTTTGTTTAGACTGAAATGGTTCAGTTCATGGGTCGTACCCAAGTTTATTACTTCTGAATGAGGCGGTTGATTTTGCTTCAGTAGTCGTGTGCTTGTAGTGAGGCTGTAATGGGGAATCTCCTGCAGGTTGGAGCTATTACTTTAGATTAGTGATTGATGTTACTTGAGTAGCAGTGTGTTTGTAGTGAAGGTGGAATGGAGAATCTCTTGCAGCCTGAAGCTTTGGTAATCAGCCAGTCACTGCTACTACAAGCTTTAGCCCCTGATTTCTAATTGGATGTTCAATTGTTCAATATTAGATGGCAGGTTAGTTTCTAATGATTTATTTTGTTTTGACTTCTAATGCTTTAGCAACTACATGGGATTCAATTGTTTAACATTACTTTAGCAGTAGTGTGTATAGGTAGAGAACTTGTAATGAAAAATGTTCTGCAACTTCGAGTTGTTGATTTGTTGCTAATAGGGGTATGTCCTACTCATTTCCAGTTTGATGTTGATTACTAGATGATATGTGCTTAGTGAATCTGGTCATATCTTTATCAATCGGTTTGGTTTTAGTTTTGTTTCACGTCATGTAGTTTTGTTGGGAATAAGGATGATGCTAATGGAGCCATTGAGCGGACACACCTCTCAATTTATCCCCTGTCTCACCCTGGGTTGTTTCGGGGAGCAACCACTGGACTGTTTGGCTCGGATCTGACTCAATCAATTACAAGTATGGTATTTGTTAACTTGGATTTTTCTTCTTTAGGATTTATTACTGGGTCGCCCCCGCCGGGTCTGCACATAAGAGGATGAGACGACCGGAAGTCTAGAGATGCATTTTTTCTATAGATTAGCTGATCCGGTCGACGTTCATTGCTTTTGGGATCACATTGTTCGTGTGTTTCTTCTACGTTGCCATTGTGTCGAAGCTATTTATGATATATCAAAGTGGATTTCTGGCTGCGACATTATGCATGTTCCTTCTTAATTCTTATACATGTTTGTTCATCTCCGGCTTCAGGAGGACAACTGCAAGCACACCGCTCACCAAGCAGTGGAGAGGAGGAGCATCAGAGTGCACTTATCACTCAGCGAGGCATAGGAACAGTAGTCTGGTGACTTTACATTATGCATGTGATTCTTTTTTTCTATTCAGTTATAACATTTGAGAATATTATGCATGTGATTCTTTTTTCTTGTGATGATTGGTATGATTGAAATGTTTTATTAGTATGCACAATTCAAACAAGTTTTGTGTGTTTATACGATCACAATGGACAGTTGATCAATTGCTTATACAATAATCAATTCTTTCGTGGCTTCATCCACCTCATCGTTGGTTCTTCGTTGTTTAATAATAAGGGTCTGGTTCATAGAACCAGTCTTTGCTGCACTCTTGCATATACAGGCTGTTTTGTTGTTGGGTTCGTGTAAATAAAAAAAGAGGAGTGACACAAACGATTAACTATTGCAGAATTTCAACTTGTTTAGTAGTTCCTGATTTCCTAGCCCCATGCCTAGCATTTACGAAATATCATTTGGAAAGAATCAATTGAATTTCTCTATGGGCCAAGCCTTATTTTAATACCTGCTCTATGTTGGACATCTTCCATAGGTTTTCCTTTAGAGTCCTATTTTTTGGTTTGTAGATGTGATCCATGCCATCTTTTGATCCTTAGTTCCTGTTTTTTATCCATCATGATTGGTCCCCTTTGATGTTGGACAGGTGGTTTATGCCTCTCAAGATCGATTGGTGATCAGGATGTAGGTGAATTTATTATTCCGGTTCCTTATGTGAAGCAAATTAAGTTACACTGTTGGGAAGTCGTTTTACACCATTTCCGGACAAAACTGAATTGTAAACTCTCACTGTAGTGATATCACATTCAAGTACCATAAGTTGTGCTGTTTCGATTTTTCTCATTATCATTATCATCTTAATTTTCTATCGTTATAAGAGCCTGTCCTTGTAAAGTAGCTCTAATTTTTGAGGTCAAACTGTATTCTATATTGTACATGTTACCTGACTATTCAGACATACATCACTTTATCAACACATATTTTCCAGTATTTATAAACTAACTGCCAGATTTTTGTTCTTATTTCCTTTGTTTGAAAAGTTTGTTCGTTGTTATACGCAACTATAGTTATGTTTTCTTTTCTGAGAGGATTATCCTATGATTTTCTCTGGAGTGATTCTTTATTCATTTAAATCTGATCGAAATTTGAAAATAATGTTGTATTGAAATCCTTGTAGCTGTCTAATGCTGGAGGCCATCTTATTATTTCAAGCGACGATGTCTGGGTCTCTGGGATGCTTTTGACTGCAGAAATGGCTTTTAAATGTGCACGAGGGCTTCCTCCTGAGGCCGCAGCTGTGCCAATTGTTAAAAGTACAATACTAATACCCTTCCCACCCATCCTAACACAAGGTCTCAAATCCTCAGTTGTACATGTACTGTTCCTAACTGGTGTATTGTTTGTAGGAAGCAAATGAAGCAAAAAGGATTGAGAGATGATACAACTTGCATTGTCATTGACATAATATCACCAGAGAAACCAAAACGCACTATACAATCTCAAAGAACGCCAGGAAAAGGCCTTGTGCTTCTAAAAAAAATTCTTTTTAAGGAAAACAACATCTGACTCGTTGTCTCTCCCTTATAAGAATAATTATCCTGAGCCAGATTTGGAGGAGGTCTTTGAGGACGGATGCCCATCCCTATCAAGGAGGTTTGTACCCTTACCTCATCTTGATTGTGGATGCATTATAGCTAGCAAATAATTATACTATAAACTTATGTTTTCCAATTAATAAATGTATTGTCATCTATGGAGACATGAGAATTGGATCAACTAAAACTATGACCCCTGTGTGGTTCGTTTGCTCTCAGAACATTCGACTAGCAAAAGACCCAGTGATCTATCAAAATATTTAATTGTTTTACTAAGTCGTATGATCAATGACACTTACAAATACATTTGGCTATGAATAATTTGTAGGTATCATTGGAACTGAGTCTTCAGTTTGACAAATAACGACTTAGTAGCACTAGAAAAAGAGGGGGTCGTGATTCCACAGTCTGTTAAGTTATGAGGTATCATTGGAATTCGTGTCGATATGTCATCCCTGCAAACATACAACAACGACTTATTGATATCGCTAAAAAGGACTAGATTAGTGTATAGTTGTCGATATATTTGTCTGTCATTACAAAATTCTAAATTGACTCTTAAGAAATATTTTGTGTGATATTGATAATGTTTACCACACGGATTTTACATATCATAGTGATATTTGTCGTTCCGTTTATATATTTCATACAAATTTTTTTTACTCTCGTCGTAACGTACGGACACTCACCATTGTATTCACGCTGCTCGTCGCCAGGGCTCTAAGTTCATTGGAGGCTCGCAATTTGTGTTCCGTGGCATCGCACGGGCACCTACCTAGTCAAAGTAGAAGAGCAGGCAAGCAGCAGCACCTGGGCACGAGCACGATAGCACCACGGTCCAACAGTGCAGCGGACCGACGTGAATGGCGCCTACGACAGCACATCGCCACTAATCGCACATTCGCACGGTCGCGCCTCGCACCAGAGCACCCGTGCTGCGGATCGCGCTGGAAAAAGCCTGGTGCAGATCGCCACCCCGGATCGAATCACTTGTGCCATCCATCCATGATCCGTCCACGTGACCTCACCGAACTCAACCAACGATCGGGAACGGGAATCACCCGCCTCAACCTCACAGAGGCAATCACGAGTGCAACAGCGCTTTTAGCTCCACGACGAGCCATGAAGCTGCGCAGGATCCACCGATCAATCTAGCCTCTCTCTTTATTTTTTTGTCTCAGAACACTTTGGAAATTGGCAGCACTGAAATCAAATGAACGATGCAAGCTGAATGGACAGAGAATGACACTCGAACAATCTTTTCTTCCAATTCCTGCAACTTCTGTAGTTCCTTCGCTCCAATTCAGAATGGGACTATACAAACAAAATGGAGCAAGGCGAACACCCTAAAACGCATTGCTAAATTGCATTCGTGCACACATTTCTATGTACATATTTTATCTAAGGTCGCAAAATGCAGTCGAGTTTGCTGGGTTTTGATGATTCGGGAATCAGAAGGCTGGGCTGAGAATGTTGAGGAGGGAGACTCTGGTGTTGACGAGGGCTCTGAACACCTTCTCGCCGTTGCTCTCCACGTCCGCGATGCATCGTCCTAGATCGTCCAACCGCTCGAACGCCGCCTTCCGCTCTCGCTCCTCCGGGTCCGCGACGGCCTCCATCTGGGGCCCCGCGGCAGACGTGGCGGCGTGCTGTCTCTTGGTAGATTGACGCTTCGCACGCGACATCAACCGCATGAGGTCGGCGACCCACCAGATCTACGGCATGGAGGTCGAGGAGGAGGACCCGGTGGTGACGACCACGTGTCTGGGCGTGGCGGACGGTGTGCTGAACCTCGCGGGGGAGGACATCCAGCACGGCGTGGCATCGACCTCGACGCGCGCCGTGGCGGCGACGACGGAGAGCGAGGAGACACCGGAGAAGACCGTCGCCGAGGCCGACGCCACGACCGCGTCGACTACGGCGGCGGTGATGGCCGCCGCGTCGGAGGGGAGGTCGGCAGGCGGGGCGGGGCCTAGCGGCCACGGCGCGCGCCGAGGAGGCGACCCGCGCGGACCGGGATGAGAGCGGCCGCGCGAGAGCCGCCGCGCCAGAGCCACGTGACCGACGGAGAGCATGCGGGCGTCTCTAGGTTTTTTTTTGCTAGATGGGCCGTATACACTTGAATTGATAGATGGGCCTCAAATAGGCCAGCCAAATAAATTCCATCTTCTCTACCGCGACGCAAATAAATGGTACCATATCGGCCAGCAAAAGAGAGCGGTAGCAACTTATAAACGTGCCTGCTATGGAGAAAGCAATCAGCTCTTGTAATCAGTTAGTGGTATTGTGAACATGTGTTAAATTTTTGCGCGCGCGGATGGACGATCCAGATTAAACAACAGCGGATGGACGATCCAGATTGAACAATCCAGGTTAAACAACAGCGGATGGACGATCCAGATTGAACAACAGCGATGGACGCTCCAGATTGAACAAAGGCAGAACGGCAGGCTACCCTTAGAGCCTTAATAAGTAGTAAAGATTCGAGTAGATCTTGCGTAGGGCAAGTCATTAGCAAAATCTTTCACTACTTCGTAATATTTGTTTATCTAAGTTGAGCAGGTTCAAACTTGTTCAGTTGTGAACAAAATCAACTGAACCGGTTTGCACCAGTGCAACTTTAATTTAACCTTTCTCGAAGTTTTTAGTGAAAAATTTCAGGTGTAGCCTATTCACCCCCCTCTAGGCTACTTTCAATTGGTATCAGAGCTACGTACCTCGTTTTACGCTTAACCGCGTGAGGAAATGATCATGTCTACTCAATGGGACCATGTGGATCCTATCCTCGAGGATATTCCCGTCACATCCTCCGGTGAGGAAGTGGACCCCAAGGTCCTCGACCTCGCCATGAAGATCGCCGAGAGGATGTTCCTCAAGATGAAAGAGGAAGATGCTAAGAAAAAGGCCGAAGAAGAAGAATCAAGAAGAAAGACCGAAGAAGACAAAGGTAAAGGAAATTTTGATTACAATGACGACCTAGTGGATCTTTTGGTGTCAAAGGTGTTGAGCAAGGTAAGTCTCAACACCGAAGAATCATCTACCAAAAGCAAAGGTAACGAGTTTAGTAAAGTTGAATTCGATTACTCTAGAAATTTTATTCCCAACTTCTCTTCCGCCCCACTTGGAAAGTTACCAACTCTTAGTGAGTTGAACTATGATGAGTGGGCCGATAAGATGAAGCCGCATTTAATCGGTGTACATCCTAGTCTTTGGGAGATTGTTAATGTAGGTATGCATAAGCCTGCCCAAGGAGAAGAGATGACTCCAGAATATGCTTTGTCCAAATTATGTAATTCTTCACAAATCCTCGGCATAACAGATGAGATATGATTTGTTCTGTGTCATCAAATACAACAACATTTTTGCAGTCCATGCATGGACAATATATGTGCTTTGTCTTTGTTCTCCAAGCATGGTTCGTAGCGACAACAATAAACCTATGGACCTCAGATATGTATGATGGATCTAGCCTTGATAAGTTATACATCCAGGATATCCTCTCCATCATCACCTATAAAAAAAGTAACATAAAACACACAAGAACACAAATCGGCAAGAGAAACATATACCAATATTTCCTAACAACTAAATATATCATGGATAAAGAAAATTGGCAAAAGAAACATGAACAACCTTTCTTAGCGACCTTTTCCAAAAAATAAAGATCAAAACCTCCCCCTTGTATTTTGTGAAATCTGGCCTTCCAATGAAAGTTGGGCTGCGCGCGAGCTACACAGTTTTTGTCGAGAAGGATGAAGGGGTATTTACACAACAAAGGTCATAGGCGGTTGGATTAGGCAACCTAACTACTTTATCTCTAACACATGGTGAAACCCTAGATCCAAAATGTGGCTAAAATGGAGGAAAAATGAACAAAATTTGGCAAAAGAAACATAATCCAAACTTTCCTAGCAACTAATAAACAAAAAATCTTAATACCCAAACCTATCTCTAACACATGGTGAAAGCCTAGTTTTAAAATGTAGTTAAATTTGAACAAAAATGAACAATAATTGGTAATTGAAACATAATTAAACCAACCTTTCATAACAATTAATAAAAACAATGTTAATTACCAAACCTATCATCCTTCCTCTCCATACAACACATTCACCATTCATTAAGCAACTAAATATGTGTCATGGATAAACTGATTTGAGAACTAAACATGAAAAATGAGAGGGAATAGACAAAATCTAACCATCTTAAGCAACCTCATTTGAGGAAATAGAGAAAATAACCTAGCTATACTCTTCTCTCTCACATGTAAAACCCTAGATCCAAAATGTGGCTAAAATTGAGCAAGAATGAACAAAAATTGACAAAGAAATATAAACCAACCTTTCTTATTCACCTTCTTCCAAAAAATGAAGACCAAAACCTCCCCCTTGTATTTTGTGAAATCTGGACCTCCAAAATCGCCTCCAATGGAACTTGGCTACGAGCTACAGCTCCTGTCGGGGAGGAAGAGTGGTATTTATAACACATAGTTCACTGACGGTTGGCTTGAAAAAACCGCCAGTGGAAACCTATTTTCACTGGCGGTTATCTTAACACAACCGCCAGTGACAGAACCGCCAGCGGAAATTAGATTTTCACTGGCGGTTCTGTTACACCAACCGCCAGTGTAAATATCCTATTTCCACTGGCGGTTGTGTTAAGAGAACCGCCAGTGGAAATAGGTCTCCACTGGCGGTTCCCAAGCCGGGCCCACCTGATTTTTTTATTGGCGCGCGGTAACTGAAACCGTCAGTGATAATTTATGGGTGCCACAGGTTTTGAGCTCTTTTCTACTAGTGGCAAGAGCATCTTCAATGGCTTCTAATTGTTACCTTCAAAACAATAGTTTAGGGCTGGTTTGAGAACCCCAATTTTCCAAGGGTTTTTCATTTTTCCAAATAAAATAAGTTGATTATCCTTTGGAAAATTGAAAATCCTATAGAAAAATGAGGTTGTCAAACTAGGTCTTAGGGATAAACTCCTGATCTATGCTACCAATTTTTCCGATGTCCCAAAATCAGACACTCACATTGTCAATTTGAGGACGAGCCAAGAAATAAAAAAAATCCAATAAACATATATCATGCCGCCCTGTACAGATTTGATCAAAAAATAGAAAAACTAATATAGCACTAGGTCACTTACTTGGAGAAAGGTCAGAAAACTTCAGATAACAAATTGTCTTGTCAACAAAATTCTCAGTCGCCATCAAGTAGGCAACATAAAAAAATCGAGCAGTTGTACCTAGCGGCACCAGCGAGATAGGCTGTGTTGGGGTATTTTTGTAAGGAGCTGTTGAAGTTGGATATACTTTTGAGCTTTTAGACTTTTAGAAGGAGCCCAATATATAGATATTGGGAGAAAAATAATATGAGCAGTTGGAGATGCTCTAAAAGCTCATATGCTTTAGATCGCTCTAGTAGATTATCTAAAGTTTACTCATATACACTATTCTATACTACATTCTATAATATTCATAGAATGTAGTTTGAATATAATTATGAGGATGAATTAACTGTTGGAGATATGCAGATAGGCTTATAGAAAAGAAAACATTTTGACACTCTCATCGAAAGGGAAATGAAACGACTGGGCTGCCCGTCTCCTCCTACCCTTAGGCCCAACTTGACCGGCTAGACTCTGGGCTGACTCGGAGGAAAGAAACACGGATGCAATCCGCAATCCAGCTGCGGGTGACGGGCCCCGGGCCGGATGACGAGCGAGTCAGGGAAGGAACCCACCCCGCCGTCTTTCTGATTCTGCTGCCCCCATCCCCCCATATCCCTTCTATTGAACAACGTAGTTGTCGCAGATCCCCGATCCGGACTCCGAACCCTCCCAACAGCAGTAGGGACGTGAGAAGTTGTAGAAGCCCGCTCCCTTCCCAGCAACCCAGAGAGGACGAACAAGAGGCACAGTGGATGGAAGCTCTTTCTGTCTATCTTTATTATGATGGGTATGAGTACATATATATAACCTGTGTACCCCCTAAGGGCAGTTTCGGTATTAGCCCATTAAACCCCTTTTAGGGTTTCTCAACACTCCCCCTTGGGCGAATACCGTGACGACTTATGTCTCATCAAAACTCCGAAAAACCCAGTGGGAAAAAATGGAGAAAGAGAGCATAGTGCCACTCGATGTATTGCACTTGTTGCCTCGTTAAAAAACCATATGTGAGAAACTTCAGGAAAACTCACAATGGGAAAAAGAGTACAACGGGTGTCTTCAGGACAACTATAACCTTCAAGGTGTATAATATACGATCTTCAGGTCGAATTGTAAGGGCTGAAATTCAGAGGTGATCTCCCCCTGAACCCTGCAGGTCTCTCAAATGCCTCATCCCTATACCTCGTACCCATTTTCTGAATGTGACTGCAGGTAAGGATTTAGTGAATAAATCAGCCAGATTATCACAAGACTTGACTTGCAGGATTTTTATCTCACCCTCGTTCTGGAGTTCATGAGGATAAAAATACTTAGGGCAGATATGCTTAGTCATATTGCTCTTAATATAGCCTGTTTCCATTTGTGCAACACATGCAGCATTATCCTCATAGATAATGGTGGGGTTATTTGCGGTGTTATAACCACATGACTTCTGGATGTAGTTAGTCATCCGTCGTAGCCAAGCACATTCTCGTGCGGCTTCATATAGTGAGATTATTTCTGAGTGGTTAGTAGACGTCGTTACTAATGTCTGTTTGCACGATCTCCAGGATACAGCAGTGCCACCACATAGAAATACAAAGCCAGTCTGAGATATACCATTATGGGGATCTGACTGATATCCAGCATCAGCATAGCCCACCATAGTCTGGTCCTGATTCTTCGGAAAAAACAGGCCAAGATCTTGAGTGCCTTTGAGGTATCTAAGTATAGTCTTAACACCTACCCAATGTCTTCTGGTTGGGTCTGCACTGTATCTAGCTAGTAGATTTACCGCGAATGCAATATCAGGCCTGGTGCAATTCGCAAGATACATGAGTGCTCCAATAGCGCTAAGGTAAGGAACTTCAGGTCCCAACGATTTCTCATCGTCACTCTTTGGTCTAAATGGGTCAGTATCCATTTCAAGGGATCTCACGACCATCAGGGTCTTTAAAGGGTGAGCTTTAATCATATTAAATCTCTCAAGGACCTTTTTACATTAGGTCGACTGGTGTACAAATATTCCTTCTGGGAGATGCTCGATCTGCAGGCCCAAGCAAAACTTGGTTTCTCCCAAGTCTTTCATTTCAAACTCTGTCTTGAGGTAGGCGCTGGCCTCCTCAATATCCTCAGCATATCCAATGATATTCAAGTCATCAACATAGACCGAAACTATGCAAAAACCCTTCTGAGATTTTCTAATGAATACACAAGGAGAATCTGGATTATTTACGTATCCCTTCTTCAGGAGGAATTCACTGAGCCGATTGTACCACATCCGCCCAGATTGTTTAAGCCCATACAACGCCCTCTGCAACTTAACGTTGTACATGTTGCGATTTGACTTGGCATCCGGAACTCTCAGCCCATCCGGGACCTTCATATAGATTTCCGAATCCAATGACCCATACAAGTATGCGGTCACTACGTCCATCATCTGCATTTTTAAGTTTAAACCTGCTGCCAGTGATATCAAATATCGGAACGTTGTGCCACTCATTACCGGGGAGTAAGTTTCATCGTAATCGATGTCGGGTCTCTGCGTGAACCCTTGTGCTACAAGTCTCGCTTTGTATCTCACCACCACGTTGTTCGCATCCCTCTTTCGGACGAACACCCATTTGAACCCGACTGGGGTAACATTGGGGGGGCGTGCGGGCGACAGGCCCAAATACTTGCCTCTTTGAAAGCGAGAGCAATTCCGTCTCTATTGCTTCTTTCCATTTGACCCAATCTGAGCGCTTCTGGCACTCTGCCATGGACTTTGGTTCAGGATCCTCAGCAATCACAACAGCGATCATAGAGACGAAATCAGTGTCGACAACTGTAGTCTTTCGGTTATATAACTCTCCCGTCTCAACATAGTTTATGGCAATTTCTTCAACTGAATCATCCGGTTCTTTGTGATTTCCCAAGTTATTTGAAACCGGTTGTTCCGAAGTCCTTGTGCTCTTATTTGTGCGCACATTTGCACTAGGACATTCACCTTCAAGGTGTGTTACTGCTGGAACATCTGAAAGGGAGCACGTTGCATTCTCTTCAGTAACTTGCCGGTGCAGGCGTCCCCGCTTGGCTGATACTGAATCATCCGGTTTTCTCCCCCTTTTCCTAGGATGGGGAGTACGAGTAGAGTCCATACCCTGCAGAGGTATCTCCACTCTCTCCGGTGCATTTGCCGCAGGAATATGCGACTTCGACACTCCTCTTATATCAGTAAAGGCATCTGGCAGATTATTTGCTAAGTTTTGCAGGTGTATTATTCGTTGAACTTCAAGTTCGGTTTCTCTAGTGCGTGGGCCAAGCGATTGGATGCTACTAGCACTCCATTCTATTTCTCGGCATTCTTTATTATTAAGGTACAATCCTCCCCCTAATGCCGGGAAATGCTCTTCATCGAAGATGCTATCAGCGTACCGAGCCGTGAACAGATCCCCAGTTCTAGGCTCTAAATATTTGATTATGGACAGAGATTCATAACCAACATAGATCCCCAACTTCCGATGAGGTCCCATAGATGTACGCTGGGGTGGTGATATCGGCACGTATACAGCACAGCCGAATTTTCGCAGATGGGAAACCACTGGTTGTTGACCACGCGTTAACTGGTGGGGAGAAGCAGAGTGGTAAGCAGATGGTCTATATTGGATTAAGGCCGCAGCGTGCAAAACTGCGTGTCCCCAACAACTGGTCGGGAGTTTGCTATCTTGTAGAAGTGGCCTGGCTATGAATTTTATTCTTTTAATTAAGGACTCAGCAAGTCCATTCTGTGTATGGACATGCGGTACAGAATGCTCTACATTTATGCCCAAAGCAAGACAATAGTCATTAAAGGCCTTTGAGGTAAACTCTCCGGCATTATCCATCCTGATTGACTGAATGCGGTTCTCCGGGAAGCTCGCACGCAAACGGATAATTTGGGCAATAAATTTTGCAAATGCGTGGTTCCGCGTGGACAACAGGCACACGTGGCTCCACTTAGTAGAAGCATCTATAAGAACCATAAAATATCTGAAGGGCCCTGATAGGGGGTTGATTGGACCACAGATATCACCCTGAAGTCTCTGCAGGAAACTCGGGGACTCAGCCTTTACTTTCAGGTAAGAGGGCTTAGTTATCAGTTTTCCTTTAGCACAAGAGACACATAGGAAGTCTTTAGGAATTTGTGTGGTTTTCATGCCATGGCCAATAGAGCTAGTTATGATGTTCCGCATCATCCTTAATCCAGGGTGTCCTAGTCTTTCATGCCATACTCGAAAAGACTCAGGATTCTTAAATATAGTAGACATCGCAACAAATTCAGGGGGTGGTTTAATTCTTGAGTAATACAACCCAGAGGAGGTGCCTTGCGCTTTCTCTACCACTTTTGTTTCACATTCGTTTGTTGATGTGATATGGAGGTATTCAGCACCACCCACACATCCAGTTGTAACGTGATAGCCGCTACGACAGATATCTTTGAACGTGAGGAGAGTACGAGTTGCTCCTGGGTATAGGAATGCTTCTTCAATAAAGATCCTAGTACCATTAGGGAGGACAACAATGGCTCGACCGGAGCCTACAATGCGGCCATTGTTGCCGACAATTGTAGTGATATTCTCAGTCCTCTTCAGGAGTGTCTGAAAATATTTCGTCTCTCTAAGAATCGAATTTGTGGCTGCGCTATCAATCAGGCATGGTTCATCGTTTTCCTTCATCGTGGGAAGTGAGTCTTGTTCTATATAAATAATATATAATATTGATTTAGTTTATCATTCATGATGACAACATATAATAGAGCAAGAACAATTAAACCATGAATGAGGAATAAATAAAATTGCAAAGCAATTAATCTCAATCAACCAAATAGTATGGGCTCAGCAGGAGCATTTATTACATCATAACCAAATAAATGTTCTTCTAGAAATAAAATTGCTATGGAAATAAATGTGGAGCTAATGACTGATAACTTGATCAACTACAGGAGATCATCAGTATCGAAATCGAAGTCGACTTTGCCTAACGGAGGATCGCTCTTAGTTGTGGCATCAACATTTAAGGCAGCATGCTCAAACTGTGCAGCAGGTTGAGGCAACTCAAGGTGCTCTCCAGATGTGGCATCTATCGACGCCTGGATAAAGTGAGCCTCTGAGTTCTGGCGTTTCTTCCATTCCTGATATATGTCAATCAGGTATTTCTCAGTGGTGCATGTACGGGACCAGTGCTGCTGAGACCCGCATCTAAAACATCCTTCGCCAGCATGCTTTGAGGCACTTGCATCGCCCTGCTGGGGGTTGCTTTTGCCTTTGCCTCTGCCTCTGCCACGACCATTGTTGCTGCTACTGCCGCTGCCATTCTGTGGCTGCTTCTTAAAAGTTCCCCTTGTTGGCCCCTGATTATTGCGGCGCCCACGGCCCCTTCCTCTGGAGGAGCCTCTTTTCCCCTGAGACAGGAAGTTGGCATGTGCTTCTGGTACGGCCGCAGCGCCGACAGGACGCTTCTGGTAGTTTTGCATCAGGAGCTCATTCTGAGCCTCTGCGCCAAGCAACATGTTGACGAGCTCACAGTACTTCGTGTACTTGTTGTTTCGGTACTGCTGCTGAAGCACCATGTTGGAGGGGTGAAAGGTCTGGAGAGTTTTCTCAATCATCTCCAGGTCTGTGACTATCTGGCCACAGAAACGTAGCTGAGCGACAATGCAATGAATGGCAGTGTTGTAAGCCTCCACAGTCTTGAAGTCGAGGAAGCGGAGTGTGGCCCATTCCTGTTGCGCCCGCGGAAGCATCACATGCTTCTGCACACCGAAGCGCTCTCGCAGCTTCGTCCACAGTACTAGAGGGTCTTTCACCTCCAAATACTCCATCTTTAAGTCTGGATGGATGTGGCGCCTAAGGAAGATTGCAGCTTTTGCCTTCTCATGAAGCTGCAGGCCGATGTCGTTTGGGCCTAGCCGAACGATCGCCTCCAGATGAAACTGGCAGTCGTCAGCCCAGGTCAGGTAGTTCTTGCCATTCAGGGCAAGCTCCGCGAAGTCAGTCTTGCTGCCTTCAGCCATAGCCTGTCACGCAAAATTAACTCCAGGTTAATTAGGTGTGCCAATTATCCATAACATAAATTTAAATGGTTGTACGTGCATTATTCTATTTACATAAATAAAATAGAATAAAATGATATACCAAACGTATATATATATAAAATCATAAACATGTATTTTTATTGTTTTCAACAGAAAACAAAAATAAATAATGCATACAGAATTAAATTGCACTTAAAAATACTAAACAAATTCATCAAGAATCCATTTTATAGTGCACGTTCGGGAGGAAACATATCAGTAAAAAATAATAAACAGATAAATATTTATTACGGCCGAGAAAAAAAAACGTCAATTGCCATCCGTTTGCATGCGGACATGCAAAGCAAGCCGTTGTATGCGGCAGATTTTTTTTCCTAAAAAAATGTGAAGCGCTCGGCCGTTTGTGCATGCGGCGATGTGCGCGTATGTGCATGCGGTAAATACGGTGGAACAAGCAACCAACCAACCACTTTTCATTTCTTTTTTTCTTTTTCTTTTTCCCCCAACAGAGACGCGACGTGTCCATGCAGCGGCGGAGGTGTCTCTCTCCACTCCATTACAGCACGATACGACCCTTTTTTTCTCCCGAAAAAGTGAACCGCTCCCAAGAAAAACGTTAACCGCCTATGCATGCAGGGGAAAAAATATGCCGCCTACTTTTTCTCTCTCTTTTTTTTCTTCTTCTTGCCAAGAAAACGTGAACAGCCTATGGTCTGGCATGCGCACGGAGGATTTGTGCGGTGCGTATACGGGTGGATTTGAGCGGTGCGGCGTGCGCATGGCCACCAGTGATACTACTCTTTTTCCACGGTAAAGAGTAAAATTACAGATCTATTCCATACCGTGTTTCTTGTATCGATGAACCGGAATGAAGCCTGTCGCGTAGGACAGTTCGGCAAGGCCGGAGGACCTGCCGGCGTGATGGAGAGTCGATGTCGATCGGATCCACGAGTCGAGGTAGAGCAGTGCTGATGACGTATTGAACAACGTAGTTGTCGCAGATCCCCGATCCGGACTCCGAACCCTCCCAACAGCAGTAGGGACGTGAGAAGTTGTAGAAGCCCGCTCCCTTCCCAGCAACCCAGAGAGGACGAACAAGAGACACAGTGGATGGAAGCTCTTTCTGTCTATCTTTATTATGATAGGTATGAGTACATATATATAACCTGTGTACCCCTAAGGGCAGTTTATAAACCCCTTTTAGGGTTTCTCAACACCTTCGACCCTTCCGCCGAGCTCGGCCTCGGGCGGCGTCCCGGTCTCACCGCGACCGGGCGGTGAGAGGTAGAACGGCCACCAGACATCAACCGTGAAGGGGTGGCGTCAAGGCAGCGCTGAAGCGGCGGCGACGTCGAGGCTCGAGCTCCCGTGCCGCGCTCCGAGCTAACCTAGATGAACATACTCGTAAGCAGAGGCGCCTCGATCCTCCTACCAGTTGCTCCAGCGCCTTGTTCGCCATGCATAGTTTCCTTGTGCTGAATGAAACCGCCCTTATTCTTCCCCCTCTCTGCGCGAAATATCTCACAGGAAAGGATACGTGGAGGTGGCGACAGGGCGGCTGCCACGGAGCGCCCCCCGCGGCCGGAGTGCTGGGTGGAGATTTCGGAGTCCGTCTCACGGCTCTGCAGCTTCGACGCCGCCGGCAGCGGTAGCCGCAGCATCTCTGTAAGCTTTCTCTTTTACCTGGAGCTATTAATTTCCTGAATCCCACACCGCATACTGTTCTATTATATCGCAGACTTTTATCCTTCCTGTGGGGGAACAGAAATCTGCCCGTGGGATGACTTAACACCATGTTAGCTGAGCATGCTTTACATTCTTTCAGCAAGTACCAGAGTAGGTGTTCCCCACTAGCACTTCCATTAAACAAGAGGAAGAGCAGAGGGGGAAATGGGACCAGAGCGTTTTAACTAGGCACTAGCATTCTCCTGATTGCCACGGTTGTTTTCTGCTAAAAGGTTTTGTGATTGGTCGGCGTTTTGCCTTTGAAGTTTTGCAGATTGCAATCAGTGCTGTGATAGACCATCTTCTCAACATTCCAAACATTTTTGTTGGGTAACCAAATGATTTGCCTGCTTGAACATGTTCAACTTGTTGATGAACCCATGTACTTTGTCACCCCTATTATAAGTTATATATAACTTCAGAATGGTTATGCCAGCTGCAGTTTTAACATTGCACTACAGATCATGGAGATAGCTTAAAAACTAATCACAGTATCTGAGGCTGAGCTGCTAGGCTGTTTATTTTGATGATAGTAATGATTTGCCTCAATGGCACACATATTTACAGGCCTTCATTTCTCTCGCTGTACCAGTACCTCAGAAATGTACAACTTGATACCTGAAATACAACCGCTAAATGTTTGCTTGGACAAATTAAAATCATATAACCTAAGTGTGCAAGCATGATTCTGTAGCGAAATCAGTGAAGCCTTACTTCATTAATATCAAAAGGTTTTATTCAATTTGCTATTAGTCAATAACTCTTATTTTCCTGCAGGTAAAAGTTATTCAGGATTCTAGACCTATACATGACAAACTTGTTGATTCTTTCTTGAACAAAATTTTTCCATCAGGTTATCCATACAGGTATGGAGTTCCTAGGCTTGTTGCTATTCTAGATAATTCTGCCGGGATACATCCTATTATGCTAAGTCTCTGGGTCTCTGCTATTAATCATGCAGTGTGAATGAAGGTTACTTAACTTATACCAAATTCCGTGTGCTACAGCATTTCTCGAGTGCTATGCTACATGTGCTATCAACACAGGTCAGTAAATCCTTTTCATATGTTGTGTGTGTTGATTCCATGAATTCCAGTTGGTCTTTCACAGGGGCAATTCCAGGGAGGGGCAGAGGGGGGCAACGTCCCCCCTAATCCTCCCCAAATTCCATAAGAGCTACTACTTTTTTTAGCTAATCACCATGTAAATAATGTAAAATATCTCTTAACAGCCCCCCTCAATCTGATTTGCTCCTCTCAAACTCAAATTCTGTCTTCGCCCCTGGTACTCTTTCAGAACAGGCTTTTAAGCTTGTTGAGCTCTTTGACTTCTGCTCACTTCAATTATGCTCGTCAACTGACTGCTCAAGTGGGCTGTGGCTCAGTCCTTGCTGTTTGCTGCAGGTTTGCGACCTACCCCGGTGCAAGCAACTGCTGTAAGTTGGGTAAGCATATGATGGCAGAGATGCTAAAGTCCAAGCAGGTACTGCTATGAAACATATTGGCCGATTTTCTCTATGTATTTCAGATTCTAAAAGATGGAATGCAGCACGCAGGAAAGCTCATTTGTAGCAGCATGGGTGCAAGAATGGATTCTGAACCAAAGAGTTGGAGGATACTTGGTGAGAAATGATGATATGAATCCCGTGACCTTATATTGATACATTTACAGTTTTCCCTTTTTTGTTGCTGTTTCTCCAGATTATGCTATTCATGCCTATTTCTGTAGGTTTGACAACTTATGTTCTTTATGGTTTTGTCACTCACTACCGGAATTTGGCTCTTTGCCGAGTGTCATATTCTTTACCGAGTGTTTTATTTCGGGCACTCGGTAAAGAGCTCTTTACCGAGTGCCACGCAAAAAACCCTCAGTAAAAGAAAACACTCGGCGAAGAAGCTCTTTGCCGAGTGTTTTATTTTTGACACTCGGCAAAGAGTTTCTTTGCCGAGTGTCTTTTTTTGACACTCGGCAAAGGGCTCTTTGCCGAGTGTCACAAATACAACACTCGGCAAAGAGCTCTTTGCCGAGTGTTTTTTCTCCAACACTAGGCAAAGACAATTTTAAAATCACATTTTAAAGTAGTAAATTAATTCAAATAAAAAAGTTTTCAACTACAAATTTGTATAACTCATCATGATGTACAATTTATATATTGAACATTTCTTCATATGACAAAATAAAAATAAATTTGTTCATAAAACCTATATCTCTCTCGTAGTTTATGAAACTACGAGAGAGACGTATAGAATTTGTGTATATTATTAGAACCATCATCTGAGATAAACAAATTACCAAACAACCAAAATAAACTTTGTAGATCTTGAGAAGTTATAGAAGTTTATAGTTGACAACTTTTTCATTTGAAATCATATTGTCAACGAAAACTATGTCTAAATTTAAAAAATTTAAAATTTGAATTTTGAAAACGTCTTCGAAAGGAAAAACCACCAACATGAAAGTTGTAGGTATTGAAGAGTTATGAAACTTTGTAGTTGACAATGTTTTAGTTTGAAATCATCTTGTTATGCAAAACTATGTTTGAATTTTGAAATTTGAATTTTTCAAACTGTCTCGGATGGAAAAACCACCAAAATAAAAGTTGTAGGTCTTGAAATGTAATGAAACTTTGTAGTTGACAATTTTTTGATTTGAAATCATCTTATCATTGAAAATTTCGTGTGAAGTTTTTAAATTTAAAATTCAAATTTTATAAACGGTCTCGGATGTAGAAACTATTAAAATAAAACTTTTAGATCTCAAAAAGTTATGCAACTTTATAGTTGGTCACATTTTCAAATGAACTCATTTAGTGCCTTAAATAATCAAATTACTCTCGATTTGTTATAGTACATGGGGAATGGAAACGTAATATAAACATAATTGGTGTAGTAGTGTAGTGGTATAGGAGGGTATACGCGAGAGAGAGGTTGCGAGTTCGAATCTCACCATTTACAAAACATATAAGTTTAATTCAAAATAATAGTGAAAAATGATAGGGCAACGGGTAAGGTAATAGGGTAGGGTTGGAGAGTTGTTCCTAGAATTTTAAAAATGTTTTGCTGTTTTTTTTTAATTTTTTCGATTCTTAATTTGCCGAGTGTTTTTCTTTGCCGAGTGCTTTTTGACACTCGGCAAAGTCTTTGCCGAGTGTCCGAAAAAAAGCACTCGGCAAAGAACCCTTTGCCGATGAAATCTTTGCCGAGTGTTACACTCGGCAAAGCCTTTGCCGAGTGTAAAATAGCCTTTGCCGAGTGTCTAAGACACTCGGCAAAGAACGCGATTCCGGTAGTGACTGCCTTGGAAGTCATTTCACCATTTTCCTTATTATTTATGTCTCTACTGCTCTATTTTGACAGCTGATGTTCTCTACGACCTCGGTACTGCATTGGAAGTTGTTTCGCCGCTGTGCCCACAACTTTTCCTTGAAGTAGCAGGCTTGGGAAATTTTGCGAAGGTGGCCTTTCTAACTGAATTTCTTCTATTTGGCATTTTTGCATGCAAAGTTGTGTTTTAGTATTTATGAACGAGTAAGAAATGTTTCCCTTAACATAGACTCAAATAACCATACAGAATGGTTAACATTGCAATGACAATATATTTCCCTGATTTTTCTGCCTGAAAATTGAGCTGCAATGTTAAATGTTTCATTACTTCTTATTGCAGGGAATGGCCGTTGTTGCAGCAAGAGCAACGAGGCTTCCAATTTACTCTTCTTTCGCCAAAGAAGGCAATCTTAGTGATTTATTTGCTAAAGGGGAAGCCATATCAACACTTTTCAATGTCATGGGAATTGGAGCTGGAATTGGATTGGCATCTACTGTTTGTTCAACAACTCAAGGGAAGGTACATATTTGCAGGATGACATATCATCGTCTATCCTATCATTATAGCTGTTCCATTACACCATCATCAGGCAAATATACACAGTGAAAAATTGCACTTGACATGCATTGCAAATGCAACCATACGACACCACATGCCAGCGTAGATCTACATGAACTTGTGGGAGCGAATTCCAGGCTGAGATTAAAAAAAAAGTCACTTACTAGTTCCTCTAGTTGTGTGCACACGAGATAGACTAACCTTTGGGGGGAGGATCCTCATGTATGGGCTGTCGGGGCTCAAAGCACGAGTAAGATCTAGCCTATAGGGGGACCCTCATGTTACATGGGGGGCAGCTTTCGTGACCTTTCTTGGTTGGGCTCCGAATGAGCTTTTCTTAACATAATACCGTGGGGGCGATCTTTCCCCTACTGGCGGAGTTGTATATTATCTAGGAGAACTCTGTCTACCATTGTCGAGTGCTTTATGGATTTCCAAGTTCCAAAATCAACTATACTCAAAACAAGTTATGAAGTCCTCTGAAATAGTGCGTCATTTATGTTATTACGGTCTATGCATCAAATGAATTTTGTGGCATGATGAACTATATTCTACTTACCTGCCGTTAGCATGATTGCATGAATGCAAGCTGGGATGATGGATATCAGTTAAATGTTTTTGTTGGACTGTTTTGCGCATGAGGAAAGTAGTCTTTTTAGGGCAAGAAGAAATCGTTCATTTAGTTGTTTTTAGTTCTTACCATATTGTAAATACGCTATCCACTCTATATAACATACCTCTATTGATGTTTTTGTAGTACCCAATGTAAATATTCAGCTAAACCAGACACAACACATTTTTTGGTGTTTACCTAGCAACCGCCTAATTTACTTGTCGGGAAGTTACTGTATAACTATAAACAACTGCAGAGAGAGTGAATGTTTTTTTACCACACTGCATTCAATTCTTGCATATCATCTGAACCTGCTATAATGCTGAAGAACCCTATAATGATGCAAGTTTGTCTGCTATCGGAATTAAGAACCTAATACAAGCTTCTAATGACATTGCCATCTTCGTCAGTTAATTGCATGTCCGTTACTTTCCGCAGTGCATATATGGGGTCATCCAAGAGATGAGAGCAACTCCTGTAAACACACTCAACCCACAAAGAACAACAATGATCGTGGCTGATTTTATCAAGGTTTGGTATCTCTGATCTATTAACGCAACCTTTTTATCCAGTCCAGCTACGACAGTAACATTTGTCTATTATTTACTATACCAATAAACGTGGCATCAGCTGAAAGGAGCTTCTCAAATCTTAAGTTATTGAAGAATTATTTAAGGTCTACAATGTCTTAAGAAAGGTTAAACGGGCTAGCAACTTTATGTATTGAGAAGAAATTATTAGATGATGTCAATATTGAAGCCATCTGATGATTTTACATCTAGAAATGTTAGACGACATTTTTAAGTTGATCTCTACAATATATTTGAGGTAATAATCTTACTTCTATTTTATACTGTTTAAGTCTTTCTGTGGTACATCAAGTATAATTAGTTGATATATATATATATATATATTATAATAATAATAATAATAATAATAATAATAATAATAATAATAATAATAATAATAATAATAATAATAATAATAAGAACAACAACAACAACAACAACTTCCACTGGCGTTTTTTTAAGAAAACCGTCAGTGGAAATTATATTTTCACTGGCGGTTCTAGAATAACCGCCAGTGGAAATGGCGATTTCCACTGGCCCGTAGCACTGGCGGCACTGAAAAACACCAGTGCAAACAGCTCTAGAACCGCCACTATAGAGCCTCTGTGTACTAGTGTACTCTATATATATACTTAAAAATATTTTAGTTCAGTCAAAAAGATTTTTCTCTATACCAGCTTCTTCTGTACCCATGTTATTCTATAACTTTTCCATATATCCAACTACTATATACTTCGAACTATCATCCCTAATTAAAAATATATTTTAATGCTTGTGTAGCATGAATGCAACGATAGACAACCTTGTACCGTAGCACTTTCACTCCGGGCTATGGAGACTACGGCATTTTACCGCAGGTTTTAGCCTGCCGTGCTGCAGCCTTTGTTTAGGCGCTACATAGTGCAACCAAACATTTGGCGTTACTTAGTGCGAATGTCCTAAATCTTTGTTCCTTTTGGCCTTTTTAGGACACTAGAAAATAGTAGCGCCCTATCCGACACTATAGCATAAGCATATTGTACGTGAAATAGAAAAATAAATTAGTATAGCGACATTTTCAAATAGAGGAGTCTAGTAAATGAGCACAACACATAGAGCACACGGATCATGAACAACAACATTAAGGCCGTTTATGACTTTTGAGGGGCCCGGGACAAGATTATAAACAGAGACCTCAACACCATAAAGCCGCCGCCGCCGCCGCCGCCAAAGCTAATGTTCCGGAAGCATCGTGATATTTCCCTTCTGCGGGAATGACCTCTTTCAATATGAATGTGCACAGGTCCTCAACTATGCCATACAATGCACCTTCAGTCAAGTTCTCCGGGCTTCCTTATAATTGCTGTAAAGGAAGTTTATAAACATCATTTATTTATACTCAATAATAACACATTTGCGTCTTTAATGACATAAATACATACGTGACTATTACTAATAATACCTTGCCAGGGTTCGTGATGTATCGTCCGTTCATTCTCATGAACTCG
This sequence comes from Zea luxurians, assembly GCA_029449295.1. Lineage (NCBI taxonomy): Eukaryota > Viridiplantae > Streptophyta > Magnoliopsida > Poales > Poaceae > Zea > Zea luxurians. The sequence continues at coordinate 14,154,993 of JAOPSE010000052.1, read as the reverse complement.
CACACGTAGAACCCACATAGGACCGATCCAGGTGGTTGCTTGTGGCACTACATAACGGGAGATTGGTTATTTAGTTGTAACATTGTCCTATGTACGTATATGTATAATATGTATTCATAAATTTACATACTTACCGGTCAGTTATAATGGATGTTAGTGGCATGCCTTTTTTGGACGTGTCGTACTTTCCACCTTGTAGCTTATAAAACCTAAATGTCCTGTGATCTCAAATAGAATCACCATGTTATTCTACAATTCTAATCGATATAAGTATGCATGCATAGAAAAGGCTTACAGCTCTAAGATGCTGAGGAATTTTGAATAGGCCGAAGGCTCGGTGTGCAAGGAGTCGAGCACTAGCACCTTTCCAACCTTAGGATAAATGATGAAGCATATCCAGTGGTTCCTGTACGAATCAAACTTGTGATACATGTGTATTGAAATTATTAATTTTATTTATGCAAAATAACACTTACTTAAAGTTGTACGGGGCCACTATGGATTCCCTATCTTGAAATTGAAGCATTGCATGTCCTATGTAGGTGGCGTATCTTGCTTTAAAATCCTTCTTCAGATCCTGGATACGCACCTCAATTTCTTCGTCCGTTAGTCCCTGTAATGCTTCGTTGTCTTTTCCGATTCTAAAAGTGTGGCTATCCTCGCATATCTTTATTGGGTTGAGATACTCAACCCTTTAACTTGCACTAGCATTGGGATTGGTACCATAAAGGATCTCCTACTGATCATGTTGCATTCTGCAACACACACGTGCATGTCAGATATTGAAAATTTATACAACTCACTAATAATAACACATATATGTGGAGTATGAGTGACACTTACAACGCACATATGGTTACAAGTTGCACGTCGAGTCTCTGAAGGTTCATCATTAACCACATGTCCTCGAATGCAACAAAGACATTTTGATTTGAACCAATAAAAGCATGGGTGGTATATTGACACTGATGGTGCCGATGCCAACTGAAGATGCCCGCATGTACCAATCATGCAACCTTTTAATATTAGTCGGGACCTTCCTTAGTTTCTCAAAAGTGAGTAGTGGTCTGCCCGGCACATATTTTTTAGGCACGTTTTTATAATCTGCCTTAATTGGCTTCTTTATCTTTGCGGCCATTGCCTCAGCCTTTTTTGCGGACTCCTCGAGATCGACCAAATCAACAGTGTCTGACGTGAGGCTCCGTCCAATCCCTTTCAAAAGACGAGCTGTGCCAGCAGTGGATTTACTCTTCTTTTTTTCTCGAACGGGGACACTAATTTTGGTTATAGAAACTTTAGATTTCTTTGATGGTCGTGGATCCCTTGATGGCTGTAGAGAAGGTGGATCCCTGAAGGGCGATGTATGTGGCGGAGACGGTGGGCCACCATGAGGATGAGGAGAAGGAGGGTCAGAAAGAGGATGATGAGCAGCATGTGAAGTTTGAGGAGGTGATGATGGATGTACAATAGGAACAACAATTTGAGAAAGCGGAGACGGTTGGGCCTGCGACGACGGCTGTCGTGGTGGATCAACCAATTCGACATCTCTTCGAGGCCAAAGGATAAAATTTTTGATAGCTTGTCCAAGTGTCTCGATACCTTTGGGCCCAGGGATGTCTAGCATGTCGTCCTCGGATCCTTGGACGACTGTCGTCACTTCTACCCTGCAATATTCTTCTGGAATGTCGTTTCCATGGAACTTGCGTCCTGGGATCGCAAGACATGTGACTACTTCCTTTGTACGCTGATTGTTAATACCATATCTTATAACTAGTGTGTTGATTGTTAATACAATATCTTATAACTAGTGTGCATGCCACAAGCCTTGTGATGTCATCAACTGGATAGCGGACTTTATTTCCCGTTGACGCGATAGAGCTTGGGATGGTCGTACCCTCGGTGAAAGCCGGCGGTTGAGCTGCTGGAATTATTTGCATATGTGGAGTGGTCATCTGTTGAACAGACATCGCACTCGCCAATTGCTGCATCTATTCTAGAGGAGGATTTGATAACATTTCAGACATCGGGCCTGAACATCCTGGTCGTGTACAAGGAATCTCATCTAAGGAAGGATGGAAGGAAGGATTCGGACCACAATGGGAAGGTCTGTACAAGAAACGTGATCGATACAAGGAAGAGATGGCGAATTATTTTAAGGAGGAGGCCAAGAAAGAGTTCAAAGGCCCGATGTCTGAAATGCTATCGAATCCTCCTCTAGAATTGATGCAGCAATTGGCGAGTGCGATGTCTGTTCAACAGATGACCACTCCACATATGCAAATAATTCCAGCAGCTCAACCGCCGGCTTTCACCGACGGTACGACCATCCCAAGCTCTATCGCGTCAACGGGAAATAAGGTCCGCTATCCAGTTGATGACATCACAAGGCTTGTGGCATGCACACTAGTTATAAGATATTGTATTAACAATCAACACACTAGTTATAAGATATGGTATTAACAATAAGCGTACAAAGAAAGTAGCCACATGCCTTGCGATCCTAGGACGCAAGTTCCATGGAAACGACATTCCAGAAGAATATTGCAGGGTAAAAGTGACGACAGTCGTCCAAGGATCCGAGGACGACATGCTAGACATCCCTGGACCCGAAGGTATCGAGACACTTGGACAAGCTATCAAAAATTTTATCCTTTGCCTCGAAGGGATGTCGAATTGGTTGATCCACCACGACAGCCGTCGTCGCAGGCCCAACCGTCTCCGCCTTCTCAAATTGCTGTTCCTATTGTACATCCATCATCACCTCCTCAAACTTCACATGCTGCTCCTCATCCTCTTTCTGACCATCCTTCTCCTCATCCTCATGGTGGCCCACCGTCTCCGCCACATACATCGCCCTTCAGGGATCCACCTTCTCCACAGCCATCAAGGGATCCACGACCATTAAAGAAATCTAAAGTTTCTATACCAAAATTAGTGTCCCCGTTCGAGAAGAAAAAGAAGAGTAAATCCACTGCTGGCACAGCTCGTCTTTTGAAAGGGATTGGACGGAGCCTCACGTCAGACACTGTTGATTTGGTCGATCTCGAGGAGTCCGCAAAAAAGGCTGAGACAATGGCCGCAAAGATAAAGAAGCCAATTAAGGCAGATTATAAAAACGTGCCTAAAAAATATGTGCTGGACAGACCACTACTCACTTTTGAGAAACTAAGAAAGGTCCCGACTAATATTAAAAGGTTGCATGATTGGTACATGCGGGCATCTTCAGTTGGCATCGGCACCATCAGTGTCAATATACCACCCATGCTTTTATTGGTTCAAATCAAAATGTCTTTGTTGCATTCAAGGACATGTGGTTAATGATGAACCTTCAGAGACTCGACGTGCAACTTGTAACCATATGTGCGTTGTAAGTGTCACTCATACTCCACATATATGTGTTATTATTAGTGAGTTGTATAAATTTTCAATATCTGACATGCACGTGTGCGTTGCAGAATGCAACATGATCAGTAGGAGATCCTTTATGGTACCAATCCCAATGCTAGTGCAAGTTAAAGGGTTGAGTATCTCAACCCAATAAAGATATGCGAGGATAGCCACACTTTTAGAATCGGAAAAGACAACGAAGCATTACAGGGACTAACGGACGAAGAAATTGAGGTGCGTATCCAGGATCTGAAGAAGGATTTTAAAGCAAGATACGCCACCTACATAGGACATGCAATGCTTCAATTTCAAGATAGAGAATCCATAGTGGCCCCATACAACTTTAAGTAAGTGTTATTTTGTATAAATAAAATTAATAATTTCAATACACATGTATCACAAGTTTGATTCGTACAGGGACCACTGGATATGCTTCATCATTTATCCTAAGGTTGGAAAGGTGCTAGTGCTCGACTCCTTGCACACCGAGCCTTCGGCCTATTCAAAATTCCTCAGCATCTTAGAGCTGTAAGCCTTTTCTATGCATGCATACTTATATCGATTAGAATTGTAGAATAACATGGTGATTTTATTTGAGATCACAGGACATTTATGTTTTATAAGCTACAAGGTGGAAAGTACGACACGTCCAAAAAAGGCATGCCACTAACATCTATTATAACTGACCAGTAAGTATGTGAATTTATGAATACATATCATACATATACGTACATAGGACAATGTTACAACTAAATAACCAATCTCCCGTTATGTAGTGCCACAAGCAACCACCTGGATCGGTCTTATGTGGGTTCTACGTGTGCGAGTTCATGAGAATGAACGGACGATACATCACGAACCCTGGCAAGGTATTATTAGTAATAGTCACGTATGTATTTATGTCATTAAAGACGCAAATGTGTTATTATTGAGTATAAATAAATGATGTTTATAAACTTCCTTTACAGCAATTATAAGGAAGCCCGGAGAACTTGACTGAAGGTGCATTGTATGGCATAGTTGAGGACCTGTGCACATTCATATTGAAAGAGGTCATTCCCGCAGAAGGGAAATATCACGATGCTTCCGGAACATTAGCTTTGGCGGCGGCGGCGGCTTTATGGTGTTGAGGTCTCTGTTTATAATCTTGTCCCGGGCCCCTCAAAAGTCATAAACGGCCTTAATGTTGTTGTTCATGATCCGTGTGCTCTATGTGTTGTGCCCATTTCCTAGACTCCTCTATTTGAAAATGTCGCTATACTAATTTATTTTTCTATTTCACGTACAATATGCTTATGCTATAGTGTCGGATAGGGCGCTACTATTTTCTAGTGTCCTAAAAAGGCCAAAAGGAACAAAGATTTAGGACATTCGCACTAAGTAACGCCAAATGTTTGGTTGCACTATGTAGCGCCTAAACAAAGGCTGCAGCACGGCAGGCTAAAACCTGCGGTAAAATGCCGTAGTCTCCATAGCCCGGAGTGAAAGTGCTACGGTACAAGGTTGTCTATCGTTGCATTCATGCTACACAAGCATTAAAATATATTTTTAATTAGGGATGATAGTTCGAAGTATATAGTAGTTGGATATATGGAAAAGTTATAGAGTAACATGGGTACAGAAGAAGCTGGTATAGAGAAAAATCTTTTTGACTGAACTAAAATATTTTTAAGTATATATATAGAGTACACTAGTACACAGAGGCTCTATAGTGGCGGTTCTAGAGCTGTTTGCACTGGTGTTTTTCAGTGCCGCCAGTGCTACGGGCCAGTGGAAATCGCCATTTCCACTGTCGGTTATTCTAGAACCGCCAGTGAAAATATAATTTCCACTGGCGGTTTTCTTAAAAAAACGCCAGTGGAAATTTCCACTGGTTGTTTTTTTTATTTAGCCGCCAGTGGAAGTTTTTCCGCCTTTTTTTTAAATTTTCAATCAGTACTAAAATTTATATATATATACACACACAAACATATATATATATATTGATATTGATAAACATGTAGTATTGATATTAAAAGCAACATGGAATTAAATTCTATCATATATTTATATACATCAAAGTCTTGTTTACAAGCATGTATGCATCACACATTATATACATCAAAGTTTTCACTTAAGCTCTAATATCTATCTCGACTAAGAGATAGTCTACTAATTTCTGTTAGTATTCTAAACTCTGGCAAAGCTAATGTTCCGGAAGCATCGTGAGATTTCCCTTCTGCGGGAATGACCTCTTTCAATATGAATGTGCACAGGTCCTCAACTATGCCATACAATGCACTTTCAGTCAAGTTCTCCGGGCTTCCTTGTTAAAATTTCTGTAAAGGAAGTTTATAAACATCATCTATTTATACTCAATAATAACACATTTGCATCTTTAATGACATAAATACATACGTGACTGTTACTAATAATACCTTGCCAGAGTTCGTGATGTATCGTCCGTTCATTCTCATGAACTCGCACACGTAGAACCCACATAGGACCGATCCGGGTGGTTGCTTGTGGCACTACACAACGGAAGATTGGTTATTTAATTGCAACATTGTCTTATGTACGTATATGTATGATATGTATTCATAAATTCACATACTTACCGGCCAGTTATAATGGATGTTTAGTGGCACGCCTTTTTTGGACGTGTCGTACTTTCCACCTTGTAGCTTATAAAACCTAAATGCCCTGTGATCTCAAATAGAGTCATCATGTTATGCTACAATTCTCATTGATATAAGTATGCATGCATAGAAAAGGCTTACAGCTCTAAGATGCTAAGGAATTTTGAATATGCCGAAGGCTCGATGTGCAAGGAGTCGAGCACCAGCACCTTTCCAACCTTAGGATAAATGATGAAGCATATCCAGTGGTCCCTGTACGAATCAAACTTGTGATACATGTGTATTGAAATTATTAATTTTATTTATGCAAAATCACACTTAAAGTTGTACAGGGCCACTATGGATTCCCTGTCTTGAAATTGAAGCATTGCGTGTCCTATGTAGGTGGCGTATCTTGCTTCAAAATCCTTCTTCAGATCCTGGATACGCACCTCAATTTCTTCGTCCGTTAGTCTATAATGCTTCGTTGTCTTTTCCGATTTTAAAAGTGTGGCTATCCTCTCATATCTTTATTAGGTTGAGATACCCAACCCTTTTACTGGCACTAGCATTGTGATTGGTACCATAAAGGATCTCCTGCTGATCATGTTGCATTCTGCAACGCACACGTGCATGTCAGATATTGAAAATTTATATAACTCACTAATAATAATACATATATGTGGAGTATGAGTGACACTTACAATGCAGATATGGTTACAAGTTGCACGTCGAGTCTCTGAAGGTTTATCATTAACCATATGTCCTCAAATGCAATAAAGACATTTTGATTTGAACCAATAAAAGCATGGGCTGGTATATTGACACTGATGGTGTCGATGCCAACTGAAGATGCCCGCATGTACCAATCATGTAACCTTTTAATATTAGTCGGGACCTTCCTTAGTTTCTCAAAAGTGAGTAGTGTTCTGTCCGACATATATTTTTAGGCACGTTTTTATAATCTGACTTAGTTAGCTTCTTTATCTTTGCGGCCATTGCCTCAGGCTTTTTTGTGGACTCCTCGAGATCGGCCAAATCAATAGTGTCTGACGTGAGTTTTCGTCCAATCCCTTTCAAAATACGAGCTGTGCTAGCAGTGGATTTACTCTTCTTTTTCTTCTCGAACGGGGACACTAATTTTGGTATAGAAACTTTAGATTTCTTTGATGGTCGTGGATTCCTTAATGGCTGTGGAGAAGGTGGATCCCTGAAGGGCGATGTATGTGGCGGAGACGGTGGGCCACCATGAGGATGAGGAGAAGGAGGATCATAAAGAGGATGAGGAGCAGCATGTGAAGTTTGAGGAGGTGATAATGGATGTACAATAGGAACAACAATTTGAGAAGGCGGAGACGGTTGGGCCTGCGACGACGGCTGTCGTGGTGGATCAACAATTCGACATCCCTTCGAGGCCAAAGGATAAAATTTTTGTTAGCTTGTCCAAGTGTCTCGATACCTTCGGGCCCAGGGATGTCTAGCATGTCGTCCTCGGATCCTTGGACGACTGTCATCACTTCTACCCTGCAATATTCTTCTGGAATGTCGTTTCCATGGAACTTGCGTCCTGGGATCGCAAGGCATGTGCTACTTTCTTTGTACGCTGATTGTTAATACCATATCTTATAACTAATGTGCTTATTGTTAATACCATATCTTATAACTAGTGTGCATGCCACAAGCCTTGTGATGTCATCAACTGGATAGCGGACCTTATTTTCCGTTGACGCGATAGAGCTTGGGATGGTCGTACCCTCGGTGGAAGCCGGCGGTTGAGCTGCTGGAATTATTTGCATCTGTGGAGTGATCATCTGTTGAACAGACATCGCACTCGCCAATTGCTGCATCAATTCTAGAGGAGGATTCGATAGCATTTCAGACATCAGGCCTTTGAACTCTTTCTTGGCCTCCTCCTTAAAATAATTCGTCATCTCTTACTTGTATCGATCACGTTTCTTGTACAGACCTTCCCATTGTGGTCCGAATCCTTCCTTCCATCCTTACTTAGATGAGATTCCTCTTACACGACCAGGATGCTCAGGGTTACCGAGACCAGCCGTTTAGAATGTCTCTCACCCTTTGCGGCTTAAATGTTCCTTAGCTCTGCTTAGCTGCAATTGCATATATGTTTTTTGCAATTGCAGCTAAGCAGAGCCAAGGAACATTTCTGTTAAGCAGAGCCAGTCTACTAATATCTATCTCGACTAAGACATAGTCTACTAATTTGTGTTAGTATTCTAAACTCTGGCAAACCTAATGTTCCGGAAGCATCGTGATATTTTCCTTCTAAACGGGCAAAAAACATATATGCAATTGCAGCTAAGCAGAGCCAAGGAACATTTAAGTCGCAAAGGGAGAGAGACATTCTAACGGCTGGTCTCGGTAACCCTGAGCATCCTGGTCGTGTACAAGGAATCTCATCTAAGGAAGGATGGAAGGAAGGATTCGGACCACAATGGGAAGGTCTGTACAAGAAACGTGATCGATACAAGGAAGAGATGGCGAATTATTTTAAGGAGGAGGCCAAGAAAGAGTTCAAAGGCCCGATGTCTGAAATGCTATCGAATCATCCTCTAGAATTGATGCAGCAATTGGCGAGTGCGATGTCTGTTCAACAGATGACCACTCCACATATGCAAATAATTCCAGCAGCTCTACCGCCGGCTTTCACCGAGGGTACGACCATCCCAAGCTCTATCGCGTCAACGGGAAATAAGGTCCGCTATCCAGTTGATGACATCACAAGGCTTGTGGCATGCACACTAGTTATAAGATATTGTATTAACAATCAACACACTAGTTATAAGATATGGTATTAACAATCAGCGTACAAAGAAAGTAGCCACATGCCTTGCGATCCCAGGACGCAAGTTCCATGGAAACGACATGCTAGACATCCCTGGGCCCGAAGGTATCGAGACACTTGGACAAGCTATCAAAAATTTTATCCTTTGGCCTCGAAGGGATGTTGAATTGGTTGATCCACCACGACAGCCGTCGTCGCAGGCCCAACCGTCTCCGCCTTCTCAAATTGTTGTTCCTATTGTACATCCATCATCACCTCCTCAAACTTCACATGCTGCTCCTCATCCTCTTTCTGACCCTCTTTCTCCTCATCCTCATGGTGGCCCACCGTCTCCGCCACATACATCGCCCTTCAGGGATCCACCTTCTCCACAGCCATCAAGGGATCCACGACCATCAAAGAAATCTAAAGTTTCTATACCAAAATTAGTGTCCCCGTTCGAGAAGAAAAAGAAGAGTAAATCCACTGCTGGCACAGCTCGTCTTTTGAAAGGGATTGGACGGAGCCTCACGTCAGACACTGTTGATTTGGTCGATCTCGAGGAGTCCGCAAAAAAGGCTGAGGCAATGTCCGCAAAGATAAAGAAGCCAATTAAGGCAGATTATAAAAACGTGCCTAAAAAATATGTGCCGGGCAGACCACTACTCACTTTTGAGAAACTAAGAAAGGTCCCGACTAATATTAAAAGGTTGCATGATTGGTACATGCGGGCATCTTCAGTTGGCATCGGCACCATCAGTGTCAATATACCACCCATGCTTTTATTGGTTCAAATCAAAATGTTTTTGTTGCATTCGAGGACATGTGGTTAATGATGAACCTTCAGAGACTCGACGTGCAACTTGTAACCATATGTGCGTTGTAAGTGTCACTCATACTCCACATATATGTGTTATTATTAGTGAGTTGTATAAATTTTCAATATCTGACATGCACGTGTGCGTTGCAGAATGCAACATGATCAGTAGGAGATCCTTTATGGTACCAATCCCAATGCTAGTGCCAGTTAAAGGGTTGAGTATCTCAACCCAATAAAGATATGCGAGGATAGTCACACTTTTGGAATCGAAAAAGACAACGAAGCATTACAGGGACTAACGGACGAAGAAATTGAGGTGCGTATCCAGGATTTGAAGAAGGATTTTGAAGCAAGATACGCCACCTACATAGGACATGCAATGCTTCAATTTCAAGATAGGGAATCCATAGTGGCCCCGTACAACTTTAAGTAAGTGTTATTTTGCATAAATAAAATTAATAATTTCAATACACATGTATCACAAGTTTGATTCGTACAGGGACCACTGGATATGCTTCATCATTTATCCTAAGGTTGGAAAGGTGCTAGTGCTCGACTCCTTGCACACCGAGCCTTCGGCCTATTCAAAATTCCTCAGCATCTTAGAGCTGTAAGCCTTTTCTATGCATGCATACTTATATCGATTAGAATTGTATAATAACATGGTGATTCTATTTGAGATCACAGGACATTTAGGTTTTATAAGCTACAAGGTGGAAAGTACGACACGTCCAAAAAAGGCATGCCACTAACATCCATTATAACTGACCGGTAAGTATGTGAATTTATGAATACATATCATACATATACGTACATAGGACAATGTTGCAACTAAATAACCAATCTCCCGTTATGTAGTGCCACAAGCAACCACCCGGATCGGTCCTATGTGGGTTCTACGTGTGCGAGTTCATGAGAATGAACGGACGATACATCACGAACCCTGGCAAGGTATTATTAGTAATAGTCACGTATGTATTTATGTCATTAAAGACGCAAATGTGTTATTATTGAGTATAAATAAATGATGTTTATAAACTTTCTTTACATCAATTACAAGGAAGCCCGGAGAACTTGACTGAAGGTGCATTGTATGGCATAGTTGAGGACCTGTGCACATTCATATTGAAAGAGGTCATTCCCGCAGAAGGGAAATATCACGATGCTTCCGGAACATTAGCTTTGCCAGAGTTTAGAATACTAACAGAAATCAGTAGACTATCTCTTAGCCGAGATAGTTATTAGAGCTTAAGTGAAAACTTTGATGTATATAATGTGTGATGCATACATGGTTGTAAACAAGACTTTGATGTATATAAATGTATGATAGAATTTAATTCCATGTTGCTTTTAATATCAATACTACATGTTTATCAATATATATATATTTGTGTGTGTATATATATATAAATTTCAGTACTGATTGAAAATTTAAAAAAAGGCGGGAAAACTTCTACTGGCGGCTAAATAAAAAACACCGCTAGTGGAAATGGCGGTTTGCTTAAGAAAACCGCCAGTGGAAATTATATTTTCACTGACGGTTTTCTAGAATAATCGCCAGTGGAAATGGCGATTTCCACTGGCCCTAGCACTGGCGGCACTGAAAAACGCCAATGCAAACAGCTCTAGAAACGCCACTATAGAGTCTCTGTGTACTAGTGTACTCTATATATATACTTAAAAATATTTTGGTTCAGTCAAAAAGTTTTTTTCTCTATACCAGCTTCTCCCGTACCCATATTACTCTATAACTTTTCCATATATCCAACTACTATATACTTCCAACTATCGTCCCTAATTAAAAATATATTTTAATACTTGTGTAGCATGAATGCAACAATAGACAACCTTGTACCGTAGCACTTTCACTCCGGGCTATGGAGACTACGGCATTTTACCGCAAGTTTTAGCCTGTCGTGCTGCAGCCTTTGTTTAGGTGCTACATGGTGCAACCAAACATTTGGCGTTACTTAATGCGAATGTCCTAAATCTTTGTTCCTTTTGGCCTTTTTAGGACACTAGAAAATAGCAGCGCCCTATCCGACACTATAGCATAAGCATATTGTACGTGGAATAGAAAAATAAATTAGTATAGCGACATTTTCAAATAGAGGAGTCTAGGAAATGGGCACAACACATAGAGCACACGGATCATGAACAACAACATCAAGGCCGTTTCTGACTTTTAAGAGGCCCGGGACAAGATTATAAACAGAGACCTCAACACCATAAAACTGTTTTTTTACTATTATATATATATCAACTAATTATACTTGATGTACCACAGAAAGACTTGAGCAGTATAAAATAGAAGTAAGATTATTACCTCAAATATATTGTAGAGATCAACTTAAAAATGTCGTCTAACATTTTTAGATGCAAAATCATCAGATAACTTCAATATTGACATCATTTAATAATTTCTTCTCAATACATAAAGTTGCTAGCCCGTTTAACCTTTTTTAAGACATTGTAGACCTTAAATAATTCTTCAATAACTTAAGCTTTGAGAAGCTCCTTTCAGCTGATGCCACATTTATTGGTATAGTAAATAATATCAGATAAGCAACAAATATATTGGGATAGCAATCCATTCTCCTAACAAACTCAAAAATTTCCATAGCAGACATTGATCTATCTAGCAGTGTCATTTGCAATATTCTTAACTCTGATGTCAGATTATTTTTCTCAAAATCAAATGAATGATCGACAGAGAAAGTTTTTGCCAACATGGTACACTAATCCTTGAGTTTAATGTGATCCAATGATTTCAATGATGCTGAGTTAAGAAGAGACCCAAATATACCATTGAATACTTGAAGGTCATCAAATCTATTTTTAATGAACTGCTTGCCATATCAAGCATAACTAAAAAGTAATTTACTTCAAAATCTTTCTCACCTTGTAGATTTGTCTTTTAGCCTTTGCCTTTTGGTCTTCTGGCCTTTGTGACTTCCTAGTTCCTATTGGGTCCTGTATGGGGTGGGGCCCTGGGAGATGGGGGCCCAGGTCGGCCGCCCCTCGCGCCCTGCCTCACCTCAGGTACAACAGGCAACTACGAAGCATTATACATGTTTTATTCTGCTAGTGATGTCGGTTACATAGATTCCTAAACATCATAGTTTTGCACCCATACAGTTCGAATACAAAAGGCCTAATTGTGCGCATTTTATGTACACAAGACATTGGTTTAGGCGGAAACTGCCTGCGTGCATATTCACTTACAAGTTAAAAGGGCACACGTAGTGTTGCAAAGGCTAAGCCTTCAAAGGAGACATTGCTAGGTGGTTCACGCATTAGAGTAATGGAGCGCCACGGTGAAGCGATGACCTATAGACAGGCATTAGTGTGTCAGCAATTTAAAAAGAAGAGAGTACTATATAACACCTGATCTACCCCAAACTTAGCTGATGCACCTATGGATCTATATCCTTGCTCAGCGAGCCAAAAAAAACAACTCTACGATTTTGTTAGCAAGCCTATTCACTACATGGACTAAACAAACTGAGGTCATCCATTAACCATCTATAGAAGGCCTTATGAAAGATTAAGCAAACAAATGAGCATATTCATTGATAACGCATCGACCGCTGCTCAGTAAGGGGAATAGTCATCCTTTTGTTTGTTGTCACAAGAAGTACCAACATAAGATCATGACACTATATAACCAAAAGAGCGATGATTACTACATTCAATTCTCAGCTTGTTTATTATATTTCGCAAAAAAAAAACTTCATCTTGTTTATAGGAACGTCCATCGCAATTTGTTTATGATATGTAATACGTGTAATGCTCATTACTCTAGCTAGTTTGTTACTGTATGGCAGTTTTCTGTAAGAAAATAAATTGATAGTTGGTTAAGTAGAATTTTGCAATCGTGCCACGCTCTTACTTGGCTTGTACTCCGTACTGCTGTTAATGGTGACGTAATATATAAAAATGGTGACGTTATATCTACTAGTTGAAAAGTTTTACATTGCCAAAAAATGGATCTAGTGTGGGTACATCACAGGCTGTAAAGTTAACTGCATAACTTTTTATTATGTCAATGTTATTAGTTTTTTCTCAGTACTCGTACGGTACACCCTCTCCTTCAAAAACAAAAATAACTCTAGATTTTTCTCAAATGAACCCATCTCTAGTTCAACAAAAGTACATATATTCATGATACTAGATAATTATTGTTAGATTTATCATGAAATGTATTTTTTGTTGTGTATATATATTTCTTGTCATAAATATAGAAAATTATTTTATATAAACTCCGAAACTTAAAAAAAGTCTAATTTTGCATAAATTTAAAAGTGTGCCTTTTGGGATAGAAATAGTATTATGAAACTGTGAAGCTTTTTTCTTTAATGAGATCAAAACTATCTAGTTGCCAAACGGTCGAACGCATGTAACAGAAGGTGGCTACAAGCCTACAACAATTGGTTAGGAAATATAAGCCAAATACGATCTCGTGTGCCATGAGCCCATAAAATATCGATGTGTACTTAATTTACAAGATAAATGCATTTGCGAGGCGTTGGACTTGGATGAGCTAGAGCTTAATTACTATTTAGGCTGAAAATAATCTAAAAATAGCCAAGATTGGTTAGCTAGCTGGCTAAACATTAGTTGAAAACTTGTCTAAAACAGCCCGCTAATTAACTCTCATGGTAGATGTATTATTGCCAATTTAGATTGTTTTTTTGAAAAATTAGGTAGTGATTAGCTATGGCATTGAAAATAACCTTAAAACCACTTGCGTGAATATATAAGGCTATATTGAATAGGTTTCCTATCTTATTTTCTATCGAATTTTACTTTATAAACAGTGAAAAAACATATTCTACATAACTACTCTCTCCATCCACATGATTTAGTCGTTTTGAGTCAGTCCTAAATTAATTACTATTAACTTTGATCGATTATACTAAATGGTTCATTAGATTTTACACATAAAAGTATAATAACTAGAATTATCATGACTTGAATTAATGTAATATGTAATCATTTTAGTTTAAAATAATTTTATCTTATATATATATGGTTGGTTAAAGTTAAAATAGTTTGAAAGGGCCAAAGGGGGCCTTACTCTTTAGCAACGCAGGAATAGAGATGACAATGAATACCCGCGACCCGATACCCGATGGGTATTTACTCCATTAGGGTATGTATGTGGGCTAAATATTCTACCCATGGTTGTATTATTGGGCAAAAATCTTCACCCAATGGGTAAACGGGTATTAGAACGTTCCACCTTCACCTATACCCGTTAACCCGTGGGTATAAAATATCCAATATAAACTTAGCCCAAGCATGAACTTGGACTTTAGTCATCCATCCTTTTTACTATTTAACAATCTTTTAGGCCATAATGTAATAGAAGGCTTAACGACAATTTAATGACCATGTAATAGAACACTATGTAGTACTATCCTAGTGTTATTACTTTATCCAATTATCTTTGGTGCGTTGAATGGATGGTTAAATAATGCTAGAAATTTTGTAATGGTATTTAGATGGATATACTTGACATTTGTATAATATAATATTTTGATAGATGTTTAATTTTTTGGGTACGGGTGACCCGATGGGTAACCCATATCCACATGGGTATGTGTATGGGTATGGGGTAAATTTATACCCGCCAATGTATATGGGTGACTCGATGGAGTTATTTTTGTGTCGTGGGTATGGATATGTGGTAGTAATATCTAATGGGTATTTACCCATTGCCATCTCTACGCAGGAAGGCCCGGCAAGTGGGAACTGGCAACGGGCAAGGTCCGGCAAGTGGCAACAGTTCCGGTGATAGCCGCGGACGAGCTGCTTATATAGCTACCTTATCTTATCACATCATCAGTGCACACCGCTTCTCCCTTCTCTGTCACGGCATCACGTAGTCATACGGGTACGGATGGCTAGCCGCGACCGTGGCAGGGGGTGGGGGCCGGGGGGACAGGCCGGCCATCTGTGGCCTGGCCTCGTCGCGCACATGCGTGGTCCCGCTCCGGCTCCCGCGATTGGCCGGAGCCCGTAGGCCCGGACGTTGGACGCGCCCCCGTGCGATTGGTCGCCAGTCGCCGCCCGTACCTTTGCTGTCCTGGAAGGCCCGGGTCCACTGATCACTGGTGTGCGTAGCATTAGGGCATGTACAATCTAGACACTGCTACACGGTACTCCAAATATAAGATACAACTAAAACACAATATAATACAGTGGTCATGTCTAAAACATGTGTCTTACCATATTCATTGTACCAATCAGAGCATTCAATAAATTAAAGTGACCAATCAGATAGTCTCCTGTCTCGAATATAGAGCTAAGACACTGTGTCTTCGTCAAGATACATGTCTTGAGATTTTTTATATTCAACCCCCTAGACACACTCTAAGACATAACTTAAAACACCCACTGTACATGCCCTTAGCATAGGCCGAAACGTTCCCCCAAAAGGCTGTCACTGTGAGGCTGTGGGGCGTTACGATTTAGGTAGGATTCAGGATCAGGAGAGGAGGCGAACACACGCATGCCAGCCTCACACTCTCCTTATCTAGTCCTTCTCTCTATATCCCTGATATATCTAGTCTAATAATAAAAATACCTATTACTCTCTCCGTCCTGGTATATAAGGCGTAACCATCTCTAATTTAAAGATCAAGAAATATACTTAATTGTCTCTATATCACTGCATCGATGTACGTATGTATATATACTTAGGGGGTGTTTGAATGCACCAGAGATAATAGTTAGTGGCTAAAATTAGTTGAGACATCCAAACACTCTAGCTAATAATTCAGCTATTAGCTATTTTTGGTAAATTAGTTAATAATTGGGTAGTTGTTTGTTAGCTAGTTAATTCTACTAACAATTTTTAGCCAACTAACTATTAGTTCTAGTGCATTCAAACACCCCCTTAATTGTCCCTATACCACTGTATCGATGTACGTATGCATAGAGATTACTCCTTGTATTGTGGGATAAAAATAAAAAATAGTTATGTATTATATCATGAGATTACTCCTTAGAGGGTGTTTGAATTCATTAGAGATAATATTTAGTTAGCTAAAACTATACTAATACAATTAGCTAGCTAATAAATAATTAGCTAACTAGTAGCTAATTTATTAAAAATAGCTAATATCTGAACTATTAGCTAGGGTGTTTGATGTTTCTAGCTAATTTTAACCACCAACTATTATCTGTAGTGCATTTAAACACATCTAGGAGAGTATGTATTTTTTAGGAAGGGAGTACTAGTCGAGATCCGAATATGCTGGAAGGCCTGCTTTAAATACTCGGGCTCCCCACCTGCGGAAGTATCACGAAACGGAACGCCAAACCAAATCCATGACTGAACAACTGAACCGGGAGTACGACATCGGCGACGAGATCGGCCGCGGGCGTTTCGGCGTGGTCCGGCGCTGTGTCTCCCGCGCCACGGGTGATGCCTTCGCCGTGAAGTCCGTGGACCGGTCCCTCCTCGGCGACGACCTGGACCGCGCGCTGGCGGAGCTGGAGCCGAAGCTGGCGCGGCTCGCGGGGGGCGAGGGCGACGGGAACCCGGGCGTCTTGCAGGTGCGCGCCGTCTACGAGGACGACGCCTGGACGCACACGGTCATGGACCTCTGCACGGGGCCCGACCTGCTGGACTGGATCCGCCTCCGGCGCGGCGCGCCCGTGCCCGAGCCCGACGCCGCGCGCGTCGTCGCGCAGCTGGCCGAGGCGCTCGCGGGCTGCCACCGCCGCGGCGTCGTCCACCGCGACGTCAAGCCCGACAACGTGCTCCTGGACGTGGACCCCGCCGGCGAGGCGCCCCCGCGGGTCCGGCTCGCGGACTTCGGCTCCGCCGCGTGGCTCGGCGCCGGCGGCGAGGGCGCGCGGGGCCGCGCCGAGGGGCTCGTGGGCACCCCGCACTACGTCGCGCCCGAGGTGGTGGCCGGCGGCGAGTACGGCGAGAAGGTGGACGTCTGGAGCGCCGGGGTGGTGATGTACGCGCTGCTCTCCGGCGGCGCGCTGCCCTTCGGCGGCGAGACGGCCGCGGACGTGTTCGCGGCCGTGCTGCGCGGCAGCCTCAGGTTCCCGCCCGCGCTGTTCGCCGGGGTCTCGCCGGCGGCCAAGGATCTGATGCGGCGGATGATGTGCCGCGACGTCTCCAGAAGGTTCTCCGCCGAGCAAGTCCTCAGTAAGCCGTCGGATCTACTATGCGTTATCTCGATTTCGTCTTGTTCCCTAGTAGATTATTATATTGAATCATAATCCAATTGGACGCGAGCACAGATCACGCGCGTTATCTGCCCTCCCGACATCTTATCTAACATCCTCGGCTTAAAATAAATAAATGCAGGGCACCCGTGGATCCAGAGCGGAGGCGGAGGCCGAGAGCTGGTGCGGCCAACCTGAGCAGCCATATATCGAACGAGACCTGAACCGATCGAGTATCATCGTAGCAGTGCGGTGTGTAGTCCCCCGACGAGTTTTGTGCAGACGTCTCTGTATATCCAGTAAGCAGGCGGCGACGGCGGTGGCGGTGGCGGTGGCGAGTGTGAAGACTGGAGATCGTCGTTTCGCCGCACTTGGCCGTGTGTGCGTGTATGTGTGACGGTGACCTGGGCCGTTTTCCTCTTTTGCCTTGTGGGCCTTTTTCGGGCCGCCCTCTTTGCTTGGGAGTTAAACGTCGTGCGACGATGATCTGTTAAGTCTAACCGTGTCCATGTACAAATGAAGTTTGAGCTTTCTCGATGATCTGATCAAATCCTGATGATACTACTTATCCACTGCAAACGCTCGAGTGCACTGCGTTGCGTTATCGTAGATATGGAATTGAGATTGTCCGTTAGGTCGTTAAAGATAGAACCCTGCTGTTACGCACGACGACCACTCTCGTCCGACCATTGCTTAATTATATCACATCGCTATAACATGTCGTCTGGTCGGATGAGAGTCAGCTCGGGTCATACGTATAGCATTTTCGTTAAAGATAATAGCAGTGTTTTACTTCGTTTGGTTGTCTGTGTACGTCGGAATCAAACTACTCCATTTGCCCACATGAGTGTAAGTCAAGCTATTTAATCTTTGAGATCAACAATATATGATTAAATTATTTTAAACTAAAGAATTACATATTATACTTTTATGTTGTAAAAATCTTATGAAACATCCGTCATAACTTGTCAAAGTTGATAGTCTCTGCACGCTGGCCCTAAACCCTAGATATCAAATTGTTTTATTGGTTTTGGATCAAGGACACGACGAGGAATCTATTTCAGTTTTCTAAGATGAGATTGTTTCATCTATGCGTTTAGTTTAGTTGAGAGCTAAGGATGCCCTGTTGTTTTCCGTACTTTAGACAACCCATCAGTGGAATCTGGATGCCACCTTCCCCCACTTTCATACATGTAGCCTCCATCTTTAACCTTTCCACAGATTCACTTACACTGCCTCTCTCCGAGCCTTGCCACCTCAGGCTTTGTTTGAGAGTACTCGTATGTTAATGTGGATTGAACTTAATACTAAAGTACCTAAACTATACCTCAACTATTTTTTTGTATGTATTTTTTTTAATTAAAATTTAATTAGTAATTTAGGTAATAACATAGTTATTAGAAAGATAGTTAGTTAGAAAGGCACGCACGTCCTTTTGCACTTGTCGACGTTTCTAATTGTCACCCACCACTGTCCGTCTACCCCCGCGTTTATCTCGCTGTGAAGTGTAGAGAGGAATCCTGTCCTGTGGCACGGACCTTGCCGGACGGCATATCCTCGGTTTATCCCCGCCGCGGCGCCGGACGAACCGTACCACGCACCCAGGCGCCTGGTTTGCTTTGCTTTGCTTGGTTTGCAAGCGATCCGGGAGCAGTGGTATAAGCCGGAGGAGATTCCCTCTTCGGATCTCGGAATAAGCTAGCATTTATTTGCTGCAGCCTGCAGCGCCTTTATTTGCTGCGTTTTTTTTGGCTTGTTTGTTGCTTCATTGGTTGTGCTACCGTTTATGAAAAGACCTGATACGATCTTCTCCTTATTGGCTTCTCTTTTTCTGGGCAATTGAGTGCGCATGCATTACAAGTGGGGAGAATGTGATACCTGTGCACGTTTATATATAGGCACCGATACGCTATCGCGGTTTCGTCGTGTTAACATAGATCAGATCAGACATTCAGACTTTATCGAGTCTGTTATTTTGTATAACAATTTTTTTATTCTTCAAACTAAAGAATTATAGATTCCGACTATATAATATAAACTATAACAAACCAAATCTACAATTTTAGTGTAGCAAAATAAATAATAACCATCGTCACATGCACGATAGATGAGCAAGCCGGAGCTACGTGAAGTCCCCAAAACTTATTCAGCAAGACTACCGAAGAAAATGACACTCTTACCCTTAGCTTACTCATTACTTTAAATGTATAAGCTTAAGATCATAATTGTAATTTTTCCGAAGCTGTACCTCACAACTATAAATATAGGAACAATTGTAGGAAACGAATGACGCCTAAGAGGGGGCTGAATTAGGACTTCTAAAACTTTCAATAAACTAGGCCACTAATAAATCCCTAGAGCAAAACCTATGCAAATAATCAAACTAGAATGTGCAAACTAAGTTTTGTCTAAGTATTGTTTTCTCTACCGCTATCGGTACCCTGGATCAGGGGTACCCCTACTACTGTATCAAGGCGCAGTTCCCGTGTGGCTACCTCCTAGCCGCGTGGCAGTAGGGCTGCGTCTGTGACTAAGGCGTGCCTCAGCCCAACCAAGGGCGGTTGCTCAGGGCCCACAGCGGCGCCCGGCCTCACCACCTGGGAGGGTCCAGGGCCGCTGCGTGTCCAAGGTGATGGAATACTCTAGGGCATCTGAAGTAAGTCCGGACCCCCATGAGAGTGCGCCTAAGTTTGCGAACAGGACTCCCAGGGGAGGTTCGAGACCTCCACGTGTGCATACTCGGCCCCTAAGGCGGGAACCAGACCCCTTCGCAAGGGGTCCAGACCGCTCACGGCGGGGTCCCAGTGCACCAGGACGGAAAATGCTTAAGCCCTGGTCAAAGACCAGGCAGGGGTACGACGCTGACACGTGTCTGAGCCCCATCCTGTACGGCTCAGCTCCCCGCCCAAGCGGAGACCCGATGTTGCCACGTGGCCCTCTGCCCGTGACGTAAGCCAGCGGACGGAGCCTGACGTAAGGACTATGCGCCGCGCATCGCATGCTACGCTATCTCAGCATTTAATGCGGAGGAGGCCCGCCGCCTGACAGGCGATGTGCCATCTCAGCATTTAATACGCCCCGTCTACTCCGCTGGTAGACGATGTGACGACTCAACATTTAATACGCCCTTTCTCTACTCCTCTAGAAGGCAGCGACTGGGCCAGCTTACAGGCGGCGTGCCTGTCCCATCTATTGGCAGGCAGCGTACCGTCACATGTTCTATACTCATGACGACTCGCGCGTTACTGAGGAAGCAGCCGAGAGAAGTCAATGCTATAAGCGCTACGGGCATTACTACGCTCGGGGATGGCCTGGACGTTGCAGGCGTTAGTTATTCCCCTCCATTTTGTCTCTGGGCCCACATGTCGAGGCTCAGTACCCTTGTACGTGCCCCCCTTGAGATATAAAAGGGGAGGCATGCAACGTTACAAGACAGGCCCAAAAGAAAAGGGTCCCAACAGACTCATTCAGACTGAAGCTCACGAGCAATACAACACACAGTGGAGTAGGGTATTACGCTCCAGCGGCCTGAACCACTCTAAACCCTTGCGTGTTCTTGTGTGTTCATCTCCCCAATCTCTAACTAGCAAAACACTTAGGCCCCTCCTCATCTTAGGATTTAAGGGCGGGTGCATTCTGCCACCCGGCCGGAGATCTCCTCTCTGACATTTGGCGCGCCAGGTAGGGGGCTAAGCTTTAGGTTTTTGCTGGTTTTACTCGCTTAGTATGATGGTGCAAATCGTTGAGCACCACGCCGAGACTTTAGTGGATTTCCTGGTGGAGGAAGAAGCTGCTTCTTCCACGCCACAGGTTCCCAACCGCCTAGTGCCAGGCACTGCTGCTGTGCACGCTGCGTAACAGCATACAACTGCACAGACATCCCGGACTCCGTCTAGGATAGCTCCGGGGGCGTTGTCTGCAGCTAGGGAGTTGCTGCGCCACCCCCAAGCTCCATGGCCTCACCGGGGGCCATGAGGCAGTGGCGTGAAGACGTCGACCGGCTGCTCGGCATGGCGCACTCCGGCTCGACCAGGTCGAGGCCGCGGTCATCCCGGCGCCAACATGAGGCGTCAGCATCTGTGCGCTCACCCATGGTGAGGGCAGCACCGACTGAGGACCTGAGGGCAGAGCTCAGCCGCCAGCACGCGGTGGAAGACGCTCCAACCTCTCGGGAGAGGTCTAATGACCTGCGGGCAGAACTCAACCGCAGGCGTGCGGGCGAAGATGCCCGCGTCTCTCTAGAGAGGGCGCGAGAGCGTCGACAGAACATCGAGGGTCGTAACCTCGATAAATATTTCGCTGCGGTAGCACCGCAAACCCCGGTGGGCGCTCGGTTCCAGGCGGGTGTCCCATTGGCTGGCGTGGGCTGCGCTGCTCTCGCAGATCATCTCCGTGCGGTGTCCTGGCCATCCAAGTTCCGGCCACACCTGCCGGAAAAGTACGACGGAACGTCAAATCCGTCAGAATTCCTGCAGGTGTACGTCACGGCTATTACAGCAGCAGGTGGAAACACTGCTGTGATGGTGACATATTTCATATCGCCTTGTCTGGGCCCGCCCGGACTTGGCTCATGAACCTTGCCCCAGGATCGGTCTACTCCTGGGAAGAGCTCTGCGCGCGGTTCACGGTGAACTTCGCTAGCGCTTACCAACAACACGGCGTGGAGGCCCACCTCCACGTAGTGAGGCAGGAGGTCGAGGAAACCCTCCGAACGTTTATCTCCCGCTTCACCAAGGTGCGGGGTACTATACCTCGCATCTCTGACGCTTCTATCATCATGGCCTTCCGTCAGGGAGTGCGTGATGAAAAGATGTTGGAGAAGTTGGCCACGCACGACGTGGAAACTGTCTCCAATCTCTTTGCTTTGGCCGACAAGTGCGCTAGGGCCGCTGAGGGCCGTGCGTGGCACTCGGCGCCACAGACCGGGCTGCCCAGACGGGTAGCTCGGGTGCTGTCACTTAGGACAGCAAAAAGAAGAAGAAAAAGAACCGCGACCATGAGAAGCCGCACTCCGCCGCTCTGGTCGTTGCAGCTGCGACTGGGGACCGGGGCGACCGCAACAAACGCCCACGGCTGCAGAAGGGTAACAACGGCTCATGCCCTGTGCACCCCAACGGTCGCCACAACGCCACGGAGTGTCGCGAGATCATCGACCTCGCGAAACGTGTCAGCGCGCGGCGTGAGCAGTCTTTCGGGGATGGCTCCCCACCCCGTCGCCGACCTGGCAAGGAAAGGGTCGATGACGATGAGGTGGTCGCGGCTGAACCGGACCTTGGGTATCAGTCACCCAAGGGGGTCCTCAAGGATGTTTTCACTGGAGGCTCTAACTTCGGTGACGATAGCTAAACGGGCCACCAGAGGGCCCCATTTTACCTGGTCTATAGGGCCAAAGCCTGCCTTCCCCCGAAAACCCTTCTGGACTCCTCACGGGTCTAGCCTTTTGATGAGTCTATGTAGGGGCAATTACAGCGCAAGAACGAGGACTCCGTCGGCGAGCTCAGATGTCAAGCGGCAACCCAAAATGCAGTTTGTAACCCGGCACCCATGCACTGCGGCCAACAGTTCGTGCATAGTAGGGAGCCCAGGGTCAGGACCTAGTCCTACGGCGAGTACCGAACCAAGAAGGGGTCACAATCTCTCCCCCAGCTAGGAGGAACCCTTCAAGGTGACGGAAATATGCCAGCCCGGGGGTGCCCGCCTTGCTATAACTAAAGGAGTATCTCTTCATAACCTCTGGTGCATCTATGTAAGTTCTACCCATAGAAGCAAATCCGAGGGGTTAAGTTCTTCTTCTTTTGTAATCAGGCCTCGCATATGCGTACGCCAGCCCAGTAAGGTCCACCCTCATAAACCCGGCCTGTTGGTTTACACCCGTGCATGTCGAGTTATAAAAAGGAGATTTACCCCCTCAGATGTGCTTCTATGATAACTTTATCTTCCTGCTCCATAGTTTTATCCTACAGTTTCCGGGTATTATTTTTACCTAACCCACCCGTACGGTTCCCGTCTGTTCTGACATGATGACACCCGGATTGAGCAGCCAGGCTTGCAGTTTAGGACCCCTTACGAAAGCTGGGAGGTCCGATAGCCTGGGGGCCAGTTCTAAAGAACGGGGGCTCGTTCCGTGGGGTGGTCCGGGTCAGTGTGGCCGCTTAGCCTGGTCCCGTACCGTAAGCCTGCACAGTCCACCACTCCATGACGGGTATCTTAGTATTTGGAGCTATAGTCTTGTGGGTCCGACAACCTAGGATCCGGCTCCAGAGAATGGACGCTCATCTCCTGGGGTGGTCCGAAGTCGTGTAGCCGCTTAGCCTGGTCCCGTACCGTAAGCCTACACGCTCGACCACTTTGCGGCGGGGGTCCTAGTATCTAGAGCCGTGATCCAGGGGGTCCGGACACACAACTTGGCTTCCCAGGACAAATCCTGTGAGTCCTGAGCATGTATCAAAGGGTGGCTAATGTCAGACGGGGGACCCTATGGATGTGCTACTAACGCCCCCTAGCCGAAGCTGTGTACAGGTCCAGGTCGAGGCTGCCTCTTGGGGGTTGTTGTCAACTCTTTCAGGTACGCTGGTATCCAACCTCGACACATTGAGCCTGCATCCCAGGGGGGCCAGCTACCAGGGAGGAGTCGACAACATCACATACAACAGGGGCAGGCGATACACAGATAAGTGCTAATATTGCTTGATAAATAGTACTCAAAAAGTACCTTACAAAAGCAAAAGTTATTACATTTGCCTTCAAGCGGAGTCCTAGCTCCATCTCTACAGGTGTAAACTACCTGACACCAGCAGGGTCGCGCTGGAGGCTCGCGGGCACTGTCCTCGCGGAATCCTCTCGGGCGGCTCGCCAGCGACGGCGACCACCTCAGCACGTGTGCCATGGCAAAAAGGCCCTCGCCCCTATCGTCCTACAGGGGGTGACTGAAAGTCGCCTAGAGGGGGGGTGAATAGGGCGAAACTAAAAATCACAAAAATAATCACAACTACAAGCCGGGTTAGCGTTAGAAATATAAACGAGTCCGCGAGAGAGGGTGTAAAACAAATCGCAAGCAAATGAAGAGTGAGACACGCGGATTTGTTTTACCGAGGTTCGGTTCTCGCAAACCTACTCCCCGTTGAGGAGGCCACAAAGGCCGGGTCTCTTTCAACCCTTCCCTCTCTCAAACGGTCCCTCGGACCGAGTGAGCTTTTCTTCTTCTCAATCAAACGGGAACAAAACTTCCCCGCAAGGGCCACCACACAATTGGTGCCTCTTGCCTTGGTTACAATTGAGTTTTGATCACAAGAGCAAGTGAGAAAGAAAGAAAGCGATCCAAGCGCAAGAGCTCAAAAGAACACGGCAAATCTCTCTCGCTAGTCACTAAAGGCTTGAGTGGAATTGGAGAGGATTTGATCTCTTTGTATGTGTCTAGAATTGAATGCCTAGCTCTTGTAAGTGGTTGGAAGTTGGAAAACTTGGATGCAATGAATGGTGGGGTGGTTGGGGTATTTATAGCCCCAACCACCAAAAGTGACCGTTGCTGGAAGCTGTCTGTTCGATGGCGCACCGGACAGTCCGGTGCACACCGGACAGTCCGGTGCCCCCGCCACGTCACCATTGCCGTTGGATTCTGACCGTTGGAGCTTCTGACTTCTGGGCCCTCCTGGGTGTCCGGTGCACACCGGACATGTACTGTTTGATGTCTGGTGCACCGGTATGGGCACGTCTGACGTCTGCGCGCGCTGCGCACGCATTAAATGCACCGCAGGGAGCCGTTGGCGCCGGAAAGAGCCGTTGCTCCGCTGGTACACCGGACAGTCCGGTGCACACCGGACAGTCCGGTGAATTTTAGCGGAGCGGCTGCCGTGCGAACCTGAGGCTGGCGAGTTCCGGAGACCGCGCTTCCTTGGAGCACCGGACATGTCCGGTGCACACCGGACAGTCCGGTGAATTATAGCGCGCCGGCTTCCGAGAATTCCCGAGGGCGAAGAGTTTGAATTGGAGTTCTCTGGGCGCACCGGACACTGTCCGGTGCACACCGGACAGTCCGGTGCCTTCAGCCAGAGATGCCTTCGGTTGCCTCGTTGCTCCTTTGTTGAATCCAACACTTGGTCTTTTTATTGGCTAAATGTGAACCTTTTGCACCTGTATAACTTATGCACTAGAGTAAACTAGTTAGTCCAATATTTGTGTTGGACAATTCAACCACCAAAATTATTTAGGAACTAGGTGTAAGCCTAATTCCCTTTCAATCTCCCCCTTTTTGGTGATTGATGCCAACACAAACCAAAGCAAATATAGAAGTGCATAATTGAACTAGTTCACATAATGTAAGTGCAAAGGTTGCTTGGAATTGAGCCAATATAAATACTTATATGATGCGCATGGATTGTTTCTTTGTTTTTGACATATTGGACCTCATTTGCACCATAAGTTTTGTTTTTGCAAAACTCTTTTGTAAATTCTTTTCAAAGTCATTTTGCAAGATAGTCAAAGGTAAATGAATAAGATTTTGCAAAGCATTTTCAAGATTTGAAATTTTCTTCCTTTGTTCAAATGCTTTTCCTTTGACTAAACAAAACTCCCCCTCAAATAAGGTCTCCTCTTAGTGTTCAAGAGGGTTTTCCATCAATTTTGAAAATACTACTTGCTCCCCCTTTAGAACACAAAAAAATACCAATTTTGAAATTTACCATTGAAAATCATCAAATTTAAAAATTAGGTGGTGGTGCGGTCCTTTTGCTTTGGGCTCATACTTTCTCCCCCTTTGGCATGAATCGCCAAAAACGGAATCATTAGAGCCCAATGAAGTACTTTCTCCTCCATTGGTCATGAAATGAATGAGTGAAGATTATACCAAAGTTGGAGAGATGATGCGGAGCGACGGCGAAGGATGAGTAGTAGAGTGGAAGCCTTGTCTTCGCCGAAGACTCCAATTCCCTTTCAATATACCTATGACTTGGGTTGAAATACACTTGAGAACACATTAGTCATAGCATATATAAAAGAGACATGATCAAAGGTATATTTATGAGCTATGTGTGTAAGACTAGCAAAAGAAATTCCTAGAATCAAGAATATTGAGCTCATGCCTAAGTCTGGTAAAAGATTGTTCATCAAGTGGCTTGGTAAAGATATCGGCTAATTGATCTTTAGTATTAATGTAAGAAATCTCGATATCCCCCTTTTGTTGGTGATCCCGAAGAAAATGATACCGAATGGCTATGTGTTTAGTGCGGCTATGCTCGACGGGATTGTCGGCCATTTTGATTGCACTCTCATTATCACATAGCAAGGGGACTTTGGTTAATTTGTAACCGTAGTCCCGCAGGGTTTGCCTCATCCAAAGCAATTGCGCGCAACAATGGCCTGCGGCAATATACTCGGCTTCGGCGGTGGAAAGAGCGACCGAATTTTGCTTCTTTGAAGCCCATGACACCAAGGATCTTCCCAAGAACTGGCAAGTCCCCGATGTGCTCTTCCTATTAATCTTACACCTCGCCCAATCGGCATTCGAATAACCAATCAAATCAAATGTGGATCCCCGAGGGTACCAAAGCCCAAACTTAGGAGTATAAGCCAAATATCTCAAGATTCGTTTTACGGCCGTAAGGTGTGATTCCTTAGGGTCGGCTTGGAATCTTGCACACATGCAAACGGAAAGCATAATGTCCGGTCGAGATGCACATAAATAAAGCAATGAACCAATCATCGACCGGTATACCTTTTGATCCACGGACTTACCTTCCGTGTCGAGGTCGAGATGCCCATTTGTTCCCATGGGTGTCTTGATGGGCTTGGCATCCTTCATTCCAAACTTGCTTAGGATATCTTGAGTATACTTCGTTTGGCTAATGAAGGTGCCTTCTTGGAATTGCTTGACTTGGAATCCTAGAAAATATTTCAACTCCCCCATCATCGACATCTCGAATTTTTGTGTCATGATCCTACTAAATTCTTCACATGTAGATTTGTTAGTAGACCCAAATATGATATCATCAACATAAATTTGGCATACAAACAAATCATTATCAAGAGTCTTAGTGAATAAAGTAGGATCGGCTTTGCCGACTTTGAAGCCATTTGCAATAAGGAAATCTCTAAGGCATTCATACCATGCTCGTGGGGCTTGCTTGAGCCCATAAAGCGCCTTAGAGAGCCTATAAACATGATTAGGGTACTCACTGTCTTCAAAGCCGGGAGGTTGCTCAACATAGACCTCCTCCTTGATTGGTCCATTGAGGAAGGCACTCTTCACGTCCATTTGATAAAGCTTGAAGCCATGGTAAGTAGCATAGGCCAATAATATACGAATTGACTCAAGCCTAGCTACGGGTGCATAGGTTTCGCCAAAATCCAAACCTTCGACTTGTGAATACCCCTTGGCCACGAGTCGAGCTTTGTTCCTTGTCACCACACCATGCTCGTCTTGCTTGTTGCGGAAGACCCACTTGGTTCCTACAACATTTTGATTAGGACGTGGAACTAAATGCCATACCTCATTCCTTGTGAAATTGTTGAGCTCCTCTTGCATCGCCATCACCCAATCCGAATCTTGAAGTGCTTCCTCTACCCTGTGTGGCTCAATAGAGGAAACAAAAGAGTAATGTTCACAAAAATGTGCAACACGAGATCGAGTGGTTACCCCCTTATGAATGTCGCCGAGGATGGTGTCGACGGGGTGATCTCGTTGTATTGCTTGGTGGACTCTTGGGTGTGGCGGCCTTGGTTGTTCATCCTCCTTGTCTTCATCATTTGTATCTCCCCCTTGATCGTTGCCGTCATTTTGAGGTGGCTCATCTTCTTGATCTTCTTGTTCAATATCTTGAGCCTCATCCTCAATTTGAGTTGGTGGAGATGCTTGTGTGGAGGAGGATGGTTGATCTTGTGCATGTGGAGGCTCTTCGGATTCCTTAGGACACACATCCCCAATGGACATGTTCCTTAGTGCTATGCATGGAGCCTGTTCTTCACCTATCTCATCAAGATCAACTTGCTCTACTTGAGAGCCGTTAGTCTCATCAAACACAACGTCACAAGAAACTTCAACAAGTCCTGAGGACTTGTTAAAGACTGAAAGGGAAATGTGCCCTTGGGCCATTTCTAAGTATTTTGGTGATTGAGTGCCAACACATGTGCTTAATTGTGAATTTATGTACATGGATGAACAAGGTGCAAATCATGAGATAAAGGTATGTTTCTAAGCCTTAGTACATTGGTTTTATGGACTAACATATTTGTCTAAGTGTTAGAAACAGAAAGAAGAAAAAGAGAAAAAGGGAGAGAAAGACTTCGCTGTGTGCAGCCAAGGCTCAGCTCGGTCTGGAGCACCGGACTGTCCGGTGTGCACCGGACAGTGTCCGGTGCGCCAGGCCGACTCGGCGCGAACTGGCCGCTCTCGGGAAATTGGCCGACGGCGTACGGCTAAAATTCACCGGACTGTCCGGTGTGCACCGGACTGTCCGGTGAGCCAACGGTCGGCCAGGGCCAACGGTCGGCCGCGCAATCGGCGCGGGACACGTGGCCGAGCCAACGGTCGGAAGACGGCACCGGACTGTCCGGTGTGCACCGGACTGTCCGGTGCGCCAACGGCTCGCAGATCCACGGCAGTCTTCCAACGGTCGGAAGCGCCAGAAAAGGAAACAAATCGGGCACCGGACAGTGTCCGGTGTGCACCGGACTGTCCGGTGCCCCCGACGACAGAAGGCCAGGATAGCCTTCCAGAATTGCTCTCAACGGCTCCTAGCTGCCTTGGGGCTATAAAAGGAGCCCCTAGGCGCATGGAGGAGGAAGACAAGCAACTCTTGAGCATTCTTGATCATCCACACAAGTTCTTTGCGCATTCGTTTGTGATTCTAAGTGATTCGAGCTCTGTTCTAGTGTGAACTCTGAGATAGTCATTCGAGCTCGAGTCTTGGCCGTGTGTGTGCGCTTTTGTTGTGGATTTGTGTGTGTTGCTTCCCTCCCTTACTCTGTGCTTTCTTTGTGATCATATAATTGTAAGGGCAAGAGACTCCAATTTGTGGAGATTCCTTGCAAACGGGATAGTGAAAGGAAAAGCAAAACACCGTGGTATTCAAGTGGGTCTTTGGACCGCTTGAGAGGGGTTGATTGCAACCCTCGTCCGTTGGGACGCCACAACGTGGAAGTAGGCAAGCATTGGCTTGGCCGAACCACGGGATAAACCACCATGTCACCTCTGTCTTGATCTCTTGTGGTATTGTGTTTTGGTTGAGTCTTTACCTTAGCCACTTGGCAATAATCGTGCTAACACATAACAAGTTTTTGTGGCTTAAGTTTGAAGTTTTTACAGGATCACCTATTCACCCCCCCTCTAGGTGCTCTCAATTGGTATCGGAGCCGTTCTATTCACAAAGGGACTAACCGCCCGAATAGATGGATCCTAAGGGGAAGGGTATAGTGATCAACGATAAAGAGAAGGAGACCTTCGTCAACGAGCCGAAGGATGACAGGCCTACCGACTCCGGCTCGGGCCAAAGACGGAAGGAAGGGAAGAAGAAGAAGACCAGGCGCATCAAGGAGATTGTCTACTACGACAGCGACGAGTCTACTTCTTCCCAAAAGGACGAGGACCACAACGACTACAAACAAAAGACGGTTAACTCAAACTTTTCTTTTGATTATTCGCGTATTCCGCATAGCTCAAATACTCATTTGCTTCCCATTCCACTTGGCAAACCTCCTCACTTTGATGGAGAGGATTACGGATTTTGGAGCCACAAAATGCGTACTCACCTGTTTTCTCTCCATCCAAGCATTTGGGAGATTGTGGAAAGTGGAATGAAATTTGATAGCTCGGATAGCCCTATGTTTATTAATGAACAGATTCATAAAAATGCACAAGCTACTACTGTTCTTCTAGCTTCCTTGTGCAGGGATGAATACCATAAGGTGAGCGGCTTGGATAACGCCAAGCAAATCTGGGACACCCTCAAGATTTCTCATGAGGGGAACGACGTCACCTTACTCACCAAGATGGAGTTGGTGGAGGGCGAGCTTGGACGGTTCGCAATGATAAGGGGCGAGGAGCCGACGCAAACATACAACCGGCTCAAGACCCTTATCAACAAGATAAGGAGCTACGGGAGCACGCGATGGACGGACCACGACGTCGTCCGCCTAATGCTCAGGTCCTTTACCGTACTTGATCCTCATCTCGTGAACAATATTCGTGAGAATCCCAGGTACACGATGATGACGCCCGAGGAAGTACTTGGAAAATTCGTGAGCGGGCGGATGATGATCAAGGAGGCAAGATACGTCGACGACGCGTTGAACGGACCACTCCACGAGCCTCAACCCATTGCTCTAAAGGCAACGAGGAGCAAGGAGTCGCTACCTAGCAAGGTGGCGCAAGTTGAGGCGGCTGGCCTTAATGATGAAGAGATGGCTCTCATCATTAAAAGATTCAAGACGGTGCTTAAAGGTCACAAGGGACAACCAAGCAAGACCAAAGCCAAGGGGAAGCGCTCATGCTTCAAATGCGGTAAGCTTGGTCATTTCATTGCTAACTGTCCCGATAATGAAAGTGACCAGGAAAAGGGGAACAAAAGAGAGAAAAAGAAGCAATACAAGAAGGCAAAGGGCGAGGCGCATCTAGGAAAGGAGTGGGACTCGGATTGCTCCTCCTCCGACTCCGACAACGAAGGACTCGCCGCCACTGCCTTCAACAAATCGGCTCTCTTCCCCAATGAGCGTCTCACTTGTCTTATGGCAAGAGAGAAGAAGGTAAGTACTAAAGACTCCACTTATGCTTCTTCTAGTGATAGTGAGTCTAGTGATGATGATATAGATTATTCTTGCTTGTTCAAGGGCTTAGATAGATCTAAGATAGATAAAATCAATGAATTGATTGATGCATTGAATGAAAAGGACAGGCTTTTAGAAAAGCAAGAAGATTTATTGTATGATGAACATGATAAGTTTGTAGAGGCACAAAAATCATATGCTTTAGAAGTAAAAAGAAATGAAATGCTTTCTAGTGAAATATCTTCCTGTCATGAAACCATTTCTACCTTAAGAAGTGTTAATATTGATTTAAGTGCTAAATTAGAAGTAGCTAGTAAATCAAACTCTTGTGTTGATCATGTTGAAATTTGTACTAGGTGTAAGGATTTTGATGTTAATGCTTGTAGTGAACACCTAGTTCTAATTTCCAAATTAAATGATGAAGTGGCTAGTCTTAATGCCCAACTTAAGACTAGCAAGAATGAAGTTGATAAAATAAAATTTGCAAGGGATGCCTACATGGTTGGTAGACACCCCTCAATTAAGGATGGGCTTGGCTTCAAGAGGGAAGCCAAGAACTTAACAAGCCATAAGGCTCCCGTCTTCGTCAAGGAGAAAGGGAAGGCCCCTATGGCTAATAGTACTAAAAAGAACCATGCTTTCTTATACCATGATAGGAGACATGCTAGAAATGTTTATAATGATTTTGATTCACATGTTTATGATTCTCATGCAATGTTTGCTTCTAGTTCTTCTTATAATCATGGTAGAGATATGTGTAGGAGAAATGTTGCGCATATGCCTAGAAGAAATATTGCTCATGTGCCTGGAAAGAATGTTATTCATGCTCCTAGGAAAATAGTGAATGAACCTTCTACCATTTATTATGCTTGTAATGCTCCTTTTGCTATTTGTAGAAAGGGTAAGAAGGTTGTTGCTAGGAAATTAGGGGCTAGATGCAAGGGAGATAAATCTTGCATTTGGGTCCCTAAAGATATTTGTGCTAACCTTGCAGGACCCAACATGAGTTGGGTACCTAAGACCCAAGCCTAAATTTGCCTTGCAGGTTTATGCATCCGGGGGTTCAAGCTGGATTATCGACAGCGGATGCACAAACCATATGACGGGGGAGAAGAAGATGTTCACCTCCTACGTCAAGAATAAGGATTCCCAAGATTCAATTATATTCGGTGATGGGAATCAAGGCAAGGTAAAAGGGTTAGGTAAAACTGCAATTTCTAATGAGCATTCTATCTCAAATGTATTCTTAGTGGAGAGTCTTGGATATAATTTGCTATCTGTTAGTCAATTATGTCAAATGGGATATAATTGTTTATTTACAAATGTAGATGTGTCTGTCTTTAGAAGAGGTGATGGTTCACTAGCTTTTAAGGGTGTACTAGACGGCAAGCTTTACTTAGTTGATTTTGCAAAAGAAGAGGCCGGTCTAGATGCATGCTTAATGGCTAAGACTTGCATGGGCTGGCTGTGGCATCGCCGCTTAGCACATGTGGGGATGAAGAACCTCCACAAGCTTCTAAAGGGAGAACACGTGATAGGTCTAACCAATGTTTATTTCGAAAAAGATAGACCTTGTGCAGCTTGTCAGGCAGGTAAACAAGTTGGAGGAGCACATCACAGCAAGAATGTGATGACCACGTCAAGACCTCTGGAGCTGCTGCATATGGACCTCTTCGGACCCGTCGCCTATCTAAGCATAGGAGGAAGTAAGTATGGTTTAGTTATTGTTGATGACTTTTCCCGCTTCACTTGGGTATTCTTTTTGCAGGATAAGTCTGAAACCCAAGGGACCATCAAGCGCTTCCTCAGGAGAGCTCAAAATGAGTTTGAGCTCAAGGTGAAGAAGATAAGGAGCGACAATGGGTCCGAGTTCAAGAACCTTCAAGTGGAGGAGTTTCTTGAGGAGGAAGGGATCAAGCACGAGTTCTCCGCTCCCTACATACCACAACAAAATGGTGTGGTAGAGAGGAAGAACAGGACGCTAATCGATATGGCGAGGACGATGCTTGGAGAGTTCAAGACCCCCGAGTGCTTTTGGTCGGAAGCCGTGAACACGGCTTGCCACGCCATCAACAGGGTCTACCTTCATCGACTCCTCAAGAAGACTTCGTATGAGCTACTAACCGGTAACAAACCCAATGTATCTTACTTTCGTGTTTTTGGGAGCAAGTGCTACATTCTAGTGAAGAAGGGTAGAAATTCTAAGTTTGCTCCCAAAGCTGTAGAAGGGTTTTTATTAGGTTATGATTCAAATACAAAGGCGTATAGGGTCTTCAACAAATCATCGGGTTTGGTTGAAGTCTCTAGCGACGTTGTATTTGATGAGACTAATGGCTCTCCAAGAGAGCAAGTTGTTGATTGTGATGATGTAGATGAAGAAGATGTTCCAACGGCCGCTATACGAACCATGGCGATTGGAGACGTTCGGCCACAGGAACAGGATGAACGTGATCAACCTTCTTCCTCAACGACGGTGCATCCCCCAACTCAAGACGATGAACAGGTTCATCAAAAGGAGGCGTGTGATCAAGGGGGAGCACAAGACGATCAAGTGATGGAGGAAGAAGCGCAACCGGCACCTCCAACCCAAGTTCGAGCAATGATTCAAAGGGATCATCCCGTCGACCAAATTCTGGGTGACATTAGCAAGGGAGTAACTACTCGATCTCGATTAGTTAATTTTTGTGAACATTACTCGTTTGTCTCCTCTATTGAGCCTTTCAGGGTAGAGGAGGCCTTGCTAGATCCGGACTGGGTGTTGGCCATGCAGGAGGAACTCAACAACTTCAAGCGCAATGAAGTTTGGACACTGGTGCCTCGTCCCAAGCAAAATGTTGTGGGAACCAAGTGGGTGTTCCGCAACAAACAGGACGAGCACGGGGTGGTGACAAGGAACAAGGCTCGACTTGTGGCAAAAGGTTATGCCCAAGTCGCAGGTTTGGACTTTGAGGAGACTTTTGCTCCTGTGGCTAGGCTAGAGTCTATTCGTATCTTGCTAGCATATGCCGCTCACCATTCTTCCAGGTTGTACCAAATGGATGTGAAGAGCGCATTCCTCAACGGGCCAATAAAGGAGGAGGTGTACGTGGAGCAACCCCCTGGCTTCGAGGATGAGCGGTACCCCGACCACGTGTGTAAGCTCTCTAAGGCGCTCTATGGACTTAAACAAGCCCCAAGAGCATGGTATGAATGCCTTAGAGATTTCTTACTTGCTAATGCTTTCAAGGTTGGGAAAGCCGATCCAACTCTTTTTACTAAGACTTGTAATGGTGATTTGTTTGTGTGCCAAATTTATGTCGATGACATAATATTTGGTTCTACTAATCAAAAGTCTTGTGAAGAGTTTAGCAGGGTGATGACGCAGAAATTCAAGATGTCAATGATGGGCGAGTTGAACTACTTCCTTGGGTTCCAAGTGAAGCAACTCAAGGACGGCACCTTCATCTCCCAAACGAAGTACACGCAAGATCTGCTAAAGCGGTTTGGGATGAAGGACGCCAAGCCTGCAAAGACTCCGATGGGAACCGACGGACACACCGACCTCAACAAAGGAGGTAAGTCCGTTGATCAAAAAGCATACCGGTCAATGATAGGATCTCTACTTTATTTATGTGCTAGTAGACCGGATATTATGCTTAGCGTATGCATGTGTGCTAGATTTCAATCCGATCCTAAGGAGTGTCACTTGGTGGCGGTGAAGCGAATTCTTAGATATTTAGTCGCTACGCCTTGCTTCGGGATCTGGTATCCAAAGGGGTCTAACTTTGACTTGATTGGGTACTCAGATTCCGACTATGCTGGATGTAAGGTCGATAGGAAGAGTACATCGGGGACGTGCCAATTCTTAGGAAGGTCCCTGGTGTCATGGAACTCTAAGAAACAAACCTCCGTTGCCCTATCCACCGCTGAGGCCGAGTACGTTGCCGCAGGTCAGTGTTGCGCGCAACTACTTTGGATGAGGCAAACCCTCAGGGACTTTGGCTACAATCTGAGTAAAGTCCCACTCCTATGTGACAATGAGAGTGCTATCCGAATAGCGGAAAATCCTGTTGAGCACAGCCGCACAAAGCACATAGACATCCGGCATCACTTTTTGAGAGACCACCAGCAAAAGGGAGATATCGAAGTGTTATATGTTAGCACCGAGAACCAGCTAGCCGATATCTTTACCAAGCCTTTGGATGAGAAGACCTTTTGCAGGCTGCGTAGTGAGCTAAATGTCTTAGATTCGCGGAACTTGGATTGAATTGTAGCATACATGTATTTATGCCTTTGATCATGTTCATTCTGCACTTTGTTGCTTATTATGGTGCTCAAGTTGTACAAACACTCCCTGGACCTCACAAGTCCGTTGCATTGTGATGCACATGTTTAGGGGGAGATAAGTTACAACTTGACCCTTTGAGACTAACCATATGTTTGAGTTTGCTTGTGTTAGTCACAAAGGAGAATTGAAAGGGAAAAGGTGGACTTGGATCATGCAAGACTTCCACTGCACTCCGATGAGGGGTAACTTATTCCAAGTCCATCTCTGAACTCTTATTGCCATTTGCTCTTAATTGAAGATTTTGGTGAGGCAATGGGGTTAAAGGGCCACAATTGATCCCGTTTTGGTGCTTGATGCCAAAGGGGGAGAAAATAAAGGCCAAAGCAAGCAATAAATGGATCAGCTACCACTTGAGAGATTTTGAAAATAGTAGAATAGAGTTTTTGATTTGTCAAAATTCTTAAGTTGTCTCTCTTGTCAAAAGTTGGCTTCTTGTGGGGAGAAGTATTGATTATGGAAAAAGGGGGAGTTTTTTTAAATCCTTGATCAATCTCTTTTTGAATGACTCTCTTTATGCTTAGACATGTGTGTTTAACTTAGAGATAGAGATTTGTGTTTGATTTGCAAAAACAAACCAAGTGGTGGCAAAGGATGATCCATATATGCCAAAATTGATTCAAAATAAATTTAAGTGTTATTTGAATTGAGTTTGCACTTGTTCTAGTGGCTTTATGTTGTGTTGGCATAAATCACCAAAAAGGGGGAGATTGAAAGGGAAATGTGCCCTTGGGCCATTTCTAAGTATTTTGGTGATTGAGTGCCAACACATGTGCTTAATTGTGAATTTATGTACATGGATGAACAAGGTGCAAATCATGAGATAAAGGTATGTTTCTAAGCCTTAGTACATTGGTTTTATGGACTAACATATTTGTCTAAGTGTTAGAAACAGAAAGAAGAAAAAGAGAAAAAGGGAGAGAAAGACTTCGCTGTGTGCAGCCAAGGCTCAGCTCGGTCTGGAGCACCGGACTGTCCGGTGTGCACCGGACAGTGTCCGGTGCGCCAGGCCGACTCGGCGCGAACTGGCCGCTCTCGGGAAATTGGCCGACGGCGTACGGCTAAAATTCACCGGACTGTCCGGTGTGCACCGGACTGTCCGGTGAGCCAACGGTCGGCCAGGGCCAACGGTCGGCCGCGCAATCGGCGCGGGACACGTGGCCGAGCCAACGGTCGGAAGACGGCACCGGACTGTCCGGTGTGCACCGGACTGTCCGGTGCGCCAACGGCTCGCAGATCCACGGCAGTCTTCCAACGGTCGGAAGCGCCAGAAAAGGAAACAAATCGGGCACCGGACAGTGTCCGGTGTGCACCGGACTGTCCGGTGCCCCCGACGACAGAAGGCCAGGATAGCCTTCCAGAATTGCTCTCAACGGCTCCTAGCTGCCTTGGGGCTATAAAAGGAGCCCCTAGGCGCATGGAGGAGGAAGACAAGCAACTCTTGAGCATTCTTGATCATCCACACAAGTTCTTTGCGCATTCGTTTGTGATTCTAAGTGATTCGAGCTCTGTTCTAGTGTGAACTCTGAGATAGTCATTCGAGCTCGAGTCTTGGCCGTGTGTGTGCGCTTTTGTTGTGGATTTGTGTGTGTTGCTTCCCTCCCTTACTCTGTGCTTTCTTTGTGATCATATAATTGTAAGGGCAAGAGACTCCAATTTGTGGAGATTCCTTGCAAACGGGATAGTGAAAGGAAAAGCAAAACACCGTGGTATTCAAGTGGGTCTTTGGACCGCTTGAGAGGGGTTGATTGCAACCCTCGTCCGTTGGGACGCCACAACGTGGAAGTAGGCAAGCATTGGCTTGGCCGAACCACGGGATAAACCACCGTGTCACCTCTGTCTTGATCTCTTGTGGTATTGTGTTTTGGTTGAGTCTTTACCTTAGCCACTTGGCAATAATCGTGCTAACACATAACAAGTTTTTGTGGCTTAAGTTTGAAGTTTTTACAGGATCACCTATTCACCCCCCCCCCCTCTAGGTGCTCTCAAAGACTCTATATGCCCTTGTGTTTGAGTCATATCCTAGTAAAAAGCCTTCTACAGTTTTAGGAGCAAATTTAGATTTTCTACCTCTTTTGACAAGAATGAAACATTTGCTACCAAAAACTCTAAAATATGAAATATTTGGCTTTTTACCGGTTAGGAGTTCATAAGATGTCTTCTTGAGGATTCGGTGAAGATATAACCGGTTGATGGCGTAGCAGGCGGTGTTGACCGCCTCGGCCCAAAACCGATCCGGTGTCTTGTATTCATCAAGCATGGTTCTTGCCATGTCCAATAGAGTTCGATTCTTCCTCTCCACTACACCATTTTGTTGTGGAGTGTAGGGAGAAGAGAACTCATGCTTGATGCCTTCCTCCTCAAGAAAGCCTTCAATTTGAGAGTTCTTGAACTCCGTCCCATTGTCGCTTCTAATTTTCTTGATCCTTAAGCCGAACTCATTTTGAGCCCGTCTCAAGAATCCTTTTAAAGTTTCTTGGGTATGAGATTTGTCCTGCAAAAAGAACACCCAAGTGAAGCGAGAATAATCATCCACAATTACAAGACAATACTTACTACCGCCGATGCTTATGTAAGCGATCGGGCCGAATAGATCCATGTGTAGGAGCTCCAGTGGCCTGTCGGTAGTCATGATGTTTTTGTGTGGATGATGGACACCAACTTGCTTCCCGGCTTGGCATGCGCTACAAATCCTGTCTTTCTCAAAATGAACATTGGTTAGTCCTAAAATGTGTTCTCCCTTTAGAAGCTTGTGAAGATTCTTCATTCCAACATGGGCTAGTCGGCGGTGCTAGAGCCAACCCAAGTTAGTCTTAGCAACTAAGCAAGTGTCGAGTTCAGCTCTATCAAAATCTACCAAGTATAGCTGACCCTCTAACACTCCCTTAAATGCTACTGAATCATCACTTCTTCTAAAGACAGTAACACCTGTATCAGTAAAAAGACAGTTGTAGCCCATTTGACATAATTGGGATACGGAAAGCAAATTGTAATCTAAAGAATCTACAAGAAAAACATTGGAAATAGTATGGTCAGGAGATATAGCAATTTTACCCAAACCTTTGACCAAACCTTGATTTCCATCCCCGAATGTGATAGCTCGTTGGGGATCTTGGTTTTTCTCATATGAGGAGAACATCTTTTTCTCCCCTGTCATGTGGTTTGTGCACCCGCTGTCGAGTATCCAACTTGAGCCCCCGGATGCATAAACCTACAAAACAAGTTTAGTTCTTTGTTTTAGGTACCCAAACGGTTTTGGGTCCTTTGGCATTAGAAACGAGAACCTTGGGTACCCAAACACAAGTCTTGGAGCCCTTGTGTTTGCCCCCAACAATTTTGGCAACTATCTTGCCGGATTTGTTAGTCAAAACATAAGATGCATCAAAAGTTTTAAATGAAATAGCATGATCATTTGATGCATTTGGAATTTTCTTTCTAGGCAACTTGGCATGGGTTGGTTGCCTAGATCTAGATGTCTCACCCTTATACATAAAAGCATGATTAGGGCCAGAGTGAGACTTCCTAGAATGAGTTTTCCTAATCTTTCTCTCAGGATAGCCGGCAGGGTACAAAATGTAACCCTCGTTATCCTGAGGCATGGGAGCCTTGCCCTTAACAAAGTTAGATAAGTTCTTTGGAGGGGCATTAATTTTGACATTGTCTCCCTTTTGGAAGCCAATGCCGTCCTTAATGCCAGGGCGTCTCCCATTATAGAGCATGCTTCTAGCAAGTTTAAATTTTTCATTTTCTAAGTCATGCTCACTAATCTTAGCATTAAGTTGTGCTATGTGATCATTTTGTTTTTTAATTAAGGCTAGGTGATCATGGATAGCATCAACATTAACATCTCTACATCTAGTACAAATGGAAATATGCTCAACATTAGATGTAGAGGGTTTGCAAGATTTTAGTTCAACAACCTTAGCATGCAA
Organism: Zea luxurians; assembly: GCA_029449295.1. Lineage (NCBI taxonomy): Eukaryota > Viridiplantae > Streptophyta > Magnoliopsida > Poales > Poaceae > Zea > Zea luxurians. The sequence goes on along the minus strand of JAOPSE010000052.1, from coordinate 14,115,200 downwards.
CATATCATTTTTAGTTCTAAGGTCGGAAATAGTAGCATTGCAAACATCAAAATCCTTAGCCTTAGCAATTAGTTTCTCATTCTCATTTCTAAGGCTAGTGATAGAAACATTCAACTCATCAATCCTAGCAAGCAAATCAACATTATCATTTCTAGGATCAATGCAAACATGAGAATCAACCTTAGCAATTAATTTAACATTTTCACTTCTAAGGTTGTCTATAGTCTCATGGCAAGTACTTAGCTCACTAGACAATTTTTCACATTTTTCAATTTCTAGAGCATAAGCATTTTTAACCTTAACATGTTTCTTGTTTTCCTTGATTAGGAAGTCCTCTTGGGAGTCCAAGAGATCATCCTTTTCATGGATGGCACTAATTAGCTCATTTAATTTTTCTTTTTGTTCCATGTTAAGGTTGGCAAAAAGAATACGCAAGTTGTCCTCCTCATTTTTATCATTATCCTCATCACTAGATGTTTCATATTTAGTGGAGGACCTTGATTTTACCTTCTTTTTGCCGTCCTTGGCCATGAGACACTTGTGGCCGACGTTGGGGAAGAGGAGGCCCTTGGTGACGGCGATGTTGGCGGCGTCCTCGTCGTCGGAGGAGTCGCTTGAGCTTTCGTCGGAGTTCCACTCCCGACAAACATGGGCATCGCCGCCCTTCTTCTTGTAGTATCTCTTCTTCTCCTTCCTCTTGCCCTTCTTGTCGTCGCCCCTATCACTATCACTAGACATAGGACATTTTGCAATAAAATGACCGGGCTTACCACACTTGTAGCAAACCTTCTTGGAACGGGATTTGTAATCCTTCCCTTTCCGTTGCTTGAGGATTTGCCGAAAGCTTTTGATGATTAGGGCCATCTCCTCATTGTCGAGCTTGGAGGCGTCAATCGGTTGTCTACTTGGTGTAGACTCCTCCTTCTTCTCCTCCGTGGCCTTGAAGGCCACCGGTTGCGCCTCGGATGTGGAAGGCTCGTCAAGCTCGTTAATCTTCTTGGAGCCCTTAATCATGCATTCAAAGCTTACAAAATTCCCGATAACTTCCTTGGGGGTCATTAGTGGATATCTAGGATTACCACGAATTAATTGTACTTGAGTGGGGTTAAGGAAAATAAGTGCTCTTAAAATAACCTTAACCACTTTGTGGTCATCCCATTTTGCGCTCCCGAGGTTGCGCACTTGGTTCACCAAGGTCTTGAGCCGGTTGTACATATCTTGAGGCTCCTCCCCTTGGCGAAGACGGAAGCGACCGAGCTCCCCCTCGATCGTTTCCCGCTTGGTGATCTTGGTGAGTTCATCACCCTCGTGCGCCGTCTTGAGTAGGTCCCAAATCTCTTTTGCGTTCTTCAACCCTTGCACTTTGTTGTATTCCTCCTTGCTTAGAGAGGCAAGGAGAATGGTTGCGGCTTGGGAGTTGAAGTGCTCGATTTGGGCTACTTCGTCCGTGTCATAGTCCTCATCCCCTATAGATGGTACCTGTACACCATACTCAACAACATCCCATATACTTTTGTGGAGAGAGGTTAGATGAAATCGCATTAAATTACTCCACATAGCATAATCTTCACCATTAAAAGTTGGTGGTTTGACTAATGGGACGGAAAGTAAAGATGTATGTTTAGGAATGCGAGGGTAGCGTAGGGGAATCTTACTATACTTCTTACGCTCTTGGCGTTTAGAAGTGACGGACGCCGCGTCGGAGCCGGAGGTAGATGTCGATGAAGTGTCGGTCTCGTAGTAGACCACCTTCCTCATCCTCTTGTGCTTGTCCCCACTCCGATGCGGCTTGTGAGAAGAAGATTTTTCCTTCTTCTCCTTGTGGTGAGAAGAGGAAGATCTTTTCTCCTTCCGCTTGGAGGAGTTCTTCTTCTTCTCCCTTCTCTTGGTGCGGGACTCTTCCGATGAAGTGCTCCCTTGGCTTGTAGTGGGCTTGTTATCGCCGGTCTCCATCTCCCTCTTGGTGTGATCTCCCGACATCACTTCGAGCGGTTAGGCTCTAATGAAGCACCGGGCTCCGATACCAATTGAAAGTCGCCTAGAGGGGGGGGGGGGTGAATAGGGCGAAACTGAAAATCACAAAAATAATCACAACTACAAGCCGGGTTAGCGTTAGAAATATAAACGAGTCCGCGAGAGAGGGTGTAAAACAAATCGCAAGCAAATGAAGAGTGAGACACGCGGATTTGTTTTACCGAGGTTCGGTTCTCGCAAACCTACTCCCCGTTGAGGAGGCCACAAAGGCCGGGTCTCTTTCAACCCTTCCCTCTCTCAAACGGTCCCTCGGACCGAGTGAGCTTTTCTTCTTCTCAATCAAACGGGAACAAAACTTCCCCGCAAGGGCCACCACACAATTGGTGCCTCTTGCCTTGGTTACAATTGAGTTTTGATCACAAGAGCAAGTGAGAAAGAAAGAAAGCGATCCAAGCGCAAGAGCTCAAAAGAACACGGCAAATCTCTCTCGCTAGTCACTAAAGGCTTGAGTGGAATTGGAGAGGATTTGATCTCTTTGTATGTGTCTAGAATTGAATGCCTAGCTCTTGTAAGTGGTTGGAAGTTGGAAAACTTGGATGCAATGAATGGTGGGGTGGTTGGGGTATTTATAGCCCCAACCACCAAAAGTGACCGTTGCTGGAAGCTGTCTGTTCGATGGCGCACCGGACAGTCCGGTGCACACCGGACAGTCCGGTGCCCCCGCCACGTCACCATTGCCGTTGGATTCTGACCGTTGGAGCTTCTGACTTCTGGGCCCTCCTGGGTGTCCGGTGCACACCAGACATGTACTGTTTGATGTCCGGTGCACCGGTATGGGCACGTCTGACGTCTGCGTGCGCTGCGCGCGCATTAAATGCACCGCAGGGAGCCGTTGGCGCCGGAAAGAGCCGTTGCTCCGCTGGTACACCGGACAGTCCGGTGCACACCGGACAGTCCGGTGCACACCGGACAGTCCGGTGAATTTTAGCGGAGCGGCTGCCGTGCGAACCTGAGGCTGGCGAGTTCCGGAGACCGCGCTTCCTTGGAGCACCGGACATGTCCGGTGCACACCGGACAGTCCGGTGAATTATAGCGCGCCGGCTTCCGAGAATTCCCGAGGGCGAAGAGTTTGAATTGGAGTTCTCTGGGCGCACCGGACACTGTCCGGTGCACACCGGACAGTCCGGTGCCTTCAGCCAGAGATGCCTTCGGTTGCCTCGTTGCTCCTTTGTTGAATCCAACACTTGGTCTTTTTATTGGCTAAATGTGAACCTTTTGCACCTGTATAACTTATGCACTAGAGTAAACTAGTTAGTCCAATATTTGTGTTGGACAATTCAACCACCAAAATTATTTAGGAACTAGGTGTAAGCCTAATTCCCTTTCAGTGACGACGAGGCCATTAAAGCCAAAGAGTTGGGTGCATGGCGGCAGGCGGTGCTGGTGGTCTGGCCAGCGGCGCCGACCACCTCAGCGTGCGCGCCATGGCAATGAGGCCCTCGCCCCCGCCCTCCTGCGGGGGTGACAACAAGACCATCCAAGCCAAGGAGTTGGAAGCTCGGCGGCTGATGGCGCTTGCGGTCCGGCCGGCACCGCGTAGCCAAAGTTCGCCTCCTTCGCAAGGCTGGTGAGCATCCTTTTCCTCCAAATGTTGGAGGAAGAAGCGGGCCACCAGCTCATGCGAAAGGCAGAACCCCAACCCGGCTCGCTCTCCACCCCTGCAAGGCTGATGAACATCCTTGAAGCTGAAGGCAGGGGGAGGCCACAGCCCGGCTCGGTTCTCTCCACCACAAGGCTGGTGGTCATCCTTGTAGATGACCACTGGTGGGAGACTGCAGCCCAGCTGCATGATGAAAATCCTTGAAGCTGAGTGATGGCGGAAGGACGCCAGCCTCCACGAGGTCGTGCTCCTCCAGTAATAGCAAGAAGAAGGCGAGATCGGTAGCGCCATCGCGCAAGAAACGAAGAGCGCGGGCTCCCCAGCGGCGAAATTGCCGAGGGGGAAGGCGCTGGCGCGAATCCTTCCACTGAACATCGGCGTGCTCCATGTAGGCAAGCGGCGCACCAGGACAAGCGTCCACTCAGTCTAAAAGTGCTCAGGGTGAACCAACAAGGCCATGGCAACTGCGGTGGCGCAAAGCAAGACCTTGAAGGCAAAGGGGCGCAGCGAGAGGAAGAGAAACAAGGCATGGCTGCTAACCCGAGGGATGAACCCCTTTTTAAAGGCATATTCCTCCGCTCGCGCCCCGAAAGGCCACAAGAAGTCCCCCCCGACGCACACCGCAGCACCCAGCCTATGATGCGAGGGCCCGGCCCCACAAGTCATATGGCTGGCGCAACGGCCCCCTGGTACACAGAAGGCGAACCGCCGTGCGGGAGCGATTCACCGCGCCTCTTCGTCTCCGCTGAGGGCAGCGGTCCAGCTTCTGGCATGGGGGCCCGGGTCCACGAGTCATACTCCTCGGACGTCGGCCTCCCTGTGCAGAGAAGGCGAACCGCCACTAAGGAGCACTCCACAAGCTGTGGTAGGGTGCCTCTTCATCTCCGCCGAAACCAACAACCTAAGCTCTAACGCGAGGGCCCGAGCCCACGGGTCACCCTCCTTAGGCGTCGGTTCCTAGGTGCAGAGAAGTCGAACCGTCACTCGCACCAGTACCGTGCCTTCTCAGGGCCACCACAGAAGACAGAGAAGGAGAACTTTCAAAACCAAATGCAGCGGTGTCGAGGCGCCCCGCGTATGGCCCAGTAAAAGCCATTGAGCGCGGAGACCACGGGTCAGTTAGCCGCAGGAACAGGCGCGCCGGTTGATGTGACCAATGGTAGGCTGGTAGCGTGAGCACACCAAGTTAATGCGGCACGCGCAGAGGAGGCGCCCCAGTCGTTGGTCATGCCAAGTTGATGCAAGGTACAAGTTTTGGCCCCACTTGCAGGCTCGTATCCTCCCCTGAGGCGGGCCCGGGGGCCACTGTCGGTACCCTGGATCAGGGGTACCCCCTACTACTATATCAAGGCGCAGTTCTCGTGCGGCTACCTCTTAGCCGTGTGGCAGTAGGGCTGCGTCTGTGACTAAGGCGTGCCTCAGCCCAACCAAGGGCGGTTGCTTAGGGCCCACAGCGGCGCCCGACCTCACCACCTAGGAGGGTCCGAGCCCGCTGTGTGTCCAAGGTGATGGAATACTCTAGGGCATCTGCAGTAAGTCTAGACCCCCATGGGAGTGCGCCTAAGTTTGCGGACAGGACTCCCAGGGGAGGTCCGAGACCTCCACGTGTGCATACTGGGCCCCTAAGGTGGGAACCAGACCCCTTCGCAAGGGGTTCGGGCTGCTCACGGCGGGGTCCCGGTGCACCAGGATGGAAAATGCTGAAGCCCTAGTCAAAGACCAGGCAGGGGTCCAGCGCTGACACGTGTCTGGGCCCCATCCTGTACGGCTCAGCTCCCCACCCAGTCAGAGACCCGATGCTGCCACGTGGCCCTCTGCCCGTGATGTAAGCCAGCAGACGGAGCCTGACGTAAGGACTATGCGCCGCGGGCCGCACCGCTGAAAGCTCTCTTGTGGATTTTGGTGTTTGTATGACAACCCAATTAAAGGACTAACAAGTGTGCTAAGTGTTGAAAAGGTGCTTAATGCAAAGCTAATATGGTTCAACACAAGTGAACAAGTGTGATGGTCCAAAGACTGAATTATCTATAGATAATGGACATCACAAGAAAGATGGACATTGCTTAAGTGAGACTCGATGTGCATAACTCAGAGACAACCGATCAAGCTAAGGATGGAGGCAAGAAGAACTTCGAGGTACTGAGTGCTTGGGAGAAAGTCAAGGAGACCAGGAACCCAAAGCCAGGGGTGAAGAAGAAGACTTGCAAAGTCAAGGTTGATCGAGTTAAGAAGAGTTATGGTGCATCAAGGAACACTAAATAAGGTCATGACTTACAACCAATATGGTAACATCTACAATTACGTGGTGTAAGTCATAAGGCTCAAGATCAAGCTCAAGAAGTGAACAAGGTCATTGGAAGGAGAAGAAGTGTCAAAACCAGAACTGGAAGCAGCCCAAAAGAGCTAAGTGCACCTTGATCTTTAGTTTGGGTTGTTCCTATGTTTGGAGATATTCTATGTGACCTTTGCAGGATGTTGGAGCTCATAAATGTCAATCTAGATCAAGTCAAGTTGACTTGATGGTCCATGAGTCCAACATCAATCTCAATCATGCCAAATGGTAAAGAAGTGCAAAACAAGAACAATGTATATTTCTAGACTTAGTGAATTGTTTTTGAGTACTAACATATTCTGTCTAAGTGCTAGAAACAGCGAGAAAAGAATTGCAAAAAGTCTTGGCTCAGTGCAGCCAAAACTCTACTAAGTCTGGCACACCGGACTGTTCGGTGGTGCACCGGACAGTGTCCGGTGGTGCAGGCTGAGCTCCGGTGAACAGGCCACTCTCGGGAAAAGTTTGGTGGCGTACGGCTATAATTCACTGGACTGTCCGGTGGTGCACCGAACTGTCCGATGAGCCAATGGTCGACTATGCCAACGGTCGGCAGCGCGATCAGCGGGCGACGCGTGGCCATAGCCAACGGTTAGTTGGCGCACCGGACTGTCCGGTGTGCACCGGACAGTGTCCGATGAGCCAATACGACCGTTGCTCCAACGGTCAGCTGAGCCCAATATGGAAGGAGATCGCGCACCGGACAAGCTGAGAGCACCTAGAGGGGGGGGGGGTGAATAGGTGATCCTGTGAAACTTTAAAACTTAAGCCACAAAAACTTGTTAAGTGTTAGTACAATAATCACCAAGTGGCTAGAGAGGAGTCTCAACAAAACACAATACCACAAGAGATCAAACACAGAGATGACACAGTGGTTTATCCCGTGGTTCGGCCAAGACCAACGCTTGCCTACTCCACGTTGTGGCGTCCCAACGGACGAGGGTTGCAATCAACCCCTCTCAAGCGGTCCAAAGACCAACTTGAATACCACGGTGTTTTGCTTTGCCTTTCAATATCCCGTTTGCGAGGAATCTCCACAACTTGGAGCCTCTCGCCCTTACACTTGAGATTTACAAGAAATACGGAGTAAGGGATGAAAGCAACACACACAAATCCACAGCAAAATGCGCACACACACGGCCAAGAATCGAGCTCAAAAGACTATCTCAAAGTTCTCACTAGAACGGAGCTCGAATCACTGAGAATGACAAACGAATGCGCAAAGACTGAGTGTGGATGATCAAGAATGCTCTAAGGTTGCTTGGTTATCTCCTCCATGCGCCTAGGGGTCCTTTTTATAGCCCCAAGGCAGCTAGGAGCCGTTGAGAGCAAATCTGGAAGGCCAATCTTGCCTTCTGTCGTCGGGGGCACCGGACAGTCCGGTGCACACCGGACACTGTCCGGTGCCCGATTTCTTTCCTTAAATAGCGAAGCCGACCGTTGGCAGACTTGGAGCCGTTGGCGCACCGGACATGTCCGGTGCACACCGGACAGTCCGGTGCCGTCTTCTAGCCGTTGGCTCGGCCACGTGTCCCGCGCAGATTGCGCGGCCGACCGTTGGCCCGGCCGACCGTTGGCTCACCGGACAGTCCGGTGCACACTGGACAGTCCGGTGAATTTTAGCCGTACGCCGTCGGCGAATTCCCGAGAGCGGCCTCTTCACGCCGAGTCAGCCTGGCGCACCGGACTGTCCGGTGCACCACCGGACAGTCCGAGCTAAGTCTTGGCTGTACACAGCCAAGTCTTTTGCACCTTTCTTCTTTTCTTCTTCTTTCTGTTTCTAACACTTAGACAAGTATATTAGTACACAAAACCAATGTACTAAGGCTTAGAAACATACCTTTACTTCATGATTTGCACTTTGTTCATCCATGGACATAAATTCACATTTAAGCACTTGTGTTGGCACTCAATCACCAAAAAAACTTAGAAATGGCCCAAGAGCACATTTCCCTTTCAATCTCCCCCTTTTTGGTGATTTATGCCAACACAACATAAAGCAACTAGAACAAGTGCAAACTCACTTCAAATAAAACTCAAATTTATTTTGATTCAATTTTGGCATATATGGATCATCCTTTGCCACCACTTGGTTTGTTTTTGCAAATCAAACTCAAATCTCTATCTCTAAGTCAAACACACATGTTAAAGCATAAAGAGAGTCATTCCAAAAGAGATTGATCAAAGATTTCAAAAACTCCCCATTTTTCCCATAATTACTACTTCTCCCCACAAGAAGCCAACTTTTGACAAAAGAGACAATAAAAGAGTTTTGACAAACCAAAATCTCTACTCTACTATTTTCAAATTTCTCAAGTGGTAGCTGATCCATTTATTGCTTTGGCCTTTATTTTCTCCCCCTTTGGCATCAAGCACCAAAACGGGATCAATCTTGGCCCTTTAACCCCATTGCCTCACCAAAATCTTCAATTTAGAGCAAATGGCAATAAGAGTTCATGAGATGGACTTGGAATAAGTTACCCTCTCATCGGAGTGCAGTGGAAGTCTTTCATGGTCCAAGTCCACCTTTCCCTTTCAATTCTCCTTCGAGACTTAATCAAGCAAACTCAAGCATATGGTTAGTCTCAAAGGGTCAAGTTGTAACACATCTCCCCCTAAACATGTGCATCACTTTGCAACGGACTTGTGAGGTCCAGGGAGTGTTTGTACAACTTGAGCACCATAATAAGCAACAAAATGCAGAATGGACATGATCAAGGGCATAAACACATGTATGCTACATTTCAATCCAAGTTCCGCGGATCTAAGATATTGAGCTCACTACGCAGCCTGCAAAAGGTCTTCTCATCTAGAGGCTTGGTAAAGATATCGGCTAGCTGGTTCTCGGTGCTAACATGAAACACTTCGATATCTCCCTTTTGCTGGTGGTCTCTCAAAAAGTGATGCCAGATGTCAATGTGCTTTGTGCGGCTGTGCTCAACAGGATTTTCCGCTATTCGGATAGCACTCTCATTATCACATAGGAGTGGGACTTTGCTCAGATTGTAGCCAAAGTCCCTGAGGGTTTGCCTCATCCAAAGTAGTTGCGCGCAACACTGTCCTGCTGCAACATACTCGGCCTCAGCGGTGGATAGGGCAATGGATGTTTGTTTCTTAGAGTTCCATGACACCAGGGACCTTCCTAAGAATTGGCACGTCCCCGATGTACTCTTCCTATCGACCTTACATCCATCATAGTCGGAATCTGAGTACCCAATCAAGTCAAAGTTAGACCCCTTTGGATACCAGATCCCGAAGCAAGGCGTAGCGACTAAATATCGAAGAATTCGCTTCACAGCCACTAAGTGACACTCCTTCGGATCAGATTGAAATCTAGCACACATGCATACGCTAAGCATAATATCCGGTCTACTAGCACATAAATAAAGCAAAGAACCTATCATGGACCAGTATGCTTTTTGATCAACGGACTTACCTCCTTTGTTGAGGTCGGTGTGTCCGTCGGTTCCCATCGGCGTCTTTGCGGGCTTGGCGTCCTTCATCCCAAACCGCTTCAGCAAGTCTTGCGTGTACTTTGTTTGGGAGATGAAGGTGCCGTCCTTGAGTTGCTTCACTTGGAACCCAAGGAAGTAGGTCAACTCGCCCATCATCGACATCTCGAATTTCTGCGTCATCACCCTGCTAAACTCTTCACAAGACTTTTGGTTAGTAGAACCAAATATTATGTCATCGACATAAATTTGGCATACAAAAAGATCACCATCGCAAGTCTTAGTAAAAAGAGTTGGATCGGCTTTCCCAACCTTGAAAGCATTAGCAATTAAAAAGTCTCTAAGGCATTCATACCATGCTCTTGGGGCTTGCTTAAGTCCATAGAGCGCCTTAGAGAGCTTACACACGTAGTCGGGGTACCGTTCATCCTCAAAGCCAGGGGGTTGCTCCACGTACACCTCCTCCTTGATCGGCCCGTTGAGGAAAGCGCTCTTCACATCCATTTGGTACAACCTGAAAGAATGGTGAGCGGCATATGCTAGCAAGATACGAATTGATTCTAGCCTAGCCACAGGAGCAAAAGTCTCCTCAAAGTCCAAACCTGCGACTTGGGCATAACCTTTTGCCACAAGTCGAGCCTTGTTCCTCGTCACCACCCCGTGCTCGTCCTGTTTGTTGCGGAACACCCACTTGGTTCCCACAACATTTTGCTTGGGACGAGGCACCAGTGTCCAAACTTCGTTGCGCTTGAAGTTGTTGAGTTCCTCCTGCATGGCCAATACCCAATCCGGATCTAGCAAGGCCTCCTCTACCCTGAAAGGCTCAATAGAAGAGACAAAAGAGTAATGCTCACAAAAATTAACTAATCGAGATCGAGTAGTTACTCCCTTGCTAATGTCACCCAAAATTTGGTCGACGGGATGATCCCTTTGAATCACCACTCGAACTTGGGTTGGAGGTGCCGGTTGCGCTTCTTCCTCCATCACGTGATCATCTTGTGCTCCCCCTTGATCACACGCCTCCTTTTGATGAACCTGTTCATCATCTTGAGTTGGGGGATGCACCGTTGTTGAGGAAGAAGGTTGATCTCGTTCATCTTGTTCCTGTGGCCACACTTCTCCAATCGCCATGGTTCGTATAGCGGCCGTCGGAACATCTTCTTCATCTACATCATCACAATCAACAACTTGCTCTCTTGGAGAGCCATTAGTCTCATCAAATACAACGTCGCTAGAGACTTCAACCAAACCCGATGATTTGTTGAAGACCCTATACGCCTTTGTATTTGAATCATAACCTAATAAAAACCCTTCTACAGCTTTGGGAGCAAATTTAGAATTTCTACCCTTCTTCACTAGAATGTAGCACCTGCTCCCAAATACACGAAAGTAAGATACATTGGGTTTGTTACCGGTTAGTAGCTCATACGACGTCTTCTTGAGGAGGCGGTGAAGGTAGACCCTGTTGAAGGCGTGGCAAGCCGTGTTCACGGCTTCCGACCAAAAGCATTCGGGGGTCTTGAACTCTCCAAGCATCGTCCTCGCCATATCGATCAGCGTCCTGTTCTTCCTCTCTACCACACCATTTTGCTGTGGTGTGTAGGGAGCGGAGAACTCGTGCTTGATCCCTTCCTCCTCAAGGAACTCCTCCACTTGAAGGTTCTTGAACTCGGACCCGTTGTCGCTCCTTATCTTCTTCACCTTGAGCTCAAACTCATTTTGAGCTCTCCTGAGGAAGCGCTTGAGGGTCCCTTGGGTTTCAGACTTATCCTGCAAAAAGAACACCCAAGTGAAGCGGGAAAAGTCATCAACAATGACTAAACCATACTTACTTCCTCCTATGCTTAGATAGGCGACGGGTCCGAAGAGGTCCATATGTAGCAGTTCCAGGGATCTTGATGTGGTCATCACATTTTTGCTGTGATGCGCTCCTCCCACCTGTTTACCTGCCTGACAAGCTGCACAAGGTCTATCTTTTTCGAATTGTACGTTAGTCAAACCTATCACGTGTTCTCCCTTTAGAAGCTTGTGAAGGTTCTTCATCCCCACATGTGCTAAGCGGCGATGCCACAGCCAGCCCATGCAAGTCTTAGCCATTAAGCATGCATCTAGACCGGCCTCTTCTTTTGCAAAATCAACTAAGTAAAGCTTGCCGTCTAATACACCCTTAAAGGCTAGTGAACCATCACTTCTTCTAATGACAGACACATCTACATTTGTAAAAAGACAATTATATCCCATATTGCATAGTTGACTAACAGATAGCAAATTGTAACCAAGAGACTCAACTAAAAACACATTGGAAATTGAGTGCTCATTAGAAATTGCAATTTTACCTAACCCTTTTACCTTGCCTTGATTCCCATCACCGAATATAATTGAATCTTGGGAATCCCTATTTTTGACGTAGGAGGTGAACATCTTCTTCTCCCCCGTCATATGGTTTGTGCATCCGCTGTCGATAATCCAGCTTGAACCCCCGGATGCATAAACCTGCAAGGCAAATTTAGGCTTGGGTCTTAGGTACCCAACTCATGTTGGGTCCTACAAGGTTAGTGCAAATATCCTTAGGGACCCAAATACAAGTTTTGTCTCCCTTGCATTTTGCCCCTAACTTCCTAGCAATTATTTTCCTATCCTTTCTACAAATAGCAAAGCAAGCATTTAAAGCACAATAAATTGTAGAAGGTTCATTCACTACTTTCCTAGGAGCATGAATAATATTCTTTCTAGGCACATGATGAATAGCATTTCTCCTAGACATATTTCTACCTTGCATATAGGAAGAACTAGAAGCAAACATGGCATGAGAGTCAAAATTATCATAAGCATTATAACTCCTATAAGCATTTCTAGTTTGTCTCCTATCATGATATATAAAAGCATGGTTCCTTTTAGTACTACTAGCCATAGGAGCCTTCCCTTTCTCCTTGGCGGAGATAGGAGCCTTATGGCCTGTCAAGTCCTTGGCTTCCCTCTTGTAGCCAAGTCCATCCTTAATTGAGGGGTGTCTACCAATCGTGTAGGCATCCCTTGCAAATTTCAGCTTATCAAATTCATTCTTGCTAGTCTTAAGTTGGGCATTAAGACTAGCCACTTCATCATTTAGTTTTGAAATTGAAACTAAGTGTTCACAACAAGCATTAATATCAACATCCTTACACCTAGTGCAAATTTCAACATGTTCAACACAAGAGTTAGATTTACTTGCTACTTCTAGTTTAGCATTTAAATCATTAATTTCACCTTTTAAAGAAGAAATGGTTTCATTACAAGTAGAAAGTTCACAAGAAAGCATTCCATTTCTTTTAACTTCTAGAGCAAGTGAATTTTGTGCACTAACAAATTTATCATGCTCTTCATATAAAAGATCTTCTTGTTTCTCTAAGATTCTATCCTTTTCATTCAAGGCATCAATCAATTCATTAATCTTAGCTATCTTAGTTCTATCCAATCCCTTGAATAAACTGGAGTAATCTATTTCATCCTCACTAGACTCATCATCACTAGAAGAATCATAAGTATTAGCATTATGATTGATTACCTTCTTCTCCCTTGCCATGAGGCAAGTGTGATGCTCGTTTGGGAAGAGGGCCGATTTGTTGAAGGCAGTGGCGGCGAGTCCTTCGTCGTCGGAGTCGGACGAAGAGCAATCCGAATCCCACTCCTTTCCAAGGTGTGCTTCGCCTTTGGCCTTCTTGTAAACCTTCTTGTTTTCTCTCTTCCCATTCTTCCCTTGCTCCTGGTCACTATCATTTTCGGGACAGTTAGCAATAAAATGACCAACCTTACCACATTTGAAGCATGAGCGCTTCCCCTTTGTCTTGGTCTTCCTTGGTTGCCCCTTGCGACCATTTAGCGCCGTCTTGAATCTTTTGATGATGAGAGCCATCTCTTCATCATTGAGCCCGGCCGCCTCAACTTGCGCCACCTTGCTGGGTAGCGGCTCCTTGCTCCTTGTTGCCTTGAGAGCAATGGGTTGAGGCTCGTGGATTGGACCGTTCAACGCGTCGTCGACGTATCTCGCCTCCTTGATCATCATCCGCCCGCTTACGAATTTTCCGAGTACCTCCTCGGGCGTCATCATCGTGTACCTGGGATTCTCACGAATATTGTTCACGAGATGAGGATCAAGAACGGTAAAGGACCTTAGCATTAGGCGGACGACGTCGTGGTCCGTCCATCGCGTGCTTCCGTAGCTCCTTATTTTGTTGATGAGGGTCTTGAGCCGGTTGTACGTTTGGGTTGGCTCCTCTCCCCTTATCATGACGAATCGTCCAAGCTCGCCCTCCACCAACTCCATTTTGGTGAGCATGGTGATGTCATTCCCCTCGTGAGAGATCTTGAGGGTGTCCCATATTTGCTTGGCATTGTCCAAGCCGCTCACCTTGTTGTACTCTTCCCTGCACAAGGACGCTAAGAGAACAGTAGTAGCTTGTGCATTTCTATGGATTTGTTCATTTATGAGCATAGAGTTATCCGAGCTATCAAACTTCATTCCATTCTCTACAATCTCCCAAATGCTTGGATGGAGAGAGAATAAGTGACTACGCATTTTGTGACTCCAAAATCCGTAGTCCTCCCCATCGAAGTGTGGAGGTTTGCCAAGAGGAATGGAAAGCAAATGCGAATTCGAACTATGTTGAATACGAGAATAATCAAATGAAAAGTTCGAATTGACCGTCTTTTTGTAGTCGTTGTGGTCATCATCCTTTTGGGAAGAAGTAGATTCATCGCTGTCGTCGTAGTAGACGATCTCCTTGATGCGCCTTGTCTTCTTCTTCTTCCCTTCCTTCCGTCTATGACCCGAGCCGGAGTCGGTAGGCTTGTCGTCCTTCGGCTCGTTGATGAAGGATTCCTTCTCTTTGTCGTTGATCACGATACCCTTCCCCTTAGGATCCATCTCTTCGGGCGATTAGTCCCTTTGTGAAGAGAACGGCTCCGATACCAATTGAGAGCACCTAGAGGGGGGGGGGTGAATAGGTGATCCTGTGAAACTTTAAAACTTAAGCCACAAAAACTTGTTAAGTGTTAGTACAATAATCACCAAGTGGCTAGAGAGGAGTCTCAACAAAACACAATACCACAAGAGATCAAACACAGAGATGACACAGTGGTTTATCCCGTGGTTCGGCCAAGACCAACGCTTGCCTACTCCACGTTGTGGCGTCCCAACGGACGAGGGTTGCAATCAACCCCTCTCAAGCGGTCCAAAGACCAACTTGAATACCACGGTGTTTTGCTTTGCCTTTCAATATCTCGTTTGCGAGGAATCTCCACAACTTGGAGCCTCTCGCCCTTACACTTGAGATTTACAAGAAATACGGAGTAAGGGATGAAAGCAACACACACAAATCCACAGCAAAATGTGCACACACACGGCCAAGAATCGAGCTCAAAAGACTATCTCAAAGTTCTCACTAGAACGGAGCTCGAATCACTGAGAATGACAAACGAATGCGCAAAGACTGAGTGTGGATGATCAAGAATGCTCTAAGGTTGCTTGGTTATCTCCTCCATGCGCCTAGGGGTCCCTTTTATAGCCCCAAGGCAGCTAGGAGCCGTTGAGAGCAAATCTGGAAGGCCAATCTTGCCTTCTGTCGTCGGGGGCACCGGACAGTCCGGTGCACACCGGACACTGTCCGGTGCCCGATTTCTTTCCTTAAATAGCGAAGCCGACCGTTGGCAGACTTGGAGCCGTTGGCGCACCGGACATGTCCGGTGCCGTCTTCTAGCCGTTGGCTCGACCACGTGTCCCGCGCAGATTGCGCGGCCGACCGTTGGCCTGGCCGACCGTTGGCTCACCGGACAGTCCGGTGCACACCGGACAGTCCGGTGAATTTTAGTCGTACGCCGTCGGCGAATTCCCGAGAGCGGCCTCTTCACGCCGAGTCAGCCTGGCGCACCGGACACTGTCCGGTGCACCACCGGACAGTCCGGTGCACCACCGGACAGTCCGGTGTGCCAGACCGAGCTAAGTCTTGGCTGTACACAGCCAAGTCTTTTGCACCTTTCTTCTTTTCTTCTTCTTTCTGTTTCTAACACTTAGACAAGTATATTAGTACACAAAACCAATGTACTAAGGCTTAGAAACATACCTTTACTTCATGATTTGCACTTTGTTCATCCATGGACATAAATTCACATTTAAGCACTTGTGTTGGCACTCAATCACCAAAAAAACTTAGAAATGGCCCAAGGGCACATTTCCCTTTCACAAGCTACATGACCTGTCCGGTGGTGCACCGGACTGTCCGGTGCGCCACTCGACAGAAAGCAAATATTGCCTTCCAAAATGAATTCCAACGGCTCCTAGGCCCCTTGGGTCTATAAAAGGGACTCCTAGGCGCTTCCATCAGTGAAGAAGTGCAGCCAACAATTGTAGACATCATTTGGATCAATTCTCTCTCCCCCTCTCGTATATATCTCTCTAGTTTGTGTGAAGGCAAAGCTATAAGCCTTTAGAGAGTGGAGAGGTGCTGCAAAGAGCTAGAGCAAAGTCTTGAGCGCAATGTTACTCTACCGGAGTGCTGTCAAGAAGACTGTAAGCAGCCACGCCATTGTTGTAACCAATCTCAACATAGTGGAAGGCTCTATCTGTCATACTGATAGATCTAAGCAAACGGAGGAAGGAGGTGAAATAGACTCCAAGCCCAGGTGTGGCTAACTCCAACGAGGACTAGGCAGGCATTTTAGGCTTAGCCGAACCTCGGGATAAATCTCTGCGTCTGTGTGCTCTGCTCTGTGCTGTGTACTGATTCTCTGTCTTACTTACTCTTTATATCTGCACTTCAATACTTATCTGTGGTACAAGTTATATTTGAAGTGCAGGGCATTTTGAGACAGGATCTTCTATTCCGTTGCAACCTACTCGAAGGGTCTTTTCATTCCACTGCGATCTAGTCTTCGAGTAGAGTAAGAATTTAAGTTGTAAAAGTGATAATTATTATTCGCCTATTCACCCCCCTCTAGGCGACATCCAGATCCTGTTCTCGGGCAAAGGGAACTTTCAATTGGTATCGGAGCTAGGCTTCTCTAGTGTGGGCTTAGCCGTCCGGAGATGAC
Source organism: Zea luxurians (assembly GCA_029449295.1). Lineage (NCBI taxonomy): Eukaryota > Viridiplantae > Streptophyta > Magnoliopsida > Poales > Poaceae > Zea > Zea luxurians. Next base: position 14,098,720 of record JAOPSE010000052.1, on the reverse strand, counting down.
GATGTCGTCACAAGAGGTAACTGTAGAACTTCTTCTAGGCGATGGTTCTAATTATAAATCCTGGTCTGTCTCTATTTATAATGCCTTCATGCATATTGATCCTGATTTGAGACATATCTTTAGTAGAAGCATTTTTCCCTCTGATTTTAGTAAAGAACCTTCTAATGCTGAACTAAGATGTCTGTTTCTCAATCACCATGCTTGCAACATCTTAGTTGACTCTCTTTCTAGAGGTGCCTATTTTGCCATCATGAGTAGTGATAGTGATTTATTTGTTGATGCTCATGATCTATGGACTAAAATTAAGTTAAAATTTTTTAAGTCCATATGCACTACTTCTGCTCCCTCTATTGCTGGTGGTACTAACTTGTCCAAGGGAGAAGAACAAGAACGATGGACACCAAGCTATGGATCCACCTCACCGATAGGTTCATCTCCCACTAGTTATACATGTCTTGTTGCTAACAATGAGAATGGAGATGAAAGCGATGAGGAGGAGGAATATGAGGATGATAGCGAGGATGAGTCTTCATCACCACAAGGTACATTTTCCTGTTTTGCTTCCACTGATAATAATGACAGGGAAAATGAGACCGATGATGTGGAAGAAGAGGAGATTCGCCGGTTCTACACCCATCTCAACAAGGAAGACAAAGTGCTCTTAGTTAAGCTGTTGAGAAGGAACAAGGCGAGACGCTTCTCAGGCTAGAGGAGACTCTCATCAAAACCAACGACAGCCTAGGGAAGACGACCAAAGAACATGAGGAGCTAAAGTGCTCTCATAATGATTTGGTCCAATAGTATGATTCATTTTAATTGAGCAAAGAAATAATGATGATGCTCTATCTTGTGTTGCTCAACTTAAAATGGAAAATGGCATGCTTGAGAGGCAAGTAGAATTGCTAAGTCATGATAAACTTGCTCTTATTGAAAAACATGATTTATTGTCTTATTATCATGATAATCTCTTGGATAGACATATCATGCTTGATGTTGCTCATGAGGTTGTAATCGCGAACCTAAATTCATGTGAACCTCATTCTTGCACACGTGCGCATTTAGATAATATATCACCATGTGCTAACCCCTGTTGGGGGCCTTCGGCTTCCGAAGGTCCTCAAAAACATGATTTAACTATGTCTCTGGAGTATAATGTGTAAACAGGTACCTTCGGACACAAATCAAAACCATAGCATGAAGATGCACAAAGAGTATGAAGGATGGCGCAGAGCCGAAGCTATGCGCAGGGGAGCTTCAGCGTGATAGCAGAAAAAGAAACCGACTTAAAAGGGAAAAGACTATTTGGACCCCGATGGATTGCTATAGAGTTATTAGCAAATGTAAAGGGCATGGGTGTAATTTTACATGGGCTGCGTCCCGTGCCTATAAATAGATAAACAGTACTCCCGTACTGTTCACGCTGACTTGGCATTTACTTTCGCGTCACGTTTGTACCCCTGCTTTCTTTCGAGCCGAAGGTACATTTATAATTTGTTATTGTCGATACAGTCACGCAAATAAAAATAAGTTGGTAATAACATTTAAAGTGTTTATATTACTTTTTCATATCTTGTGTATGAATTCTTCTTCATCATCTATTGTGTTTAAGAAGGTTTGTTCTTCATAACCTTCGTCTGGAATTCATTATATCCGAAGGGAGATAATGTTTCGGAGGACGAAGGACTTTAACATTTAACACTTTTTATGTTGCCTTGTTCTTAACTCTTAGCATTTGAGAACAAGTCCCCAACATTGGCGCCCACCTCCAGTGAACTCACTTCCACTTTTTGAGTTTCGAACACCTTCGGCAAGCATAGACCTTCGTCATGCCGCTAAAGAAAGCTTCAGCAACAGGGGCTGCCGCTCTGCAGCCGCTGGACCCCAACCAAGAGACCCTCTCTCTTCGGGAGGCCCGAAGCCAGAAGAGGAAGGCCACCAATCCAACGCCTCAGGAGGACGACTTGGACCAAGAGATCAGAAATATGGAGATGCTCCATCAGCAGGTGCAAAGGAAGAAGGAAAAGATGGCTAGGCTGGCTAATCTGCAAAGGCAGATAGACGAAGCCTCTGAAGAAGTTCGCCATCTTACTCAAGATGAGCAGAACCGAAGGCCTCAACACAGAGAGCTTCATCAAGAGGGCTTCTTCAACGAGGATGACTGGTATGAGAATTTCCATCATGGGAATTTTGCTTTTGATGATGCTTCTCCTCTGTCAGCAGAACTGCAGGCTACACCTTGGCCTCCGTCTTACAAGCCACCTCAACTCCCCATGTATGACGGACACTCAGATCCGAAGCAGTTTCTGATGAGCTACGAAGCAACGATATCTTCCTATGGTGGCAGTACTGTAGTCATGGCGAAGTCTTTCGTCATGGCCGTCAAGAATGTTGCACAAACCTGGTACTCCTCCCTTCGGCCAGGAACAATCACATCATGGCAGAAGCTGAAGGATATGCTGATCACCAGTTTCCAAGGGTTTCAAACGAAGCCGGTCACTGCTCAATCCTTATTCCAGTGCACCCAAGACCATGAAGAATATCTCCAGGCGTATGTGCGAAGGTTCTTACGCCTGAGGGCTCAAGCGCCAACAGTGCCCAATGAAATTGTCATTGAGGCCATGATTAAGGGGCTTCGACCGGGACCTTCAGCTCAATACTTTGCCAGGAAGCCCCCTCAGACTTTGGAGAAATTGCTTCAGAAGATGGATGAATACATCCGCGCTGACAATGACTTTCGGCAAAAAGGGAGGAAGCTTACAGGTTCTCTGAAATAGCCAGGGCTTCGGAGGAAGAATTCATCCTAGACATGTCAGATCGATTCATTCTGCTCAGAATGATGACAGGGGAAGCCAACAGCAGATGCCGCAATATTCCTCCCAGGCTTCGGGGCAGCAGCAGACCTATCCTCGGCCTCCAGCTCCAAGGGGCAGAGGTGCCAGGGGCTTCGAAGGAAGATTTGGGGATCAGCCCAGGAAAATTTATTGTCTATTCTGTGGTGAGGACAAGGGCCACACCACCAGGATGTGCCATGTCACTATCCAGAAACAAAAGGAAATAGCAGAAGCTGCAACCCAACAGACCCAGCCGAAGCAAGTTATGCATACTACTTCGTACCACTCACCTTATATCCTAGGGTATGTGGGCAACCACCCTGCAGCTTCTATTGCTTCGGCAAGTCAATCTCAGGCATCTTGGCAACAGCCTCTGCCTCCACCACCAATGCAACGAGGCCAGCAGCCAGAAGGGAGTCAGCATACTCAACACCAACGAGACTTCAGAGAAGAGTCCGAAGCTCGCACAGTCAATAGTACTATGCCAGAATCAAAGCACATTTACTAACAAATATCCTACCTCGGCGGCAGTTTTTGCTTTCAGTATCATTTTCTTTAAGGAACAATTATTGAAAACCTAAGTGTTTTTTGTCGTTTTCAATTTCTTGTAATAGCTTCGCCTTTGCCATAGTACAAATATACTTTCTCCACAGAATAACGGAGTCCAAAAAGTTTACGAAGCATAAGAACTTATGGTTACAGGGAGAACCTCCGGAATAACAAAAAGTCGTTCCTAAGGGAGCGCAGCGTAAATTTTCTGCTCAAAAGTCGTTCCGAAGGGAATGCAGAGCTTACAGCGAAAAATAAACGCTGATTCCGTTGAAGTAAAAGGAGAAGAAGCTCCTAAGGGAGGCTTACAGCGAAAAATAAACACTGATTCCGCTGAAGTAAAAGGCGAAGAAGCTCCTAAGGGAGGCTTACAGCGAAAAATAAACGCTGATTCCGTTGAAGTAAAAGGCGAAGAAGCTCCTAAGGGAGGCTTACAGTGAAAAATAAACGTCGACCTTCGGCAAATATCATTTTGCATAACATCACATCATCACATCATGTGCATAGCATAACATCATACATCATATTGCATCAATGACGCAAGAAGAGGGTTCAATGTTAATATTCGGAGATTGTTTCGAAGAAACAGTCCTAAGGCACAAAAATAATTATTGAAGAAGCATACCTTCGTCAAACTCTGAAATGAAAAGATCTATTGGTTACTGATTTTACGAAGATTGGATGTTTTCTATGAAAATACGGATATCATTTACGAAGCATGAAAAGAAGGGAAGGTGTTTTTTCGCCGAAGGCTCAAAAACGGTATGTATGTAAAGTTTCATGCATCGTAAAGAATTGAACCATAAATAGCTTATATATTACATTCAAAGTTACAAAATATTACACATATTGTTCAACAAATATTACATTCCAAATGTTTTCACAATAACATCTAATCTTCCCTTAGAACTACTTCTGCAACTTCGTTTAGTAGTTGATCAACAATTTTGTCCATGATAGCTTCGGCCATTTTTCTAATCTCGTCATCCCCCTTTATGTTGGGGTCCGCTAATGGCTCGGTGGGCTCTGAGGGAGGAGAAGGTGCGGCTATGTTACAAAGTGTAGGCAAGTTCGAAATCAAAAAGTTACAACAAAAACCCAAAAACTAGTAGTTAATACCTATTCGCCCTTCGAGATCCGCACTTTTCTCAGCGGCCTCTGCTACTTTTCTAGCGTCATGAATACCTTTTTCGCTTCTTCGTATAATTTCTTGAGCCATCTCCCGACCACCATTTTCCTAGATGTCGGTGAAAAATTTTCCACCAACCAAACTTGCCTCGCCCGAAGGGTCTTTTATGTCTTCAGAAGATAAATCGGTTTCGGTCTGTGCCAAGGATTTCACGTGATCGCAGCCTTTTTTTCTCCAAAACAGTAGCAATCCCCCTAGCACCCGAGAAGGCGCATATGTCTTCGCGGCTATTCAAGACTTCTTCAAAAGCTTCAGCTTCGTGGCTGATCCACCCAATTGGACCTTCGGGGTCGCCCCTCGTGAAATTTTCTTCGCTTGAGAACGCGCCAACGCTGGCGAAGCTGGTTCTTATTTTCTTAACACATTCTATAGATTTTTCATAACACCTTTTCTTGGATGCACGAAGCTATTCAACGTTTTTTCTAAATGATTTGCCCATTGTTCACTAATTTCTCGTTTTGTTTCTTCAACCGTGCATTCTTCTTTAGCTCTGGCTAGCTGTTTCCGAAGATCCTCAAGTTCGCGCTTCTGAGCCTCAGCTTGAGCTTTGAAAGCAGCTTCGTTTTCTTTTATTTTATTCATCAACGAATGTAATATTTTATCTTTTTCGAGACCTTCATTCCTTAGTTCAATTACCTCGGAACGAAGGTTGCTCAAGGCTATGGTACACCCTTCATCTTCGGCATCTTTTTGTGCCCTGAGGGCATTGCTAAGTATAAGGCCCTGCAAAAAATGCGTTAATAAGTTTAAGCAAATGAAAAAATTTGGTTTCAAGGAATAATACAAAGATCTCATTTTTCACCTTTAAACTATTGTACGCTAAGCTGTCGGCCAGCTCATCCTTTGACAACACCGAGAGCCCGTCTCTAATGTTGGGAATCCGAAGCTCTTGCTCATCTCCCGACAGACAGAAATTTCCTTGCTGTCAGGGAGACAATACAAGAAGTCTTCTTCTCCGCTGCCGTTGAATATCAGCGCCCCTTTTGGATATTTCAATTTTTGTGCATAGAATTGAGCTTCTGTTTTTTCTTTTTCGCTCAAATTTTTACCCGAAGCATGACATAATACATAGTCAGAAGCTTCAGAAGATGCTTCGGGAATAGGTGTGGCGATTTTCTCAGATAAAGCTTCTTCTGCAGATTCTTTTTCCGTTTCTTTTTCAATTTCCAAGAATTCCCTCTTGGTAGGCTCTGAAAGCCCAGTTTCAGTTTCCTCTTGACTTTTGACAGCTTCGGCCCCAGTTTTTGTCTTTGAAACTTCGGCAGCTATCTTCGGAGTAGCGCTTGAAGATTTTATCGTTTCCAGTACATCTAGCACATTAACCATTCTTTTCCTCTTGGGGGTTGTAGTAAGGTCTTTTTGTGTCATCGACATTGGCATTGGCACCTCAACTCTTGCTGAAGGACTTAAAATTTCCGATGTCTTTGTTTCTTCAGCTCTCACTTCTTTTATTTTTTCCATCTCCAGCATTTTGGCCGGCTCTTCAATATTTGACAGGGGAGTCGGCTCCTTGGCTTCGGTGGCCGAAGAGGTGTCACCGACAAACTCAGGCACTGTGGCCGGTTCAATATAGCGTGGCCGGTGTGTAAGAACCTTCATCTTTTTCCTCTTTGGCGCTGGCTCACTAGGAGCGGCTGAAGCAACTTCCTTCACAGAAGCCGTTTCTTTCCTTTTTTGACCCCGTGTTGGGTAATGATAGTCAGGATAGACGAACCCAATGGCATCAAATACTCGATTGAGTCTTTTCTTCTTCCGTCCTCCGAAGGCCGCAGACAGTGCAGTATCTTCTGCCTTCGAGTATGGTCCAAGCAGTTCATCGCTTATGGCCTCAATATATTTTAACCAGTCATCATCTGGCTCGACAAACTTATCTCCATATCTGAAGGTGTATCTTAACCTAACTAGTCCACCTTCGTTAGGTTTGCTGATGGTTTCCTTTGGCATTTCCCAATCTTCTACAAGTGGCCACACTCTAAAGGCAATGTGTTCCTGGATCAAATCCCTCGTCCCAATGAAAGAGCAAACTACCCCAAAGGCTCTCCGACATTCTTCGGCGGCTTCGTCAATATCCACCTTCGGTTTTCGAAGGCCAAAACGCTGCCAGATGGGGCGCATGATGATACCTTTAATATCTTCTCGCGTTTTCAAGTCATTTTTCACATAGAACCATTCCTTCATCTAGTCTCTGGGCCATCTCTTCCGAAAAGTTGGCACGGGACAGCTTGACCCAGAGCGGGCAACGAAGCTGTAACAGCCAAAATTGTTATGATATTGCTCTTTACCCCATGGTTTCGTCTCATATAATAACTCATGCATACTACAGAAACTTTTTGCATTTGGCTCCAAACCTTGGCACTTCACGGCCCATACGAAGATTCCCATCCTTATGATTGCTTCGGGAGTAATTTGATGAAGACAGATTTCAAATATCTTCAAAACTTCTACCACAAAGTTGCTCAAAGGAAACCGAAGTCCAGCCTTGAAGAAACTTCGGAATATCACGACTTCATTCTCCTCAGGAGTTGGACAAGTTTTCTCTCCTTCATCAGCCCTCACAATAGATAAATCCCGAAAATATCTACCCCTCATATTGACAAGATGGCTTTGCTTTATGCTTGATTTTCCAAAAATTGCATGACTTGGTCGCCAGGGTCGATCTTCGGAATCTTCACCACCACTTTCCACATCATAGCTGTCACTATCACCAGTGTCTTCAGATAAACCCTCTAAGATCTCCCTAGTAATCTTCTCTGTATTTGTCTTTGCTATTGATTCAAGAAAGCCGAGATTCATCTCCTCGGAAAGACTCAGCTTCGATTCAGCGACAGCTTTCTTATCTTCAGACATCTTTGAAAATGCTGAGAAAGTGCTCTCAAAACCGAAGCCTAAAAATTTAAAAAGCCAAGCAAATGTTGGTGTGCAAGGGTTAAAAGTTGGATGAGCAAGAAGCAGATGGCGAGAAAGCGTGCCAAATGAACTCGTGGTGAGCTCTTATTTATACGTGTTGGGAGCTTGTTCTCAAATGCTAAGAGTTAAGAACAAGGCAACACTGAAAATGTTAGATACTAAGGTCCTTCGTCCTCCATTTCATTATATCCCCTCAGGATATAAGGAACTTCGGACGAAGGTTACGAAGGACGCACCTTCGTAAACATAATTACGTAGGATGAAGCATTCACATAAATCATGAGGTATAAAATGGACATTCAAATGTTAACATAGAATCATTTTCATTTCTATTAATACGAATATAAATGACAGATGTACCTTCGGTCTTGAGGAAGGCAAGAGTACAAGTGTGATGTGAATGCAAATGACAGGTTCGCGTGAACAGTACAGAGGTACTGTTCATCTATTTATAGGCACAGGTCGCAGCCTGTGACAAATTACAATTATGCCCCTTACAAATGTTTACAACATTGACTCAGACCTATATGAATAAAAAGGTCATTCTATCTCTATGTCGGTTTAAAACGCCGAAGCTCCATAAAAAGGAACCTTCGGCCATCTCTTGGAGACGACTCCAGCCGAAGCTGCTTCTTCGTGTGAGACCTTCGGCGCACCGAAGCACGACCCCAACAGTAGCCCCTTTCGCGGTGCTAGATCGTTTTTGGTAACGAGCTTGACCCGTGAAAAAAACTTCTTCAGCTTCGGGAAGCCGAAGGTCCAAAAAACACCTTCCCTGAGCTCGTTGCAGAGAAACGATCCGGCCTCCGAGTACGTGCCAGGCCCACCTTGCAGAGTTACTGTTTGGTCTTTGCGGTCCACTGCACAGCGAGTACAAGTGACCGCCCGTCTGGTGTAAAAATCTTGCCGCTTCGCCTTCTTACCTGCAGTACTATATAAACAAGCGGGTAGGTGTGAAGTTACCACAGCATTCATTGCTATTTGCACTGTTTTGCTGCCAAAATTTTCCACCATAGCCGAAGCTTGACTCTCAAAATCGAACGAAGGTCCTTTTCGACGCTTGCTTCGTCAGAAAGGAGAGCTTCGGAGAAAAGAAAAAAGAAAAAAGTTTTTGACTTCCCCAAACTCAGAATTAAATGGCGAGAGTGCGATCTACTGCGAAAGTTGCACGTGAGGGAGACGAAGCCGAAGGTTCGGACACTGTGCCCATCTCCGAAGCGATGCAGCGTTCCGGTCTAGTGACTGCGGAAGAAAGGCCTGCTGCCGAAGCAAACCCGATAACAGCCGAAGAGGAAGAAAACATTGATGGGACTGACTCCGAAGATGACTACCACATTGCTACGCCCAGCAAGCCCAGTCACCTGGATTTTGGGAAATCAACTGTTTCAAAAGCTGATCTTTCGAAGATGGTGAAAGCAGGTTATTTCAATGAAGATCAGAAGAAGCTACTCCGCTTCGGGGGAGAAGAAACCACCCCGAAGCCAGGGAAGGATGAGATTGTTATCTTCAAAAGCTTTTTAAAGGCTGGGCTGAGATTTCCTCTGCACAATATTATTGCAGAGATATTGAGGAGGTTTGGTATCTATTTTCATCAATTGACTCCTAACGCCATCGTTAGGCTCAATGTTTATATCTGGGCCCTCCGAAGCCAAGCTATGGAACCTTTTGCCGACAGCTTCTGCCGAGTTCACGAATTACATTACCAAACAAAGGCCAGAAAAGATGGACTACATGATAATTTCGGCTGCTATAATTTTGCCTACCGGAAGACAACAAAATGTCCTGTCATCAGCTACCGAAGCAAATGGCCAGCAGGCTGGAAATCTGAATGGTTTTATGTAAAAGTTGACGAAGACAGAGAAAAATTGGTACAAAGCCCTCTGGAATTAATCTTCGGAGAGACGAGGCCACGCTGCCGCATCGGCGACTTAAAGGGTCCTACCTGGGCCGCTCTGGGTGAATTTGAAATCATTTCAAAACATATTGGCACCAGGGATCTAGTTCAGGAATTTTTGGCATTCAGAGTTTTCCCTACTTTAAAAGAGTGGGAAATGCCGAAGCTGAAGGGAGAAAAGAAGAAGGGGGAGCTGGTCCGTCTGCCTTATCACTTTAAATTCAAGAAATACTTTAAGAAACCCTGCAAAGAGTGGTTAGACACAGTTGAGACAATGTGTAATGAAATCTTGGGGAATTACTCCAAAAAGGAGGATCAATTAATGACAGCGGCCTTCGGCACCCGACCGAAGCGAAGGCTGAACCGAGTATTTGATGCCCTGGGCTTCGAGTACCCAGACTATGAGCATTTGAACAAGGGTGCCGAAGGCCTCAAAAGAAAAAGAGTAACTGAAATTCTGACAAAGGATGAAGAGCAACCAGCAGCAGAGAAGAAAGTCCCGAAGAAAAGAAAAATATCAAGTCCGAAACGGAAAATATCCGAAGAAGAGAGGACCCCCACACCGCCTTCCACCAGCGACGTGGAAGAAATTTTAAAGGTAATGACTGAACCTATGCCCACGAAGCTAAGTCCATTAGGGCTCCAACTGACGAAGCTTTTTCAAAAGGTGGACGAGCCGGATCAGGCGAAGATGAGCAAACCCAAACGGCAAAGAATCATTGCGGTAACTGAAGTTATCGATAAGACACCGCCAAGAGCATCAGTTCAGAAAACAGCAGCTGCCGAAAGCACCAAGAACGTCGAAGTCGCCTCTTCGGAGGTCGCGGCTACCGAAGCCGCTACAGCCGAAGATGTTAATTTAGAAACAACCATTGAGGATATTAACAAAATCTTGGAAGACATTGATGCAGAAGAAGCGGGTGTTGCTACTGAAAAATCCATGGCCACAGTGCCTGAAAAAGGAAAAGGAATAGCCGAAGATACTTCGGATGACGAAGCCTACTCCTTTCAGAATTTAATTGGGCAAAAACTGACAAAGGACGAAATAGAAGAACTTAAAGAATATGCCAAATCCTGCGGCTACAAGACAGGTGCCCTCCTATTTGGAGGTGTAGACGATGAAAAACTAGGCTGCATTCGAGACCAGACTGGTGCTAAGGTAATCGGTACTCTATCAAAGAGTATCGGTTTTCCGAAGCTAGAGACAGACATCAGCCGCTACCGACGACAACATATCGTCGGCAGCTTATTTTATTCTAACTTCAGGGTAAACAACCTTTTCTCTGATTTTTGTTACTGTTAACAATGAAAATATTACTAACATAAGTTGTTTCTGTACAGAGCATGCTACTGAGCAAAGCTCTGAAGATGCAGCAAGACTTGGAGGACAAAAAGCACGAAGCTGTTATTGAAAACTTAGAAAACAAAATAAAAGAGCAATCTGCCATCATTGAAAAGAAAGACTTCGAGCTCCAATCGGCCGAAGGCTTACTGGCTGAGACTGAGGCTAAATTATCAGAGTTGAATTCGAAGCTTATCAATCAATCAAAACAATTCGAACAGGAGAAGCTAGAACTGAATTCGAAGCTTAAAGCCGAAGTCCAGACCAGCTCAGAGTTGAAGAAAACATTAACTAGCCTTCAAGACAAATGCTTGAACTTTGGCAATAATTGCATTGGACGATTAAAGAAGATATTTTACTCTGTTGGAGCCAGCAGCGGGAAATTTAACCCTTCAGCGGAAAATTTACCCCAGGCCTTCGATCATATTGAAGCTGAAATCGAAGAGCTTGACGAAGTTATAGCCGGGCACGGCGACTTCTGTGCCTGGGTAGCTTCTCGGGGTACCGCTGCTGCATTTCTGAAGGCCGGCTGCGAACACGGAAAAATTGTCAACAGGCCCAACTTCACCTTATCTCCATCAATACTGGATGATATGCCTGACCTCGCCCGAAGTATCTCCAATAGGTTCATAAAAATGATATGGACAAAAGGCGGGCGGGAGAAAGCTGGAGACGAAGCACGAAGTCATCTTGAACCAGTAAGAAATAATACTTCGGACTTACCTTTTCCTTTGCTCTTGATTTTCACTCGTAATTTCTTAATTTATGTAGGATGACGAAGGTGAAGATGATGCCTAATTTATGTCGCCGAAGCTATCGCCGAAGCTGTCGCCGAAGCTGAAACTTAATGAAGATCAGTAGAAGTGTACTGTAGAAAAACTCAGGACATTTTTGTAACAATTCTTGTAAATACAATTAGACTGTTCTCAAGGAACTTTGTACATACCTTGTAATATATTCTTACCCTTCGATTGAGGCGCTTTGATGTGGACGAAATTAGTATTTTGAGCCGAAGGCGAAAAAACACCTTCCCTTCTTTTCGTACACAACGAAGCATAAAAACAATTCTTCTTTTTGCCGAGCAACAAAACTTTTCTCTTCACAACATAGCATAACAACAATCCTTCTTTTTGCCGAGCAACAAGACTTTTCTCATTTGTACACAACATAGCATAACAAATCATAAAAACGCACTTCTCCGAAGCTTTTCTTTTACATAGCGAATCATAAAAAACCTCTTCTCCAAAGCTTTTTGCCGAAGCAACCACTTGGGAACACAAATGCTATGAATGAATGCTTATGCATGCAAATGTTATGATGTAATGTAATGCACGAATGAATGTCCGAAGCATACGTCCGAAGCCACATTGCCAGCCAATACTTAGAAACAACCACACATTAGCTCTGCATTCCCTTAGGAACGACTTTGGAGCCTCTTCGCCTTTTACTTAGGCAATATCAGCGTTGACTTTTCGCTGTAAGCTCTGCATCCCCTTAGGGACGACTTTGGAGCTTCTTCGTCTTTTACTTAGACGGTATAAGCTCTGCATTCCCTTGGGAACGTCTTTGGAGCTTCTTCGCCTTTTACTTTCGGCGGAATCAGCGTTGACTTTTCGCTGTAAGCTCTGCATCCCCTTAGGGACGTCTTCGGAGCTTTTTTCTCTTTTTCAGTTTCGGCACTCGATGGTGCGCTCTCAGCTTTTACATTTACATCTTTTGGGGGATTTTGCTCTTATAAAACTAAAAAGGAAAATTACATATGATGGCCCCATTAAAAACCTTTCTCCCCCTTTAGAAAGGAAAAGGGTGCCATAAAAAAGAAAAGATAAAATTACATCAAGTTATACATAGAACCGCCGAAGCTCATCCGCATTCCAAGATCTTGGAATTTCATTGCCGTCCATGTCCTTCAGTCTGTACGAACCAGGCCTTGACGAAGATGCTACTAAGAAAGGCCCTTCCCACTTCAGTTGCAACTTGCCCACTGTATCCGGGTTGGCCACTCTTCGAAGCACGAAATGTCCTGGCTCAATATTTTTTAGCCGGACTTTTCTATCTCGCCATTTGATTGTTTCAGCCTGGTATTTGCTGATATTTTCCACGGCCTGAAGCCTGATCCCTTCTAAGGCATCTTTTTCCACAAGACAAGTACCTTCGGCACCTGATTCTGCCGAAGCTACCACTCTTATTGATCCAGCTTTAGCTTCTTCTGGAGTTATTGCTTCGTCACCAAATAATAACTTGAATGGGGTAAAGCCTGTAGACCTTGATGTTGTTGTATTGTGGCTCCACACCACTTTGGTCAACTGATCTGGCCATTTTCCCCTTGGTTGATTAAAAATTAGCTTCATTATCCCTGTCATTATGATGCCGTTGGCCCTTTCAACAAGCCCATTCGACTCCGGGTGCCTGACTGATGCAAAATGGATCTTCGTGCCAATTTGATCACAGAAATTTCTGAAATCTTCGGAGTCGAACTGTGTTCCATTATCTACAGTGATAGCCTTCGGCACTCCGAAGCGACAGACAATATTCTGCCAAAAAAATTTTTGGACAGTGGCCGAAGTTATTGTGGCTAATGGCTTCGCCTCAATCCACTTGGAAAAATACTCCACAGCTACTATAACATATTTTAGGTTGCCTTGGGCCAGTGGCAATGGACCCAACAAGTCAAGGCCCCACCTTTGCAATGGCCAGATGGGTTGTATCAGCTGTGTTAATGACGAAGGTTGTTTTTGATCTCTTGCACATTTTTGACAACCTTCGCATTTTTGGACTAACTCCGCTGCATCCGAAGCTGCCTTCGGCCAATAAAATCCTTGGCGGAACACTTTTCCAAGTAACGGCCTGGATCCAATGTGGGATCCGCACAAGCCTGCATGTATCTCCTTCATCAACTCTATACCTTCGGCCCTAGACAAGCACTTGAGCAGCGGGGCACAAACTCCATGCTTGTATAACTCCCCTTCTATCATGACATAGGGACGAGCTCTTGCCTCTATCCTCTTATTATAAGCTTCGTCATCTGATAGAAAGTTTCCCTGAAGGTAGGAGATTATTTCTGTTCTCCAATCTTCACTGTAGACAGGAGAAATGTTAAGGACTGCTCTTTCAAGTAGCTCCACTGAAGGTGCCTTTATTGTTTCGAAGAACACGTCCGAAGGTAGTGGCAGCCCCTGTGCTGCAGACTTGGCTAATAAATCAGCATGCTCATTTTGTCCTCGAGGGATATTCTTAACAGAAAATCCTTCGAAGGAAGCTTCGATCCTTCGGACCGCGTCTAGGTATTTTTCAAGCTTCGGGTCCTTAGCCTTGCAACTTTTATCAATATGACCCGAAACAACCTGGGAATCAGTTTTAAGAATTGCCCTTCTGATCCCCATTGCCTTTAGTTTCCGAAGACCCAGGAGCAAAGCTTCGTACTCAGCGATATTATTTGTGCAGCTGAAGTCAAGTCTTGCTGCATAACAAGTTTTAACCTTGGACGGAGAGACCAACACAGCAGCTGCACCTGCTCCGAAGGTTCCCCAAGAGCCGTCACAGAACACTGTCCATGCTTCGGCATCTTTATTCGCTTCTTCGTCCTGAGCCCCTGGCGTCCAGTCGGCAATGAAATCTGCCAATGCTTGAGACTGAATTGAGGATCTATGCACATAATCAATGTAAAATTCATTAAGCTCCGCAGCCCACTTTCCAATACGCCCGGTAGCTTCTCTATTCCTCATGATGTCCTTCAACGGCTGCGAAGAAGGAACAATAATGTTGAATGCCTGAAAGTAATGCCGAAGCTTCCTGGATGCCATCAAAACGGCGTACAACACCTTCTCCAGCTCTGTATAATTTTTCTTTGAGACACTGAGGACCTCAGACACAAAATATACTGGGACTTGCTTCTTGGCTTGTCCATCAAACTTTTCCTGAACAAGTGCCGCACTTACCGCTGAGTGCGAAGCTGCCACATACAATAGCAGAGGAGCCCCTGGCGTTGGTGGAGTTAATGTTGTGAGATCTATTAAATATTGCTTCAGCTCTTCGAAGGCTTTTTGTTGACTTGGGCCCCATTGAAAGACTTCAGCTGACTTCAGCACCTCGAAGAATGGTAAGTTTCTTTCTGCTGATCTGGATATAAATCTGTTGAGAGATGCCAGCCTTCCTGTCAATCTTTGGGCCCCCTTTCTTGTGGTTGGTGGCTCCATTCGAAGTATAGCTTCGATTTTATTTGGGTTAGCTTCGATTCCCTTCGTTGAAACCAGACATCCAAGAAACTTGCCCTTCTTCACTCCGAAGACACATTTTTCTGGATTCAGCTTCAGACCAGCCTGTCTGAAGCTGGCGAAGGTCTCCTGCAAATCAGCAATATGATTTTCTTGCTTCGTGCTCTTTACGATAATGTCATCAACATAGGTCAACACATTTCTGCCTATCTGAGATTGGAGAACCTTCGCATTCATTCTGCTGAAACTCCCTCCAGCATTCTTGAGCCCCTCAGGCATCCGAAGATAGCAATATGTACCACTTGGAGTTATGAAGCTAGTCTTCGGCTCGTCTTCCTTCTTCATCCAGATTTGATGATAGCCTGAGTAGCAGTCCAGGAGACTCATGAGCTCCGAAGAAGCTGCTGCATCAACTAAAGAATCTATCCTTGGCAGCGGAAATTCATCCTTCGGACAAGCCTTGTTGAGATCTGTGAAATCAATACACATTCTCCACTTGCCATTGGCCTTCTTCACCATAACGGTGTTAGCTAACCACTCTGGATACTTCACTTCTCTGATAACTCCTGCACTGAGGAGTCTTTTTACTTCATTACGAGCCCCTTCGGCCTTGTCATCAGACATTTTCCGAAGCCTCTGCTTTCGGGGTCTGAAGGATGGGTCAACATTGAGCGAATGTTCAATGACATCCCGATTCACTCCACAAAGATCGTTGGCTGACCATGCAAAAACATCTTTGTTGTTGAATAAAAACCTTATCAAGGTTTTCTCCTGGTCTTCAGATAATTGCGAGCCCAACAACACCTTCTGCTCTGCTACATCCTCACACAATAACATGGGCTTCGGCTGATCTGCTGAAGCTGCCTTCTCCCTCGTGAATTTATACTGTTCACAAGCTTCAGCTCCATCTATGTTATGGATTGCCTTGGAGTCAGTCCAGCTTCCTTCGGCCCTTCTAGCAGCTTCCTGGCTTCCATGAATAGCAATAGGTCCTTGGTCCGAAGGTATTTTCATGCAGAGATAAGCTGGGTGAAGAATTGCTTCGAAGGCGTTAAGAGTTCCACGACCAATGATAGCATTGTAAGGATACTCCATGTCAACAATATCAAACACAATTTGCTCAGTCCTTGTGTTGTTGACAAATCCGAAGGTTACCGGCATGGTAATCTTCCCAAGTGCCACAATCTGCCGCCCTCCGAAACCACAAAGAGGGTGCGTAGCATCATGAATCTTGTCTTCAGGCTCTTGCATTTGTCTGAAGGCTTTAGCAAATATAATGTCAGCTGCACTGCCTGTATCAACTAGGACATTGTGGACTAGAAATCCTTTGATCACGCAAGAAATAACCATAGCATCATTGTGAGGATAATCCTTAAGCTGAAGGTCTTCCTGAGAGAAGGTAATTGGAATATGAGACCATTTTGACTTGATGAAGGGTCCCTGTACTCCAACATGCTGCACCCTTCTCTGAGCCTCTTTCTTCTGCTTCTTGTTAGCCGGCTCTGAGCAAGAACCGCCTGTTATCGGGAGCACCAGCTTCGAAGCCGAAGCAGCTCCAGCTTGATTGTTGAACGAAGCCATCAGCTCAGAAAAGTGGAAGTGAGTTCACCGGAGGTGGGCGCCAATGTTGGGAGCTTGTTCTCAAATGCTAAGAGTTAAGAACAAGGCAACACTGAAAATGTTAGATACTAAGGTCCTTCGTCCTCCATTTCATTATATCCCCTCAGGATATAAGGAACTTCGGACGAAGGTTACGAAGGACGCACCTTCGTAAACATAATTACGTAGGATGAAGCATTCACATAAATCATGAGGTATAAAATGGACATTCAAATGTTAACATAGAATCATTTTCATTTCTATTAATACGAATATAAATGACAGATGTACCTTCGGTCTTGAGGAAGGCAAGAGTACAAGTGTGATGTGAATGCAAATGACAGGTTCGCGTGAACAGTACAGAGGTACTGTTCATCTATTTATAGGCACAGGTCGCAGCCTGTGACAAATTACAATTATGCCCCTTACAAATGTTTACAACATTGACTCAGACCTATATGAATAAAAAGGTCATTCTATCTCTATGTCGGTTTAAAACGCCGAAGCTCCATAAAAAGGAACCTTCGGCCATCTCTTGGAGACGACTCCAGCCGAAGCTGCTTCTTCGTGTGAGACCTTCGGCGCACCGAAGCACGACCCCAACAATACGCCTAGTGCGTTAAAAACTGGAGGGTCCCGCTTGTCAATGACTGTTGCTATTCTAGCAAAGGGAAGGTGTTTTTTCGGACCTTCGGCTTAAGGCCTTCGTCCATGTCGCAATCTGAATTTATTACTTTAACAAATTAATATTGCGAGGGGCTACTGTTGGGGGCCTTCGACTTTCGAAGGTCCTCAAAAACATGATTTAATTATGTCTCTGGAGTATAATGTGTAAACAGGTACCTTCGGACACAAATCAAAACCATAGCATGAAGATGCACAAAGAGTATGAAGGATGGCGCAGAGCCGAAGCTATGCGCAGGGGAGCTTCGGCGTGATAGCAGAAAAAGAAACCGACTTAAAAGGGAAAAGGCTATTTGGACCCCGATGGATTGTTATAGAGTTATTAGCAAATGTAAAGGGCATGAGTGTAATTTTACATGGGCTGCGTCCCGTGCCTATAAATAGATGAACAGTACTCCCGTACTGTTCACGCTGACTTGGCATTTACTTTCGCGTCACGTTTGTACCCCTGCTTTCTTTCGAGCCGAAGGTACATTTATAATTTGTTATTGTCGATACAGTCACGCAAATAAAAATAAGTTGGTAATAACATTTAAAGTGTTTATATTACTTTTTCATATCTTGTGTATGAATTCTTCTTCATCATCTATTGTGTTTAAGAAGGTTTGTTCTTCATAACCTTCATCCGGAATTCATTATATCCAAAGGGAGATAATGTTTCGAAGGACGAAGGACTTTAACATTTAACACTTTTTATGTTGCCTTGTTCTTAACTCTTAGCATTTGAGAACAAGTCCCCAACAACCCCTATTGCTCAAAAGAAAGCCAACTTTTGAATGAGCATCAAGCTGCAGGATCAAAGGAAAAAGTGCTTATCAATAAATAAAGGAACAAGAAAACAAAGCAACTAAGGAGAAGACGCATTGCTCAACCTTCTCAAGATATCCACGGGTGCGTGGTGAAGAAGCTTGAGAAGGGAGAAACTGCAGCAAGTGTTAAGCTCCATAAGAAGGATGTTCCTAAAGCAAAAAAATGAAGAAATCAACATGAACAAGGAAAAAGGTAAAGATTCAATCAGTCATGTTGTTTGCACTGACCATCTCTCTATGTCATCCAAGAACAAAAAGAGAAAAGGAAAAAGGAGGTGCTTTAAGTGCAATAAGTCAGGACACCTCATTGCGTCGTGTCCATACAACGACAAGGATAAAGGGATGAGGAGATGCTTCGGATGCAATGACAAGGACCATATGATCACTTCTTGTCCGCTCATGAAAAATCAAGCACGTGCACTCTCCGGGATGACCCCCACTAAGAAAGAAGACAAACAGCAAGCGTCATGTCAGGTTAAGCGACACTTCTGCTACATGTGTGGTGAGCATGGTCATCTATCCAAGGTATGTAAAAAGGGTAAGGTTCCTAAGCAAGTAAATTTATCTCAATCTTATTCGCTTAGGAGACCCAAACCATACACTTGTGCTAGATCAGTAATGAGATCACCTAGAACTAGCACAATTGCTATTTGGGTACCAATGACTCTTTTGGATGATCGTTATGGACCCATCCCGAGATGGGTACCAAACTGTACCAACTAGACCATGCATGTGCCTCGATATGGACTGGAGACCATGGGAGAGCTTAAAATGGTTAATTCAAACTCTATGCTTAAACTGTTAATCTTTATTGTCTATTTATTAACCCAAGGTTGAATTATTGTGCAATACTAATCCCATGTTCATCTCAAGTTAAATAAAGTGTAGATGTCTTTAATCATTATTGGTGAATCAAGCAAAGGACCTTGATGAGAATCTGCAACTTGCTCTCCAAAGGACAGTACCCATGTATCTTAAGAACATTATTGCCAATCAGTATTGCTCTTAAGTTGGATTGTTGTGCTACCTATCCTTGGAGTAGTTATGCTTTTGAAATTGCCTGTGTTGAATACCTTTCAACCAATGGTTCATAATGATGCTTGCTTAATCATGATTGTGTGTTCTATATGTTATATCTTTTGAATCATTCAATGGGTAGCTTTTCATTTGATATATTCACCATGATTAACTCTTTTTGTGTTCGTGGATAAACCTGTATCTTTTTGTAAGTCATATGGTTTTTAATGAGTAACCTATGTGCAAGCATGACATTTTGTTTAGTCCATGTTCACATGATTACCCTATTTTGGTACTGTGTGTATACCAAATCCATGTTGTGCCTCTAATGCACCTTCTTGAGCTATGAGGTGCATGAGCAAAAGGAGCCCTAAATTGGTGACAACGAGTGCTCTCATGGCAATTCAGGAAAAAGCAAAGGTATGGAGAATGGAACTATATGCAATTTCATTGAAAATCTTGAAATTTCGTTGATTATGATCATAGCTATGTTCTTACCTTTCAATTGGTAGTATCTTGGCTTAGGCGCCTTATGCCTTAAAATGTTGTTTCCTTTGGTGTACCTAAGAAAATACTTCTTAATCATGCTGTGGTTAAACATTGTGCTTTATATGCATGATCTTGTCATTTTTCAATTGGTATATGTGTTGCAATGATCATCATCTATGAAGCATGCCTAGGTTGTTTTTAAAATATTATATATCTTGAGGCATGCATTGTTTCCATTAGTCATAAAGTGTATTATGTCTTCGATTCAATTGGTATCTTTTTGTGATGCAATTGAGATATTATGCCTAGACCAAGGTATGCTGTGATCCCCTCTAGTTCTGAGGATGCTAGAATGTGCAAAGTGCAAGTCATTCAAATACTTGATGCACAACTTTAGGGGGAGCACACATAACTTGTGTCTTTTGAGACTAACTATTTCTTGAGTGATCCTATATAGTCTCAAGGTGGAAAAGGGAAGATGAGCAAGAAGTGGAGCAATCAGGACTTGGGTACCTCCACAAGTCAAGCAATTGGTATCTAAAGTTATGAGTAATTACATATTTAAAGATTGCTCGTGCTCTATAATAGTTGGTGATCCAAGATGCTTATCTTTAAATATCATGGAGCTATGACAGTAATTATTTTTCGATTGATAGCCTTGGCAGTGTGCTTCAATTGATATCTTTTGGTAATCACTAGAATAGAAGCTTCATCTTGTGCCACAATACTATAACTTGTTCTAAGTCTGGTGTCTTAGCAACAAGAAAAAGTCAGGATAAAGGATCAGGCACAAGTATAAAGGAGCTCCCTAGAGATTAAACTACATCACAACATGGTAAAGGTACAAAAGAAAGTATTGACTTTTGTGTATTTGTATCCTAGTTTTCCTCCAATGCTTGTGTTGCATATGTTTAATGTGTAAGGGGGAGTAATGTTAGTGTGTCGTATTTTACCTACTAAATACCTGCTATCCCTTGACATCATCCTATGTTCTTGCTCAAATATGGTTTTGGTGTTTGATGTCAAAGGGGGAGAATTTGTGCATTAAAGCTTACCTCAACCTGAGAGGAAAGCTTATCTTAAAGGGGTTTCCTTGAGTTCCCTTGGTCTTAAGGAAGAATGTGTTAGTTTGTGTTAGTTTTATTGATAATTCTTATCATATGCTTCTTGTTGTATTATATGGTGATAATGCAAAATTAGTGCTTCCGTTGATATGAATCAATTAGTATCTACTATGTTTATCCTGTTATAGATATTCATGTGGTTCTGGTGTTTTAAAATTGTTTTAAATTGGTATCTTAATGGTGAATAGTGGTAGGTTGATATTCCTGTGGTATATCCATTTAAGTGGTGTTTAACTCTGATTCTGTGCGTTTGTGTGTTATACGCATCACGGTTTAATTATTGACAATGCATCCGACAGGTGCTAAGGTGTAGTAATGCTTCGAATTAACCTAAGTATGTGCAATTTGGCATATAAGGCCAAATTTAAGATTTTAATGTAAGCACATATTTAGGGGGAGCATTCTATAAACTTAGAATTCAAAATGTGTGCTTTAAATCTTATTCTTGTGTAAGCTTTAATTGTGTTGCCATCAATCACCAAAAAGGGGGAGATTGAAAGCTCTCTTGTGGGTTTTGGTGTTTGTATGACAACCCAATTAAAGGACTAACAAGTGTGCTAAGTGTTGAAAAGATGCTTAATGCAAAGCTAATATGGTTCAACACAAGTGAACAAGTGTGATGGTCCAAAGACTGAATTATCTATAGATAATGGACATCACAAGAAAGATGGACATTGCTTAAGTGAGACTAGATGTGCATAACTCAGAGACAACCGATCAAGCTAAGGATGGAGGCAAGAAGAACTTCGAGGTACCGAGTGCATGGGAGAAAGTCAAGGAGACCAGGAACCCAAAGCCAGGGGTGAAGAAGAAGATTTGCAAAGTCAAGGTTGATCGAGTTAAGAAGAGTTATGGTGCATCAAGGAACACTAAATAAGGACATAACTTACAACCAATAAGGTAACATCTACAATTATGTGGTGTAAGTCATAAGGCTCAAGATCAAGCTCAAGAAGTGAACAAGGTCACTGGAAGGAGAAGCAGTGTCAAAATCAGAACTGGAAGCAACCCAAAAGAGGTAAGTGCACCTTGATCTTTAGTTTGGGTTGTTCCTATATTTGGATATATTCTATGTAACCTTTGCAGGATGTTGGAGCTCAGAAATATCAATCTAGATTAAGTCAAGTTGACTTGATGGTCTATGAGTCCAACATCAATCTCAATCATGCCAAATGCTAAAGAAGTGCAAAATAAGAACAAGGTATGTTTCTAGACTTAGTGAATTGTTTTTGAGTACTACATATTCTGTCTAAGTGCTAGAAACAACGAGAAAAGAATTGCAAAAAATCTTGGCTCGGTACAGCCAAAACTCTGCTAAGTCTGGCACACCGGACTGTCCGGTGGTGCACCGACAGTGTTCAGTGCGCCAGGCTGAGCTCCGGTGAACAGGCCACTCTCGGGAAAAGTTTGGTGGTGTACGGCTATAATTCACCGGACTGTCCAGTGGTGCACCAGACTGTCTAGTGAGCCAACGGTCGACTGCGCCAACGGTCGGCAGCGCGATCAGCGGGTGACGCGTGGCCTGAGCCAACGGTTAGTTGGCGCACCGGACTGTCCGGTGTGCACCGGTGAAGCGTCCCCAATCCTCTAGGACTCAAATGTGATACAATTACTAGTCCCAGGAGGCTAGTAAACATATTTATACATCAGATGATACCAAATCTGCTTAAACGAGACAAACCTACAAAGGTGGCGAACAACTTTAAGAGTTGGTCCACAACTCGGGACATATCATCAGAGTTGATACGACCACACCATTAAGCAACACATTACAACCCCCAAGTTATACTATATCAACTCAAGTACAACCAACATCGTCACCAACCCGAGTCTTTGATGGACCAATTACACGTAGCCGAGCTAAGAAGCTACAGCAAAAGGTGCACGCGCTAGTCTTTGATGGACCAATTACACGTAGCCGAGCTAAGAAGCTACAGCAAGAGGTGCACGCGCTACTTTATGAATTTCAATTAAACACTAATGCGAACTTTATGCTACCTAAGTCGTGTATGTTGATATTACTTAGGTTCACCAAGAGGAAGGACAAAACATATCAAAGGCGAATCAGCAAGAAGAGCTACGTCTGAGTCAGTCCAGCGCTACAGAACCGTCTAGAAGAAACAGTCATAACTTTTGATTCCCAAAAGCTATGAAGGCACATAAGTACTTTTTGGAAAGCTCTTGAAGTCTAGTTTTCAATGCTTCTACAGCCGACTTAACCACATCTACCAGTAAGGCAGCCGACCTACTTTAGTGCTGACTGGTCAGAAGGTCAACAGTCTGCTTGATGACCAAGTTTTCATATTAAACTGCATCATTCTACGAAGTTTCATTAAGCATGCTATATATGGTGAGAAAGCTTATCAAGTTAGCTTTCCAATGCAACCAGTCTCACGTCATTTGAAGATTCCTAGAAGAAGTTATTGTCAAAATACTGAAGGCTGCGCAGAAGTCAAACAGCCACACGGAAATCAGCTCTGCAGATCTCCCGAAGAGGCTCCTTCACATTAGCACGTGAAAATACTTTTGTTTTGTGTTTATACCTCGCTAAGGCTGGTTGTTACTAGTATAAATACTCCTCTATGTCTATGATGTAAGGCAGCTTATGATAATCTAAAACAGAACCCCTTTGTTCAGCTGTGTGCTAACAAATATTGAGAGTGATCTCTACCCCTTTGCTCTTGTGAATTCCTTCGCGGGATTGCAGAAGCGGCGGCTTAATCCGCTCCCAATTGGTGCTCCTACTCCCTTCGAGGTCTCCTCGATTGATTGTAGGTTGTGTTGGTTGGTTCTTTGAGAGTGTGGTTGGGCGAATCCTTGATTCAGGCCACCGGTTAAAGACGGTGGTTGGCTTCGAGTTTTATTTGTCAGGTTGCACTAGTTATCGCTGCTTGCAGCAAGTTATCTTGGCTTCTTTGAAGCTAGTTATCTGAAGATTGATCCTACGTCGTGAAGATCGGGCATCGTGACGCATGATCTGGTATTAGAGCCTCAGTTGCCGCGGTAGGATTCTTTACCCTTAGCTACATATATTTTGTGTTCGTCCTATCCACCAAAAAGCCATAAAATATTTTGTCATAGCCCTTTGTTTCAATCTGTTGTTCTAGTGAGTTTTGTTAAGTTTCAGTCCTTAGAGTCTTTGTTTAGTTGCTGGTCACTCTATCCTTTGTGTTCCCTTTGAGCCTCTTATATATATCTGAATATATCCACAAAAAGAAAAATCTGAAACCCTCATCATTTCCTTCGCGTTAACTTTGAGTCTATTTAAGTTATAGCTGCTGGTTGAGTTCTTTGTTAAGTATTATAAAGTGTGCAATATCATATCAGATATCTGTGTTTAGTTCTATAAAAAAAAGAGTATCAAAAAAAGAGAAGAAAGAAAAGTACCAAAAAGAAAAGTGTTGAACAAGATTGTGAAAGAAAAGTAGAACAATCAGTTTGTTTATGTGCACAAGTGCTGAAAAGTTCATCAAGTTGTTCAACCAGTTTGCTATTGTCATTTGGTGCAAAATTTTGGTTGGGTCTGATCGCAACACTTGCATTTCAATCATACTCCTTGATTTGCATCAAATCTGAAATTTCTTTACGCGTGTGTTTGATGTACTTGCATCACTCGAATCTTGTGGTCAGCACTAGGCAGTGAACTTCTAGTTGGATTGTTATTTAACTTTACAACAACTAGGATTCAGATTGCATTCCTTGTTTATTATTCCCCACCAAGCTCCACATATAAGCCATCGTAATCGGTACTCTGATCTTGTATTCGCTTGACCATCACTTTCTTGTTACCACCACACATTTTCTTGCAACCCGCAGGGAACTCATAAGAGCTTTGGTTGGTAAGAGTGGTGAGGTTGTGAGATTCTATATAGCTTCATATTTCACCTATATTTGTTGTCTTGTCGCCACTAATTTCGCAGGAAGATGGATCCCAACACTGAGATTGAAGACTATGTCACCATGATACAATTCAATGAGCTCAAACAAAGCATAGAAGACAAGCAAGATCGGTTGGCACAAGATCTTCAGACACTTAGGCTGAAATCAGAGGTTGTCAGCGACTCCCTGATGGTGTAAGAAACCATGATGAAGATGGGGAAGAAGGTGAAGGAAATTATTCTAGAAGAGCAAGTGAACATGGGTGGAGGAATCAAGGTGCTGCACGTGGTAGAGGAAGAGGACGGAATCGAAGAAATAATGACAATGAGGAATCTGAATTTGGGAATGATGATGATCAGTCCCAACATCGCTATGGTCGTCGTCATCATAGAGGCATCAACCAAGAAGAGAGATTTGGGAAACTTAAGTTTACCATGCCAAAATTTGATGGTAGATCTGATCCTAAAGATTATTTCACATGGGAATTGAAGGTGGAGAAAATCTTCCGCCTACATAATTATTCAGAGGAGAAGAAACTTGCAATGGCATCTCTTGAGTTTGAAGGATATG
The DNA here is from genome assembly GCA_029449295.1 of Zea luxurians. Taxonomy (NCBI): domain Eukaryota; kingdom Viridiplantae; phylum Streptophyta; class Magnoliopsida; order Poales; family Poaceae; genus Zea; species Zea luxurians. Next base: position 14,073,623 of record JAOPSE010000052.1, on the reverse strand, counting down.
CTCTGATTTGGTGGGAGCAACTTCTTCGTGATCGTGAAGAAGATGGAGAGGACCCTATTGTTACATGGCAAGAGATGAAGCGAGAAATGAGAATTCGTTTTGTGCCGAAGCATTATCGACGTGATCTTTTTGATAAATTGCAAAATTTGAGGCAAGGAAGTTTCTCTGTTGAGGAGTATTATAAGGAGATGGAGAAGGCCATGATTAGAGCCAATGTGTATGAAGACAAAGAGCAAACCATTGCACGTTTCATGGCTGGGTTACACCGCAACATTCAGCGTATTGTTGAGTATCAGCCATACCAAAGTCTTATTGATTTGGTACATCAAGCCACCAAAGCTGAACGCCAGCTGCAACAAGATTCTAAGAGCAGCAAGCCCTTGCCATATGGTGCACGAACCATGACTGGAGAAAGCAAATCAATCTCAAGGTTTACTGCTGCATCCTCAGCAACAAAAGGTTCAACTAGGGGCATGCGATCCAATATTCAAGGCAATTCTAGTGGAAAGAACGGTGCTGCTCCAAACCCGAGTTATAAACCAGCAACATCCACTTCAACATCAGTGGGCTCTACAGCCAAGAGTAGTGGTATTCAGTGCTTCAAATGTAGAGGTCGAGGTCATGTCATTAAGGAGTGTCCAAAAAATCGTGTGATCCTTGTGACCGATGATGGAGAATATACATCAGCTAGTGAAGAGGAAGCTAAAGCAGGAAATGTAGATGACATTGATAAATCTGAAGAACATATGGGATGTGAATTTGAGCATGGTACCGCTCCTGTGGTTACACAAATATTGAGCGTTCAAATGAAAGAAGCTGAAATTGGACAGCGACCTAATCTTTTTCAAATAAGATCAAAAGTGCAAGACAAAGTAGTAAAGGTGATCATTGATGGAGGAAGTAGTCATAATCTTGTAAGTCGTGAGATGGTTGAAAGGCTTGATCTGAAGTTGCAGCGACACCCTCATCCATATCATGTCCAATGGTTGAATGAATCAGGAGATATCAAGATTGGTTATAAGGTGAAAGTTCCGTACAAGATTGGAGAGTTTGTTGACACAGTGGAGTGCAATGTTGCACCCATGTTTGTGTGTCACTTGCTGTTGGGAAGACCTTGGCAATATGACCGATATTCTCAGCATTGTGGAAGAACAAATCAGTACACACTAGATCTAAAAGGGAGAAAGTTTGTATTCAAGCCTATGACCCCTTAACAAATCATGGTTGAACACGTACAAAAGAAAACTGAAATTAGTGCAGCAATTAGAGGAGAAGGAGAGCAAAAGAAATTGAGTGCCATCCACAATTCAGTGAGTGAGTGCTACAAGCCAAATTCAAGAGATAAAAAGAAAGAAGAGGGAGAACATCTAGTTATGCTAGCCACAAAATCTGAGCTGAGAGAAGCGAGGAACAACCCTTATCAAGTGCTATTTGTACTTGTGAGCAAAGATGTTTTGATTTCTCCTAACGACATAACATCTTTTCCTAGTGTTGTGGGTGATCTTTTGCAGGACTTTGAATATGTGTTTCCACAAGAAACACTAGCTGGACTACCTCCAATTCGTGGGATTGAGCGTCAAATTGACCTCATTCTAGGGGCTGCACTTCCTAACCGTCCACCATATCGAACCAATCCTGAAGAAACTAAGGAGATACAAAGGCAAGTACAAGAACTTCTGGATAAAGGTTTTGTTCGTGAAAGCTTAAGCCCTTGTGCTGTTCCTATGATTTTAGTACCTAAGAAAGATGGATCTTGGAGGATGTGTGTTGATTGTAGAGCTATAAATAATATTACCGTTCGCTATCGCCATCCTATTCCACGAATAGATGATATGCTTGATGAATTAAGTGGTTCCACAATTTTTACTAAAATTGATTTGAGAAGTGGATACCATCAAATAAGAATGAAAACCGGAGATGAATGGAAGACTGCATTTAAAACAAAATTTGGGTTGTATGAATGGTTAGTGATGCCCTTTGGATTGACTAATGCTCCTAGTACTTTTATGAGATTAATGAACCATGTCTTAAGAACTTTCATTGGAAAATTTGTTGTTGTCTACTTCGACGATATTCTAATTTACAGCAAGTCTTTTGATGAACATGTGAAACACATTCGACAAGTTTTAGATGAGCTTAGAAAGGAGAAATTATTTGCTAATCTTGAGAAGTGCAGTTTTTGCACAGACCATGTTGTGTTTCTTGCCTTTGTTGTTTCAGCAAAAGGAATAGAGGTGGATGAATCCAAGGTGAAAGCCATCAAGGATTGGCCAGCTCCAACGAATGTAAGTCAAGTAAGAAGTTTTCATGGTCTTGCTGGTTTTTATAGAAGATTTGTGCGAGATTTCAGTACCATCACTTCCCCTTTAAATGAATTGACAAAGAAAGGTGTTGAATTTAAATGGGGAAACTCACAAGAAGATGCTTTTCAAGAATTGAAGAAACGTTTGACTGAAGCACCTGTACTTATTCTTCCTGATTTCACTAAAACTTTTGAAGTAGAATGTAATGCTAGTGGGATTGGGATAGGAGGAGTTTTAATGCAACAAGGAAAACCTATAGCATATTTTAGTGAAAAATTGGGAGGTGCTCAATTAAATTATTCTGTGTATGACAAAGAATTGTATGCTTTGGTCCGAGTGCTTGAAACATGGCAGCACTACTTATGGCCAAAAGAGTTTGTTATTCATTCCGATCATGAAGCTTTTAAGTATTTGAAAGGGCAAGCCAAACTGAACCGTCGCCATACCAAATGGGTTGAGTTTATCGAAACATTTCTATACATTGTGAAATATAAGAAAGGTAAGGACAATGTGGTCGTTGATGCCTTGTCTCGAAGGAATGTGTTGTTGAATCAACTAGAGGTAAAAGTTTTGGGTCTTAAAAATTTGAAAGAAATGTATAATGATGATCCTGAATTTTCAGAACCATACATTCATTGTAAAGATGGAAAAGGTTGGGAGAAATATCATATACATGATGGATTTTTGTTTGGAGCTAACAAACTTTGTGTACCAAATTCTTCGGTTAGATTGCTTTTATTGCAGGAGCCACGAGGTAATGGTCCATTTCGTGTTCTTGCCAAGATCAATGATAATGCATACAAGATATATCTTCCACCGAGCTATGGCATGAGCAACACGTTTAATGTTGCTGACCTCTTACCATTTACAAGTGAAGACACTTCAGAGTCGAGGACGACTCCTTTTCAAGGGGAGGAGGATGATACGACCACGCCATTAAGCAACCCATTACAACCCCCAAGTTATACTACATCAACTCAAGTACAACCAACATCGTCACCAACCCGAGTCTTTGATGGACCAATTACACGTAGCCGAGCTAAGAAGCTACAGCAAGAGGTGCACGCGCTAGTCTTTGATGGACCAATTACACGTAGCCGAGCTAAGAAGCTACAGCAAGAGGTGCACGCGCTACTTTATGAATTTCAATTAAACACTAATGCGAACTTTATGCTACCTAAGTCGTGTATATTGATATTACTTAGGTTCACCAAGAGGAAGGACAAAACATATCAAAGGCGAATTAGCAAGAAGAGCTACGTCCGAGTCAGTCCAGCGCTACAGAACCGTCTAGAAGAAACAGTCATAACTTTTGATTCCCAAAAGCTATGAAGGCACATAAGTACTTTTTGGAAAGCTCTTGAAGTCTAGTTTCCAATGCTTCTACAGCCGACTTAACCACATCTACCAGTAAGGCAGCCGACCTACTTTAGTGCTGACTGGTCAGAAGGTCAACAGTCTGCTTGATGACCAAGTTTTCGTATTAAACTGCGTCATTCTACGAAGTTTCATTAAGCATGCTATATATGGTGAGAAAGCTTATCAAGTTAGCTTTCCAATGCAACCAGTCCCACGTCATTTGAAGATTCCTAGAAGAAGTTATTGTCAAAATACTGAGGGCTGCGCAGAAGTCAAACAGCCACACAGAAATCAGCTCTGCAGATCTCCCGAAGAGGCTCCTTCACATTAGCACGTGAAAATACTTTTGTTTTGTGTTTATACCTCGCTAAGGCTGCTTGTTACTAGTATAAATACTCCCCTATGTCTATGATGTAAGGCAGCTTATGATAATCTAAAACAGAACCCCTTTGTTCAGCTGTGTGCTAACAAATATTGAGAGTGATCTCTACCCCTTTGCTCTTGTGAATTCCTTCGCGGGATTGCAGAAGCGGCGGCTTAATCCGCTCCCAATTGGTGCTCCTACTCCCTTCGAGGTCTCCTCGATTGATTGTAGGTTGTGTTGGTTGGTTCTTTGAGAGTGTGGTTGGGTGAATCCTCGATTCAGGCTGCCGATTAAAGACGGTGGTTGGCTCGAGTTTTATTTGTCAGGTTGCACTAGTTATCGCTGCTTGCAGCAAGTTATCTTGGCTTCTTTGAAGCTAGTTATCTGAAGATTGATCCTACGTCGTGAAGATCGGGCATCGTGACGCATCAAGAGTGGGGCTGAAGCAGCCCGATATACGCAACAAAGCAAATCAGCGGTCCAACAGCCACAGGGAAGGTTGGGAACAGTCGTAACTCTTACCCGATCTCCTTTTTATGAAAAACAACAAATAAGCAAGGGTGAGTACAAACGTGCTCAGCAGCCCACCTTCACCCGCGGAATGGGGAAATCAGATATAATGCATGGAATATGTGGAGCTCAGGATATTTTGCAGAAATAGCAGTATTTGATGCAGGGTTGTTTTGTAGAATATTTTGTATTTTTGCAAAGCGCATCCCCTCCCAAAGGAGCAGGAAGTTTTTCAATATAGAGCAAAATCCCCTGGACTAAACGATCCAGGTACCTCAGCAGTTTCCCACCGGTTTTCATTTTCAAAAAAACAGCTACTGGACTTCCCGTCCACCATAGCTCACAGCTCAACCACCAGACCTTTTAAAAAAACACTTTTCTCAAAAGCACCTCTTTTTTTAAAACAAAACACTAATTGCCATACCACACCAGACTCGTTCATTCCTGTGGACACAGACTATTCGAATATGTTTGAACTCTGCGCAGAGGGGTACACTTTACCCACTAGCGGCTCTGCGATCTCATGATCAATGAGACCCGAATCCGAATCTCTTTCTTTCCTCGCACGTCCTAACCTTAGCGGTTATACCGGAAGGAGTCAGGCCACCGCCATGTCCAAACCGGACAAAACATTCCCCCTCCTTATCCTCGCAGTGCTCCCCAGCCTTCATAACCCTAGGGTTGGACCGTACGAGTTCAGATTGAGTGACTGCCCACACAGTCTCGAGTGGTTGTACTTATCATGAGTACAGGTAGTGAAGGATGACAAGCCGGTCCTTATACGAGGGGACAATCCTTCTGCTCACGCCTAAACCAGCTGAGCCATCACCTTAGGCCCTCCCCTAAACCAGGGAGTCCCTGATCATCCCTACTCAAAGGTGATAAGGGTGAAAACCCTTCATCATACACATTTTGAAAAGCATTTTCTTTTGAAAACTCACACCTTTTCTCAAATCATTTGGAACAAATATCTCAATGATTGATTGCGGCAAGCGGCTAGGTGGCCATAATAACTTGTCTCAAAATCATATCATGCATAAAATAACAGGCTGAGGGTTGTGGTTGAAAAATCATAGGTAATTTATGCATCAAAGGGATCCAGTGAGCTTGCCGTGCTTATTCGGCGAAGGGGGAAGGGGAGCTCGCGGAACTGGCTTCTGGCTCCACTACCTGGCGTAGACTTGCAGATCTGGCCTCCACGAGACAGCACGAACGCTCCGATAACTATGCAACATGAACAAGCAAACATACAAACCAGCAAGTATACCAACAAATATTTAGTATAGTGGTCAGAATAGCGATATATGGATGGGTAGAGTCTTGAGTAGAATCTGTGTCATGTGGTGTTGTGATATTACTGGTGGTGGAGCGGAGGTGCTTACCAGGAGGGTGGACTGGAGGCAAAGCGACATTATGCGTGTAGCCGGCAGAGCAGAGTAACTGAGTGGGTGGGGTGTTTGCCTTGGCTGAGGGTGTTGAGTGTGTGGAGAGGGAGAGGGTAGCTGGGTGTATTTATAGCTGGGTGTATGTGGTGTAGCACAGTGAAGTTCACTGTTGGTGAGAATAGTGACGAATGAATCGTCTGACTTAGTATGAACAGGAGAGTTATAGGTAGAATATGGGACAAGAGTATTTTGGGAGTTTTTTTGGAATATGAACCATGCTTAAGGGATGACATGGTTGGATAGGGAATAATTCGATAAGAATTTAGAAACAAGAATTATTGGAATATGAGTTTGGAAGCCTGGTTCGAAGGAATCTCAAAGTTAAGCGTGCTCAACTTGGAGAAACCTAGGATGGGTAACCAGATGGGAAGTTCCCTACTGGAAGGAAAATCACAGTCACCGGAGTCCGTATGACTGGAATATGGGTCTAGCTGGATTTAAGTGGACTGGACAGCATGATGGATGAGTAGTTGAAATTTGGGGGCGATCGGATGATCGATGAATAGTAACAATGAATAGTGACGACGAAAAGTTATTATAGATATCATCGATGAATAGTAACGGTGAATAGTAACGATGAATAGTAATGATGAATAGTAACGGTGAATAGTGATGGTAAATAGTTCGTATTTACGAACGATGAACGATGAATAGTGATGATGAACGAACGATGAACGATGAATAGGAACTATGAACGAACGGACGAACGATCGAATGATCGGACGAACGAACGATCGAAATTTCGGCATCATAACGGCAGGACAAAGATTATCTAGAAGAACGATGAATAGGGACTATGAACAAATGATGAACGATGAATAGGAACTATGAACGAACGATGAATGATCGAATGATCGAACGAACAAACGATCAGAATTTTGGCAGCATAACGACAGGGAAAAGATTATTTGGACGAACGAACGGACGAACGATCGAATGATCAGAGGAACGAACGATCGGAATTTCGGCAGCATAACGGCAGGACAAAGATTATCTGGAAGAACGATGAATAGGGACTATGAACGAACGATGGACGATGAATAGGAACTATGAACAAACGATGAACGATGAATAGGAACTATGAACGAACGATGAACGATCGAATGATCGAACGAACGAACGATCGAAATTTCGGCAGCATAACGGCAGGAAAAAGATTATTTGGACAAACGAACGAACGAACAAACCATGAACGATCGGACAAACGATTGAACGATCGGACGAACAAACGAACAAACTAAGAACAGGGGGACGAACGATCGAAGAACGACCGAACGATCCTTGTGCTAGTGTGTGCTTGTGTGGAACATGGAGTGGGTGTGTGGGGGGGAGAGAGTTGCCATGAAATGGCTTGGAGTGGGATGAGAGGAGGCCCTTGCCCCTCTATTTATAGCCATGGTGGGGGGATTAGGGGGAGGGATGAGAGGATTAGTGGGAGGATGAGAGGATTAGTGGGAGATTAGCATGTATTTGTCTTATATGAGTGTAATTAGCTTGTAGAGCTCACCTTATGACACCGGAGGCATACGTATACGTATGAGCATGAGGAAAGTTATGAAGAAAATATTTGTAGGGACTTGAAAATTGATTGTGAAGGTATTTCTAGGGAGGAAAATATCTGGAGAATTATCGGTGGAATATTTGAGCAGTATTTCTGGAAAGAAATTGAGGGGGTTACTGGGGAAATATCTGGGCAGTATTTCTGGAAAGAATTTGAGGGGGATCACTGGGGAAATATTTGTAGGATATTTTGAGGAGGCTTTTGGAGAAAATATAGACCACTATATTTTATTTGCTGATATCAACTCGCAAACAAACATTTTGAAATGAAATTTGAAATTCATTTTGAATTTAGATCGAGTTTGAGAAAATTTTCAAGATTTGAATTTTTGGGATGCTACAGATCTACCCCACTTAAAATAAATCTCGTCCTTGAGATTCGGCTTAGAAGGGTTATGGGTATAGCTTTACTTCAACTACATATCTTCACTTTGCAGACTCTTCGAGGAGATGGAACTTCAACAAAATCTGGTCTTTGAGGAGCATCCGGTTGCAAACGCTGACTCTGGCTACTCAAAGATCATCTTCAGCCTTCTAGGTTTCGCTTGGCAGCTAGCTTATTGAAGAAGCATCGATGCCAACACGCAAACCTTCCTCTTGCGAACTTCCACATGGATTCCTTCCTTGATTGGTCTCCTGGTGCTTCATCAACAAAACTTGGGTGACCACTTCTCATGCAGAAACTTATATGCTTCGATGATCTGGTCCTCCACAAGCTTGCTACAGGCCTTCTTCTTTTTCTCCATAGCAGGAACTTTACTGGAACACTACCCCACTTAAAAAGAATGAGGGTAGAACTCTTGAATCTTGGGGATTTGAACTCCTCGAAGTACCTCATAACAAGGGTGTTACGGGGCCTTCTTCTGCTGTTGCTGCTTGACCAGGCTGCGGAGAAATGACTGACATAGGGTTGATTCTGGGAGAACCTTCTTCTTATCTTCTCTTCACTATCTTGTTTTCACTGACCCTTTCTTTCTCTTTGCTCTTCCCACTAGAGGATTCTATCAAAGAGTATTACCATCACACAGAGGAGGAAACCAAATATGTTGAACCATATACAACAGTCTTCAACCCAAGAATCACCAAGCATTGTGATCTTAGGGGCGAGGGAGTGGGAAATGGAGTTGCTTGCGATTTGGCAGAGGGGATTTTATCGAAAGTGTTTTGCTTTGAGATGGGAACTGAGGGAGCTGGTGTGGGGGTTTTATAGGCGAGTGGGGGTGTTCGGTTGCGGAGTGGTGGTGATGGAGCAGGTGCCACGCGGCAGCAAACACAACAAGGGGAGGGGGACGGTGTTGCTAGCGGTGATGGCGGCGGTGGGTGCGCTGCAAAGGGGGTGTGGGGCGGCGATAGTGTGCTGCAAGGGGGAGCGAGCCGGTGGTTGGAGGCAGGGCACGCATGCGGGGGCACGGGTGGGTGGTGGGGTCAATGACCCTAATGTTTGTGGTCTTTGGTTCCAAGAATCTTTGCCTCACTGTATGGTAATAACTCCTTCTGTCCTCTTTTCCAGTTTACTTTGACTTAGTGGCAGTGTTTTGATTCTCACGGTCGGTCCTTTTGACTGAGCGGCTGGACTGATTTCTTCTGTAGCTTGTTCTAGGCTTCAAGGGTAAGCTTCCCGGTATATTCTTGGGTAAGGTGCTTTTCTCTTGAGATGGGTTAAGATGAGAATGGAAGCATAAGGTGAGGATTAGCTCTAATTTGTGATCTATGTTTTTAGAGAAAACCTTTCTTAAAAATAAAGAAAACACACAAGCTCAACAATGATAAGCACAAACAAATCAAATGTTTTGAATAAGGGAAGAATAGAGTTTTTTCAAAGCACGAACTACTTAGATTCGGGGGCTAAGCATAACTACTATTGCTTGGCTCCTGAATTGAGAACTATGCTAAATGCAACTTATGAGCACTAACGTTAAAGCATCACATATGCACTCAAAAGGGGAGAAAACATCAAGCAAAATTCATTTTGAAATGCCGTAGGGGGCCACACAATTAGAGTTTTGAAAAAACATGAGTCTACACGATTACCTCTCATACATGCAGGGCTCTGGCCAAAGTGAAGAAAAACTTCACTACTCAATGCATGCAGAGGACTGGGCATAAGTAACTCAGATCTGGCAGCTTCTCTTCTAGCGAGCCTGACACACAACTTCAATCTGAGACATCTCCTGGATGGGTCAAGAGGGAGCTGATGTTGATGACTTCTTCTGGAGGCGACTGATATGGCAACACGGGGTCGAACTCTTCTTCAAGAGGGACTGGCTCTTGTAACTCCTCAGCGGGCGGCGATGCTGGCGGGGTGCTTGTAGCTTCTTCCTTGACCTCAAGGGATGGTGCTGGAATCTTCTTCATGGTGAGGGGCTCAAACAACTCTGGCGGGGGATCTTGGGAGGACTCGGGGTGCTCTTGCTTATCCATAGCCTGAGGGGAGACTGGAATTCCTTCCAAGACTATGGCTCCTTCTGGGAGTTCCCGAGCATTCTTCTCTCCTCTGATAGAGACCGGGTGACCTTCAAGAATCTGGGGGTCTTCAACTCTGATGGGTTGAACAGGGTTGGATGAAGCGGGCTCTTGGATCCGCAGGGCTCTATGTTGGTTATGGGTTACCAAGTAGGCATCCATCAGCTTCTGGACATGCTCATCCTTAGCTTTCTTCAGGGCTTCGACAGCAATGACTTCACAACTTTCCAAGGCAGCTACATGGGCTTGAGCTGTGGTGAGATCCACATGGAGCTTACGGTTGCGCTTCTCTGCATCTTCTGCTCGGGCAATCATCTGACGGTGGTGCCGAGCCAAGAAATCATACTGGGCATCTAGGGTGAGCAGGTATGCAGTGAGGTACACGACTGTGGGGTCATCCTTAAGCAGCTGCTTCCCTTCCAAGGCACGCATCCTGGCCATCCAAACAGGACGGTCTCTCTGAAAGGGCGGAAAGAATCTGAGCGGGGTGTCGGCCACTTCTTCTTCATAAATCTGACACAGGGCCCTCAATGCCTTGCGAGCGACGACTTGGCAGGTGTCTTTGAATCTGTGCCCAGCAGCAGTGACACTCCACTCCACATGGTGTGGACTGGATCCAATGTGTACAGTCACGACACACTTCTCTGTGCCATGCTCGACGAATTCACGACCATAATACTCTGGCTGACTCCTGATTCCGAGGCGAACTGTGCATGCTCTCAGTAACTTGGGGAAACCATCTTCATTCTAGCACAAGCTGGTTTGGCAGCGGACCTGCATCTGACTTATGAGAGAAGGAAAGGGGGAAGCATTTTTGAAATGAAGGGATGAGAGCAAGAATTTTTTTAAGAAAATAGTTTGGACTCAAAAACTTTTTGATCAGGCTAAGGGTTACGTCCTGCGGCCAACCTAACAGCTCTGATACCACCTGAAGCGTCCCCAATCCTCTGGGACTCAAATGTGATACAATTACTGGTCCCAGGAGGCTAGTAAACACATTTATACATCAGATGATACCAAATCTGCTTAAACGAGACAAACCTACAAAGGTGGCGAACAACTTTAAGAGTTGGTCCACAACTCGGGATATATCATCAGAGTGGGGCTGAAGCAGCCCGATATACGCAGCGAAGCAAATCAGCGGTCCAATAGCCACAGGCAAGGTTGGGAACAGTCGTAACTCTTACCCGATCTCCTTTTTCTAAAAAACAACAAATAAGCAAGCGTGAGTACAAACGTACTCAGCAGCCGACCTTCACCCGCGGAATGGGGAAATCAGATATAATGCATGGAATATGTGGAGCTCAGGATATTTTGCAGAAATAGCAGTATTTGATGCAGGGTTGTTTTGTAAAAGATTTTGTATTTTTGCAAAGCGCATCCCCTCCCAAAGGAGCAGGAAGTTTTTCAATATAGAGCAAAATCCCCTGGACTAAACGATCCAGGTATCTCAGCAGTTTCCCACCGATTTTCATTTTCAAAAAAAATAGCTACTGGACTTCCCATCCACCATAGCTCACGGCTCAACCACCGGACCTTTTAAAAAAACACTTTTCTCAAAAGCACCCCTTTTTTGAAAACAAAACACTAATTGCCATACCACACCAGACTCGTCCATTCCTGTGGACATAGACTATTCGAATAGGTTTGAACTCTGCGCAGAGGGGTACACTTTACCCACTAGTCCGGCTCTGCGATCTCATGATCAATGAGACCCGAATCCGAATCTCTTTCTTTTTTCGCACGTCCTAACCTTAGCGGTTATACCGGAAGGAGTCAGGCCACCGCCATGTCCAAACCGGACAAAACATTCCCCCTCCTTATCCTCCTAGTGCTCTCCAGCCTTCATAACCCTAGGGTTGGACCGTACGAGTTTAGATTGAGTGACTGCCCACACAGTCTCGAGTGGTTGTACTTATCATGAGTACAGGTAGTGAAGGATGACAAACCGGTCCTTATACGAGGGGACAATCCTTCTGCTCACGCCTAAACCAGCTGAGTCATCACCTTAGGCCCTCCCCTAAACCAGGGAGTCCCTGATCATCCCAACTCAAAGGTGATAAGGGTGAAAACCCTTCATCATACACATTTTGAAAAGCATTTTCTTTTGAAAACTCACACCTTTTCTCAAATCATTTGGAACAAATATCTCAAGGATTGATTGCGGCAAGCGGATGGGTGGCCATAATAACTTGTCTCAAAATCATATCATGCATAAAATAACAGGCTGAGGGTTGTGGTTGAAAAATCATAGGTAATTTATGCATCAAAGGGATCCAGTGAGCTTGCCGTGCTTATTCGGCGAAGGGGGAAGGGGAGCTCGCGGAACTGGCTTCTGGCTCCACTGCCTGGCGTAGACTTGCATATCTGGCCTCCACGAGACGGCACGAACGCTCTGATAATTATGCAACATGAACAAGCAAACATACAAACCAGCAAGTATACCAACAAATATTTAGTATAGTGGTCAGAATAGCGATATATGGATGGGTAGAGTCTTGAGTAGAATCTGTGTCATGTGGTGTTGTGATATTACTGGTGGTGGAGCGGAGGTGCTTACCAGGAGGGTGGACTGGAGGCGAAGCGACACTATGCGTGTAGCCGGCAGAGCAGAGTAACTGAGTGGGTGGGGTGTTTGCCTTGGCTGAGGGTGTTGAGTGTGTGGAGAGGGAGAGGGTAGCTAGGTGTATTTATAGCTGGGTGTATGTGGTGTAGCACAGTGAAGTTCACTGTTGGTGAGAATAGTGACGAATGAATCGTCTGACTTAGTATGAACAGGAGAGTTATAGGTAGAATATGGGACAAGAGTATTTTGGGAGTTTTTTTGGAATATGAACCATGCTTAAGGGATGACATGGTTGGATAGGGAATAATTCGATAAGAATTTAGAAACAAGAATTATTGGAATATGAGTTTGGAAGCCTGGTTCGAAGGAATCTCAAAGTTAAGCGTGCTCAACTTGGAGAAACCTAGGATGGGTAACCAGATGGGAAGTTCCCTACTGGAAGGAAAATCACAGTCACCGGAGTCCGTATGACTGGAATATGGGTCTGGCTGGTCTTAAGTGGACTGGACAGCATGATGGATGAGTAGTTGAAATTTGGGGCGATCGGATGATCGATGAATAGTAACGATGAATAGTGATGATGAAAAGGTATTATAGATATCATCTATGAATAGTAACGACGATGAATAGTAACGGTGAATAGTAACGATGAATAGTAATGGTGAATAGTGATGGTAAATAATTCGTATTTACGAACGATGAACGATGAATAGTGATGATGAACGAACGATGAACGATGAATAGGAACTATGAACAACGGACGAACGATCGAATGATCGGACGAACGAACGATCGAAATTTCGGCATCATAACGACAGGACAAAGATTATCTGGAAGAACGATGAATAGGGACTATGAACGAACGATGAACGATGAATAGGAACTATGAACGAACGATGAACGATCGAATGATCGAACGAACGAACGATCTGAATTTCGGCAGCATAACGGCAGGGAAAAGATTATTTGGACGAACGAACGGACGAACAATCGAATGATCAGACGAACGAACGACCGGAATTTCGGCAGCATAACGGCAGGACAAAGATTATCTGGAAGAACGATGAATAGGGACTATGAACGAACGATGAATGATGAATAGGAACTATGAACGAACGATGAACGATGAATAGGAACTATGAACGAACGATGAACGATCGAATGATCGAACGAACGATCGATCGAAATTTCGGTAGCATAACGGCAGGAAAAAGATTATTTGGACGAACGAATGAACGATCGATCGGACGAACGGACGAACGAACCATGAACGATCGGACGAACGATCGGACGAACGAACGAACAAACTAAGAACAGGGGACGAACGATCGAAGAACGACCGAACGATCCTTGTGCTAGTGTGTGTTTGTGTGGAACATGGAGTGGGTGTGTGTGGGGGGGGGAGAGAGTTGCCATGAAATGGCTTGGGGTGGGATGAGAGGAGGCCCTTGTCCCTCTATTTATAGCCATGGTGGGGGGATTAGGGGGAGGGATGAGAGGATTAGTGGGAGGATGAGAGGATTAGTGGGAGATTAGCATGTATTTGTCTTATATGAGTGTAATTAGCTTGTAGAGCTCACCGTATGACACCGGAGGCATACGTATACGTATGAGCATGAGGAAAGTTATGAAGAAAATATTTGTAGGGACTTGAAAATTGATTCTGAAGGTATTTCTAGGGAGGAAAATATCTGGAGAATTATCGGTGGAATATTTGAGCAGTATTTCTGGAAAGAAATTGAGGGGGGTTAGTGGGGAAATATCTGGGCAGTATTTCTGGAAAGAATTTGAGGGGGGTCACTGGGGAAATATTTGTAGGATATTTTGAGGAGGATTTTGGAGAAAATATAGACCACTATATTTTATTTGCTGATATCAACTCGCAAACAAACATTTTGAAATGAAATTTGAAATTCATTTTGAATTTATAGCGAGTTTGAAAAAATTTTCAAGATTTGAATTTTTGGGATGCTACAACCGGACAGTGTCCGGTGAGCCAAGACGACCATTGCTCCAACGGTCAGCTGAGCCCAATATGGAAGGAGATCGCACACCGGACAAGCTACAGGACCTGTTCGGTGGTGCACCGGACTGTCCGGTGCGCCACCCGACAGAAAGCAAATATTGCCTTCCAAAATGAATTCCAACGGCTCCTAGGCCCCTTGGGTCTATAAAAGGGACTCCTAGGCACCTCCAACAGTGAAGAAGTGCAGCAACAATTGTAGACATCATTTGGATCAATTCCCTCTCTCCCTCTCGTGTATATCTCTCTAGTTTGTGTGAAGGCAAAGCTATAAGCCTTTAGAGATTGGAGAGGTGCTGCAAAGAGCTAGAGCAAAGTCTTGAGCGCACTGTTACTCTGCCGGAGTGCTGTCAAGAAGACTGTAAGCAGCCATGGCGTTGTTGTAACCAATCTCAACATAGTGGAAGGCTCTATCTGTCATACTGACAGATTTGAGCAAACGGAGGAAGGAGGTGAAATAGACTCCAAGCCCAGGTGTGGCTAACTCCAACGAGGACTAGGCAGGCATTTTAGGCTTGGCCGAACCTCGGGATAAATCTCTGCGTCTGTGTGCTCTGCTCTGTGCTGTGTACTGATTCTCTGTCTTACTTACTCTTTATATCTGCACTTCAATACTTATCTGTGGTACAAGTTATATTTGAAGTGCAGGGCATTTTGAGACAGGATCTTCTATTCCGCTGCAACCTACTCGAAGGGTCTTTTCATTCCACTGCGATCTAGTCTTCGAGTAGAGTAAGAATTTAAGTTATAAAAGTGATAATTATTATTCGCCTATTCACCCCCCCTCTAGGCGACATTCAGATCCTGTTCCCGGGCAAAGGGAACTTTTAGCCTCACATCGCATGCTACGCTATCTCGGCATTTAATGCGGAGGAGGCCCGCCGCCTGACAGGCGATGTGCCATCTCAGCATTTAATGCGCCCCATCCACTCTGCTGGCAGACGATGTGACGACTTAGCTTTTAATGCGCCCTTTCTCTACTCCTCTAGAAGGCAGCGACTGGGCCAGCTTATAGGTGGCGTGCATGTCCCATCTATTGGCAGGCAGCATATTGTCACATGTTCTATACTCATGACGACTCGCGCGTTACCAAGGAAGCACCCGAGAGAAGCCAATGCTATAAGCGCTACGGGCATTACTACGCTCGGGGATGGCCCAGACGTTGCAGGCGTTAGTTATTCCCCTCCATTTTGTCTCTGGGCCCACATGTCGGGGCTCAGTACCCTTGTACATGCCCCCCCTTGAGCTATAAAAGGGGAGGCATGCAACATTACAAGACAGGCCTAAAAGAAAAGGGTCCCAACAGACTCATTCAGACTGAAGCTCACGAGCAATACAACACACAGTGGAGTAGGGTATTACGCTCCGGCGGCTTGAACCACTCTAAACCCTTGCGTGTTCTTGTGTGTTCATCCCCCCAATCTCTAACTAGCAAAACGCTTAGGCCCCTCCACATCTTAGGATTTAAGGGCGGGTGCATTCCGCCACCTGACCGGAGATCTCCTCTCCGACAACCGCAAAGACTAAGTTTCAATCTACACTATATAATTATGAATACAAGATTGAAACTTAAAAGCTTAATATAAATGCGGAAACTTGAAGAGCAAGGTAGAGATGCAAACTCTCGTGGATGACGCTGGTATTTTTACCGAGGTATCCGGAACTACGCAAGGTCCCAACTAATCCTCGTTGGTGCCCCTACGCAAAGGGAAGCCCACGCGAGGGCTAAGCACCTCGGTCAAGTAACTCCGTAGAGAGCCGCGGGCCTTCTCCACGCGCAAGTGGTGCTCCGCTTCCGGCTCCTCTCGGACGCTCCCCGCCATCTCCACTATCGAGCTTCTGGCTGAAAACGCCGTGGGCCTCGTTCCCTCCGGTACACGGTGGCGGTCGTGACACAAACACGGTTGTTACGGTCTCGCAAGACTCTCGCCCCACTCGGTACAATTACTATGGCTTGCGCAAGAGATGAGGGGTTGGTGGTTTATCTAAACTCACTCAGCTAGCTAGGATTCACCTAGAGCAAGCGCTAATGCGGTCTAACTAACCTAAGCACTTCGCAAAGCACCTACGCTAATCACCGAGTGATTCTATTAATCACTTGGGTGTTTGAGCACTTGGAAATGTCTACAATATGCCTTGGTATGTTGCTTGGGCTCCCACACTTGGAAATGGTTGGGGGTGTATTTATAGCCCCCAACACAATTATATCCGTTGGAGGAAAGCTGCTGCTTTCTGCGGTCACACCAGACAGTCCGGTGGTGCACCAGACAGTGTATTGTTTCTTGTCCGGTGTGCCTACCGTTGGTCTGTCAGAGCAGGTGACCGTTGGCGCGCAGACCCTTTCACACCAGACAGTCTGGTGGTATTCCCTCCGGGTGCCACCTAGAACTAGCCGTTGGGGCTGCGGTTCCTGGTGCACCGGACAGTCCGACGTGTGGGCACCGGACAGTCTGGTGTGCCACAGAACAGTTCGGTGCTCCACGCACAGACAGTCCGCAGGCAACACACATCTTCATTCTTGGACTTTTCTTGGATATTCTTAATGTCTTCTTTTGAGGTGTTGCTTTCCTCAATTCCTTAGTCCAAGTAACTCCTGCATCCTATGAACTACAAACACAAACACTAGGAAACTTATTAGTTCACAGATTGTGTTAATCATCAAACACCAAAACTCAATTAGCCAAATGTCCTGAGGTCCATTTTCCTTACAATCTCCCCCTTTTTGGTGATTGATGACAACACAACCAAAGCAAGCAAATAATACAAGTATTTGATTGAAAGAATGCAAATTACTTGCTAGGATGCATGTTTGTCCCCACAATGTGATATTATGGACTTAAGCCTCCCCCTAACTCCATAATTCACCTACTTCCTATATTGGACCAAAGAACCAAAACCACTTGAACAAGCTACATGGTGAAATAAAATTTTAAATTGGTGGTGTTTGGTGTTTGATACATTTTTCATTGCTTTGGTCCCTAAATTTCTCCCCCTTTGGCATCAACCACCGAAAAAGGAAGACATTAAAAACATGTAGGAAGAAAATAAGACTTGCCCTCATAAAGAATTTGTCAATTGATACCAATTGAAACCGCTTGTAGGTTACCATCAAATGATTACTCCCCCTAAATGAGTGTTCTCTTTTAGAAAGAAAATTTCTCCCCCTTTTTAGAGACGAATAAATACCCCCCCTGAGAGAGATCTTCTACTTAGGAAAAAACATGTGAAAATTAGAGGTGCAAGACACGATTTGATTAGACTAACTTCCTTATGCATAGGTAACAGAATATGAGTTAACCATATATGCATGTATAGCAACATGGAAGTATAAGATATGAAAATATAGCCTAATCAAATATTGGAGAAGACATGTAAATGATATTAAATGTAGTCTCAAAGATATCGATTGATATTCAATGGCGAGCTTGAGAGACATGAGAGTTCTTGGAGATTTTGTAGTGGAAGATTGTTGTCTTTCTCCGGGGACCTCATTTTCCTTACAATGAGACTATCACATGAAATAGACTTGAAAAAGTGTTAGTCTCAAAGTATTAGATTATAGAGTAACCTCCCCCTGAAGGTGTGCATACAAGTTTTGAATACTTGTAGGAGACATGCACTTTGATTTGATATCAAGAGGGACAAATATCTATAATCCGAACTTTGGCACATATAAGTTAAATGATACAAATTGTAGAATATAAGCGTTTTACACTTGTAGCATTTGAGAATATCAAATGATGTATCATTTACTATGGAGTGATATAGAAGCTATGTGTCGTGCTTAAATAAACGTTTTAAGCCATGTAGGTTTGCTTAAGTATATGATATGAAAGCAAGCAATCCTACCATGTGATTTACCTAGTATGCATACATTTAAACAAAAGTAAATACCAAATGTAATACTAGGCATGAAAGGTAAACTAGATACAAGGTAAATAAATACGCATATCTAAAAAACAAGAAATACAATAAATCTAGTTACCTTAGTCATGGGTGGGAAATTTGGGTCCAAAATTTTCACTAACCCACTTGGCAATTAAACTTGATCCAATATGATGTATCTCATGATATACATCCCAACTTTGCCAAGTCTCCAAATTTCCTGTTACCTTTGGTCCACTCACTTCCCTTTCAGGATCCAAACCTTCTTGGTGCTCTTCATGGTTGAAATTATTTCCTTTGGCACCCAGATGCGTTTGGCCCCATTTCCTTTATTGGCTTGCTTATTGGCCTTGATTGCTATCACCTTTCCATTCTTTTTCTTCTTGATCAAATATGGTGTAGCGGCCTTTTTGTCCACCTTTTTGATGTAGGTGTTGGAGATTTTGCTTGATGGCTTTTGCTTGTGTTTATGTCTTTGCTTATCCCTGGTCATCGCCTTGCATTGGAAAGACTTATGGCCTTCCATGTGGCATAGCCTACAAATCATAGTTTCTCCCTTCATAGGCTTGTTCACTCCCGTAGTGGTGTTATCCTGTGGAGGTCGAATTTGTTTGGCTTTGCCTTTCTTGCCATACAAAGCCTTGACAAGGTGAGCCACTTCTTGCTTTAATTGTTCAATTTCCTTTGCAACCTCATCCGAACATGTTTCTACAACAATATTCTCAACAAGAACTTGGCTACAGGGGTTAGAATCATCAATTAAATCAAAGCAAGAAGTAGAAGCATCTTTCTTAATAATTTCAGGTATTTCAACTAAAGATGCTGCTGGGGTGCTACCAATGTTTTCTAGCTTAGTAGTTAGCTCATTATTGTGTATGCTAAGAATTTCCATTTTCTCTAGCAAATTTTCAATAGCTTCTTGGGAGCTAGCTAACTTAGCCTAAAGTTTTTCATTCTTTTTAATAAGGCCATCATCGGTAGCAGTGGATGGAACACTAGACTCTAATAGCTCAATTTAGTTGATAGCTCACTATTTAAGTTTGCAAAAGTTTCAATTTTTTCTAGCAAAACTTTATAATCATTTTGAGAGCTAATCAACTTATTTTTCAATGTTTTAAGTTGAGCTTTTTGCTTAGTGCAAACATCCTGAAAAAATTTAACGGCTTTCGCAAGTTCATCTACAGAGGGCTTTCACTCACCTTCATCATCACTACTACTATCATCACTAGAGGATGGAATGCTCATTTTACCTCTTGCCATAAGGCATTTGTGTGATGACCGTGATGAGGACCGGTGGATGCGCGTCCTTGGAGGTTCATCTTCACTTGAAGAATCATCCCAAGTTCTAACACTTGTTAGCGTCTTGCCTTTGCTCCTCCCCTTTTTGGGTTCAGCCATATTTGGACAGTTGTCCCTGATGTGGCCCTTCTCCCCACATGCGAAGCATCCTCTCTTCCTTTGCCTTTTCCTATCAATGTTAAAGAGAAGATCTTCGAGCTGCAAGGGCACACCCATTAGATTAATCTTGCGGATCATCCCCATTACCTTTCCAACGCGTCGGATTGTTTCTTCGTCCTCGGAGGATGATGTGCATGGTTGATTATCTTCATCATCACTTTCTTCTTCTTCCTCTTCTTCACTTGAGGAACTTGGAGTGGGAGCCTCCTTTTTTCCCTTCCTTTCATCACATGCAAAAGCATATGGCCTTGAGGAAGTTAGCTCCTCTCCCCGACACTTTTTTCGTGACATCTCAAAAGCCATGATTTCCCCAATCACAATGGTCGGGGTCATGGTACTCAACTCCTCCATGTTGTGAAGGATGGTGATGATGCTCCCATATCTTTGTTGTGGTAACAGGGAGATAATCTTCCTCACAATGTTCGCATCACCTAGCTTATTAATGCCAATAGAGTTGAGCTCATTTGATAATTAGATTCAAACGAGAATACATGTCTCTAACAAGCTCATCATCTTTCATAGCAAAAGAATTAAACTCATTTAAGACTAGGCAATGTTTTTGCTCACAGACATTGGATGTGCCGTCATGGAGCTCATGCAATTTTAGCCAAATCTCATTAGCAGTTTTCAAGGTAAATACTTGATTAAAAATATCCATGCTAAGAGATTCATACAAGCAATTTTTGGCTCTAGCATTTAAATGAATTTCTTTTTCCTCACTCGTGGTGGGTTTCTCGAGATTCTTAGGGAGTTTCATCCCGTCACGAGTGACTCTCCAAACGCCTAGATCAACGGCCTCTAGGTAACAAGCCATTCTAGCACTATAATATGGGAAGTTAGTGTCGTAGAAGTGTGGTGGCCTATGGGTATCCATCCCTTTCTCTAAAAAGCGTCAGCTCTTTTAGCGGTGAAGCTAAAATGTTTCAAATGAGCCAAACCAGGCTCTGATACCACTTGTAGGAAACGGGTGACGCCTAAGAGGGGGGGGGTGAATTAGGACTTCTAAAACTTTCAATAAACTAGGCCACTAATAAATCCCTAGAGCAAAACCTATGCAAATAATCAAACTAGAATGCGCAAACTAGGTTTTGTCTAAGTGTTGCTATCTCTACCGTAAAGACTAAGTTTCAATCTACACTATATAATTATGAATACAAGATTGAAACTTAAAAACTTAATATAAATGCGGAAACTTGAAGAGCAAGGTAGAGATGCAAATTCTTGTGGATGACGCCGGTATTTTTACCGAGGTATCCGGAACCACGCAAAGTCCCGACTAATTCTCGTTGGTGCCCCTACGCAAAGGGAAGCCCACGCGAGGGCCAAGCACCTCGGTCAAGTAACTCCGTAGAGAGCCATGGGCGTTCTCCACGCGCAAGTGGTGCTCTGCTTCCGGCTCCTCTTGGACGCTCCCCACCGTCTCCACTATCGAGCTTCTGGCTGAAAACGTCGCGGGCCTCGTTCCCTCTGGTACACGGTGGCGGCCGTGACACAAACACGGTTGTTACGGTCTCGCAAGACTCTTGCCCCACTCGGTACAATTACTATGGCTCGCGCAAGAGCCGAGGGATTGGTGGTTTATCTAAACTCACTCAACTAGCTAGGATTCACCTAGAGCAAGCGCTAATGCGGTCTAACTAACCTAAGCACTTCGCAAAGCACCTACGCTAATCACCGAGTGATTCTATTAAGCACTTGGGTGTTTGAGCACTTGGAAATGTCTACAATATGCCTTGGTATATTGCTTGGGCTCCCACACTTGGAAATGGCCGGTTGGGGGTGTATTTATAGCCCCCAACACAATTATAGTCGTTGGAGGAAAGCTGCTGCTTTCTGCAGTCACACCGGACAGTCCGGTGGTGCACTGGACAGCGTACTATTCCTTGTCCGGTGCGTCTAGCCGTTGGTCTGTCAGGGCAGGTGACCATTGTCGCACAGACCCTTTCACATCAGACAGTCCGAACTTCACACCGGACAGTCCGATGGTCTTCTCTCCGGGTGCCACCTAGAACTAGCCATTGGGGCTGCGGTTCCTGGTGCACCGGACAGTCCGGTGCTCCACGCACAGACAGTCCGCAGTCAACACACATCTTCATTCTTGGACTTTTCTTGGATCTTCTTAATGTCTTCTTTTGGGGTGTTGCTTTCCTCAATTCCTTAGTCCAAGTAACTCCTGCATCCTATGAACTACAAACACAAACACTAGGAAATTTATTAGTTTACAGATTGTGTTAATCATCAAACACCAAAACTCAATTAGCCAAATGGCCCGGGGTCCATTTTCCTTACAACAATGTCATGCATTAAATACACTTTTTGCCCAGAGAGGGAATCAAATCGCTCTATCTATGAAGGCGTATTCCCCTTACCTTCGTATTGTAAATCCAAGGAGCCGAAGATATTTTTGTATTATTTTGTTAAATAATAAAAGAAGGGAGGAAGTAATGTTCAATAAGGTTGAATTATGTGCTTCATCTTTGGATCATGCATGATCTACCTTTATCGTCATTTGCTTGTTCTCTATTAATTCTTAGTCTTCATCCATTAATCAATTTCTTATTTGAAAGAAATAGATTAGAGAATGAAGATGAAGCTTGATTTAATTATGTTGCCTTGATTTTGGTATCCCTAAGGAATAAAAAACGAGTGACCAACAACCCCCGTCATCAAAGTAATAACGATGCCCATGTCAACTAGTTATGCGTTATTCTACAGGCAAAACTAAAGCATCGCCTCCTAGGACCAAGTTTCATTCGCATATAATTACATCAGTAACTTTGCAGTTTCTACAACTAGTGGATTCTTGCTTCATGTATGTGAAAAGAAGACAATGTGTTTTTTTGGATTTAGCTCAAAACAATGGTGTTTCTTTTACAAACACTAATATAAAATGAAAGAAAAAATATGTGAATGGACTCATCTTCGCAAAATGTTATATTACAAGCATGACATCACAAGTATTCACATGTTTACATTTTTTTTGTTCATTACATTAAGAACCGCTTCATCGAAAGTTCTTTCGCTACCATATCCATTATATGTTCAACTTTAGACCTATACAATCTTTCATATTTTGCCATCGTGTTTTATGATCATGTCTTTGAGTCCTCAACAATGACCGGGACCTTAGCGGACTGCAAAGTTTATAGGCAAAGATTAAGAATTCATCATATAAGGTATTTGACAAAAACTCGTACATGATTTACACCTTGTTGATAGGTGGCACCAAAAGACCATCACCCTTCTTTTTAGCTTTGGTCAGCTTCGTCTTGTGTGCTCCTTTGAGTTTCTTGGCCAGATTTTTTACCTTCAAGAGAGATACACATTGTAAAAAATGAAAGAGAATAAAAAGGTAAATGAAAGGAAGATACCAACCTTCCTCATGATGGTTTTGGCATTGACTTAGGCTACATCTTGGCCACCATTGCTCCACACCAAAGTGAAGAATCTTCGACTGATGTTGACAAAATCTCATGTGAAAGGTTCTGCATATCATCTATCGTAATGCCAAATTCCGGGTGCACAACCGTCTTCAGGTGGGAGTAGGCCACCTTCTCCAAAATGCATGCGACACCACGAGCACTGCAAGTTGTCCGCATGTTTCTAACATAGAAATGAAGCCCTTGACCTCTCGAGTCATCCGTTTGAGGGCTTCCGCGATGTCGCCCTCCTTGAAAGCCATCCGTTTCGGCCATGCCCCGCCGAAGACCACACATCATGTATTTAGTGGGCATGTCACGATGCAAAGATTATTTATACCTTGATCAAGCGACGTAGAGGTACTTGTCGATGATCTTATCATCACTCACTCGATCACCCAGCGTTGCGAGGTGGATAGTGATTGCAGTGAATCGCATGGCAAAGTTCTCCACAGACTCCCATCACGGAACATGAGTGTTTAATACCATGTTATGCCACCACATAGGCTCGGGCTTGAGCTTGACATATGTGAAAGCTGTGATGAGCATGTCGGGCTTGAGCATCACAGTGAGGAGACCATTGGCCTCGTGAAGGTCACAATGCCCGCGTGACGCCTGCTAGGTGTTCACCAAAGTGCCACACCGAGAACATCGTTGCATTTAACAATGTTTTAGTCTTTTTTAGGGAAATTGTTGGAGAACACATTATAATCCACTTCTAAAACTTTTTAGCCTGCTCCCAATAATTAGTTTTTGAGGGAAATTTTTTAACATTCTTTTGGAGTTGCTCTAACAACTTGGGTTAGAAAATATGCTCGAGGCTCCTAAGCTGGCTCTGGCTCGGCTCGTGAGTCAAGCCTATTTTTTGGGCTCTTTGGTGCAAAAGTCGAGCCGAGCTAGCTCGTTCGTCTCACGAGCTATTTCATACGTGCTAACTTAATTAATCTATAGAATAATTGTAACACCCCTGGTGTTACTGTAACTAAAACTTGACCATAACATCATGAACATCAGCATTTCATGTGTTTGACACACTTAGAGTGCATTCACTAGGTAAAAATTTCAAACAAGTTGTATTGTTTTGATGTTTTGCAAATAGAACCCTAGAATAGGAAACTTAACCCTAAATAGGGATTAAGAGGGTAAAACAAGACCCAAATTGAGAGAACCCTAAAGTTTAAGTAAAATAGTCATAAAATATTACTAAGAATAGATCTAAGTTACATTTACACCCTTGAAAGACTAGAAACCCTAATTGAAACCCTAGAAAACCCTAAATCCAAACCCTAGGGGGTTAAGTGCAAAACTAGTCCACTTTTGGACTAAAGTGCAAAAACCATGGCAACAAGGTATCTTGAGTCACATGATTCACATTTATGAAAATCTACAAGCTAAACCCTAGGTTTTGGACTAATTTGCAAAAAGACCCCATTTGTGATTTCACTCCAAGTCTGAAAATCAGTGTTATGAGCTCAATTTTGGAGCTTTATAACTTTTAAATTAGTAAGAATTTGCCCTAGGTCACCACATCAAACTTGTAGACCTAATAAAGGAGAACAACTTTGCTTAAGAGTGTAAGCATAGTTGTTAAGAAGAAACTGGAGATAATTAAGTCTAAAGTCTGGCTGTCAGGCTGATAAAGTCTGAATTTCAGACTGATAGTGTAACTATAGAGACTTTAGGCATGAATTCAAGCTTGATTTATTAGGAATTTGACCAAGGTTGCTATGACAAAATTGTAGCTGGTTTGCAGCTCTACAACTTTGCTGCAGAGGTTTGGGTAGGTTGCCATGAAAATTTTCGAGAAAAACTGCCCTAGAACTTGGCTGTCAGGTGCACTGAATGAGCTCTCCCATGGTACAGTGCCTGAACCGGATCAGAACGACAGCGCGACAGTCTCACCGCTGACGACCGATCTCCGCCGCGATTCACGCCGCCGCCATTGAGATTTACGCCACCAGTAACCCGATAAGCTTGCCAGCTAATAGCTCTTCGCCTGAGGATGACTCCGGTGACTCACCGTCGTACCCCCGTGCTTTGCGGCTTGAGCTGATAAGCTCACCGGCGTCAGCCGCCTTCCGGTCTTGCGCCACGCAATTGAGCACCCCTGTTGCGTCGTCGTGACTCTCTATAGCCATCTAATCATCGCCGGTGAGGTCACCACGACGGTAGACACGAGTTTACGCGTGCCAGTAACTCCTTGTCCCTCCGACCGCCGCGCGTCATCGTCCCAATTCCCGGCCACCGCTTCCGCTTAGTATAAATTGAGCCCGCGGTCAGCTCCACAACATCATCACACGCCCCACCATCTAGTATCGCTCCCAATCTTGCAACCGTGAGCGCCAATTTTAAGTTTCCCCAAATCTGTTCTGAGACACCACGAAGAACACCTCGCCGTGGCCAGCGCGATACAGGTTAGTTCATCCCTGCTGCTCTTGTGTTTGAGTAACCTTAGGTGCTCGGGATGCTCGTCGACCCATTTGATTGAACTAAATTGTCACCAATCACTGGGAACACATTCATCTGTCCGCAACATCCTCGGTCACCGCGGCCAGAGCGAATTGGATCACCATTTCTAAAATTAAGTTAGGGGAAATAATCGGGAATGGTTCAATCCTATGTCCGATGCTCGGGAGCACCGGTCTTGGCCTCCTCCGGCCGGTCTACGTGCTCGCCGGAGCTCGGCCGCGCTCGACGCTGTCGAGGACTTGGCGCGGTGAAGGAATAGAACGTGGAGGTCTTTTCTGCAAACCGTCAGCGACTCGGTGCAATAGTAAATGAACCCATTTCGGGTTAGCCATTAAGTCGAGGGCTTTTTCGCAAAGTCACTATCACACGTGGGCGCGGGCGCGCTTCTGCTCATTGCTGGGCTGCCTGTACCGAATTTGGCCCAACACTATTTCATCTTTTCTCTTTTCTTTTTTTGCCCAAACTTAGAAATTGGTAGAAAAAGATAGAAAATTCCTAAAATTGTCAAACCAATTTTCCTAAACTCCTTATTTCCCGTAGTATTTAATAAAAATAGTTTTATGATTTTTAGGATAAATAGAAAATTTTGGTTTAATTAAAATAGCCTAAAGTATTGTTTCTGGATTTTTAGAAATTAGATGGTAATTCCAAAAATCCTAAAACTTTTTATATGAACTTTACATATTATTTAGAAGCCTTGGGTAAAGTTTGGTTTGATTTAGACCTTGTTTGATAATTAGAACCCAAAACCCCCACCCCCTGCCCTTTGAATTCCTTTACTAACTCCGGAAATCCTAGTTTTTCGGTGAACCGTGAAGGAAAATTGTATTCAAGAACCTTAGATAATAAACTATTATCTTTGCACCCTCATGAGCATTACATGGCATTCATTCTTATATACACATATATGTGGTTATATCTAGAAAACGAAGAAGTCGAAGTAACCGAAGAGAAGACACCACCACCTTCGGAACTTCAGGCAGGGAATTGTTTCTACTTTGACATCTGCGGATCCGTGCCTGACTCACCTATAAACAAAGGCAAGCCCCGGTGCATTTGCCACCTTCCTTGTGATTTAAAGATCTTTATCACTTGCTTATTGCATTAGGTGATAGGAGTTGATTGATAAAACAATTCCTGCATTAGCTTCCTTGAGTTTGATTACCTTCCTTGATCACCTGTTTTACAAAAGATTTTGATGCTTAGCCTTGTTTTAGCAAAACAAATGATTTGTTTTTACCAAAGGTGATATGACAAAAGTGGGTGGGATGTTTTTGAAAATAAAACTTGATGGTGGATCCATCATGACCGTGATGGATTCAACATCGGAAAAGAAGTACCTCTGTCAGGTACCAAGCTTTGGGTTTCGAAATGATTAAGCTGAGACTGGGCGGGTGACTTGCACGAGAAAGGAGTCTCGGTGTAGTGTCTTCGTCTGAGTCGATTAAGGACCGTGTCGATGTAGGCCTGCTGACCGAAGACCCTTTAACTGGTCACATGCCTCGTCATGGGTAAGCCTTGCCTCGGGCAGACTAAGGCCAGAATAAGATAACACGGAATGGGCGTAGAGCGGTGGCGAGAGTAGCGTGTACCCTCCGTGGCAAGAGGCTGGACGGTGGTGTATCTATGCTCTCGGTTGGCGTGAACCTGATCTGGTCTTAAGAACCCCGGTGGCGGGTTGACATATACAAGGGTTAAGTGCTACATATGTCGTGTGATCGGAGATCCTCAGCTGAGTATAATCGATTCGGATCGCCGTACCTTCGCGGTTATGAAGACTTGGTCACTGACCTATACGTAGAACTCCAGTAAAGATGAAGGGATGGTTAAGAAATTGGCTAGTGCTGGTCAAGTGGTTGAACTAGATTGAAAGAATTCTAGATGCAGGTAATTTTACCTAACCTGAAAATAAAACTGGATTTTAAGGATCCACTTTTAGTAAGCATTTCTGCAAACAGAGTCTTTTGATCATTGAGAAACCTTACCTTGACTCCCTTTTAACCAGCATACCCTTGAGAGTCTTTTCTTTAGTCGGGTAAGACTTGCTGAGTAATTCCATACTCAGAGTTTTATTCCTTATTGATTTTAGGTGAGGAAGCAGCAAACTTTTGTTGTTTTTGTACCAAGGTGGTGTCAAATGAAGAAAAGCAAGAATGAAGCTGCAGGAGGATCTAGTCCTCCATAAAAACTTTTATGTAAGAAATTATCGGGAGGAGTTTTGCCTCCCTTGGTTTTGTAATAATACTACTAAGCACTCGTTTAATTACTGGTCTGTAATATATATAACTTTGTCCTACTTTTGAATAAATGTAAACTTTTGTCATCGTTTCCGCATTTTCGTATCTCCGATGATCTGTAATGTCTGCGTGACGGGTGAACCGCTCTTGGGAAAGGTAAGAAGCAGATACCGAACTTGTCAAGTGATTTAGGAACACCTGCAGTGTTGTCTGAGGTCTGTTGGACAAAGACAACTGTAGGTGGGCCTAATGACTTGGGAGGTTCCGTCACAATAATAATGAATAATTGGCTTATTTCTTAGCCTTTGATGATGGATATGTGACAATTCAAATTTTAGATTACTAATAATATTGAATGGTTCTATATTCCAAATTTATATATTATTAATTCAATATATAAGGCAATCATATTTATCAGAGTGCAGCTTAGCTTGCGAGCTAACTTCAAGCCGAGCCGAGCCTCATTTTTTAGCTCGTGCAGTGGGCGAGCCGAGCCCGATCACTTACTAAGCTGTACCGAGCCGAGCCAGCTCGGCTTGTTTCCAGCCCTACCCGTCGACCGAGATTAAGCCTTAAAGCCTGTTTGGTTTAGGGTGACTATACTTTAGTCATTTTTAGTCTCTAAATAAGTAAATATGATGACTAAATCCCCTAACTAAAGTTTAGTCCTTTAGTCACCAAGGAGGTGATAAAAATTGACTAAAGTGGCTCTTTTAGCCTTGTTCGGAGTGGATGAAAGAGGATCATTATGCACAGTAATTAATGCTTTTTAGTCAGTTTTTAGTCACTTAAACCAAACATGATACTTAATTTGGACGTAAACACAGAAGATTTTGGTGCTGCCCAAAACTGCAGTGTTTTCTCCGCTCTTCTTCCTAATTCAAAACTGAATGAACTACATACAACCAGAACGATTCAATGAACAAGTATCTTGAGCGCATATCGCGTCATGCGTTGGTGTGCGTCCATCCCCACGCTCGCACGACGCGTCCACGGCCGCGTACCTCGGCGCGCTGCGAACCATTCTCGCGCGGCCACTAATGCGCACGGCGTCCACAAGAATCGCGCGCGCATGCAGGAAATGAACACAACGCATGAACAGCGGCTAACTGAACTCTGCGTGCGCAAGGCTTAACAAATCGAACATGCTAATCACATCACCTCGCATAATCGGCCACTAACTCAGTTGTACCAACTTCTATTTCAAAGCTAGCAGCCGTTGTTCCACTAAGAAGGCTTTGAGTCTCTATCATCTCTGCATCGATCTGTACCCAAGGATGCAGCGAAAGCTTCCTCAGCCTACCAAGCTCATCGGCGACCTCCTTCATGGACGGTCTGTTGCTGCCACACATGTCCAGGCACTGCTTGGCTAGCTCTGCGAGCCCTCTGATCAGTTCATCACTCCCTTGTCCGTTGACGTGGCTCGGCAAGATCGCATCAAGACTGTTCTCCTTCATAGCGGACAAGAACTTCGACGACAAGCTTCTTTGCGTCTCAGGCCCATCCAACTTGAGAGGCTCTTGGCCGGTGAGGATCTCAAGAAGGACAACACCGAAGCTGTAGACGTCACTCTTCTCTGTCAGTTGGCATGTCTGCATGTATTCAGGGTCGAGGTATCCACAGGTACCTTGAACCATTGTGACATACTGCTCTTTGTCGGATGGCGCTAGTACGGAGGCCCCAAAATCTGACACTTTCGCCATGTAGTTACCGTCAAGAAGGATGTTGGCGCTCTTCACGTCGCCATGGATGATCGGAGGAGACGCGTACGAGTGCAGAAAACTTAGGCCCTCTGCTGCTTCATGGGCGATCCTTAGTAGGGTGCAGAAGGGGGTTTGTGACGCTTGGTCCTTGCCATGGATAAGT
This sequence comes from Zea luxurians, assembly GCA_029449295.1. Taxonomy (NCBI): domain Eukaryota; kingdom Viridiplantae; phylum Streptophyta; class Magnoliopsida; order Poales; family Poaceae; genus Zea; species Zea luxurians. The sequence continues at coordinate 14,043,696 of JAOPSE010000052.1, read as the reverse complement.
TCATACAGGGTGCCGTTTGGAACGAACTCGTAGACCAACATCGGAACTTCCACCTCGAGGCAACAGCCCTCGAGCTTGACGATGTTCTTGTGGTTGATTTGGGAGAGTATCAGCATCTCTTGACCAAACTCTTTCTTCTGCCTTTCGCCAACAAGCGCACATCGCTTAATCGCGATCGGCACGTTGCCCTTGACTATCCCTTTGTAGACTGTCCCATGGCCTCCCTTCCCAATTATCTTGCTCTTGTCGTAGTTGTCTGTAGCTTTTACAAGCTCAGCTTCACTGAATACCGTGAAAGCAAGGCCATTTTCTGATCTCATCCTCTCGAACAGAATCATGCCTCCGTGCTGTCGAAAATGCTCTTGCTTAACCTGGTTCAATTTTCTCTTCTGAAGGATCATGTATCCGAAGGAGGACAAGATTACAAGAACAAGAAAGCCGGTTGTAACTCCTGCATAGCAGCATCAGATAAGAGCACGCAGTCAGAAAAAAAAAGTGGTAGCATCAATCGATGCATATTCAGGTGGTTCAGCAGCTAGCTGTTCTCAGCTAGCGTGTTATTACCTGTTATTAATGTGGTATCAGGGTCACACGTATTGCTTCGCTCGTTGAGCTTTCTTCCTACTCGACAAGAACACCTGTACCCTCCGACCGTGTTGTGGCAAACACCTCCTGAAGGGCATGGACTGTTCTTGCACTCATCGACATCTGCAGAATGACGATTACAAGGATAGATTTCAAAGTCTGTAGGATTGAAAGCTACATTTTTGGGACAGTTGACATATAGTTTGTCGCCAACTCACCATGGCATCCATGTGGAAGATATGGGTTGCCTTCGTAGCCACTTGAGCAGTTGCACAGATACCCTGGTCCATTGGGGGAATCCACACACTCGCTGTTGCCGCTGAGGCACGCGTAAGCGCCCGTCCCCTCGTTCCTTTTGGCGAGCTCACACGACGGCGGGCCATCTCTTATCGCCCAGTCCATCACCACGGGTACCTGCCCAGTACTCGTGTCGTTGAAATCTGTCGTGTCGATGTACGTGGTCCTGAAGCTGAACGCCGCCGCCTCCATCAGCACGGCGTAGCTGCAGCGGCCGAGGCCCGACGGCGAAATTTGGCCTGTGTCGAAGCTTACGTTGTAGAAGCCCATCCCCTTGGGTATGTCTGTCTGGCAGCAGCCTATGCCGGAGCAGGATCCGTCCGCTAGGTCTGACAGACTCTGGCACGTCGAGACGCATCCACTCTGGTAGCTCTTGTCGGTGTTGTCCATGATGTAGGCGAGGGTCTGGCACCCTATGGCGGTGAACTTGTTCTGGACGTCCGAGAACCGGAACGGGGTTTTGCTCGCGTCAAAACACCAAGTACTGAGCTCCATGGAGCTCGAGGAGGAGTCGTAGCAGTATGTCGAGATCTGGTTCAGCTCCCGGATCGTGCCATGTATCAAGGAGATGTTGAGCAGCTCAACGTTGCCGAGGAATGGCCTGTAGACGACGACGCCACCTTGGACTTGGACCTCCTGGCAGCTGACGTTAAATCCTGCTGATAGCGAGCAGTTGTCACCGATGCCGAACGGAAACACAATGTCAACGCCGCCGCATTGCCGTTGGCACTGAGGGCTAGGAACAGCAACAGCGGGGGTGCGCTCTGCCGCCAACAGAAGTAGAAGAGCAACAGCAACAGCAACAGCAAGGTGTACAGAGAGCACTTCTTCCATTCTGTCCTTTTGATTTGCTGGATATAATAACCAGAAAATAGAAACCCTTAGTGGTCGTATTCTTTTAGTTTTTCCCCTTTGTTGACAAGGAGAGCACAGCTCCTATATCTACCTTTCACACTGAATTCTGCAGACAAAAACACAAGTGCAGATCCACAAAATACATAGCCCATAGCATTCTAATTGGTTCCCTGAATGTGGCATTGAACTCATTCAATCAATTGGCATGACTACTTAATTATATGTGCATGCTATCAGTGGCTTGTTCACTTGGTTTAGTGTTAGCCTGGTCAGCTCTGCTCCAACATGCTGCATGCCTGCATCTTTTTTTCTTTTTCTTTTTTGAGATGTTGCATGCCTGTATCTGTCTGATTGCTTCATGTTTTAATTTGTCAACCACACAGTCTGTGGGAGTTGTTCATCTGGTTTCTGTTCCCTCTGTTTGATGCTTTGTTTGCCTTTGAAAACAAAGCACTAGTTTATTTGCACATTTGTTTGGAAATAGAGTACGTACTAGCATGTTGCTAGCATATTCAGGTTAGTAAATGCAGCTAGGTGGAGCAAACCACTAGTCTATGCCGGCGCAGGTTCTTTTCTGCAGCAATATATTATTCACTGAACCAAACTTGAGAACCTAATTTCATCTAGTTCAGATCTTCAACCAAACATTGAAAGCAAACAATATTTACTTCAAATCTTCGACCTCACAAAAAATGAAACATGTCACGCATGCAGATAATAAAAAAGAAGTAATAGGGAATAGGGATGATAAACCAAACTTTGGATGATAAATTTGGTCATTAAGTTAGCCTGAAATATCAAGGAATTTCAGTTTTCCTCCAATAAAAAGCCTAGAAAGCGTACCTTTGGGCATTTAGTTGAGAGCTGTGCCCTCACCCAGCCGCCCCTTGAAGCCTAGAGCACTCTGAAGTCTGAACCTTTGGAGATTGCTTCAGTTATTGGTTTTAATAACAAGCATCAAGCAAGCACCCTATGTGCATGTTGGAGTATACAAGAACAACACGAATGGCGCCAATGTTACACAAGAAACAATACAGTAGGAGACTAGGAGTCGTCGAGAACGAGGCAAGGCACAGCAGAGAGCAGAGACTGGGTCTTATTAGGAAGTCTTGAAGCTTCACTGTATGCAAAACCGGGTCAAACATATCCACAGACAACGACATAGTTAACATTCAAACATATCGAACCATGGTTATTGGTTATAAACCCTCATTCATATCCACCTAGCCAATGAAAACACATAATTTTATGTTTTATATTCTATACTTAAAAATAAATGAAAAATGTAGCAACATACGAACACTTTGCTATTCGTCTTTGTATGTATTGGAGGAATAAAGATGCATCGATCTAGCCTCCTATTGGTTGATGACCCTTAAAATAAAGCCAATATTTTCACCCCGTCTTTGTATGTATCGGAGGAATCGTTACGCATGGTTCTAAAACATTTAGCTCATGCAGTAAGATGTTAATGCTTAATCCAGTAAGGTATATAGAGGGTCCTCTTGAGTTTTAAGAAAGAACTAGCTCTTCAAACGAGCTTAAGATATCACATACCTTTTGCCGGATTTTCTTTTTGCTTCGGCTACTTTCCTTGGTTATTTTGTGTAAAGGAAATTTCCTATCAGAAACACAAAAAAAGATAAATCTCCTCTTAATAAGATTTATTTTTTTCCATTTTCCACGCATAAGTTGAGTTTGAAAGTTCAGATTTCCTGAGGTGATCCACAATATTATAACTTGTGTTAGGAAAATATATTAATAATTTTTCATCATTATGTCATATTTAGTTTAGTACCATTAATATTATTATCTTATCTAGCTAGTTCCTAACATATCAAAAATAATCATGGGAAATTATAATATATTTTAGGCTAAGTTATACTAACCAACAAAATTTTGAGCTGGAAATTTAGTTTGTACAAAACGAATTTAAAAATAGAAATTTTGTTAAGGGATAGATTGAACCAATTCAAATAGGCGGAGGGATAAATTGAACTAAAAAATAATTATGGAGTTATATGGACATGGTTCATAGATGAGGAGAATAATTTGGATCTTTTCCCTTTTGTGTAAAGAAAATTCCCTATCATAATTTACTTGAAGGAGTGCATGCTTGTATTTTTTTATGAGGTGACTTATATGAGCACCTTAAAGGAGTACATGCTTGTATTTTTTATTCATGAGCAGGATGTATGTACACCTTTAGGTCTTATTCGGTTGCATGGGGGATCCGAAAGGATTGAGGGGGATTTTAATTTTAAAAAGTAAGAGATTTAATCCTCTGCAATCTACTTTAATCCACTACTAAGCCACTTATTGGTTTGTAGTTTGAAACTGTAAGAACACAACAAGCTGTCATAATACAAACAATGATGTTCTACCAACAATCTATCGTGGTACACGCGAGGACAAGACAAACTCCTGCTCTTGGCTGTATTGGCGTGAGCCGTGCTGGCTAGCAGGCATCGGAATGGCATGACTAATCATACTTGTTCTCTTTGCTGGATGTGCCCTTGGAGCAACATCATCTTGCTGACACCTTAACATTTGTAGCCTCATCTCCACATCCTTCATGGTAGGCCTGTCCTCCCTTGTTAGGCTGAGACACTCCTCTGCCAGTTGAGCCATGCCTAGAATCGCTTCCGTACTTGCTTCCCCTATAATTCCGACGTCAACTATCTCTTCAATCGGCCTCCTCTCCATTTCCCATAAGAAATAACTGGACAAGTTTACCTTGTAACCGCTGTCACCATCGACGATCGGTTTCTTCCTTGTCAATAACTCGAGAAGAATGACACCGAAACTGTAGACGTCGCTCTTCTCGTTGAGTTGGCCTGTGTGGAAGTACTCTGGATCTAGATACCCAAATGTGCCCTGCACAGCAGTGACCAGATGTGTCTGGTCAATCGGTATGGACCTGGACGCGCCAAAGTCGGAGACTTTGGCCGTGTAGCTGTCACTCAAAAGCACGTTCATGGACTTGACGTCTCTGTGAAGAATGGACACGGATGCTGCTGAGTGGAGATACGTAAGCGCGCCGGCGACCTCAGCTGCAATCCTCAGGCGTGCCTCCCAGGGCAGCTGCTGTAGCAAGGTTCGTCGTCGTCCGTCTTGCTCGCGGTCGCGGTGGTGCAAGAGATCGTACAGCGTGCCACTGGAGATGAACTCGTAGACGAGCAGAGGGACCTCGGACTCGAGGCAGCACCCATGGAGCTTCACCACGTTGCGATGGTTGATCTGTGAGAGTATGGCCACCTCGTTGATGAACTGCTCGATTTCGGTGCTCTCTACGAGTTTCGATTTCTTAATTGCCACCACGCGCTGATCCGCCAGTATGCCCTTGTAGACCGTGCCATGGCCGCCGTTGCCGACCACGCGTGTGCGGTCAAAGTTGTTGGTGGCCTTCTGTAGGTCGTCCAGAGAGAATATCTTCGTACCGTTGTTATTTGCTGATGACGAGAACAGTTGTTCTAGGAGAATACCCTTGTTCTTGTGAAAGTACCTCTTTCTAAGCCTTTTCTGAACGATTCTCTGCCACCTCCGTGTAAAGATAGCAACAGCTGCAGCGACAATCAGAATGGCACCGGCACTACTACTTAGTGCAAGACCTGCATTGCATGCATTGCATTGGGGGGTAGTGTTGTTAAATTCTTGAGACACGAACACGACCATGCATAGCTGCTTAATATAATAAAGTGATAGGAGCAATATAGTTACCAATTATTAGGTTGATATTAGGGCCACAACTATTGCTTTGTTCAGAAAACTTGAGTCCTGCTCGGCATGAACATCGGTATCCTCCTACCGTGTTGTGGCAGACGCCACCCGTAGGACATGGGCTGTACTTACATTCATCAACATCTGCAGTAGGATGAACAAAAAATAGGTAAATAAAATGTGATATATAAGCACAGAGACTGTAGAGATATAGTGTATTTTTCTGGAAGCTAGACATCAAGTATGAATTACCATGGCATCCGCCTGGAAGGTATGGGTTGCCTTGGTACCCCTGGGTGCAGTTGCACAGGTACCCTGGCCCATTTTGTGAATCCACGCACTCGCTGTTGCTACTGACGCATGCGTAAGAGCCCGTCCCATTATTCTGTTTGGCGACCTCACACGACGCCGCCTCCCTCTCCCTGATCGCCCAGTCCATCACCACGGGCACCTGCCCAGCGCTCGTGTCGTTGAATCGGGTCGTCTTGATGTACGCGGTGCTGAAACGGAACGCCGCCGCCTCCATCAGCACGGCGTAGCTGCAGCGGCTGAAGCTCCAAATCCGGCTCGTGTTGAAGCTCGCGTCGAAGCTCACGTTGTAGTAGTCCATCCCCTTGGGTATGGCCGTCTGGCAACAGCCCCTGCCGGAGCAGGAGCCGCCGCCGTCCACCATGTCCGACAGGCTCTGGCACGTCGAGACACACCCGCTCTGGTAGCCGGTGCCGTTCCTGTCGTAGATGATGGCGAGGGTGTTGCATCCGATGACAGTGAACCTGTTGTGGACGTCTGAGAACCGGAACGTGGACGAGATCGCGTCGTGCCCCGAGGTCCTGCTCTCCATGCGACCTGAGGGCGAGTTGTAGCAGTACGTGGAGATGGGGTTCAGCTCCCGGATCGTGCCATGGAGCAAGGAAATGTTGAGCAGCTCAAAGACACCGCTGAGGAATGGCTTGTAGATGCCATCTTCGACCTCCTGGCAGCTCACGTTGAAGCGTGGTGACCGCGAGCAGTTGTCGCCGATGCCGAACGGGAAATGGATGTCAACGCCGCCACACTGGCTTTGGCATTGAGGGCCAGGAACCGCAATAGCGGTGGCCTCCTGTGCCGCCAACACGAGTAGAACACCAACGATGACAAGGTGTACACAGCGCACTTCCATGCTCCTTTGCTGGATACCTAATTAATAACACAGACACACCAAACAAAACGAACACACTCAAGTTAGAAGCTACAGCATGACAGCCACCATACCAAACATAGGTCGATTTACCACCAAAGCACCGGCAAGCAGACACACCGAGCATGTCATATCTATACTACTATAAAACATTAGTTTCATTGTTCCATCGTTGTGGACGACAATAATGAAAAAAAGCTAAAATTATATATACACAAACGAGAATTCAAACAGTGTGTGGTTATTGGATCTATGTTCACCTAGCCAACAGAACATACATGTCTATGTTTTATTCTCTATACTCAATCATAAATAGAAACCATAGCAACATACATATAACTAACTAGTAGAAACATAATCCAAGATATTGGAGGAGACGAAGGATGTTTTCAATCAATAATCCTGCCTCCAAGAAGGGAAACAACATCCATAAATGCCAATTGAGGTTTTCATCCAAATCCCTAGGAGGCAAGGGATCTCACGACGGAAAGGAACATATCAGATGCACATATTAAATCACAACCATCAATCTAGATTTAGTGTCCTTCGTTGTCCTATATATTTTGCAAAAAAAACACTCTCTACACCATTGTTCTCTACCATTTTCACCCTAATATGTGCACAAAGTGGTAGGTATGAGTGGTCGTTTGTCAATTATGGATGATTGTGGATTAATATGTACATCATGTACATTAAAGTCCTACGTGCACCTTATATGTCCCCCGTTAATAAACAGTGATAGGAGTTTGGTGGCATTCTGTCGGCAAAGGATTCACTGGGAATGACACGACAACAAAATGGTCACGCATCTCTATGATCAATTTTTACTTTATAGGTTTGTTGCCTTTGAAGTGAGTTGTCGCTTCATTGTTTTTATCCTTCACAATGGGTATTCACATCAATAGTAGAGGGTATGAACATAGGCTGTGTTCGCTGCGGCTTAAAGCCGTACTGTTACGGCTGTTTGTACTGCTGCAGCTGCAATCAGTAGAGACAAAATACTGTAGAAGCCGCAGCCGCAGCCGGATTAAAGCCGCAGCAAGCCGCAGCGAACACAGCCATAGCCTTTTTAGGTTTCTATCGCATCAACATAAATGCTAGACCTCCACGCCACTTCTTATAAGTTTGTTAGTTTATTTTTGTCGTTCGTTAGTTCATTTTTGAACTAAACAGCGACAAATAAAAAACGGAGAGAGTTTGTGCTGAAGGCTTCTCGTCGTGATGAATGGAGCGGGAGACGGGAAAAAAGGCTGCATGATGTCGCATATATTAAGACAATTCCTATCTGAACGTGGTGTGAGGATAGATACAATTATGTGGCATTTTGATACAAAAGGAACTTTCTCTGTTAAGGTCTTGTTCGTTTATGTCGGATTGTATTCGGAATCGTTCCAGCTAATCAAAGTTTATATAAATTAGAGAAGCAATCCGGTTAGGAATCATTCCGACCCACCAATCTGGCAGAAACGAACCAGTCCTAAGTGTGTTTGGCGTGTGCTGAAAGTCAACAAGAGCGTGGGGGAGCTCAGGAGGAGGATCAAAGTCAGTCACACCGTACCGAAATGGTACGTGGAAGGAAATATGGAAACTGCAGTTCCCTCCAAACATACTACGGTCTTTTATACATCAGCGCTTCCCGGTGGATCGGATTTGGTCAAACGAATTCCTACAGAAAATCTAAGAGCACCATGCTTAAAGCTGATTTTGCAGACAGTGCCTTGCAATTGCAAGTTACATCTGAACACAACATAGATAGATCATAGATACAGCAAGGCTGCCAAGAATCTATGAGTATTGCTAGGGATTTCAGTTTTCCTTGCATATAAACTAGGAAGCGTACCTTTGATAGTTGAGAGCTCTGCCCTTCCCCTGGAAGCCTAGAGCACTTGGAGTCTTTGGAGGTTGCTTCAGCTATCTGTTTCAATAACAAGCCAACCACCCTGTGCGTGTACTGGATTATATAAGAACAACACGTCAAGGGTCAAAATGTGGGAACGAGTCAAGGCACACAACAGCGAGTAGTTGAAGTATATCAGAAAACAGCTACTTTCTCAAAATCTAAATAGCTATCGAAGAAGAAAAAAACAAATCAACAGCCAAGAGTCAACGACATAGGAGTAGTTTAACTTTCAAATTAGACCTCTGGTGCAAAAAAAAAATGCTGGGCCTAATAGCAAAGATGCATCAATCTGTCCTATCAGTTTTCTGGTGGCCTTTAGAATAACACTAATAACCTTTTTCTCCTTAGAGCAACTCAAAGAAACTTTTTACATCTGTCGGCGTTTCGAGACCGGTGGGTCCCCGAGCCGACGAGTGAAGTGTCGCCGCGTGCCCCAGCCCAGATGGGTCGACGCGAGGCCGAGCGCGAAGGGGGAAGTGAGGTGGCCGGAGATGGGCGTGAGAGAGGTGGAAATCCCGCGGCCTTCGTGTTCGTCCCGCGCCCAGGTCGGGTGCGCTTGCAGTAGGGGGTTACAAGCGTCCACACGGGGGAAGGAGCGAGCGGCCTTACGCGAGCGCCCGTCTCGTCCTCGTCCCCGTGCGGCCAACCCTCTCTAAGAGGGCCCTGGTCCTTCCTTTTATAGGCGCAAGGAGAGGATCCAGGTGTACAATGGGGGGTGTAGCAGAGTGCTACGTGTCTAGCGGAGGAGAGCTAGCGCCCTAAGTACACGTCATCATGGCGGCCGGAGAGATTTTGGCGCCCGGTTTGTGTGATGTCGTGGCCGTCGGAGGAGCGCTGGAGCCTGGCGGAGGGACAGCTGTCGGAGCCGTCGAGTCCTCGCTGACGTCCTCTTGCTTCCGTAAGGGGGCCGAGAGCCGCCATCGTCAGGGAGCGTGCGGGGCGCCATCATCGCCTATCTGGCGGAGCGAGCCAGATGTGACGTCGGTCTTGTTTCCCGTAGCCTGAGTCAGCCTGGAGTAGGGTAATGATGGCGTCTCCTGTTGACGTGGCCGGTCCGCGCCCTAGGTTGGGCGATGTGGAGGCTCCTCCGAGGTCGAGGTTGAGTCCGTCTTTCGTGGTCGAGGCCGAGTCCGAGCCCCTAGGTCGGGCGAGGCGGAGGCCGTTGGCTGAGGCCAGGGCGGAATTTGAGTCCTGGGGCCGGGCGAAGCGGAGTTCGTCGTCTTCTGGGGCTGAGCCCAAGTCCGAGCCCTGGGTCGGGCGGAGCGGAGTTCACCGTCTTCCAGGGCTTAGCCCGAGTCCGAGCCCTAGGTCGGGCGGAGCGGAGTTCGCCGTCTTCCGGGGCTTAGCCCGAGTCCGAGCCCTGGGTCGGGCGGAGCGGAGTTCGCCGTCTTCCGGGGCTTAGCCCGAGTCCGAGCCCTGGGTCGGGCGGAGCGGAGTTCGCTGTCTTCCGGGGCTTAGCCCGAGTCCGAGCCCTGGGTCGGGCGGAGCGGAGTTTCCTATGGTGCGTGCGGCCGGGCCTGACTGCCTGTCAGCCTCACTCTGTCAAGTGGCACCGCAGTCGGAGCGGCGCAGGCGGCGCTGTCTTTCTGTCAGACCGGTCAGTGGAGCGGCGAAGTGACGGCGGTCACTTCGGCTCTGTCAGCTGAGGGGCGCGCGTCAGGATAAAGGTGTCAGGCCACCTTTGCATTAAATGCTCCTGCGATTTGGTCGGGGTTGCTTCTTGGCGAAGACAGGGCCTCGGGCGAGCCGGGAACGTGTTCGCCGCTGGAGGGGGGCCTCGGGCGAGGCGGAGATCCTCCGGGGTCGGCTGCCCTTGTCCGAGGCTAGGCTCGGGCGAGGCGTGATCGAGTCCCTCGAATGGACTGATCCCTGACTTGATCGCACCCATCAGACCGTTGCAGCTTTATACTGATGGGGGTTACCAGCTGAGAATTAGGAGCCTTGAGGGTACCCCTAATTGTGGTCCCCGACAGTAGCCCCCGAGCCTCGAAGGGAGTGTTAGCACTCGTTTGGAGGCTTTTGTCGCACTTTTTTGCAAGGGGACCAGCCTTTCTCGGTTGCGTTTTGTTCCGGTGGGTGCGCGCGAGCGCACCCGCCGGGTGTAGCCCCCGAGGCCTCGGAGGAGTGGTTTGACTCCTCCGAGGTCTTAACGCCTCGCGCAATGCTTCGGCTGGTCTGGTCGTTCCCTCATGCGAGTTGGTCGTAGCCCGGGTGTACGGTCGGGTCCCAAGTTCTCGGGCTGGTATGTTGACGCTGTCAACGGTTTGGCCGGAGCCGGGTTTACGAGAGCAGCCCCCGAGCCTCTGCACAGGGCGAGAGGGCGATCAGGGACAGACTCGACTTTTTTACATACGCCCCTGCGTCGCCTTTCCGCAAGGAGGAGGGGGGAGAGCGCCATGTTGCCCTCGGTGGGCGCCGAACATGGTGTCTCCGGTGAGCTGCAGGCGGGTGACCCGAGCGGACGTTCGTGCCCCATTCGTTAGGGGTCGGCTAGAGGCCCAGAGGCGCGCCCAAAAGTACCTGCGGGTGATCTGCCGGACCCGGTCCCCTGGCGACGGGGTCCGAGGGCTCGATGCCTCCCTCTGATGGGATTCCGTTACAAGATCGTTCCCGCTGGTCTCGGAAATGTCCTAGGGTACCTCGGGAGCGCAGCCCGAGCCTTGGTTATGTATCGAACGTACCCATGGTCATCCCTCGCTCTGTGTCTGAGGCGGCTGTGAACCCTTCGGGGGCCAGCCTTCGAACCCCTGCTCAGTAGTGGGCGCGGAGCCCGAGTAGCCTGAGGCGGCCGTTGAACCCTTCCGAGGGGCCGGCCTTCGAACCTCTGACCAGTAGTGGGTGTGGAGCCCACGTGCTCTGAGGCGGCTGTTGAACCCTTCCGAGGGGCCAGCCTTCGAACCTCTGATCAGTAGGGAGGCTCGGAGCCTGGTTCCTTCACGGGGAAGGGTCCTTTTCGGGGTATCCCCCTTTCCCGGTCCCTGTTGTAAGTGAGAGAAAGAGGAAAAAAGGAAAAGGATACGAAATCGAACGACGCGGCGTACCTTTTTTGACGTGGTCATTATGGCGAAGGCGAAGCGTCGCTCGCTTCTCCTGCCAGAGGCACCGCCTGTCCCGCCATGGAGTTAATGCAACGGGGCGAGTGGTTCGCGGGGCAGCCGTTTCGCGTGTGCGAGCCGTTCGAGGAACGGCTGTTTCGCTTCGTGTTTTTGAATCCCGCGGCCGGTTCGGGCGGAACGTTGAACCGGTCTCGCCTTGGTCTTTATATACTTGGGGGAGGGTCTGGTGATGGTTCTTTGCTCCGCTTCCTGCCTTCCTCTTAGGTTTTCGCAACCCGAGAGACTTAGCCAGAGAAAAGGAAACCGCCCACCCTGTCCCTTGCGCCGCCACCCCTTCTGCTCGGTGATGGCCGACCGGGTGACCATCGTCTCGCCGCGCGACCCATGGCCTTTCTCCACAGTGACGGCGGGTGATCTGGAGGATCTTGTTGCTGAGGGTTTACTTTGCCCTCTCTCTGATGAGAGGCGGCCGGAATGGATTCCCCCCATGAGTGGAGCCGCTCCGTCCCCACCGCCGGGGTACATCGTGAGCTTCGTCTCCTTTCACGAGCGGGGATTTGGTGTGCCGGCGAGCCGCTTTATGCGGGCGATCCTGCACCACTACGGGGTGGAGCTGCACAACCTCAGCCCCAACTCCATCTCGCAGGCCGCCATCTTCGTAGCGGTGTGCGAGGGGTACTTGGGGATCGCCCCCCACTAGGACTTGTGGACATCTCTTTTTCGCAGAGCTTTTCGCTTCGCCGATGGGGGAGAGGAAGGTCCACGCGGTAGTGCGGGCCGGTGGCTGCATCCTTCAGCTGAGGCAGTCGCGGGCGTCGCTGTATATTCCTGCCACCCTTGCGTCCTCGAACAAAGGGTGGCAGCGCCGGTGGTTCTACCTCCGGAATGACGGCGAGTTGCTCCCGCCGTTTTCCCAGCGAGTAGTCACCGTCGCCGCCGATGCTTGGCGCCACGGGACTCCGCACGAAAGACAGAAGAACCTCGAACCCCTTCTCAAGGCCTTGGAGGCGTTGCGGAAAGGGGACTCACCGCTGCGGGGGTGATTGCCGCCATCCACCGCCGGAGGGTGCTTCCCTTGGCGGAGCGACGGTTGCCGCTCTGGGAGATGACACCGGAGGCTGACTTGGAGGGCTCGTGGATGTCCTCGGATCCTCTTCCCTTAGACGTTCTCCACGGGCAGGTGGCCGTCGCGTTAGGGAAACCGGACCCCAGCGCCTTCTCCCAGCCTTTGATGCGCCCTGACCAAGGGTGCGTGACTTTGGTGAGTGTCCGCTCCTTCCTTCCTCTTGCGTCGGGTTGCTCCTGGTTTTTACGGTCGGGATTTCCATCCGTCTTCAGGAGGTAGGGTGGCACAAGCCTTCCCTGCCACGGGTCCCGCAGGATGCGGTGGACCGGGCAGCGCGGCGGGTTGCCGCGGAGGAGGAGAAGAAAAAGAAGGACGTGGAGAAGGCCCGGGCCCGCGAGCGGACGCGGGCTCGAGACGCCTTGGAAAAGCTCCATCGTCGGCAGGAGAGGGAGGGGCTCCCGAGGGAGCCATCGCCGGAAACGCCTGATGACGACGACGACGATGAAGATGATGACGAGGAAGACGACATGGCTGCCCGCCTCGGCTTCAGCCCTGGCTTGAGGTTAGGCCAGGAGCCATCAAGCCAGCCCCCGAGTGGGCTGATGCCGTCAGTCCCCGAAGTCGGGACGCCGAGGTCCCGGCCCGAAGAGCGGGGGCAGACCGAGAGGGTACTTGACCCCTTGGCTGGGGGAGTTGAGGCGACCCCGGGGAGCCAGGCCGAGGCGTCTGTTCCCCGAGAGCCGTTGCCCACGCCGGTAGCGCAGGAGAGCGACCCTCAGGCCGCCGTGGTGGTGCCTGGGCAGCCCGTCTCCCGGGCATCCAAAGCGCCCAAAGCAAGGGTGGTGCCGATGCAGCCGGCGAAGCGGACCTCGGCGGCGGCTTCGGGGGTCGAGATCCGAGAGACCTCCCCTCAGGCACGGTTGCTCATGGCCCGGAGCGGGTAAGTATCTTGGAGCGTCTTCGTCCCGGCCTTTCATTCGCATGTCCCGACCGTGATTTTTCTTTTCTCCTCAGCAAGCGGAGCCATGGCCTGACCGATCTGGCTCCCCAAAAGGCCCTTAAGACAGCGTCGGCTTCCGCAACCAGCGCCGCTCCGGGCCTCGCCGTTCAGCTGACCTTCTCGCAAGGCGCTCCACAGCAGGGGGCTCAGGCGGCACCAGTCGCCGTGGAACGAGTTCCCGAGGCCGGCTCTTCTGCCAAGGCAACCATCGTGCTAGGGGAGGTGGCTGACGCGGACGTGGCCCAGACCCCACCGGACGTGTCGGCGGTGCCGGCACCTGCTGCTACTGAAGCCGCTGCCGTCACAGTCGGGGAGCGACCTGTCGCTGCCGACGCCGAGACGGCCGAGGCGTCGGCGCTTGGTGCCTCGGAGGAAGGGGGCGTGGAGACGCGATCTGTCCCGCCGGGCGGCAGCCTTGTCGCTGTGCGGCGGGGCTCCGAGGGTCGGCGCCAGTTGCTCCGGTTCCGGACCCGGGAGGCCTCGGATCCCTTCTTCGTTCTCGACGATGAGCGGGAGGAGCAGTCCTGGGGCGAGCTCCACGAGTGTGCCGAAGCAACGGTGGGGTCGCTCCGGTCGTCGCTGGAGGTTTTCTGCAGGGACGTCCCCAAAATCCTCCAGGTAACGGTTTCAGGCATACCTTTTCTTTTTTGTGGCCAAGGCGTCTTTCATAACGCCCCGCTTCCTTTCCTCAGGATCTGACGGATCTAAGCGCCGCCAAGTCGTCGTTCATCCGCCACGAGGTCGACGTCTGGGGCTTGCTGCGATCCCTGAGGACCTCGCTCGCCGGGGCTACTGCGCACCTCTCTCAGCAGGGCGCTGAGGCGGCGGACCTTCGGTTGCTCTGCACCGATCTGAGAGCCGAGGCGGCAGCGGCACGCGCGGAGGCGGCAGCGGCGCGCGCAGAAGTGCAACGACAGCAGTCGGAGTTCGACCGGATCGTCGATGAGCGGGACCAATCTCGGGGCCGGGCTGCCGAGGCCGAAAGCCGGGCTAGAGCCCTTGCAGCCGACCTAGCCATAGCCCAGGTCACAGTCTCGGAGCAGCGTGCCCGAGCCGGAGGTACGCCTTGGCCATTTTCGGTTTTCGTTTCAGCTTGTTTCCTCCGCTTGTGTTTGAGATCTTTTGTTCTGGCTGTTCGCAGAACTCGAGTCCGCCCTTGATGAGTCCTCCAAGGCATTTGCCGAGGCGCTTGCCGGGGCGGCCAAGCAGAGGGAGGCCGACCACGTGGCCATGTCCGAGGCCGTCTCGGACTTCTGCCGGGTCCTTGGCTCCGGTGACGTTCCCTCAGGAAGCTCCCCTCAAAGTCGCCTGCAGGCCTTGGGCGATCATGTGCGCGGCAGACTCCGCGAGGCGCTACACCACGGCGTCAGGCGGGCCTTCGCCGTGCTCTCTTCCCACTACGTCGTGGACCTAGAGCGGGTCAGCGAGGGGTATTACCTTCCTGACGAAGATGAAGCCGCCCTGGCAAAAGTCCGGAGGCTCGATGCGGCCGCCGCGGGTCCGAGCGCGGTGCTGGCGACCACCTTCAAAGCAGAGATTCTCCCGCCTGCGCCGTCGTCCGAAGCCGGGATGGACTTTGCCGAGGGTGGGGACGAAGCCGACGGCGCGACTCCTTCCCGTGGCGACGCCTAACTCTGTTGGAACAGTTTCTGTTGGATGCACGTGTGTCTTTCTGCGGCCGCTGAGGCCTGAACACTTTATCACCGTTGCATGAAGTCGCACTCCTTTCCCTTTCATTTTGCGTGTCTGGCCCCGCCTGTCAGTAGCAGGGTGGCTTCCCCAAGTAGGGGCCACTTTTCGTGGCGGGTGACAAGTGAGGTGTCCGTAACCCAGAGGCGTAGGAGTCCCTCGGCTCAGTCAACCTTGCCACTTACATGCACCCGCATTCGCTCCTTGGGGTCCTGCTTCCGACATAGTCGGGGGAACGTCAAAGCCTTTTCGATTGAAAAATTTGACGCAGAGGGGTTTCCCCCTTTTTAGCCCCCGAGGGAGGGTCGGGCTCTGCCGAGGCAAGGCTGACCCTTCCTTAATGACTAAAACTTGCGTGGGGGCAAGGTAAGCGAACGACTTGAAAGCATCTTAAGGGTAGAGGCGACGTAGCTGCTAGACGTCCGAAGTGTTCGTGCAGATCTCGCCTTGACCGTCGGCCAATTCGTTTGTTCCGGGCTTTAGAACTTTGGCGATGACAAGCGGCCCTTCCCAGGGGTGCGTGTAGCCCCCGGGTGTCTCCAACGAGGGCTCGGGGTGCGGTGGTGGAGCTCCTTCCCATCGTCCAGCAAGACGAACGACTTGGCGCGCCGCGCCAACCGCCGAGCCTTGGCTCTGTCGAGGGGTAGGTCTCCTCGGCGGAGATATCGCAGGTACGGGGTCTGCCAGTTTTGATTAGGCGCGACCCCGCCTCGCTCCTCCTCGATGCGCAGGGCCTCGCCCTCGGGTGCCGAGGGTGCTTCGGGCCGAGCTGAGGGTGCCTCTGGTCGTGCCGATGATGCCTCGGACTGAGCCGAGGGTGCCTCGGGCTTGGGCGTGCCGTCGATTTTGACGGAGGGTTGATGGAGGTCTCGGGAGCAGGCCTCCGGGGGAAACGTTATTCGCCTCGAGGCGGTACAGAGGCAGGCTCCTTTTGCCGAGGTGCGGGATGAAAAGGCTGAGGGCCGCAAGACATCCCATGACTCTCTGTACGCCTCTCAAGTCCTTGATGGGCCCTATGCTGGTGATGGCTGCGATCTTCTCTGGGTTGGCTTCAATGCCCTGCTTGGAGACGATGAACCCCAAGAGCATGCCTCGGGGCACCCCGAAGACATACTTTTCGGGATTGAGCTTGACACCTTTCGCCTTGAGACATCGGAGTGTCACTTCAAGGTCGGAAAGGAGGTCAGAGGCTTTCCTCGTCTTGACTACGATGTCATCGACGTAGGCCTCGACCGTGCGGCCAATGTGCTCGCCGAACACATGGTACATGCACCACTGGTACGTCGCGCCCGCATTTCTCAAGCCGAACGGCATGGTGACATAGCAGTACATGCCGAAGGGTGTGATGAAAGAAGTCACGAGCTGGTCGGACTCTTTCATCCTGATTTGGTGATACCCTAAGTAGGCATCGAGGAAAGACAGGGTTTCGCACCCAGCAGTGGAATCCACGATCTGATCGATGCGAGGCAGAGGGTAGGGAACCTTCGGACATGTTTTGTTCAGACCACTGTAGTCTACACACATCCACCATTTCCCCCCTTTCTTTCTCACAAGCACAGGGTTGGCAAGCCATTCGGGATGGAATACCTCTTTGATGAACCCTGCCGCCATTAGCTTGTGGATCTCCTCGCCTATGGCTCTGCGCTTCTCCTCGTCGAATCGGCGCAGAGGCTGCTTGACGGGTCGGGCTCTGGCTCGGATGTCCAATGAGTGCTCGGCGACATCCCTTGGTATGTCGGGCATGTCCGAGGGACTCCACGCGAAGACGTCGGCGTTCGCGCGGAGAAAGTCGATGAGCACTGCTTCCTATTTGGGATCGAGCCCGGAGCCGATCCGGACTTGCTTGGAGGCGTCACTGCTGGGGTCGAGGGGGACGGACTTAACCGTCTTCGCTGCCTCGAAGTTGCGGCATGATGCTTCACGTCTGGCACCTCCTTAGAGAGGCTCTCCAGGTCGGCGATGAGGGCCTCGGACTCGGCGAGGGCCTCTGCATACTCCACGCACTCCACGTCGCATTCGAACGCGTGTTTGTACGTGGGGCCGACGGTGATGACCCTGTTGGGGCCTGGCATCTTGAGCTTGAGGTAGGTGTAGTTGAGGACGGCCATGAACTTCGCGTAGCAGGGCCTCCCCAATACCGCGTGGTAGGTTCCTCGGAACCCGACCACCTCGAACGTCAGGGTCTCCCTTCGGAAGTTGGAGGGTGTAAGCAGACGGGAAGATCGAGTTGTCCGAGGGGCTGGACGCGCTTCCCAGGGATGATCCCATGGAAAGGCGCAGCGCCCGCCCGGACCGAGGACAGATCGATACGCAGAAGCCCGAGGGTCTCGGCGTAGATGATGTTGAGGCTGCTGCCTCCGTCCATGAGGACCTTGGTGAGCCTGACGTCGCCGATGACGGGGTCGACGACGAGCGGGTATTTCCCCGGGCTCGGCACATGGTCGGGGTGGTCGGCTTGGTCGAAGGTGATGGGCTTGTCGGACCAGTCTAGGTAGACTGGCGCCGCCACCTTCACCGAACAGACCTCCCGGCGCTCATGCTTGCGGTGCCGAGCCGAGGCGTTCGCGCTTGCCCGCCGTAGATCATGAAGCAGTCGCGGACCTCGGGGAACTCTCCTGCCTGGTGATCTTCCTTCTTGTCGTCGTCGCGGGCCCTGCCACCCTCCGCGGGTGGCCCGGCTCTGTGGAAGTGGCGCCGAAGCATGACACACTCCTCAAGGGTGTGCTTGACGGGCGCCTGGTGATAGGGGCACGGTTCCTTGAGCATCTTGTCGAAGAGGTTGGCACCTCCGGGGGGTTTCCGAGGGTTCTTGTGCTCGGTGGCGGCGACAAGGTCCGCGTCGGCGGCGTCGCGTTTCGCTTGCGTCTTCTTCTTGCCCTTCTTCCTGGCGCCGCGTTGAGCTGACGCCTCGGGGGCATCTTCCGATGGGCGGCCCTGGGGCTGCTTGTCCTTCCAGAAGATAGTCTCGACCGCCTCCTGGCCGGAGGCGAACTTGGTGGCGATGTCCATCAGCTCGCTCGCCCTGGTGGGGCTCTTGCGACCCAGCTTGCTCACCAGGTCGCGGCAGGTGGTGCCGGCGAGGAACACGCTGATGACGTCCGAGTCGGTGATGTTGGGCAGCTCGGTGCGCTGCTTCGAGAATCGCCGGATGTAGTCCCGGAAAGACTCTCCCGGCTGCTGTCGGCAGCTTCGGAGGTCCCAGGAATTCCCGGGGCGCACGTACGTGCCCTGGAAATTGCCGGCGAAAGCTTGGACTAGGTCGTCCCAGTTGGAGATCTGCCCTGGAGGCAGGTGCTCCAACCAGGCGCGAGCGGTGTCGGAGAGGAACAGGGGGAGGTTGCGGATGATGAGGTTGTCATCGTCCGTTCCACCCAGTTGGCAGGCCAGACGGTAGTCCGCGAGCCACAGTTCCGGTCTCGTCTCCCCCGAGTACTTTGTGATAGTAGTCGGGGGTCGGAACCGGGTCGGGAACGGCGCCCGTTGTATGGCCCGGCTGAAGGCCTGCGGACCGGGTGGTTCGGGCGAGGGACTCCGATCCTCCCCGCTGTCGTAGCGTCCCCCGCGCCTGGGGTGGTAGCCTCGGCGCACCCTCTCGCCGAGGTGGGCCCGACGATCTCGGTGATGGTGCTCGTTGCCGAGGCAACCCGGGGCCGCAGGCGCTGTGTTGCGCGTGCGCCCGGTGTAGACCGAGGCTTCCCGCATGAATCGGGAAGTCGCGGCATGATGTTCCGAGGGGTACCCCTGCCTTCGGGAGGCGGAGCTCTCGGCCGCCGAACCGCAGCGCCTTCCAGGAGATCCTTGAGCTCTCCCTGGATTCGCCGCCCCTCGGTGGTTGATGGCTCCGGCATCGCGCGGAGGAGCATTGCTGCTGCAGCCAGGTTCTGGCCGACCCCACTGGATGCGGGTGGCGGCCTGACCCTGACATCGTCGGCGATGCGGTGCTGGAAGCCCTGGGGTAGATGACGCATTTCTCCGGCCGGAGGTTGGCCCGCCCATGCCTGCCCGACGTCCCGGCGGATTGGCTCAAGCGCTCCTGCTCCCTCGTCGAGCCTGGCCTGCACCCCACGGATTTGCTCGAGTTGCGGGTCGTGACCCCCCGCCGGAACGGGGACCACAGCTAGCTTCCGCGGGATGTCAACGCGAGGCATCGGCCTAGGGAGATCACCATCCTCCGGCATGCCAAGATGGTTGCCTTCGGAGGGACCCCCTAGATCGACGTGGAAGCATTCGCGGCTCGGGCCGTAGTCCTCGTCGCCGAGGCTACGGCTACCGCCGGAACAGTCGGAAAGGCAGTAGTCGCATGCGGTCATGAGGTCCCGCATGGCACTGGGGTTGCCAAGTCCGGAGAAATCCCAACAGAAGCTGGGCTCGTCGTCTTCCTCAGACCTAGAGGGCCCGTAGGTCGAGACGTCCGTCAGCCGGTCCCAAGGTGACTGCATACGAAACCCCAGAGGGTTCGGATTCGCCTCTACGAAAGCGTCCGCCAAAGCGGAGCCGCTAGGCGGGTCGAGGCTAAATCCGAGAGGCGTGGGATGGGAATCGGTCGGTACCTCTTGGTCGACGGGCGGTGATGAGGTCATGTCGGGGACTGACTGCACCGTCGTCTCATGTACGAGGGCGACACCCAGCGAGCCTTTCGCGAGCGTGTTGGCGTCGTCCGTTTGCTCGGGATTGACGTGTCGCGGGGAGACAGCGCTCATCTTCGTCTCAAGCGCGAGGCCGATGCCCGGCGCGCCCCCCGTTGGAGTGCTGGCGTTGTCGACTCGCTCGATGGCCGACGAGGCGCCGCCTCCTGCTTGGCCTTGGTTGCCCCGCCTCCTCCTCCTCCGTCGACGGGGAAGAGGACGGGGCAAGCTCGAAGGTTGTTCTTCCACCACGCGGGGAAGACGTCGTCGATCCCGCCGCCGGCGGGCAGACTGTCGGCCGCCATTGTCGCTGTCGCCCGGCGGTGGAAAGAGTATCATGTCGTAGCCGTCGTCGAGGGACATGAACTCAAGGCTCCCGAAACGGAGCACCGTCCCGGGCTGGAGAGGTTGTTGGAGACTACCCATCTGGAGCTTGACGGGAAGCTGTTCGTCAACACGCAGCAGGCCCCTACCTGGCGTGCCAACTGTCAGCGTTTCGAGACCGGGGGGTCCCCGAGCCGACGAGTGAAGTGTCGCCGCGTGCCCCAGCCCAGATGGGTCGACGCGAGGCCGAGCGCGAAGGGGCGAAGTGAGGTGGCCGGAGATGGGCGTGAGAGAGGTGGAAATCCCGCGGCCTTCGTGTTCGTCCCGCGCCCAGGTCGGGTGCGCTTGCAGTAGGGGGTTACAAGCGTCCACACGGGGGAAGGAGCGAGCGGCCTTACGCGAGCGCCCGTCTCGTCCTCGTCCCCGTGCGGCCAACCCTCTCTAAGAGGGCCCTGGTCCTTCCTTTTATAGGCGCAAGGAGAGGATCCAGGTGTACAATGGGTGGTGTAGCAGAGTGCTACGTGTCTAGCGGAGGAGAGCTAGCGCCCTAAGTACACGCCATCGTGGCGGCCGGAGAGATTTTGGCGCCCGGTTTGTGTGATGTCGTGGCCGTCGGAGGAGCGCTGGAGCCTGGCGGAGGGACAGCTGTCGGAGCCGTCGAGTCCTCGCTGACATCCTCTTGCTTCCGTAAGGGGGCCGAGAGCCGCCATCGTCAGGGAGCGTGCGGGGCGCCATCATCGCCTATCTGGCGGAGCGAGCCAGATGTGACGCCGGTCTTGTTCCCTGTAGCCTGAGTCAGCCTGGAGTAGGGTAATGATGGCGCCTCCTGTTGACGTGGCCGGTCCGCGCCCTAGGTTGGGCGATGTGGAGGCTCCTCCGAGGTCGAGGTCGAGTCCGTCTTCCGTGGCCGAGGCCGAGTCCGAGCCCCTAGGTCGGGCGAGGCGGAGGCCGTTGGCTGAGGCCAGGGCGGAATTTGAGTCCTGGGGCCGGGCGAAGCGGAGTTCGTCGTCTTTTGGGGTTGAGCCCAAGTCCGAGCCCTGGGTCGGGCGGAGCGGAGTTCGCCGTCTTCCGGGGCTTAGCCCGAGTCCGAGCCCTGGGTCGGGCGGAGCGGAGTTTTCTATGGTGCGTGCGGCCGGGTCTGACTGCCTGTCAGCCTCACTCTGTCAAGTGGCACCGCAGTCGGAGCGGCGCAGGCGGCGCTGTCTTTCTGTCAGACCGGTCAGTGGAGCGGCGAAGTGACGACGGTCACTTCGGCTCTGTCAGCTGAGGGGCGCGCGTCAGGATAAAGGTGTGAGGCCAGCTTTGCATTAAATGTTCCTGCGATTTGGTCGGGGTTGCTTCTTGGCGAAGACAGGGCCTCGGGCGAGCCGGGAACGTGTTCGCCGCTGGAGGGGGGTTCTCGGGCGAGGCGGAGATCCTCCGGGGTCGGCTGCCCTTGTCCGAGGCTAGGCTCGGGCGAGGCGTGATCGAGTCCCTCGAATGGACTGATCCCTGACTTGATCGCACCCATCAGACATTTGCAGCTTTATGCTGATGGGGGTTACCAGCTGAGAATTAAGAGCCTTGAGGGTACCCCTAATTATGGTCCCCGACAACATCTTTCCTAATTTATAGGATAAAAGGTCTTGGTGGGAAAATAATTTTCAATAAATTTATTTAATTTGATCTCCAAATATAGACCTACAATGTTTTCGGATTTTTTGGTGGGCAATCGAGACGGCACAGCTACTCCGCAAGTGCGACGACTACGTCTCATGTGAAGCAGAAAATGTGTGCGAGCGGGTGTAGACCTGGTAGATTTATTCCGCTAACTTTTGTCGAGCATTTCAGAGCCGGTGAAAATTAGTTAACTTCTAATGGCTTTTAGGGTAACCTTGGAAATTAATTAATTTTCATCGTCTATTGACATGATCGACAGAAGATACGTTGTATTCCAGCGAATTTATTCCGCTAACTTTCGTCGGCCGCATAATTTGGTGGTATTTGTTTTCTATAGACTAATTTTTAGTCCATCTATTTTATTTCATTTTAGTTCTTCATTGCCAAATATAGAAATTAAATCTCTAATTTAGTTTCTATATTTAATAATTTATAGGTAAAAATAAAATAAAATGAATGGACTAAAAATTAGTCTATAAAAACCAAACACCCTTTAGTCAATTATAGTTTCCTGTCCTAGATAGGAACGGAAATTAACGGGGCTGGCGAAATTTTTGAAGTATTCCTATAGTGTATATATGGTCTTTCCTTTTTAAAAGTAAGGTGCCTCTTTAAAACGTGTGATTTCAGCGTTTGGCAACCAATTTTTGCATGAATGTTTTAAGAACTCTGTCGAAAATGATAAGAGTTCTAAGAACTCGCGCCAAACGACCTTCAGATATCACGTACCTTTTGCCGCACTCATGTTTCGGCTAGATACAAGTATAATCCATTTGCCTGGTTATTGTGAAGAGATATTTCCTATCACAATTCAATCGAAGTTGCAGGTTTGAAAAAAGACAATTCAAAATCTTCGTTTCTCCGACTCCGAGGTTCACGGTGACAACGCTGGAACTTGGAAACAGCCGCCACCGCCATGCAAGGCGCTAGAGCTTTAGCAGGACAGCGAAAATTTAGCCTGAAATGGTCGTGAACTGGTGAGTGGTGACAGCAGCAGCTTTACAAAGGACTCCACGGGGTAGTAGGGGAGCAGGCGAGGCAACCTTCTGTAGTCGTGTAGCGTGTTGCCGACTCGCCATGAAAAGTCTCCGCCCCCGTGCAATGGCCTACGCAGTGTCGGGTCAGTCAACTGCGTGCGTGATCGTCTATGTCAGGGCGGCGGACGCTTCCGTACGGCATCGCGGTTTTTAGTTCATCAAAGGCACATGCTTTCTCACTGGACATGGGTTTGGTTTAACTTTTTTATGGCCAGCATTTCTGTGAATCTGAGTGTGGTAAGAATCTGATTGTCTAAAGAATATAAGAATAATAAAAATAACATACGAAGTAAGATAAATGTGTTCATAGTATTCAGGAACTATAAGTGATGGATTCTTAATTTTACAACAACTCAGTTGATTATGTGTTTATGTTAATTTTGGATGGTTTACCAAATCGATTTTTCTAGAAGATAGTTTAAAACTGAGCATTTGGCGGTCCACAGTAGTTTTTGGTGGCCAGAAGCTGAAAAAAGCTAAAACAACATGATCATATAGTGTCATGGGCAGTGGCGGATCCACGAGGGGGGCTAGGTGGGCTCCAGCCCCCCTGCGCCAACTGCTTACAAGTAGGAGGGAGTAAGGGAGAGGAAGAAAGAAGAGGAGAAAGAGAGAGGAAGGGGAAAGAAAAAGGGAGAGAGAGGAATAAGAAGGTGAAGAGAAAAAGAGAAAGAATATGAGGAAAAAAAGATAGTTATCTTCTAGCCTCCCTTATCATGGATCCTAGATCTGCCACTGGGTATGGTCGACCACGACCGCTATCAATAGTACGACTAGCATCAAATGCGGGCCAGGTCGTCACTAGCTGTTTTTTTAGAGACGAATGACACTAGATATGATAATGGGACGCGGTCCCTGAATCTCCACTGGAAATTCATCTATTAGAGCTTATCCAATTAGGGATGGATAGAGGAAAATTAGATGGAATTAAATTCCTTCCTATACAAATTTATATAGAAGGAGATTTAATCCCCTCCAATCCACTTCAAACCAAACAATTCTTTAGAGGACGTGAATGATAATAGTTTAGTCTCACAAGGATCTAAACGGGAAAATTTTAGTCCCCATCAGATTCACGGGGATGGGGACAGGAAACTATCCCCTATCAATGTTCTCGCATTCCCGTCCCACGAGCTTCTCTTGATCTAATTTAGTCTATAAACATGTTAAAATTATACTAAAAATTTAGTACATAGCATGCTATAAAATAGGAAACTAAAGTCTAAAGTAGATGTCTCTTATAATTTTACTAGCCAGTGCTCGTGCTTTGCTTTGATTGTTATATATCATATAAATAGTTATTAAGATATTTATTCAAATATAATTATTATTTATTTCTATACACGTGTTGTCTTGTGGTTAGCCCTAAATTTATAGAGCAAGGGACGTGGGTTTGAGTGCTCGCTCTGCACTTTTTCTGCGCGGTGCAGTAGCTGCACAGACGGGGTCGGGGTGCTGGCAGGCGTAGTAGCTAGCTGCGCGGGCGCTGGTGGTCCACAGGGCAGCTAAGAGAGAGTTGCGCGGGCGTTAGGCGTGGGGCCCATATGGCACGACGCCGAGGTAAGACGCGTGAGGCGGACCTAGAGTATCAGTGCGAAAGAGAAATCAAGTTGAAATTTTGTTTTTTAATAGAGTAGTATAGATAAATCTTGTTTGCTCAATTTATATTGATTTGATATAATCAAGTTGAATTTGTCTATAAGTATTGCATATTCTGATGGGAATAGATTCCTCGCCGAAATAAATTTCTCACTGGAACTGGGATGGAAGAAAATCTCCCCCATGACTATTCGCGGGGATGGAAACGTGGAATTTTTGGTCCCCATGGGGACGGGAATAGGGAGGCATTTCCTGAGAATTCCTTATTGCCATTCGTAAATGACACTCTCCTCCGTGTCTATATGCATATAAGCATATTTACAAAAAAAAATCGTTCAATTGTTGAACTGTTCAGTTGTTGATTGTTGGACGAAGAGTCTAAATTTAACGTGAACAAGTGTATCGGTAGGTTTATATGTATAGGATATGTTCCATGCAAATGTATGCATTCGTTTAACAATCATGTCTAGGTGCATATTTATAAAAAGAACCCACACATTCAACTGTTGCTACATCGTGTCCTGGTGCATATTTAAAACAAATCTCACATGCTCAACCGTTGACTGTTGGATCAAAAATTCTTTTTTACCCATGCCTGAAACATGTAAGCTAATAGTTAGTTATGTAGAGGTTCCTAAACACCCTCGACTAATACTCCAGCTAATTGTTAGCTAATTTATAGATAACAATTAGTTTATTAACTAGCTTAATTTAGCTAACGGCAACGACTGCTATGCAAGCAATCCTTCTGTGCAAGCGTGCAAGCAAATCATCTAATCCATTAGATTGTGATCCAACCGTAAGTCACATTTAACACTTAAACCCTTCCACCACCAGCTCAATAATCTTTATAAAAAAACCCCTAACAAACTATGATTGTATATGTGGTTGGATCGTAATCTAATGGATCCAATGATTTACTTGCACGCTTGCACAGAAGAACTGCTTGCATAGCAGTCGTTGCCCTGACTAAGACCCTGAATCCTCTGGCTTATTGTTTGCTAGTGTCTAATAATTAGCTAGTAAATAATTTGCTAGCAAAAATTAGTCAGGGTATGTTTAGAGACTTGACTAATAGATGTCTTCTCTTTATACGATCTATTAGCACATATTAGCAGAGTTTGTCAGCCCTCCGACTAACAATTAGCCAACCTGTTTGGAGGCCAAGATGCTAAAATTAACCGACAAACTATTTGCCAAAGGGTCCAAAGAGGCTCTAACTAATAGGATGTCCAATTTGAGGAATGTGCTAGTCTATCATCTTCTCACTTATCTTTTTTTGTTTGGTTTGTGGAATAGAATGAATTGATTCATCACCATCTCAATCCTCATATTTAATTAGTTAGTACTAATATTAGGAGTGAGATTATCCCATCAATTTTAAGGAATAGACTTATGATACACCAATTTATTTTAAACGGAATGATTCCTAAAACCAAATACCCATAAGTTTCGGGCCTTAATACATGAATATGTGTACGGATGTGTTGTGTGCAGTTATACATTCCCGGAAGATCTGTTTCCAAATTTTGGTCGGGGCCGAATGCCCAGCGTTGAGTGGCCCAATAGACCAGCCCTGTCTTTCTCATGCGCTCAAACAGAGTCGTTGTCTACCTCGGTCATTCCTCATTCGCGAAAAGAAAAACACAAGGCGACCGCAGAGGGCAAGACAGGACAGAGACGCCGAGGCTAGGCAGTCCATCTGTTGGGGTGGCCAGTGGGGATCTCGCCGGCCAGGAGGTCTGGGGGGCGGGGGCTGCCAAACTTCGCCATATTGGTGAATCACTGAATCCGCCCCTGCCAGCAACCGTTCTGACGTGGCGGGGTGGGGCAGGATCCAGATGGCGGCGGCAATAGAGGAATTGCGGCTCCTGGGATCCATCCCTGTACTGGAAGGTCCGGGAGAGGTCGACGGCGTGGTGGGTGAGGAAGGGCGACTGCGAGGCGGCGGCGACGACGAGGAGATCCTGCGATTCATGGACTCGGTGGACAGCTACCTCCTCCTCATGGACTCCCTATCCTCCGCTCTTCGTCAGGTATGCGATCCTGCAGTATTGGTATTTGTTCCCCAACATGGCATGGTCTATTCACTCTTGATTAAGCGGAACACATGCGGCGAAATACTAATCGGTCGGTGTAACAAGAAACACAGTCCTTTGCTTTAGTAATTTGCACAATGTTACAAACCCTTTGAGCAGAACCGTGTTTATACCCATTCTTGTTGTAACATAACCTGAGGAGTGAGGAAAATGGATTCGAGGTTTGAGAGATGCACCATCATAAATCTTGTGCATGGGTCTTACCAAATCCTTTGGTAGAACATGTCTCCTACCATGGAGCTAAGTTAGACTGATGTTTTTAAAGACCTTTACAGCTGTACCTGCACATGTGGGAATTCAAGGATATGAGATTTGGAGTTAGGAAGATACACACTATCAAAAAATTATGAATAGTGTGTATTTGTAGTGCTCTATCCTTTTTTTTCATTTACCTCACATTGTGGGATATGTTGCACTGCCAACTGCATTTTGTAGCCTGTACTTAATTACAGTGCCCTGGATTAACCTTGATCCACTCTTGCAAAGATCAATTTTCCAAAGCCTGTCCGTTCTCTATTATTTTCAAGTTGTAGTGAGTAATGACTATGTGATGTTTGGACGTGATGCTCCGACATACTCTTGGCTTTTGATTTTTGGATTGAGATGCAGTGAAAGTTATCTTTGCATGTTTCCGCCACACTGTATCATACAAGTAAACATGAATACAGGGCTGGCTTGACCTGGCAAGTGCTCGCCATTCTATGGGCACATCGCGCGTTTCGAGTACACTGTTTGATCACAAGGAGCAGTCTGCTGCCACTAAGCTTCAAGTTGTTGATCATGATGGCCTGAAATCATCAGGTAAATTACTTATCTACTGTTTGAGTTACCCGATGCTATCTATCTATCTATCAGCATTGCAGAACTATTTCTAGATTTAGGAATGCTTTTGTTTTCTCTTGAATATGGTTCCTCGGTTCAAGGTTTGTTTTACTGAAGCATATTTTTTAAATAAAACTAGAGTGGTGATTCCATACACAAATCATGAGCTATTTGCAGCAATTGTTCAGTTCATAATTATTAATTGTTAGCATGCTGTATAGGCCCATGGGCCCATGGCCCAGGAGGGTGGTCGGCTGCAACCCTAGAGCAGTGGCGGCTGCCCCTCTCCCCTTTTTGGTAGTATTGGATCTGATTGGCAAGGTGTCTCTAGATTAGCACTTTCCTGATTCTCTAGATTAGCACTTTCCTATTTCTGGGACATCCTTGCCTATATGTACTGAGCCTTGGGCTCCCTCAATAATCAATCCAATAATCATTTCCCAGCCATCCTCTTTCATGGTATCACGAGACCGGGACTAGTCCTTCCCCTCTCACTCTTCCGCTGCACCTCTGCGCATCCTTTCTGCGCGCCGGTATGGTTGGGACACCTCCACTCTCCCTCGTCGATCCTGCCGACCCCCACCGCCAAGACGACGATCCACCCCCGCAGCCCGACGCCGAGGCTCGCCGCGCCCTCCGCGAGGCCGCCCTGGCCGTTGCCCAGGTCGCCGAGCAGGACGCCGCCAACGCCTCCAACGAGCGCGACGCCGCCGCAGAGCGCGTCCGCGCTGCCCTTGCTCGGGCGGCCAAGGCCCGGGCCGACGCTACCGCCGCCGCAGATCCCGCCGACCAGCAACGCGCGGACGGCGAGATGAGCGTCCCCCATGCCATGCTTCTCCACGAGGCCGCTGCTGTCCTCAATCTCCACGCCCAGGCAGTCTCCGTGCAGAACGCACGCAGCCTGGTGCCGACGGTACTCGACACCGCTGGCAACTACCCCCGTTGGCGCGAGCAATTCCTCCTCGCCGTCACCAAGTACTCGCTTCTGGACCACGTCCGCAGCGACTCCATCTCAGCCCTCGCTGACTGGACTCGGATGGACGCCGTCGTCAAGTCATGGCTCTACAGCACTGTCTCCGCTGACCTCGCCGACGCCGTGATCGACCACCGCGCATCCGCCCGTGAGGCCTGGCTCGCCATCGAGGACCACTTCCTTGGCAACCAGGAGACCCGCGCCCTCCACCTCGACGCCCAATTTCGCGCCTTTGCTCAAGGAGACCTCTCCATCACCGAGTATTGCAAGCGCTTCAAGAAGATGGCCGACGACCTCGCTGACCTCAACGAACACGTCACTGACCGCACCTTGGTCCTCAACGTGCTTCGTGGGCTTAACGAGCGCTACAAGGACATCGGCGTCCATCTCCGGCGCGGGCGCCCGTTCCCCTCCTTCGCCGCCGTCCGCAACGAACTCCTCCTCGAGGAAATCAACATGGTACACCACCCTGTTGTCCCCTCCACTGCTCTTGTCGCCACCGGTTCTTCTCGCCAGCCTGCAGCGACCAACAGTGGCTCTCCGCGGATCGGTGGTGGCGGCCCCAAGCCAAAGCACAAGAAGAAGAAGGACCGCAGGGCTGGCAGCACCCCTGCTCAAGGCCCCAGCGCTCCCTCAGCTCACTCTTCCGCCCCTGGAGCTCCTGCTGGGTCCGGCGCGACCTGGCCCTCCGTCTACAATCCGTGGACCGGGTCCATTCAAATGTGGCCCGGCACCCGGACCCCTCCACTGTCCCCGCTTCCCCAGGGACGCGCCGGCCCTCAACAGCAGGCCCTGCAGCAAGCTCTGCTGGCCCAGCAGATGCATCTTCCTCAGCAGACTTACCCGCCCTCCGTCCAGCAGGCCTTCCAGCCGCAGCAGCTGGCACCGCTGCAATACCAGCCTACGGTTGGCACTCCGGTTTGGGACCAAAACTCGCTGGCCTCTACATTCAGCACCATGACGCTCACTCCACCGGTGAACAACGACTGGTACCTTGACACCGGTGCTTCCTCTCACATGACCTCTCATGACGGTACCCTCTCTCACTCCTCCCCTCCTCGATTTCCTTCTCCCACATCAATTGTTGTCGGTAATGGTTCGCTCCTGCCCGTCACTGCCACCGGCAAGGCGCAACTTGGTCCTCTTATTTTAAATAATGTTCTTGTTTCACCTCCTCTTATCAAGAACCTTATTTCTGTTCGACAATTTACTATCGATAACCATTGCTCTGTGGAATTTGACCCATATGGTTGTTCTGTGAAGGATCTTCTCTCGCGGAACGTGATCATCAGGTGCAATAGCTCCGGTCCACTCTACCCCTTGCAGCTGCCTGTCGCTCACTCCCTTGTCGCCAGTGCTGCACCATCCCACCTATGGCACCGTCGCCTCGGCCATCCCGGTCGCGAGGCCCTCTCCAAACTAGCTTCTGCCATTCCGGCGTGTAATAAAAGTTTGGATCCTATATGTCATGCGTGTCAGTTAGGACGACATGTTCGTCTTCCCTTTGGTACTTCAGTATCTCGGGCGTCAAATAACTTTGATCTTATTCATTGTGACCTATGGACATCACCCATTCCTAGTATATCCGGTTACAAATATTATCTTGTTATTCTTGACGACTGTTCACATTACTTATGGACATTTCCTTTACGCCTGAAATCTGACACTTTTTCCACTCTGTCTAACTTCTTTGCCTATGTGTCTACCCAGTTCGGCAACCGCGTTAAGGCCGTCCAAAGTGACAACGGCAAGGAATTTGACAACTCCAGCACCCGCACCTTTTTACTCACGCATGGCGTCTTGTTTCGCATGTCGTGTCCCTACACGTCCCCACAGAATGGTAAAGCTGAGCGAATTATTCGCACCACTAACGATGTCATCCGCTCTCTCCTGTTTCAGGCGAGCATGCCCCCTTCATATTGGGCCGAGGCGTTGCACACTGCGACTCTCCTCCTCAACATCTTACCAACCAAGACGCTCGATTTCTCGACTCCACACTCTGCCCTTCTTGGTAGTGCGCCGTCCTACGATCATCTCCGCGTTTTTGGTTGTAAGTGTTACCCCAATCTCTCGGCCACTGCTCCCCACAAACTTGCACCCCGTTCTGCTCTTTGCATCTTCATCGGCTACTCTGCTCACCATAAGGGATACCGATGTCTTGACCCTACCACCAATAGAATCATCATCTCTCGTCATGTTATCTTCGACGAGTCCACCTTCCCTTTCGCCGAGCAGCCCTCACCGCCCGCAGCTGCGGACTTCACCTTTTTAGATGAAATCCCTAACCTGACAGTCCCCCCTATAGGACTGCCAACCATGTCTTCTGCAGGATCTCCAGGCTCCCGTGGCACTGTTCTTCCTGCGCCTCCAGTTCCCCCGGGGTTCCACGTCCCTCCACATGCGGGAACTGCGCCCTGCGCGGCTCCCTCTTCACCGACCGGGGTGCCGCCTCCGACCGCCTCCGCGCCACGCGCGGCCACGCCTGCGGGACAGACCGCGCCACGCGCGGCCACGCCTGCGGGACAGCAGGACAGTGCCGCGTTGCCACACGCGGCACCATCTCCACCAAGCGAGCAGCATCCAGTTCTGCGCGTCTACTCCAGGCGCCCAGTCCCGGCCACCGCAGCACCACCTGAACCAGTTCCGGCCGGGCAGGCTGCGCCACAACCCGGCCATCTACCACGAGGGGCTGTCGCCGTTCCTCCCACGGTTAACCATCATCGCATGGTGACCCGGGCCAAGGACGGCTTCCGCGTGCCGGTCCTCTACCACGCTGTGCCCTTATCTCCGGTGCCGAAGACCTTCCGCGGCGCCCTGGCCGATCCAAATTGGCGGGCCGCTATGGAGGAGGAACATACGGCGCTTCTTCAGAACAAGACTTGGGACTTGGTTCCTCGTCCTAGTCACGCCAACACTGTCACCGGGAAGTGGATCTTCAAGCATAAGTTTCATGCTGATGGTTCCCTGGAACGCTACAAGGCACGCTGGGTACTTCGTGGCTTCACCCAGCGCCCTGGCATTGACTTCGCCGAAACCTTCAGTCCCGTCGTCAAGCCTGCAACTGTTCGCACAGTACTCTCTCTGGCGCTCTCCCGTCAATGGCCTGTTCACCAGCTCGATGTCAAGAATGCATTCCTACACGGCACCCTGACAGAGACAGTGTTTGCTGCTCAACCCTCCGGATTCGAGGACCCTGCTCACCCGGACTTTGTCTGCCGTCTGAACAAGTCACTATATGGGTTAAAACAGGCTCCTCGTGCTTGGTACAGCCGCTTCGCCACATACCTGGTATCCCTGGACTTCGTAGAAGCCAAGTCAGACACTTCGTTGTTCGTCTTCCACCAAGGTTCAGACACTGCCTATCTCCTACTTTACGTCGATGATATTGTTCTCACTGCCTCTTCGACCCATCTACTGCGGAAAGTCATCCTGGCTCTCCAGCGGGAATTTGCTATGAAGGACTTGGGAGCACTTCATCACTTCTTGGGCATGCAGGTCCAGCGCACTTCTGATGGTATGGTTCTCTCTCAGCGGCAGTATATGTTGGATATCTTGGACCGTGCTGGCATGGCGGAATGCAAACCTTGTACCACGCCCGTTGACACCAGTCCCAAGATCTCTGCCGACTCTGGCGCTCCAGTCACTGACCCGTCAGATTACCGCAGTCTTGCCGGTGCCCTACAGTATTTAACCTTCACACGGCCCGACATTGCTTACGCCGTGCAGCAGGTCTGCCTTCACATGCATGATCCGCGAGAGCCTCACCTGGCTGCTCTCAAGCGCATTCTTCGGTACGTTCGGGGCACTCTTCACCTAGGTCTTCATCTCCGACCATCGACTCAAGATGACTTGGTGGTTTACTCTGATGCTGACTGGGCTGGCTGTCCCGATACGCGCAAGTCCACGTCAGGCTACGCTGTGTTCCTCGGCGACAACTTGGTCTCCTGGTCCTCCAAACGTCAAAATACTGTTTCTCGCTCCAGTGCAGAAGCCGAGTATCGCGCTGTCGCCAATGGTGTTGCTGAGGCTTCTTGGCTACGACAGCTCCTCCACGAGCTACACATCCCGCTTCGCAGTGCCACTATTGTCTACTGTGACAATGTCAGCGCAGTCTACATGTCATCCAACCCGGTACAACATCAACGGACGAAGCACATCGAGATAGATCTTCACTTCGTCCGTGAAAAGGTCGCCATGGGTGCCGTGCGGGTTCTCCATGTTCCCACGACATCTCAGTTCGCCGACGTCTTCACGAAGGGGCTACCTTCTTCGGTGTTCGCTGAATTTCGGTCCAGTCTGAATGTCCGTGGCTAAGCACCGACGTTCACACTGCGGGGGCGTGTTAGCATGCTGTATAGGCCCATGGGCCCATGGCCCAGGAGGGTGGTCGGCTGCAACCCTAGAGCAGTGGCGGCTGCCCCTCTCCCCTTTTTGGTAGTATTGGATCTGATTGGCAAGGTGTCCCTAGATTAGCACTTTCCTGATTCTCTAGATTAGCACTTTCCTATTTCTGGGACATCCTTGCCTATATGTACTGAGCCTTGGGCTCCCTCAATAATCAATCCAATAATCATTTCCCAGCCATCCTCTTTCATTAATGTCTGATCATATTTCAGAGTCAAAACCACACTTTGCTCTATCAAAGTGGTCTTTGCAAGAAGAATGTCACTCCACCTATGATCTCAGTGAGAGAGATTTTACTGAGCCAAAGATGAGGCATCGAGGATCAGTTACTACCCCAGGTATTAAAATGTGGCCTTTTTATACTCCC
This sequence comes from Zea luxurians, assembly GCA_029449295.1. Taxonomy (NCBI): domain Eukaryota; kingdom Viridiplantae; phylum Streptophyta; class Magnoliopsida; order Poales; family Poaceae; genus Zea; species Zea luxurians. The sequence continues at coordinate 14,010,442 of JAOPSE010000052.1, read as the reverse complement.
TGTTAAGTAAAAAATGTGCTGATCTGATCTCTTTGCTTGACTTGAAGAAAAGGGAAACCATGAAAGTGCAAACACCACAACATTGTCTACAGGTGCTGATGCTAGCAATCATGTAAGTTTGGTACAAAAGTTCCTTTCTTCAAAGGCATTGGAATGTCAGATAGTGAAATACTGCTTAGAGGGAGCAAAGATATATCACTTATTCATGAGCTATGTGCAATGCAAAAACATAGGTTCTATGTGCTTGAGTTACCGGTGGCTGAAATTTGCCCCTTGATATGCTTGATCCAAGATATGCCAATGGTTAACATAAATACCACAAGAATAATATATTGCAGTATGCTAAGCCAATTTCAGTTTAGGTTTCTATCCACAGCTGGGTATGGAACAGCTGTATTTTGGTACAGTGAATAAGAAACTGCTATACTTCTGGGATGTTCAGATTTGTTGATTCTCCTTTTGGCCATTTTGCACATTAGGTTCAAAGAGCGAGATCAAAAGCATTATCAGTCTTTGGGGGATTGGTGTCCCCAAAACTAAGAACCGCCCAACTTTCATTTGAAACAGGTTTTGATTCTTCGTGACAAAATTTTATCGAGATTAAACTATTTTTTATCTAACTGTACTTGTATTTGTTGCAGCACTTGACTTGATTGTGGAGCTAGCAAATTCAAGGTCAAATATGTTAGCTAGTTTCTCCCAGTTAAAAGAGTGAAGCTTGACATTATGTTATGAGATTTTGTACCTTGGGCACCATCTATTCAGCACTCATGAGATCGCAGCAACTGTAAACTAAGTTTTGAGATCCAGTATATTTTAAGAACGACTAAATAGCATATAATACTTGCTATGCTGATTGCTCACTGCGAAGGTGTTGCTAACATTTCTGTGAATGCGAGAACACATGCTGGAAGCAGTCAGAAATTATGGTTTGATTATAAACCTCCTCATTTTCTACTATGAAAACATGATTCTCGTCCATGACGATCCGACCAATGTAGCTCTGATATGTGATTCAATTCGACATACGTAAATTCTGAACATCTCTTGACCAAACTGCATCGGATACGTCAGATGTCCAGAACGATGTATTCTTCGCAACAGGCACCAAAATCTCGTCAAGCAGCAGCTATACAATTCTAGGCAGACAAAAGAAACGCGAGGTATGCCTGCCGCGGCAATCTGCTGCGCACGGTCGTCGGGCCGCCGGCTACATCAAGTAACCTTCGACGCTACCGTCGTCCGAGGGGCGACCGTGCTCGCTCATGCTCCCCCTCAGCCTGTAGAAGCTGCCCCTCCCCTTGGTGCGCAGCGGGCCGGACCAGTCGTACATCGCCAGGGACTCGATCTTGTCCAGCACCGCGCTCGACGCCGACCGTGGCCTGCGCTCGTCGGCGCCGGCAGGGTCCGAGCCGTATCCCAGGGGGAGCGCCGGGCCCGGAGTGGCCGGCGGGTCGTCGTTCCACGAGCTCCTGCTGACGTCGTTCCACGGGGACTCCTCTGTTGCGCCGCCCCCGAAGGAGCCGCTGCAGGTCTCGTCGCCGCCTCCGCCGCTGTGGATCAGCTTCAGCGCCTGCACGACCTCGCCCATGAACGGCCGGTGCGACGCCTCGACGTGCACGCACATGGACGCGATGGCCGCCGCCTTGGCCAGCTTCTCGAAGTCGTAACCGGCCGGGAGCGACGGGTCCACCAGCCGCTGCAGTCCTTCCCGCGTGGTGAGGAGCGGGCGCGCCCAGGTGACCAGGTTCTCGGACCCCGGCGGCTGGGTCATGTCCACGGGTTTTCGGCCTGACAGCAGCTCCAGGAGCACCACTCCGTAGCTGTAGACGTCGCTCTTGACAAGCAGATGCCCTGTCATCGCATACTCTGGGGCAACGTACCTGCAGAGCATGGGGGGAAATGAATCAGATGATCCATAGTATATAGCACAACATTAACTGTTTAAATCACCATCATCAAAAGTGCATGCAAGAATTGTATGATGGCACTTGTTGATTAACACTAGCTGAGGTCTTACCCGAAAGTCCCCATAACCTGAGTAGAAATATGATCCATCCCATCTGATGCTTCCTTTGCCAGCCCAAAATCAGCAACCTTGGGGGTGAAATCGTTTTCCAGTAGAACATTGCTAGCCTTGAAATCCCGGTGAATGACATGAGGGTTGGCGTCCTCATGCAGATAGGCTAGTCCCCTTGCTGCGCCGAGGGCTATTTTCATCCTAGTGTCAAAATCAGTCGGGCCATATATTTTATCTGAGCCTGAAACACCAAAACAGAAGTGCACGAATAAGTGATTGTTACATGCCTACCAAAAAAAAACAGTTATGTTCAGGTTTCTTAAACTGTGCAGGTACTGTTAAGATGCTACGAAAATTAGCGTGCTCAAATACCATGTAGATGAGATTCAACACTTCCGTTTGGAACGAGCTCAAAAACCAAGCACCTTGTGCTCCGCTCAATGCATATACCAATCAGCTTGACAAGGTTGCGGTGATGTAGACGGCTTAGCATCTCAACCTCTGCAATGAACTCGCGGTCTCTGTTTTGATGTTTCCTTGTGAGCAATTTGACAGCAACCTCAACACCATCTTCAATTACACCACGATAAACGCGTCCATAACCCCCTTCACCTATTATTTTGTTGAAGCTGAAGTTTTCTGTGGCCTTCTCAAGCTCAGTTATTGTAAATGTCTTCACGGTGGATGGGCAGGTTCCTATTGTTGAACCAAATGATGCTGCCGAGCTGCTCGTACCAGAGAACGATGACCTCATAGCTGAAACAGAAAAAATAAATTATATTACAAAAAGGGAGTTTATGTTCAACTAGGGTGTTTTATGCTTCTTTATGCATTGTTGTTCGTGAATTAAATCAAGATCATAAGTAGTGAACTTAGTGTTCAAGTCAGTGCTCTGTGTTCACTGGTCTTTTGATGTGTAAATAGTAACAAGATCGTTGTATCACGACATACTTCAAGACATGACAAACCAAAGTATTGATACTGCCTCCACTCACTGGACCAGATAGAGGAACATAAATGAAATAGATATGAAGCAACAAGAAGTTGAAAAACCAAAGTCAAGGACCAGGGTGAGTTCCTGGCAATGGGAAGCAGGAACACAGGAGTGTCAAGTGTGCATCACCTGACCCATATTCTAATTCAGGGTACAGGAGTAGAAAGTACCACTGTCTAACAAGGTCAAGGGATAACATGTAATTTGCATCTTAATCAATCCAAATGCAAATGACTATAGTTCAATACACAAGTATAGAATAATGTGCCAACTGTCACCAAATTACCTCCTTTTCTAGTGATGGACGAACTTGAAATAGGGCCCATAGCATGAGAATGTTTTAGTCCATTGAATCTCCAAATGATGCCAATGGCCAAGCACGTCAAAACAAAAACCACAGCTGATAGAGCAATTATGGCAACAATTTTAGAGTTAATCTTGTGGTGCCTTCTATTGTGTATATTTGCACCAAAAGGGTCCTCATTACTGCTTACTGGACCCAAGGATCCAGGAATAGGTACTAAAGAAGCAAGGCCTGTGATATGTGTATGATTAGATAAAGAAAAGAACAAGGATTAGATAAACAAAACAACAAAAACCACTACAGAAGGCTAGTGAAATGAATGTATCAACATCTACGCACCTGGATAATGAACATATGTAGCAACATAATCACCAAAAGTGGATGAGTTTATGGGCACCTTCTTTTGCAAAAATCTGTTGCTAATCAGTAAGGCTGAAGTCCTATCAAATTTCTGGCCTAATGGCACCAAATCAATTGTCACTGTTGTCTTTTCAGGATCTTGAAGACTACTCCCAGCACCCATTATCCGAACTTGACTCTGTTTCAAGAATGTACCTGCTGCCACTTCGATTTCTAATTCATCAATTCTTGGAAACAATTGATACGGCGCCACACCAAGATCAAGCTGAATTTGCATAGGATATACACAACCACAGGGTGAACCAATTGGAGTCGACGTAAGTGGAGCAGAACAAGTTGTTCTGCTGCAATCTGTCAAAATTCAGGCATGAAAAGGTCTTATTATTGTTGATTTCTTCATACTAACAATAAGATTTGTAATCTCTATTGTACAGCTGAGAAGGTAAAAAAAACCTTGTCTTTCTGGCGAAAATGATGAAGGTGGTGGGGAAGCATGGTGTCTTCTTCTGTGATGCCTATGCACTGGGTGAGCAATAATGGCGCCTGAGTATCAGAAGGAACAATGATTTGTATGAAGAATGCTAAATAGAGCAAATAGAAAGGTACATGTTGAAAAAATATATTTTCGTTCATGGTGAGAAACTGAGAGTTATATCTGATTGCTACACTTATACCATTCATGTGCACAGACCTCAAAGGGTTTTTTGTGCTTTACCTTCAGGTTGAGGAGAAGGGGCTGGGCCAGGGGCTAGTGCAGGAAAGCGATGCTGGCGGGTTCTACTCCAGAATCCGAATAAGTATGATGCAAGACTTGTTGAGCTTGATGTTCCCAGTTGCACTGCTTTGGATATTCAAACAAGAAACAACACAAACAAAGTATACAAGTCATCCACAACTACAAAGCAAAGAGCTAGCGGTTCAATTGACGAAAATGTCTTTAATGCACCAAACATTGGGTTTCGTTCCCTGCATTTGGAACTATACAGTCTGTATCCAGTTAAGGCAGCGTAGAGTCCAATGACAATTGACACTTGAACCAGTTGAACGAACTGGCAAAGCCTGAAAATTTCGAGCTCCATATGAGACAGAAAACGCTCCGCTCGCACCATAGCTCTTGTCATATCTACGCACGCTGTTTTAACAACCCAGGAAGTCCTACTGAGGCACGCGGACAACCGTGCCAGGAGAGTGAGTTCACCGGCGGCGCCAAAGCAAAAAAGAATCGAAGTGCAGTTTTTTTTCAGAAGGAATACCAACTTCTACATGTGAAAGCCTGAGGCATGATTCAGATGCGCTCGGAGGAATCACGAGAGCAACAGCTCCATGGAGCAAAAGGCGAAACCATCTTCTGCCTCGCACAAGACCAGTGGAACTTGCCACGCACGTCATGCCCCGCGATCCCACCGCAAGAACGCAACCCGCACTAGAATTCGCCCCGGCATTGCCACTGGAACCCGAGAAAAACGCAAAGCGATGAGAAGAAACGAGGAGAAATCTCAAGGACGCACCGCAGAGCACGAGGAGGAGGAGGAGGAGCGCCGCTCCCCGCGGCGGCATCGCAGGACGTCGCGGCTGCCGGCGTCGCGGGTAGGAGGGGCCCGGCTCAAGGCGACGCCGCCATGTGGACCCCTGGCGGGGGATCCAGGCTGAGCAAATCCGTCTCCTTCCTCGCGCTCTGCTTCCGCAGCGCTGCTGCTCCTTCCTTTCTTTTCTTTTTTTCCCTCCCCAGAGTCCTTTTTGGTTCTTCGCATTGAAGTGAGGCGCTGGTCCCGAAGCAGCATTAATTGGCGGGTGGGAGATACTGCACCGAGACGAGCGAGGTTTTCCTTCCAGACGTGCCTTGTTTTTTTAATACTATTTTTTTTTGTCCAGGGTGCAGACAGACCGCCCAGTGGTTTCTTCTATTCTCGCGCTTCTGAACTCTTTTTGAATTTTATTTTTATTTTTTTGAAACAGTTTCTTTGCTACTTTTGGAATTACGTTATGGGGTTTGACTAGTACACTCAGGAAAATCGGATTTTTAGGTAAATGTGTTAGGCTTTGAATTTTTTTTCTCACAAACCTGTCTTTTTTAGCGAAAAAGGTAAAAAAAAAGTATCATAAAAAGGTTATGTTTAGTAGAATCCAGCTACTGGGCAACAAATGCCTTCTTGTTTTTAGTTGTTGTAAGATGGTAGCCTGGCTCTGGCTTGTACGCGAGGAGTCAGACTGTTTACGCACAGGCCGATTAATATATAGGTTTTTGTTTGGTTATTTATATTAGTGCATTTGGGACAGATACAACTTGTATTTAATTGCCTATATCAGAACGTGTTTGAAAGAGTGCATAAATAAATCTTTAAATATCTTGTAGCATGTGTAACCTAGTTTTGTTTGTATAAAAATATTAAGAACATAAATATTAATTCGGTTCGATGATAAAACCTTTTAATTACAAAATATAAAGAAAAAGAAATCAAAATGCAATCTCGAAGTACGTGTCATCACATATGTGCATGATGCACGTGCACCGGCACACATACCTGTATATTTGACCACATAAAATCAAAATATTATAATCATATAAAGTTCATAGCTTACTAAATTAAAGACAATAAACAAATCTATCATCATTTAACCACATAAATTCCAAATATAATAACAATATAAAATCGATATCTTACTAAATTAAAAAAATTAAATAAATTGGGCTTAATTGGGCCGTGTTGGCCCAAGCCTGGCCCATCTATGCGGGCCGTACCGGAGACCCGACAGGTCGAAGTTTGAGGCCCGGTCCAGGCCCGCCTTCGGGCCGTGCTAGTTCGGCTCATATTATTTCGTGTCCGGCCGTGCTTTGGGCTCCTATTTTCGGACGTGGTCTAGTTTTGTTTGTAAAAATATCAAGAAGATCGGTTTGATGATACAACCTTTTAATTGGAAAATATAACGAAAAAGGAATCGAAATGCAATCTCGAAGTACCGTGCCACCACATCTGTGCATGCACGCGCACGTACCTGTATGAGTCTTATTTTTGCATCACGTCCATTAAACCAAATAAACCGTGCTTTTAAAGTGTCCGCGGCTACAGCTAGCTGCATATCGGCAGCAGGCAATCTATGTTCCAACTTCCAAGTCTGTCATTGTTTTTTTTTCTGGAAACAATATAACATTTCCAAATGTAGTGTTATTACTATATAGATATTCTAAATTTAGTAGGGCTGCTTCATTTCAAAAAATAAAAATACTGTTATAGGTTGTTTTAACTAAATAAAAAATTTATTAAAAAATGCATCCAGAATTATTATAAAAATGCATTCCATGATTAAATCTAAATAGCTTAGGTCATGGCGTTGCTCGAGCTAGCTGTGGGCCTAACAATTTTTTCACGGGAGGCAAACAATAAACAGCGGTGCCGGTGCTGCCCTGCCCCCGTGCGGCCGGTCTTTGATGCGATGCCAGCCAACGCGGCGCTAGACTAATTGAGAAGAGTGAGCTTAAAGGAAGAGCAGCATAGCAGGCCCACCTCATATCCAGTGCGACTCGGCAAAAAGCTCACAAACTTTTATATTTGCACCACCAAAACGTATATACGTAAATGCGTATGCTGGCCAACACACTGATGATTTTTATGGTAGTACAGAATAATAGCATACGAGTAGAAGAAGAAAGAAAGAAAGAAAGAAAGAAACAGTAGATTTTTTTAAAAGAAGAAGAAAAAAAAACTCGAATTGAATGCAAGGCAGGGTTCCTTCCATGCTGCTTGCTTGCTTTTGTTGCTCTACGGACGCCGTCGGTAGAATAATAATAAACTAATAAACGCCGGCGAGTGGGGTGACTGGTCAGGAGTTACATGATGCTTGCGCTGGTGACAAAACTCGATGGCGCACCTAGGGAGTCGTCGGTTGCGACGGGGAAAGGCTACGCGGATTGCCACGGGTGCGATGATCTGATGAGTTGACGCGTTCACGTGCGATTGTTGCGTCCCGCCCCCGGGACGCAATAAGTCCCTGCTTGTTTCGGCCGTTAGTTGCCGTCGAGATGCATCATGCATGCATATGATATGAACGTGATGATGGTCTTTCGCAGCAGTGCAGTGCAGTGCAGTGTCGTAGATGGGCCGTGGGCCTGGTTCGGTTGATCGAACCGGGCCACGAAAACAATCCAAATGGGTCCCAAATAACGACACCGGCTCACTGGAGCTGAAGCATCAGAACCGAAAGGTCCAGAGTTGGACGAGACGTTCTTCGATCCATTCTTTGTCCGGCGGCCGAGCAGGGGTACTTGTGCCGCAGGCCGTACCATAGAATGCAACAGGTCAATTGCTGGCTGGGTTGAGCCATGGGGGGCACTGGAGACAATAATGATTCCCCCCGTTCTCCGTTCCCAAAAAAAAACTAAACAGACCCCTAGACACGTCAATTGTGATATGTGATAGCTACGTTGATGGCGAGAGCAGCAACACCCCAAGTACGAGACTGCAGAACCAACAAACATCAACAATTTTGGATGGGGATTGAGGAAGGAGGTGGATGAGACGCAACAACAACGGGACTACGGGACCAATCCAGCTGCAACGTGGTCGTGCCAGTACTAGATCAGCTAACGCCAGTGTTGACGAACTACTTATTAAGGCCACAAAGGTCATTCTCATTATTCCGTTTCTTATTTTGTCTTTCTCATTCACCCTTTCTGCACAGCTCATTCACATATCTATTCACATGTTCTGTCACTATTCTAAGTTTTCATTCTCATTCCTTGTTCTATCTTTCTCATTCCCCCTCCCTACAAAGTCCTTTCTCATTCCCCGTACATCCTACGTCTAGCTAAAATTGAAAAAAAAAAACACACACACATGGCCCCAAGGGGATTCAAACCCACGACCCTCATGCAAATGCGAGCAGTAGCTATCGCTACACCACATGTGTGTTTATGTCTACATCTATGACATAAAAAGCATCTACTACATCTCTCCTCAAGCCCACCTGCTACCCTTGCATAATGTAGTAGTAGATAAGTATCACCGAGATTCTTGAATTATATTTTTGAATGCAGAGAGTATTATTTAAAGAAGAGCCTTGCATGCAATTTCTTTTGTTTGAATAATGTTTTTAACTTAAATTTCTTTTTTCGCATGCGTGGCATTTATTCTCCGTAATAATTTTTTCATGGATCTGACTTGTGAGTCATTTTTCATAAACCAATGTCAAGATGAATCCATGTTTCTTATTTGGAAACCCGAACAAACACCACTAGCAGGAGGCACCTGCGTCGGCGTCGCTTATCGACGACGAGAAGAAGCTTGGTGACTGCCAGTTCAACCTCTGGAAGCAGTCCTACGTGGTCGCATGCGCCGCTGTCTACGACAAGCTCCGGCGCAGTCGTCGCTTGAACGCGGTCTAGAGCGGCTGCACCGCTATCCATCGTTAAGGGGGACTTCATGGTCGTCGCCAACGTCGGCGACTCTCGGGTTATTCTGGCCGGCACCACATCCGACAACGGTGCCATCACACCGTCTAGCTTATCGTCCACCTGAAGCCCAACCTGCCACGTAAGTCGTTACTGACCGGCAATGAATTCTTGTGCGCTGGGATAACGATCGTTGCTGACGTTGCGTGAGTATCCTCGAACATGATATATGTAGAGGAGTAGCACATCTGGTGGTGCAACGACTTGGTGTACTACCTCGCTTATGAGCTTGGGGTGCACTTCATCTGGCAGCCCAACCAAGAGTCATCGGTACTCGCCATATCGCGCGTGTTTGACGACTACTATATCAAGGACTGTGGCATCATCTTGGCGTCGAAGGTGACGTAGAGGAGGTCCGACAACAATGACCAGTTCGTCATCCTCGCCACCATCGGGGTAGCTTTTGTGCCGACCTGCCTTTAATTCTCTACGCAAACACACACACTTGCCTTTTGTTTAAGCAAGCGCGTATGGTGGTGCGTGCCAGATGACTGACGATGTACGAGTGAACTTTTTCTGGCAGGTATGCGACGTGCTCTCCAATGATGAGACCATGCAAATCGTGACATATATCAAAATCAGAATGATACTGATGTTTGCAATGTAGTGGTAAAACAACTAGATTAAAATAACAAAACTTATGTATGGCCACTTGGCCAGGATCACAAATGGATTATGAAACCTTTTCTCATAACAGTATAACACACATTTTGTATATAGGTTATCGTGGTATTATATGTTCCCATTGCAACGCACGGACACTCACCTAGTATAGGTAGAATATATATGTATATTTAGGTCGTTCAACCTGGCCAAGCCCAAAAAGTCTGGCCCATTTGAATATCGGCCCATTCCAGCTCGTAATTATTTTAGGCCGCGTCAGATCGACCTACGGGCTTATCTTGCAGCCCACAGTCTGGTACGTAATTGTTTAAACGTGTTGGGCTAATTTTGGGTGAACCGAAATTATAAAAAGCCTGAAAATTAATTTCGAGCCCGTAATTCACATCAAAGTCTGAAATCCAAAACAAACTTTAATAAAAACAATAAAAGATAAGACAGACAAATTTGATTAAAGAAAAACTTGATACTAGAACTATGCGATGACTACCTCGTTAAAAAAACCTTTTATCGGAAGGAAAAATAGTATAACCAGCTTTAGACAGAGTTCATAAGTTCAGTTACTTGTCTAATGTTTATAACAAAAGTAAAGTTACATCACATCCTCTAATTCAAAGATGCAAAGGGTTGAATTAGTCAGACACTAAAATATTTCAGATCGTGTTATACCTAGATTGTGTTTTTTTGTTGATTCAGACAAACCATCCGACTCAACCCAAATGTACACCAATAGAGCAGAACGTGCTTTTTCCCATGGGCGAACGGGCAATATATAGTAAGGAACGAATGAAGCGTGGTGGTTAGAGGGGAATATTCTATACATATTGAATGAAAACCCATCATGTTTTAGCCTCTCATATTTATCAGCTACATGTTCACATAGACTGAAGTTACAAAAAGTCCCAAACAGTTATGACTCTGTTTGTATGGATCTATAAATAATAAATGTGAGGGATTGCAATATATATAGAAACCTAGGTTAGACGGTGCCATCCAGTCGAGCCAGACTAGGTCCGGGCGTCAAAAGACTCAGAGCGCTAGGGTTCAGGTTTTGACTCCCCACCCCGATTCACGAGCGACGGCGCCCACCTAGGCGCGTGCGACGGTGGTGGTTGCCGAGAGCGCGGGCGGCGATGGCGGCGGCTCCCTGGCCCGAACGCGCGGTGGCGGTGGTTCCCGGATCGATAGCGCTATGGCGACGGCTCCCAGATCCAGAGGCTGAGCGACGGCGTTGCCACGGTGCGGGCAAGCGGCGGCGACCTCGGGGCCCCGAGGCATCTGAGAGGCGACGATACTCCCAAGGCGAGCGAACAAGCGACAACGCACCTCCAAGCCCTAGCGGCGGCGACACACCTAACCCACGAACGACGGTGGCACACCCTGATGTGCGAGTAGCGACGGCGCCGCACGAGGATCGAGCGATGATGGTCGCGTGTGACATCCTCCGATCCGGTGCAATTCGGGCGGCCCGAGTGACGACCTCCATCCGTTCTTATGTCCTCGACAGCGTCCTCCAGCAACTACCTCCTCCGATCCGTGTTATGCATTTCGATTATTGTGTTTTATGCCTACCACATACACTGTTTACGCTAAAAACTATAGGATTTTATGCTAGATCACGGAGTTCATACATCAGTTTACTGCATGCATATTTTTTTATGCACATCGAAAAGAAAATTCCTTGATTTATCATGTTCATATTATCATAAAAAACCAAATCAAATCACTTATGTTCCTAACAGTAAAATTTTTATGTTTGCCATAAAACAGTCTCTAAATCCCGCCTGTTCGTAATTACCATAAAAAATAAATGAAATCACTTATATTCGTAACTGTCAGATTTTTACGTCTGCCATTAAGTTGTCCCTAATTCGCGCTAGCGTTCTGTTGGACCGATATTATGTTTTTTTATCAATTATGTTACACGGTGTAAGTATTTCGAGACAGTGGAAACAAAAACATCATACAAAAGTTACGTGTACGCAATGGAAACTCCCACGATCTGCCATAATTTTTGGATCTCAATGGCTGTTGGAGTGATCCTATATTTATAGAGGAAATAAAGCATTTAAATAAGGTTTTTTTTGTTTCCATGCATGTCAATTCATTTTTTCTTCGATCGCACATTCCTGCCATCTTAAATTTGTGCGTATGCAACAAGAAACATATTTGTAGCAGAACCTCCCAAGTTATCGGGCTCACATGCACCTGCCCTTGTCTCAAAGACCTCAGGCGGCTATGCATGTGCACCGGATAACTTAACAGGATCCATCCGAGTGCCCTAAGGACCCCGGATAAAACCACTTACAACCAGGACCGCAAGATTAAGTAAACACAAATCACACACCAATATTTTTGCAGCAGAAATCTTATTACCAAATTTTATAAGTTACATCAAGTTTACAATATACATGATCGGAGTAATTACACTATGTTTTGAATGTATAAACATTTATATGTTTGAAATATATAATAGCTTAAGTGACCATCCTCAATAAGAAGTATAGAAGAAGTACTTAGACTTATAGAAGGCCGTGCCCACCGACGCTTAACACCAATCACAATCAAAGTGACTCATAACCTGCACCAACAATGGGAATAAAACCCTAAGTATGCAAGTACTCAGCAAGACTTACCCGACTAAAGAAAAGACTCTCAAGGGTATGCTGGTTTTAAAAGGATTCAAGGTAAGGTTTATCAAGAATCAAGGACTCTGTTTGCAGAAAAGCTTACTATAAGTGGATCCTTACTTTCAACATTTTAATGCTAGATTAAGTATTAATAGACCTTATTTGCATCTAGTCTAATTTCATCATCACTTTAATCAATACAACATGATTTTTGCTCATTATGATTCCATCCATGACTTAGATTGCAAGTTAGTGACCAAGTCTTCATATCCGAGAAGTAACGGCGATCCTGAATCGATTAATACCCAGCTAGAGATCTCCAATCATACGACATATGTAGCACTTAACCCTTGCATATGTCAACTCGCCACTGGGGTTCTTAAGACTAGATCGGGTTCACGCCAACCGAGAGCACAGATACACCACCGTCCAGCCTCTTACCATGGAGGGTACACGCTACTCTCGCCATCTCTCCACTCCCATTGCGTGTTGTCCTATTCTGGTATTAATCTGCCCGATGCAAAGCTTACCCATGACGAGGCATGTGACCAGTTAAAAGGTCCTCGGTCATCAGGTCTACATTCTCTATAATCCTTAACCAACCTGGGTAGAACATCACCTGTTCCTAGCCCAAGTCTTGATTTAAGTACTTCCATCCTCAGGATTGTTTGTGTTCCTTAATATGAAAAGAGCATTATAGGGAACTTTGCAGTAAGATCCCACCATTGCTCCCAATGAAAATATTCTTGCAGGCAGAAGCCATCCTTCCTCAGGATAACCCCTGAGCTAGGCATTAACGCAAAGGACAACCTCTATCCGCAAGATTTACCTCTAGGCAAGGCTAAGAAATTTTGTAAATCATATTTGATACTTCACCAGAAGTATCTATAAAAGGAATGGATTTCAAGGTAGCCAATGCATCAAAGAGTTTCCAAGCAACTCCTATAAACCTAATGCACATTTTGCTAGACTTAAAGTGTGTAAAAATCATTTAAAAACATAAAGAAGGGGTTGCATGCACCGGGGCTTGCCTGGAAGAACACTAGGTTAGTGTTGTTAGACATCGATTACTTGACGATCAACCTTTGTTCCAATACTTGCTTCATCTATCCATCTTCAGGTTAATCCACCAACATCATCTTGCGGAGAAGCTCACGCTTTCTAACATCTTGTGGTCGACTCAGTTCTGGTTCTCCGCATCACGTGGTTAATTCACGTACCTGAATGAAATGCATTATGCACATGAATGCATATAGACAGGAATATCACAAACCTAAATAGTGCTACACGATAGCGAATTAAACACCTAGCGGCGAGGCGTTGTACAATTTCATACGGAAACACTAGTTATCAATATACGACTACGCCCAATTATCACATTTTCTAGCATGATCGCATCTACTTCAAACATCAAGTAATAATAGGCTAAGCACAAGTCTTTTGTCGAAACACCCAATATCAAATTACTCGTCATATTTTCATTTACTATTTTTAAATACCAACAATTTAGAGTAAAACATTCACTATTTTTAAATACCGACAATTTAGAGTAAAGAAGCATATTAATCTAATTACTCAATATCCGACTCCAACATTATCGTTCACAAACATAGATGATACTAACTACTAGCGCAGGACATCGACTTCATCAATTAACCAAGCCGACATAATAACACTAGAAAATTTATTAACTAGCCGATAGAAATACTAAACCTATTTTTTTACGTCATCAGCTCGCCCGAATATCACACGAATTAATCTATCTTTCGCATTACTAACTCCATCGTATCTCACGCATATTTAACACTACCACAACGCGCCTGTGCTAACACGAGGATTATTATGATTAATATATATCTATTCAATCCATCGACTCAATCAATTAAAAAAATAGCGAACTAAAGAACGGTTACCGATTCAATTAGAATTCCAAGCAAACGTTGCTGATTCTTGTTCATGCCTTCTGTCGAGCCCCTGACAAGCGCCCCGCGGGTTTCACTTCTTCACTCAAATTCTTAAAAATTGCAGCGGTGATCGAAGGCAAGCACGTAGAGGCAGAGACGGAGCGAACACAATGACAATAAGGTTGCTGCTATCCGAAACACGAACCCGGCAACGTAGAACCAAAGTTGTCGACGACGGGGTCCCAGTCGAGCGTATGAGCACGAGGGGAGGTGTCCCGACATGGTAAGCAATGACGGCGCGATGACGAGGAGCCAGCGGACGAGTAGCACGCTGACGAATCCAACCTAGAGCTTTGGGCAAGGTCAAGGGCGCTGGTGCTGTAGCCAAGACATCCTGACGACGCTACGGATGCTGAAAACAGGGTGATGGTGTAAAGCGGTGTCCGTGAGGACAATAACGCGTGGATGGTTGCGTGGCATCGACGACCAAGACGACGACGAGGACCACGCGGCTATGCAAAAATATCTAAGGAGGACACGGCGAGCGCAGCCAAGGCGCGTGGAGCTCGTAGGGCCAGATCTTGGCGAGGACGAGCACACACGACACGACAACGAATGATGACAACCGGCGAGGTCGATGACGCGATGGGGACGCTGCCGAGGTCCACCTCCACAGGCTGCGAGGGGAACGACGACGTGCAGGAAGACCGGAGCTCAGAGTCGAGCGCTGGCCAGGGAATAGGGCCGAGCGGTTAAATCGATGCCGACTACGAGCAGTTTCACGCGCACGACAACACGACGGAGGAGAACTGAACAGGGAGCTTCGTGGCTAGGGAGGGAGCGGTTGCGTGCATAGGAAGTAGGCGCGCGCGCGGCGATGAGCAGGGACGACACGAGCGCGGGAGGACGCACGTGTAGGGGCGAGCTGGCGAAGCGGCGCGCGACACAGGGGGCGAGCGAGGCGCGGTGTGCTTGAGGAGAGGGAGGAGACGAGCACCTGCGACGAGGCAGAGTGCGGCCAAACGAGCGCATGGAGCATGACGGTGGCCGGGTAGAGGAGCTCGTGGCAGCACGCGCAGGAAGAACGGAACACGCGCGTAGGGAAGAACACTAGAGAGAGACGCGCTGAGCAAGCAGCCATGGGAGCAGGGGAGCTCCGACCGGCGCTGGAGACCATGACTGGGCACGCGCAGAGGAGCAGGGGCGCACGCAACTTCTATGCCCGAGAGGATGCAGCGACTGGCGACGAGAAGCCAAGCTCTTAGTGAAAGGGAAATGTGCTCTTGGGCCATTTCTAGTATAGTTTTGGTGATTAAGTGCCCAACACGTATTGAGTGAGCAATCTTGTGCCAAATGATTGATGAAGTGCAAATCAACAAGAAGGTATGATTCTAGACTTAGTACATTGGTTTTTGTGTACTATTATATTTGTCTAAGTGCTGGAATCAGAGAAAAGAGAAGAAGAAAGGATCTTGGCTGGAACAGCCAAGACTCAGTGCAGTTTGGCACATCGGACTGTCCGGTGGGGCACCGGACAGTGTCCAGTGAGCCAAGCCAGCCTCCGGTGAACAGGCCACTCTCGGGAACTGACGACGGTGTACGGCTGTTGGGGACTTGTTCTCAACTGTTATGGATTAAGAACAAGGCAACACAGAGAGAAGTTAATAATAAATAATCTTCGTCCTTCGAAGTGTTATTTCCCTTAGGATATAACGATCTTCAGACGAAGGTCATGAAGGACATACCTTCATCATTACAGTTTATACCGATAAAAGGAGAAGCATATGAAACATGAGAGAATAACGTGAATAATCATATATCATTATTATGCGTCCTTATTATATAATCATGAAAGAATAAAAACAATATTGAGTTACATTTGTACCTTCGGCTTGGTAGAAGGCAAAAACACAAGCGTAACGTACGAGCGTGTACAGGTCAGCGTGAACAGTACTGGGGTACTGTTCATCTATTTATAGACACAGGACACAGCCTGTGAAGAATTACAATTATGCCCCTCATAAAAGTTTACAACATTGACTCGGACCTTTATGGACTAAAAGGTCATTCTATCTTTAAGTCGGTTTGTAATACCGAAGCATCATGAAGAGGAACCTTCGGTCATCTACTGGGGATAGCTTCACCCGAAGCTGCTTCTTCCTACAGGACCTTCGGCGCAACGAAGCATGGCCCCAACAGTAGCCCCTTTCGCGGCGCTAGATCGTTTTTCGTAACGAGCTTGAACCGTGAAAAAAGCCTCTTAATTTTCGGGAAGCCGAAGGTCCAAAAAACACCTTCCCTGAGCTCGTTGTCGAG
The DNA here is from genome assembly GCA_029449295.1 of Zea luxurians. Taxonomy (NCBI): domain Eukaryota; kingdom Viridiplantae; phylum Streptophyta; class Magnoliopsida; order Poales; family Poaceae; genus Zea; species Zea luxurians. The sequence goes on along the minus strand of JAOPSE010000052.1, from coordinate 13,993,847 downwards.
AAACGATTCAGCTTCCGAGCGCGTGTCGGTCCCACCTTGCAGAGTTACTGTTTGGTCTCTGCGGTCCACCGTGCAGCGAGTGCAAGCGACTGTCCGGCTGGTGTAAAAATCCTGGCGTTTCGCCTTCTTACCTGCAGCACTATATAAACAGACGGGTAGGTGTGAAGTTACCACAGCATTCATTGCTATTTGCACTGTTTTGCTGCCAAAATTTTTAACCATAGCCGAAGCTTGACTCTCGGAATCGAACGAAGCTCCAACTTGAAGTCTGCTTCGTCAGAAGGAAAGACTTCGGAAGGAAAAAGTATTCAATTTCCACAAACTCAGAATTAAATGGCCAGAGTGCGATCTACCGCTAGGGTTGAGCATGAGGGGGGCGAAGTTGAAGATTCGGAGACTGTTCCCATCTCCGAAGCAATGCAACGATCCGGACTGGTAACTTCGGAAGGAACCCCCACTGTTGAAGCACGACAAGCAACTGCCGAAGCAGAAGAAGAGAACATTGAAGAAACTTGTGGCAGAACCTCCCAAGTTATTAGGCCCACATGCACCTGTCCTTGTCCCAAAGACCTCAGACAACCATGCATGTGCACCAGATAACTCAATAGGATCTGTCCGATTGCCCCAAGGACATCGGATAAACCACTTTCAACCAGAACCGCGGGATTAAGTAACACAAATCACACACACCAATATTTTTGCAGCGGAAATACTATTACCAAATTTTACAAGTTACAAAAATTTTATATTATTTTATCGGAGTTGATTACAAAAGTATAAGTTTGAAATATATGCTAGCTCAAGTGACCATCCTCAATAAGAAGTATAGAAGGGTTACTTAGACTTATAAGAAGGCCGAGCCCACCGGCACTTAATACCATCATCAGCAGTACAAATCTATAACCTGAAAAACAATAGGGAATAAAACCCTGAGTACGGAATTACTCAGCAAGACTTACCCGACTAAAGAAAAGACTCTCAAGGGTATGCTGGATTTGGGAATCAAGGAGAGGCTTTAGCAAGAATCAACTTAGATACTTTTGCAGAAATAGCTTACTAAAGTGAGTCCTTACTTTCAATATTTTAACGCCAGATTAAGTATTAATAGACTCTATTTGCATCTGGTCAAATTTCACCATCTCATCAATACAACATCATTTTTATTCATGAGGTTCACATCCTGACTTAGGTTGTAGGTCGGAGATCAAGTCTCCACTCTCCGGGGATATAACGGCGATCCGAATCGATTTACTCAGCTGAGGATCTCTAACCACACGACATATGTTTCTCGTAAACCTTGCATGTCTACCATTCCCACGGATCCTCCACTGCATGAACAGGTCCGCGCCACCCGAGAGCACACCACCCCTTTTAGGCGGTCCTTTGCCAGGAGGGTACGTGCCACTCTCGCCATCTCTCCACTCCCAGTGCGCGATTGTCTTTTCATGTATGGAATAGCCGGGTTCAAGCTTACCCTGTCCCATTTCCAGGGCATGTGGCTAGTTAAGATAGTCCTTGATCAACAGGCCTACATATGCATCCAATCCTTAACTAACCTGGGTAGAACATCACCTGTTCCTAGCCCAAGTCCCGATTTAAGTACTTCCATCCTTAGGATTGTTTGTGTTCCTTAGGATGAAAAGAGCATCACAGGGAACTTTGCAGTAAGATCCCACCATGCTCCCAATGAAAATATATTCTTGCAGGTAGAAGCCATCCTTCCTCAGGATAACCCCTGAGCTAGGCATCAACGCAAAGGACAAGCTCTATCCACAAGATTTACCTCTAAGCAAGGCTAAGCAATTTTGTAAATCATATTTTGATACTTCATCAGAAGTATCTATAAAGGTATGGATATCAAGGAAGGCAATGCATCAAAGGGTTCCAAGCAACTCCTATAAACCTAATGCACATTTCACTAGACTTAAAGTGTGCGAAAATTATTTGAAAACACAAGGAAGGGGTTGCATGCACCGGGGCTTGCCTGGAATAAACACTACGTTAGTGTTTGTTAGACGACGACCACTTGGCGATCAGCTTTTGTTTCGATACTTGCTCCGTCTGTCCATCTTCAGGTTCGTCCGACTGACGATATCGTCTTGCAGAGATGTCCACTCTCTGCATCATCTTGGGGTTGACTCAGTTCTTGTCCTCCACATCACGTGATTACTTAACGTACCTAAATGATATGCATAATGCACATGAATGAACATAAGGAAGAATAACACCAGATATTATGATGCTACGCAAAAAAGAAATAAAACACTTAATGGTGAGGCCTTATAAACACTATCAACATAATGTTACCTACGACAATCATGCTCTCCCATCTTAGCCAGATATAAATTAAACTACACGACAAGACACTAGGATTAATATCCACGTGTGAAAGCATTTTGTGCCTAACTTTTCATTAACTCAGTGAGACGTGTACCAAAATCGGGAAATCTAAACCAAACATCAATCAACATACAATTAATTTATGAATTAACATTCTACACCCATTAGAACACTAGAGCTACTATTTTATAATTACGAGCATATACATCACATGTTTTCTGTTTAAAAAGGACCTAGCTCGTTTATTAGGAAAATAATAGACCTTATGAGTTTCACCTCTCTTTGACTAAAGCGTACACCGAAACACTAATTACTTAGACTCATTATTTTGGGACGCAAAACTCGAACTATGGACAGAAGCAACTTAACTAATTATTTAAACCACGCTTCTAAATTAACCTTTATAATATCCTAACTAATAAAACATCACAAAACATATATATCTACCAATATACTTATCGCATAAACCTAAAATTCAACTTTAATCTCCACATCAAGTAATAGACAAGAGAATCATCGCAATCGATTCTTCTATTTAATCCTACCATATATCTAGTTGACAAAATAACGAACGAACTCACCATAACTAAACTCGACCCGAAATCTATAGAAGCAGCGACGATCCCAAGTTTAGACATTTTGTCGAGCACTTGGCGGGTGTCGTATTGGACTACGCTCCTTCCACTAATCACACTACTGCGATTTACGCATACATTACCGGCTACATGGACAGCGCAAGCTTACTAAACCGATGAGAAATATTAAAACGAAGAGCGCGACGATAGCTCACCAATAATTTAATCCGCCTCGAAGGCCACGAGCGCAGCTACGATTTCTAATTCCGCCATTACGTCGAACACCTTGTGGATGACGCACGGAGCTATCTTCTCCCATGACACCTAATTACTTTGCAGGGCTGCTGCTAAATCGACGGCGAGGTTGCGAAGGTGGGAATCCAGTCAGGTCGCGTGGACAAGGGCGGTGTCCGGATTGTGCGCCGAGAAAGAGCACGGAGCACCAGAACACAAAGAGCACGAACGATGAATAACAGCGCTGGCCGATGAATACCAGCAGCGACGCTGTTGCTGCTTATTGGGGCAGACATCAGGGAGTCCAAGCGGCACTGGGGAATGTCACCATGGCATAGAGACGAGGAATCCGATCTGTGAAGGATGTCGGCGTTGGACAGAGGAGCACGGCCGGCGAGCTAGGTGTCAGTGGCCGGATCCGAGCATGAGTGAAGAGCTCGGCCAGCGAACTGTGAATGGCGCAGGATGCCGATGCCTGACCAAGCAACGCGAGCAGCCATGGGAAACGATAAGGGAGCGGCCACAGGGAGGCATGGCCGACGAGCACAGGCAAGCACAATAGGGCGAGCTCGACCTGGGTAGAGGAAGAACGTGATAGGAAGGAAGTGACGTGAAGGAGATGCACACTACAGAAGCCAACAGTGGCTAGATTTTATTTGTACAGATTTTGAGATAGGCCTGGTCGGATAAGGCTAAAGCCTAAAACAACGATGAGATAAGCCTGAGGGAACAGCGGTGTAAGAGATAAGATCAGAGGAAATTTTTGTTTTTGTTTCTTTGAACAAAATCGAACGTATAATAAGGATTTTGGATTAGTTGGATCAAAATAATATTATGTATATAATTTAAACATTAATTTATTTGGTGAATACTCTGGAATCAGATGAATTTTTACCCGTTATTTATGTTCGAATATTTAGATCCGAACGAGAAACACACAGATCAAAGCCAACGAGATCAGCTTCGATATTGTAAACTGTATTAGATTTGGTTGGATTCAGATAAATATCATCCGCCATCCAAAACCATTATTCTCTGACGTGAATAACATATTGGAAGAACAATTCCAAATATAAACCTCGCACATGAATTTTCTCCAATAACGTGCGCAGTCGGATTATAAAGTTTAGACACTCTCTAAATTTATTTTCACCCACTCGAGTTATTCACCCAGTACAGAACTTGACGTCTCGAAAGATTCTTAAATTTCAAACTTCGTAAAATATTTAGAATAGTTCAAATGGATAGAAATGTAGGCGACACATGAGATAGTGTTTTAGACGAAATGTCGATGGATAAAACCAAACGACATCAGAGTCGATATATTAAAACTGTGCTTAATTTGATTCGATTCAGAATCTAATAAATTTTATCTGTGGTCTGAACACCTGATTCCATAGTCACAGGCAATTTGTGTGATAATCGGATCTCAATTATAGTTCCTTGATTATCAACCTCGTGCACGATTTCTATCAGACCATGCGCGATTTAGATTATTTTGCCCTGAACAATATGGTCGTCGAGTTCAAATGAATTTGTCCGATATAAAATCATTCGAACGAGTCGGGCTTCCGAATTCGTATTCGTGCGAGCGATGAATTTTAAATAATCACCGGACGCACCGATTTTCGAAACAGCTATGTTCCAAACATCATGAAAATTTAGGAAGAGCCCGGATAAATGAAAATAAAAATGATGTCGCAATCGCGACAGACGAAACAGATGCGATATTAAAATCGCGATAAGCAAAGATGATTAAAACTTAGTGTCTGTTTTATCCACTGATATCACGTGCTTAAATCCGTACTCGTTGTCGAGCAGAATATAAACACCAGGGGTGTTACAGCCCTCCCCCCTTAAAAGAATCTCGTCCCGAGATTCGGAGCAAAAGAGTTCTAAGGGTAGAGAAGCATGTAAACCATATTCATATCAGTGATAACCCTAAGACAGTCCGGAGCGAAGGCGAGTGCCTCAGGATGTCATTTCTCTAGTGGACATAGCATGTATCGCTACAAGCTAATCTAAAGATGTCCATCAATAGAGACGATGTCTGCTAGAGAAACACATAAGGTTTCATGTGTGCAGTTTGCTTTTTCTGATGACACTGCACTATCTGAGTCTGTTGAGCGAGCGACTAATGCACGATTTTACCAAAACAGAATCAGATGCACCAACTTGGGTAAAACACCCAGAAAGAGGTTTACCCACAAGTGGTTACAGTGGGTTCATAGCACACGAGACGGATGTGGATGTCGAATACTGTCGCGGTTAACATGTGGTTAACCCGAGAATTCAAGTCCACAAAAGATGGCATAGATTCGTGAAAATCACCAGCGGAGTGATCTGTAGATACGAACTTTACAACCAGTCCGTTTTATCCAGCACTATTCATGGCTCGACTTAATCACACATGCTGGAAAAGCACACGTGAGGCGATCAAGGCATGACTAGAGCGATGACTAGGTGGTTACTAGCCGACTTGATTTCGATTCTTGTAAGTACTTTCTTTAGGATGGTTTGAGCCAAAGTGAGTTTAGATAACTCGACAAATCGATCTCTAAACTCAACCTTTGTTCACAAAGCAGTTACAAGTTAGTAAAACCAACTTGTTGAACTATTTTTGACATGGAGCAAGTCCTCTCAGTACCATCGGTAAGCCAAGGGTCAAGAGTTCATATTTGCTAACAAAGGGTCATGCATTTGGCCATTTGGTCACATTGTTCATCTGTTTCTTCATGCGAGATGAACGGACTGGGTTCGGAAATACATGGATTAAATAGGAGAGCGAATGAACAAACTCCTACATCTCAACAGCAGGGAAAGTCAATCTCCAATTTGAGAGCTAATCAGTTGTTTCTTTAACACTAAAAAGCTCCAAGGCTTCACCTTTACACAAAGGATGTAAAGGGAACTTGTATGAATAGTCATTACCAAGATCAAAAGAAATAAGACCACACATGAAAGTGGTATTGCCCTTTTGATCCAACAGAGATGATAGATGTTGCTTGATCACTTCGACAAACAACACCGAAATTGTTTCAAGGAAGAGATCTATGGAAGATAATATATTAGTGTAGTTCCACAATGGATCATGACTAGAGACCTCGATACCAGCATGCGCCAAGCAGCATAACCTTGCGTGTACATTCACAAGGGGCTCTCAGTTTCGCTGCGGCACCATAAGTCCTTAATCGTGACACCACTACCGAACTGGCACCAATAACAATCTCACGTAGCAAACAGATTGTGCCAAGATAACACATTGATATAGTCTCATAATGGATTATAACTACTAATAGTGATACCAGCGCGTGCCGAGCAGCACGACCATGTGTGCGCACACACAGAAGGCCCTCGGTTTCGTCACGGCACCACCGGTTTTAGTCATAACACCATTACCAGACATAACCAATAAGAAATCTCGCACAACACAAATAGACTGGGCAAGGGTAATAATATACAAAGAGATACTCCACCTGTATGAATAGTTACAAGTAGAGAGCCAAATAGATCATGGCCCAATGAAATGAACAAGGTATGGCCATAACCTAAACTGGGTGGTGAGGGAGTACGATGGGAGACTGTTACTTCAGCCCCAAGCATATCTCTATGCCCATCGCAACAATTTCAAGGTCACGGATTAGTATCTGATTAGATACGGAGGAAAAATAATCATAAGATTAAGTTGGTATGCCTTTGATAGATATGAGGAAACCAAAGGCATCAAACTAAAGAAAATAATCGGACATGCCTTTTCTAGGTTAGGTTGATAAAGCAACATGGCGATCCTTAAGAACAGGCGAACTGAGTAAGGTACATCAGCTTGCACCAACTGAGTAAGGATATAGTTTAGGATGGGGACATGACTCGAGGTTCTTGTTTCAAGTCTGGGTACACTTTAGGTCCAACAAAGAAATTATCTAGGCATTTATTTTTATGTATTTGGTCATGGAGTGATAACGGAAAACTTTAATTTTGGGTTTAGACAAATAGTTCACCAATATTCTACCGGCACATCAAGCACAAGGGAAAACACATATACACCTAAACATATTATCTAAAGAACGAAGGACAGCTATTTCATTGAAGTCCATACTACAACATTACACCACATTATTTACAACCAACGGCTACTGGAATAAGGGTGAGAGAAGCATTTTGGATGTATAGGTGACAAACATGATGCAACAATCCGGATGCATGCTCGTCCTATGCGTCCTCACAGATTTTGCCAACACAATGTGGCAATAGCGTTCTATAGCGGTGGCATACGTACGACTCTCACGGTATTTTACTAGTCGTCAGCTACACATACGTTTTCGAAGTTAGTGTACCTGCAGAAAATTCTATCACAACCCATTTTCCAATGATGCAATTCACACATGACAGTTTATCACAGATTATACTCCATATATTGCTATATGGAGGCCAGCTCTTCATTAAGCGCCGAGCCACGCATAGGCGCCGTTGCCACACTTTAACCATAGGGCAACTCATTATGGTAACTCACCTTCTTACCTAAGCGTAGGTGCGCCGTTACAAGTACATTACACTTCACAGTATTCCCATGTCTGTATACCCATACACATCCATGGGGTACCGAATTCCCAGAAAAGTAAATACTCCACATCGCAACCTTCATATATACATATATAAAACATGTATATAATCAAGCGCCACAATTAAGCACTTCCCTAGACCGACGGTTGTTGGGTCATGCTCTCACATCTCACCTTACCTTGAGCGTCGATCCATTCAAAACTGAATGGCCTCAAAAATAACAATACACATGTATGCAATACCCACCCGGTTATGGGTTATGGTTTTCAACTAAGCCACCTGATAGTCCTTAGTTTAGGGCTTAACAGAGGATGTCGCTAGCATTATAGTTTTTTTTAAAAAAACTGTTTTTCAAAGCAAAACAATGTGTTTAGTTGAAAATAGGTTTTTCGAAACCAAAACTTTTGTTTTGAGAATACGTATGTGACTGTATATACTTAATCTCGCTCCGATACCAGCTGTGGCAGAACCTCCCAAGTTATTGGGCCCACATGCACCTGTCCTTGTCCCAAAGACCTCAGACAACCATGCATGTGCACCAGATAACTCAATAGGATCTATCCGATTGCCCCAAGGACATCGGATAAACCACTTTCAACCAGAACCGCGGGATTAAGTAACACAAATCACACACACCAATATTTTTGCAGCGGAAATACTATTACCAAATTTTACAAGTTACAAAAATTTTATATTATTTTATCGGAGTTGATTACAAAAGTATAAGTTTGAAATATATGCTAGCTCAAGTGACCATCCTCAATAAGAAGTATAGAAGGGTTACTTAGACTTATAAGAAGGCCGAGCCCACCGGCACTTAATACCATCATCAGCAGTACAAATCTATAACCTGAAAAACAATAGGGAATAAAACCCTGAGTACGGAATTACTCAGCAAGACTTACCCGACTAAAGAAAAGACTCTCAAGGGTATGCTGGATTTGGGAATCAAGGAGAGGCTTTAGCAAGAATCAACTTAGATACTTTTGCAGAAATAGCTTACTAAAGTGAGTCCTTACTTTCAATATTTTAACGCCAGATTAAGTATTAATAGACTCTATTTGCATCTGGTCAAATTTCACCATCTCATCAATACAACATCATTTTTATTCATGAGGTTCACATCCTGACTTAGGTTGTAGGTCGGAGATCAAGTCTCCACTCTCCGGGGATATAACGGCGATCCGAATCGATTTACTCAGCTGAGGATCTCTAACCACACGACATATGTTTCTCGTAAACCTTGCATGTCTACCATTCCCACGGATCCTCCACTGCATGAACAGGTCCGCGCCACCCGAGAGCACACCACCCCTTTTAGGCGGTCCTTTGCCAGGAGGGTACGTGCCACTCTCGCCATCTCTCCACTCCCAGTGCGCGATTGTCTTTTCATGTATGGAATAGCCGGGTTCAAGCTTACCCTGTCCCATTTCCAGGGCATGTGGCTAGTTAAGATAGTCCTTGATCAACAGGCCTACATACGCATCCAATCCTTAACTAACCTGGGTAGAACATCACCTGTTCCTAGCCCAAGTCCCGATTTAAGTACTTCCATCCTTAGGATTGTTTGTGTTCCTTAGGATGAAAAGAGCATCACAGGGAACTTTGCAGTAAGATCCCACCATGCTCCCAATGAAAATATATTCTTGCAGGTAGAAGCCATCCTTCCTCAGGATAACCCCTGAGCTAGGCATCAACGCAAAGGACAAGCTCTATCCACAAGATTTACCTCTAAGCAAGGCTAAGCAATTTTGTAAATCATATTTTGATACTTCATCAGAAGTATCTATAAAGGTATGGATATCAAGGAAGGCAATGCATCAAAGGGTTCCAAGCAACTCCTATAAACCTAATGCACATTTCACTAGACTTAAAGTGTGCGAAAATTATTTGAAAACACAAGGAAGGGGTTGCATGCACCGGGGCTTGCCTGGAATAAACACTACGTTAGTGTTTGTTAGACGACGACCACTTGGCGATCAGCTTTTGTTCCGATACTTGCTCCGTCTGTCCATCTTCAGGTTCGTCCGACTGACGATATCGTCTTGCAGAGATGTCCACTCTCTGCATCATCTTGGGGTTGACTCAGTTCTTGTCCTCCACATCACGTGATTACTTAACGTACCTAAATGATATGCATAATGCACATGAATGAACATAAGGAAGAATAACACCAGATATTACGATGCTACGCAAAAAAGAAATAAAACACTTAATGGTGAGGCCTTATAAACACTATCAACATAATGTTACCTACGACAATCATGCTCTCCCATCTTAGCCAGATATAAATTAAACTACACGACAAGACACTAGGATTAATATCCACGTGTGAAAGCATTTTGTGCCTAACTTTTCATTAACTCAGTGAGACGTGTACCAAAATCGGGAAATCTAAACCAAACATCAATCAACATACAATTAATTTATGAATTAACATTCTACACCCATTAGAACACTAGAGCTACTATTTTATAATTACGAGCATATACATCACATGTTTTCTGTTTAAAAAGGACCTAGCTCGTTTATTAGGAAAATAATAGACCTTATGAGTTTCACCTCTCTTTGACTAAAGCGTACACCGAAACACTAATTACTTAGACTCATTATTTTGGGACGCAAAACTCGAACTATGGACAGAAGCAACTTAACTAATTATTTAAACCACGCTTCTAAATTAACCTTTATAATATCCTAACTAATAAAACATCACAAAACATATATATCTACCAATATACTTATCGCATAAACCTAAAATTCAACTTTAATCTCCACATCAAGTAATAGACAAGAGAATCATCGCAATCGATTCTTCTATTTAATCCTACCATATATCTAGTTGACAAAATAACGAACGAACTCACCATAACTAAACTCGACCCGAAATCTATAGAAGCAGCGACGATCCCAAGTTTAGACATTTTGTCGAGCACTTGGCGGGTGTCGTATTGGACTACGCTCCTTCCACTAATCACACTACTGCGATTTACGCATACATTACCGGCTACATGGACAGCGCAAGCTTACTAAACCGATGAGAAATATTAAAACGAAGAGCGCGACGATAGCTCACCAATAATTTAATCCGCCTCGAAGGCCACGAGCGCAGCTACGATTTCTAATTCCGCCATTACGTCGAACACCTTGTGGATGACGCACGGAGCTATCTTCTCCCATGACACCTAATTACTTTGCAGGGCTGCTGCTAAATCGACGGCGAGGTTGCGAAGGTGGGAATCCAGTCAGGTCGCGTGGACAAGGGCGGTGTCCGGATTGTGCGCCGAGAAAGAGCACGGAGCACCAGAACACAAAGAGCACGAACGATGAATAACAGCGCTGGCCGATGAATACCAGCAGCGACGCTGTTGCTGCTTATTGGGGCAGACATCAGGGAGTCCAAGCGGCACTGGGGAATGTCACCATGGCATAGAGACGAGGAATCCGATCTGTGAAGGATGTCGGCGTTGGACAGAGGAGCACGGCCGGCGAGCTAGGTGTCAGTGGCCGGATCCGAGCATGAGTGAAGAGCTCGGCCAGCGAACTGTGAATGGCGCAGGATGCCGATGCCTGACCAAGCAACGCGAGCAGCCATGGGAAACGATAAGGGAGCGGCCACAGGGAGGCATGGCCGACGAGCACAGGCAAGCACAATAGGGCGAGCTCGACCTGGGTAGAGGAAGAACGTGATAGGAAGGAAGTGACGTGAAGGAGATGCACACTACAGAAGCCAACAGTGGCTGGATTTTATTTGTACAGATTTTGAGATAGGCCTGGTCGGATAAGGCTAAAGCCTAAAACAACGATGAGATAAGCCTGAGGGAACAGCGGTGTAAGAGATAAGATCAGAGGAAATTTTTGTTTTTGTTTCTTTGAACAAAATCGAACGTATAATAAGGATTTTGGATTAGTTGGATCAAAATAATATTATGTATATAATTTAAACATTAATTTATTTGGTGAATACTCTGGAATCAGATGAATTTTTACCCGTTATTTATGTTCGAATATTTAGATCCGAACGAGAAACACACAGATCAAAGCCAACGAGATCAGCTTCGATATTGTAAACTGTATTAGATTTGGTTGGATTCAGATAAATATCATCCGCCATCCAAAACCATTATTCTCTGACGTGAATAACATATTGGAAGAACAATTCCAAATATAAACCTCGCACATGAATTTTCTCCAATAACGTGCGCAGTCGGATTATAAAGTTTAGACACTCTCTAAATTTATTTTCACCCACTCGAGTTATTCACCCAGTACAGAACTTGACGTCTCGAAAGATTCTTAAATTTCAAACTTCGTAAAATATTTAGAATAGTTCAAATGGATAGAAATGTAGGCGACACATGAGATAGTGTTTTAGACGAAATGTCGATGGATAAAACCAAACGACATCAGAGTCGATATATTAAAACTGTGCTTAATTTGATTCGATTCAGAATCTAATAAATTTTATCTGTGGTCTGAACACCTGATTCCATAGTCACAGGCAATTTGTGTGATAATCGGATCTCAATTATAGTTCCTTGATTATCAACCTCGTGCACGATTTCTATCAGACCATGCGCGATTTAGATTATTTTGCCCTGAACAATATGGTCATCGAGTTCAAATGAATTTGTCCGATATAAAATCATTCGAACGAGTCGGGCTTCCGAATTCGTATTCGTGCGAGCGATGAATTTTAAATAATCACCGGACGCACCGATTTTCGAAACAGCTATGTTCCAAACATCATGAAAATTTAGGAAGAGCCCGGATAAATGAAAATAAAAATGATGTCGCAATCGCGACAGACGAAACAGATGCGATATTAAAATCGCGATAAGCAAAGATGATTAAAACTTAGTGTCTGTTTTATCCACTGATATCACGTGCTTAAATCCGTACTCGTTGTCGAGCAGAATATAAACACCAGGGGTGTTACAAAACTGATCCCGAAGATGATTATCGCATTGTCATGCCCAGTAAGCCCAGCCACTTGGACTTCGGAAAGTCGACCGTTTCGAAGGCTGATCTCTCCAAGATGGTAAAGTCAGGTTATTTCAGTGAGAGTCAGAAGAAGCTACTTCGCTTCGGGGGGGAAGAAACTACCCCGAAGCCAGAGAAGGATGAAATAGTCATTTTCAAGAGCTTTCTAAAGGCTGGGTTGAGATTCCCCCTTCATAGGATTATTGCAGATGTATTGAAGAAGTTTGGTATCTACTTTCATCAGTTGACTCCTAACGCCATCGTTAGGCTTAGTGTTTATATCTGGGCCCTCCGAAGCTAGGCGGTGGAGCCGTTTGCCGACAGCTTTTGTCGAGTTCATGAGCTGCATTACCAGACGAAGGCTAGAAAAGATGGATTACATGATAACTTTGGTTGCTACAATTTTGCCTATCGGAAAACCACAAAGTTTCCTGTAATCAGCTACCGAAGCAAATGGCCGGCAGGCTGGAAATCAGAATGGTTTTATGTGAAAGTTGACGAAGACCAAGAGAAGCTGGTACAAAGCCCTCTTGAATTGATCTTCAGAGAAACAAGACCACGATGCCAAATGTCATTAGAAGGTCCCACTTGGGCTGCACTGGCTGAGTTTAAAATTATTTCAGAGCATATCAGTACTAGGGACTTGGTTCAAGAGTTCTTGGCCTTCAGGGTTTTTCCTATTTTAAAAGAATGGGAAATGCCGAAGCTAGAGGGGGAGAAAAAAGAAGGGGAACTTGTGCGGTTACCTTACCATTACAAGTTTAAGAAATACTTTAAAAAACCTTGCCAAGAATGGCTGGACACAGTTGAAATAATGTGCAATGAAATTCTTGGGAATTACTCGAAAAAAGAAGATCAATTGATGACTGCGGCCTTCGGTACCCGTCCGAAGCGAAGGCTGAATCGAGTGCTGGACGCCCTGGGTTTTGAATACCCTGACTATGAAAATCTGAACAAAGGTGCCGGGGGCCAAAAAAGGAAAAGGGGAGCCGAAGCATTAAATGAAGATGAGAAAGAACCACCAAAAAAGAAGAATATTCCGAAGAAGAAAATATCATCTTCGAAGCGAAAAGTATCTGACGAAGAGGAAACTCCGGCATCACGCTCTGCCACTGACGTGGAAGAAATTTTAAAGGTAATGACTGAATCCCTGCCTGCGAAGCTAAGTACATTGGGGCCTCAACTGACAAAGTTTTTTCAGAAGGAAAAGGAGCCCGAAAAAACGAAGAAAACAACTAAGACAAAGAGACAAAGAATCATCGCAGTGACAGAAGTCATTGACAAGACACCACCGAGAGCTTCGGCTCAAAAGATACCAGCGGTTGAAGAAATAACAAATATTGAAATCACACCTTCGGAGGTCGCGGCTGCCGAAGCTACCTCACCTGAAGGTTTGAACTTGGAAAGCACAATTGAGCATATTGACAAAATACTGCTAGACATGGCCACAGAAGAAGCTACTGCTGCCGCCGAAGAGGCCATGGCCGCAGTGTCTGGGAAAGAAAAGGAAATTGCTGACGAAGCTTCAGAGGACGAAGCCTTTATGTTCCAAAACTTGGTTGGAGAAGAATTGTCAAAAACCGAGATAGAAGAGCTTAAAGAGTATGCCAAATCCTGCGGATACAAACCAGGAGCACTCCTCTTCGGGGGTATTGACGATGAAAAATTAGACTGCATTCGGGATCAAACTGGAGCTAAGGTCATCGGTACTCTATCAAAGAGTATCGGTTTTCCGAAGCTGGAAATGGACATTAGCCGCTACCGACGACAACATATCGTTGGTAGTTTATTTTATTCCAATTTCAAGGTAAACAACTTTTCTCTGACTTTTATTGTTTTTAATAATGAAAATGTTTCTAACGAAGGTTGTTTATGTGCAGAGCATGCTACTGAGCAAAGCTTTGAAAATGCAGCAAGATTTAGAGGATAAGAAACACGAAGTCATAATTGAAAATTTAGAGAGCAAAATAAAAGAGCAATCAGCTACTATTGAAAAGAAAGACTTCGAACTCCAAACAACTGAAGGCTTATTGGCAGAAACTGAAGCTAAAGTAGCAGAATTGAATACGAAGCTTCTCTGCCAATCAAAACAATTTGAACAAGAGAAGCAAGAGCTTAATTCAAAATTTGAGGCCGAAGTCCAAAAAAACTCAGATTTGAAAAAATCATTGATAAGCCTTCAAGACAAATGTTTGGAATTTAGTAACAACTGTATTCAACAATTAAAAAAGATCTTTTATTCAGTTGGAGCCAGCAGTGGAAAGTTCACCCCTTCAGCTGAAAATTTGCCAAGAACCTTCGAACATATTGAAGCTGAAATTGATGAGCTTGACGAAGTTATAGCCGGGCACGGTGACTTCTGTGCCTGGGTAGCTTCTCGGGGCACTGCTGCAGCATTTCTGAAGGCTGGCTGTGATCATGGAAAAATCGTCAACAGGCCCAATTTCACTCTATCTCCATCAATTCTAGACGATATTCCTGACCTCGCCCGAAGCATTTCAAACAGATTTATAAAAATGATATGGACAAAAGGCGGGCGAGAAAAGGCTGGAGACGAAGCTCGAAGTCATCTTGAACCAGTAAGAAATCATACCTTGTACTTACCTTCTTCTTCAAACTTGATTTTTACTCACAATACCTTGATTCATGTAGGATGACGAAGCTGAAACTGATGCTTAAAGAATATGCCGCCGAAGCTGAAGCCCGGTGAAGATCAGTAGGAGTAGACTGTAGAAAAAACTCAAGAGACTTTTGTAATAACTTTTGTAAATACAGCTAAACTGTTCTTAATGAACTTTGTTCATACCTTGTAATATATTCTTACCCTTCCATGCTTGTACAACTCCCCGTCTATCATGACATATGGACGAGCTCTTGCCTCTATCCTCCTGTTATAAGCTTCGTTATCTGAAAGGAATTTACCCTGAAGGTAAGAGATGATCTCTGTTCTCCAATCTTCGCTATAAACAGGAGATATATTGAGGACTGCTCTTTCAAGGAGTTCCACTGAAGGTGCTTTTATTGTTTCGAAGAACACATCCGAAGGTAAAGGCAGCCCCTGTGCTGCTGACTTAGCTAGCAAATCAGCATGCTCATTTTGTCCTCGAGGGATATTTTTGACAGAAAATCCTTCGAAGGAAGCTTCGATTCTTCGGACTGTGTCCAGATATTTTTCAAGCTTCGGATCTTTAGCCTTGCAACTCTTGTCAATATGACCCAAAACAACCTGGGAATCAGTTTTAAGGATGGCCCTTCTGATTCCCATTGCTTTTAATTTCTGAAGGCCCAAAAGCAAGGCTTCGTACTCAGTAATATTGTTTGTACAGCTAAAATCGAGTCTTGCCGCATAACAAGTTTTAACTTTGGATGGTGAGACCAACATAGCGGCTGCTCCTGCTCTGAAGGTTCCCCAAGACCCATCGCAAAACACTGTCCACACTTCGGCATCTTTATTTGTTTCTTCATCCTGAGCCCCTGGCGTCCAATCGGCAATGAAATCTGCCAACGCTTGAGACTGGATCGAGGATCTATGCACATAATCAATGCAAAATTCATTGAGCTCTGCAGCCCATTTTCCAATCCGTCCAGTAGCTTCTCTATTTCTCATAATATCCTTCAACGGTTGCGAAGAAGGAACAATAATATTGTATGCTTGAAAATAATGCCGAAGCTTCCTGGATGCCATCAAAACAGCATATAATACCTTCTCCAATTCTGTATAGTTTTTCTTTGATACACTAAGGACTTCAGATACAAAATACACTGGAACCTGCTTCTTGACTTCGCCATCGAGCTTCTCCTGGACAAGTGCTGCACTTACTGCTGAGTGCGAAGCTGCCACGTATAACAACAAAGGAGCCCCTGGCGTTGGTGTAGTTAATGTTGTTAAATCTATCAAATATTGCTTCAGTTCTTCAAAGGCTTTTTGTTGATTTGATCCCCATTGAAAGACTTCGGCTGATTTCAGCACTTCGAAGAATGGTAAATTTCTTTCTGCTGATCTGGATATGAATCTATTGAGAGATGCCAGCCTCCCTGCCAATCTTTGGGCCCCCTTTCTTGTAGTTGGTGGCTCCATTCGAAGTATAGCTTCGATTTTACTTGGATTAGCTTCAATTCCCTTTGTCGAAACCAAGCATCCAAGAAATTTCCCCTTCTTTACTCCGAAGACACATTTTTCTGGATTCAGCTTTAAACCAGCTTGTCTGAAACTGGCGAAGGTCTCCTGCAAATCAGCAATATGATTTTCCTATTTCGTGCTTTTTACAATGATGTCATCAACATAAGTTAGCACATTTCTGCCTATCTGAGACTGGAGGACCTTCGCAGTCATTCTGCTGAAACTTCCTCCAGCGTTTTTGAGCCCCTCAGGCATCCGAAGATAGCAATATGTGCCACTTGGGGTTATGAAACTTGTCTTCGGCTCATCTTCCTTCTTCATCCAGATTTGGTGATAGCCTGAATAACAGTCTAGCAGACTCATGAGCTCTGAAGAAGCTGCTGCATCAACTAAAGAGTCTATCCTTGGCAATGGGAATTCGTCCTTCGGACAAGCCTTGTTGAGATCTGTAAAATTGATACACATTCTCCACTTGCCATTGGCCTTCTTTACCATAACAGTGTTAGCTAGCCATTCTGGGTACTTTACTTCTCTGATAACTCCTGCACTGAGGAGTCTTTTTACTTCATTACGAGCACCTTCGGCCTTATCATCGGACATTTTCCGAAGCCTCTGCTTTCGGGGTCTGAAGGATGGGTCAACATTGAGCGAGTGTTCAATAACATCCCGATTTACTCCGCAGAGGTCATTAGCTGACCATGCAAAAACATCTTTGTTGTTGAACAAAAACCTTATCAAGGTTTTCTCTTGGTCTTCGGATAATTGAGAGCCCGACAGCACCTTCTGCTCTGCTATGTCCTCACATAGGAGCATGGGCTTCGGCTGATCTGCTGAAGCTGCTTTCTCCCTTCTGAATTTGTACTGTTCACAAGCTTTAGCTCCATCTATGTTATGGATTGCTTTGGAGTCAGTCCAGCTTCCTTCGGCCCTTCTGGCAGCTTCCTGACTTCCATGAATAGCGATGGGTCCTTGATCCGAAGGTATCTTCATGCAAAGATAGGCAGGATGAAGGATTGCTTCGAAAGCATTGAGGGTGCCACGACCAATAATTGCATTGTAAGGGTATTCCATGTCAACAATGTCAAACACAACTTGCTCAGTTCTAGTGTTGTTGATGAACCCGAAGGTCACTGACATGGTTATCTTGCCCAGCGCTACAATCTGTCTTCCTCCGAAGCCACAGAGAGGGTGCGTAGCATCATGAATCTTATCTTCTGGCTCTTGCATTTGCCTGAAGGCCTTAGCAAATATGATATCAGCTGCACTGCCTGTATCAACCAAGACATTGTGGACCAGAAATCCTTTGATAACACAAGAGATAACCATGGCATCGTTGTGTGGGTAATCCTTGAGTGGAAGGTCCTCTTGGGAGAAGGTCCTCTTGGGAGAAGGTAATAGGAATGTGAGACCATCTCGACTTGATGAAGGGTCCTTGCACCCCAACATGCTGTACCCTTCTCTGTGCTTCCTTCTTCTGCTTCTTGTTGGCTGGCTCTGAACATGAACCGCCTGTTATCGGGAACAACATCTTCGGAGCCGAAGCAGCTCCAGCTTGATCGTTGAACGAAGCCATCAGCTCAAAAAAGTGGAAGTGAGTTCACCGGAGGTGGGCGCCAATGTTGGGGACTTGTTCTCAACTGTTATGGATTAAGAACAAGGCAACACAGAGAGAAGTTAATAATAAATAATCTTCGTCCTTCGAAGTGTTATTTCCCTTAGGATATAACGATCTTCAGACGAAGGTCATGAAGGACATACCTTCATCATTACAGTTTATACCGATAAAAGGAGAAGCATATGAAACATGAGAGAATAACGTGAATAATCATATATCATTATTATGCGTCCTTATTATATAATCATGAAAGAATAAAAACAATATTGAGTTACATTTGTACCTTCGGCTTGGTAGAAGGCAAAAACACAAGCGTAACGTACGAGCGTGTACAGGTCAGCGTGAACAGTACTGGGGTACTGTTCATCTATTTATAGACACAGGACACAACCTGTGAAGAATTACAATTATGCCCCTCATAAAAGTTTACAACATTGACTCGGACCTTTATGGACTAAAAGGTCATTCTATCTTTAAGTCGGTTTGTAATACCGAAGCTTCATGAAGAGGAACCTTCGGTCATCTACTGGGGATAGCTTCAGCCGAAGCTGCTTCTTCCTACAGGACCTTCGGCGCAACGAAGCATGGCCCCAACAACGGCTATAATTCACCGGACTGTCCGGTGGTGCACCGGACTGTCCGGTGAGCCGTCCGCGACGAAGTCATCGCTTTCGGGAATCGTTCAACGGCGTACGGCTAAAATTCACCGGACGGTAACGGTGAGGCACCGGACTGTCCGGTGAGCCAACGGTCGACTGTGCCAACGGTCGGCCGCGCAATCCACGTGTGACGTGTGGCCGCGCCAACGGTCAGCAGGGGGCACCGGACTGTCCGGTGTGCACCGGACAGTGTCCGGTGCGCCAACGGCTCCATTTCTGCAACGGTCGACTATGCTATTTTTGGAAGGCAATCTGCACCGGACCATGAATAGTGCTTGTCCGGTGGTGCACCGGACTGTCCGGTGCGCCACCCGACAGAAGGCAAGAATTGCCTTCCCAGATTGCTTCCAACGGCTCCTAGCTGCCTTGGGGCTATAAAAGGGACCCCTAGGCGCATGGAGGAGCACACCAAGCATACTTTGAACATTCTAAGACTCTCACACTCCGTCTCAGCACACTCAATTGATCTTGATGCATTTCATTTGAGCTCAAGTCTTGGCCTGTGTGTGTGCGTATTGCTGCAGATTTGTGTGTGTTGCTTCCCTCCCTTACTCTAGTGCTTTTACATTGATATTTGTTGTAAGGGCGAGAGACTCCAACTTGTGGAGATTCCTCGCAAATGGGAAAATGATAAGAAAAAGGAACACCGTGGTATTCAAGTTGATCGTTGGATCACTTGAGAGGGGTTGAGTGCAACCCTCGTCCATTGGGACGCCACAACGTGGAGTAGGCAAGTTTTGTACTTGGCCGAACCACGGGATAAACCACCGTGTCTACTGTGTTGTTTCTCTCTGTGGTTTCTGTGTTTTACAAGTACTCCTCTCTAGCTACTTGATTCTATTGCACTAACACTTAACTTAGTTTTTGTGGCAATAAGTCTTAAGTTTTTACAGGATCACCTATTCACCCCCCTCTAGGTGCTCTCAATTGGTATCGGAGCCGTTCTCTTCACAAAAGGGACTAATCGCCCGAAGAGATGGATCCTAAGGAAAAGGGGATGGTGGTCAACGATAAGGAGAAGGAGTCCATCTTCAACAAGCCAAGGGACGACAAACCTACTGACTCTGGCTCGAGTCATAAGAAGAAGAACGGGAAGAAGAAGAGGCGTATCAAGAAGATCGTCTACTACGACAGCGACGAGTCCTCTTCTTCCCAAAGAGACGACGACTACGACGAGAAAAAGAAACCGGTCAACTCAAACTTTTCTTTTGATTATTCTTGTATTCCGTATAATTCCAATGTTCATTTGCTTTCTATTCCTCTTGGTAAACCTCCTCACTTTGATGGAGAGGACTACGCTTTTTGGAGTCACAAAATGCGTAGTCACCTCTTCTCTCTCCATTCTAGCATTTGGGAGATAGTAGAGAATGGAATGCAATTTGATAGTACGGATAACCCAGTATTCATTAACGAACAAATTCATAAAAATGCACAAGCTACCACTATTTTGTTAGCTTCGTTGTGCAGGGATGAATACAACAAGGTGAGCGGCTTGGATAATGCCAAGCAAATATGGGACACCCTCAAGATCTCGCATGAGGGGAACGATGCCACCATAATCACCAAGATAGAGTTGGTGGAGGGCGAGCTGGGAAGGTTCGCGATGATCAGGGGAGAGGAGCCAACGCAAACGTACAACAGGCTCAAGGCCCTGGTCAACAAAATCAGGAGCTATGGGAGCACGAGATGGACGGACCACGACGTCGTCCGACTTATGCTCAGGTCCTTTACTGTCATTGACCCTCATCTTGTGAATTTAATTCGTGAAAATCCTAGGTACACCAAGATGACGCCCGAGGAGATACTCAGAAAATTTGTGAGCGGGCGGATGATGATTAAAGAAGCCCGCTATGTGGATGATGCTCTCAATGGCCCAATGCCCGTCTACGAGCCTCAACCCGTCGCTCTCAAGGCAACAAGTAGCAGGGAGACGCTACCTAACAAGGTGGCGCAAGTTGAGGCGGTCGGGCTTAACGAGGAAGAAATGGCCCTCATCATCAAGCGCTTCAAGACGGCGCTAAAGGGTCGCAAGGAGCATCCCAACAAAAGCAAGACGAAGGGAAAGCGCTCCTGCTTCAAGTGTGGTAAGACTGGTCACTTTATTGCTAACTGTCCCAATAATGATAGTGACCAGGGACAAGAAAAAGGCGGGAAGAGGGAGAAAAAGAAGTCTTACAAGAAGGCAAAGGGCGAGGCTCACCTCGGCAAGGAGTGGGATCCAGATTACTCTTCGTCCGACTCCGACAACGAAGGACTCGCCGCCTCGGCCTTCAACAAGTCGTCTCTCTTCCCCAACGAGCGTCACACCTGCCTCATGGCAAAGGAGAAGAAGGTAAGTGCTCGAGATACCTCTACATGTGCTTCTTCTAGCGATGAAGAGTCTAGTGATGATGAGGTAGACTATTCTAGCTTGTTTAAAGGTCTAGATAGAACCAAGATAGAAAAATTAATGAATTAATTGATGCATTAATTGAAAAGAATAGACTTTTAGAAAAACAAGAGGATCTCTTATATGAAGAGCATGATAAATTTGTAAGTGTGCAAAAGTCTCTTGCTTTAGAGGTTAAGAGAAATGAAATGCTTTCTTGTGAATTGTCTACTTGTCATGAAACTATGTCTAATTTAAAGTATTAATGATGATTTAAATGCTAAGCTTGAAGTAGTAAATAAATCTAGTTCTTGTGTGTAACATGTTGTGATTTGCAATAGGTGTAAGGATTTTAATGTTGATGCTTGTAGTGAACATTTAATTTCCATTACTAGATTAAATGATGAAGTGGCTAGTCTTAATGCCCAACTTAAGACTAGCAAAAATGACTTTGATAAACTAAAATTTGCAAGGGATGCCTACACTATTGGTAGACATCCCTCTATTAAGGATGGGCTTGGCTTTCGAAGGGAAGCTAAGAACTTAACAAGTCAAAGGGCTCCCATCTCCGCCAAGGACAAAGGGAAGGCCCCTATGACTAGTAATGCTCAAAGGAATCATGCTTTTATCTATAGTGATAGGAAATTTTCTAGAAATGCTAATAGGAGTTATAATGCTTTTGACTCACATGCCATGATTACTTCGAGTTCCAATTTTAATGGTAGGCCTAGGAGAAATATTGTGTCTTATGATCCTAGGAAAGTTTGTAATAAACCTACCACTGTTTTTTATACTTGCAACACTACATTTGTTCTTTCATGCAAAAATAAAAAGGTGGTTGCTAAAAAGATGGGGGCCAAATGCAAGGGAGACAAGAC
Source organism: Zea luxurians (assembly GCA_029449295.1). Classification (NCBI taxonomy): domain Eukaryota; kingdom Viridiplantae; phylum Streptophyta; class Magnoliopsida; order Poales; family Poaceae; genus Zea; species Zea luxurians. Next base: position 13,971,515 of record JAOPSE010000052.1, on the reverse strand, counting down.
TTGCATTTGGGTCCCTAAGGCTATTGTTACTAACCTTGTAGGACCCAACAAGAGTTGGGTACCTAAAACCCAAGCCTAATTTGCCTTGCAGGTTTATGCATCTGGGGGCTCAAGCTGGATTATCGACAGTGGATGCACAAACCACATGACGGGGGAGAAGAAGATGTTCACCTCCTACGTCAAGAACAAAGATTCCCAAGATTCGATCATATTTGGAGACGGGAATCAAGGCAAGGTTAAAGGACTAGGGAAGATAGCTATTTCATCCGAGCATTCCATTTCTAATGTGTTCTTAGTTGAATCGCTCGGGTATAACTTGTTGTCCGTTAGTCAACTGTGTAATATGGGTTATAATTGCTTATTTACCAATGTAGATGTGTCTGTCTTTAGAAGGAGTGATGGTTCATTAGGTTTTAAGGGTGTACGAGACGGCAAACTCTATTTAGTTGATTTTTCGAAGGAGGAGGCCGGTCTAGATGCATGCTTAATTGCTAAGACTAGCATGGGCTGGCTGTGGCATCGCCGTCTAGCACATGTTGGGATGAAGAACCTTCATAAACTTCTAAAGGGAGAACATGTGTTAGGTCTAACAAATGTGTTTTTCGAAAAAGATAGACCTTGTGCAGTGTGTCAAGCAGGTAAACAGGTGGGAAGCGCTCATCACAACAAGAATGTGATGACTACATCAAGACCTCTGGAGCTATTGCATATGGACCTCTTTGGACCCGTCGCCTACCTTAGCATCGGGGGAAGTAAGTATCGTCTTGTTGTTGTTGATGATTTTTCCCGCTTCACTTGGGTATTCTTTTTGCAAGATAAATCAGAAACCCAAGGGACCCTCAAGCGCTTTCTAAGGCGAGCTCAAAATGAATTTGAGCTCAAGGTGAAAAAGATTAGAAGTGACAACGGGTCCGAGTTCAAGAACCTTCAAGTGGAGGAGTTTCTTGAGGAGGAAGGAATCAAGCACGAGTTCTCCGCTCCCTACACACCACAACAAAACAGTGTGGTAGAGAGGAAGAACATGACACTTATAGATATGGCCAGGACGATGCTTGGAGAATTCAAGATGCCCGAGCGGTTTTGGTCGAAAGCTGTGAACACAGTCTGCCACGCCATAAACCGGGTCTACCTTCATCGCCTCCTGAAGAAGACGTCGTATGAACTTCTAACCGGTAACAAACCCAACGTGTCTTATTTTCGTGTATTTGGGAGTAAATGTTATATTCTAGTGAAGAAAGGTAGGAATTCAAAATTTGCTCCCAAAGCTGTAGAAGGGTTTTTACTAGGTTATGACTCAAATACAAAGGCGTATAGGGTCTTCAATAAATCATCGGGTTTGGTTGATGTCTCTAGCGATGTTGTATTTGATGAAACTAATGGCTCTCCAAGAGAGCAAGTTGATCTTGTTGATATAGATGAAGACGATGTTCCAACAGACGCAATTCGTACCATGGCGATTAGAGATGTGCGACCACAGGAACACCAAGTGCAAGATCAACCTTCTTCCTCAATAATGGTGCATTCCCCAACTCAAGATGACGAACAGATCCCTCTAGAAGAGGCATGTGATCAAGGGGGAGCATAGGATGTCCAAGATGAGGAGGAAGAAGTACCACAGGCCCCTCCAACTCAAGTTCGAGCGACGATTCAAAGGAATCATCCCGTCGACCAGATATTGGGTGATATTAGCAAGGGAGTAACCACTCGCTCTAGATTAGCTAATTTTTGTGAGCATTACTCTTTTGTCTCTTCTATTGAGCCTTTTAGGGTAGAAGAAGCCTTACTAGATCCAGACTGGGTGTTGGCCATGCAGGAAGAGCTCAACAACTTCAAGCGAAATGAAGTTTGGACATTGGTTCCACATCCCAAGCAAAACGTTGTGGGAACCAAGTGGGTGTTCCGCAACAAACAGGACGAGCACGGGGTGGTGACAAGGAACAAGGCTCGACTTGTGGTAAAAGGTTATGCCCAAGTCGCAGGTTTGGACTTTGAGGAGACTTTTGCTCCTGTGGCTAGGCTAGAGTCAATTCACATTTTGTTAGCCTATGCCGCTCACCATTCTTTCAGGTTGTTCCAAATGGATGTGAAGAGTGCTTTTCTCAATGGGCCAATCAAGGAGGAGGTGTACATGGAGCAACCCCCTGGCTTTGAGGATGAACGGTACCCCGACCATGTGTGTAAGCTCTCTAAGGCGTTCTATGGACTTAAGCAAGCCCCCAAGCATGGTATGAATGCCTTAGAGACTTTCTAATTGCTAATGCTTTCAAGGTTGGGAAAGCCGATCCAACTCTTTTCACTAAGACTTGTGATGGTGATCTATTTGTGTGCCAAATTTATGTCGATGACTGTTGGAACTTGCTCACTGACGCAAGTTGATCCAATGGGGAGGTGTAGTAACGCAAACAGGATTTTTGCACGTGATGGCAATGGCTCTGTTAATCTCACCCCTCAAGGGCACTGTGCGGGGGTATTTATAGGTGTCCGGGTGCCCAGCGTCCCGTGTTAAGGACGCATGTACCCTCAGACACCTAGGTTATCCCCGGAATATCCCCACAAAGCGGGGTTATAGACCATAATTACAGGGAGGCCTCTACAAATTAGGCCCGTGATGCGCGATGGCCACGCAGGGCCTGTTACAATGGGCCGGATCACATGTGGGCCTCCATTCTGGACGAGGTCGCGGGATAAGACGACCCCGTCACAGGTCTTCGTCCGGCAGCGTATGAGACGAAGGGTAAGTCTGCCCGCTGGAACTTGGCAATGTTGGTGCAGCGAGTACTGCGAAGGCCTCGAGCGAAGGGTGGCGTCTTCGCCTTCGCCCCAACATTTGCCCTCCGAGGGACCAGTTCAACTAAGTCACCTGGTGCCGAAGACGTTGCTAGATGGCGGAGACGCTGCCCTCGCACGAAGTGGTTCCGCGGGGGTTTTTGACATGACCGTTGATTGACACCGTACTGTTGGATTGCGGGTTTCCCGAAGCGCCGTGCCCTGTGTATAAAAGGGGACGGGGGGGGGGGGGGCGGCGTGTTTTGAACTTTATCTTTCCGCGCTCCACGAAAACCCTAACCGCCTTCCACACCTCTTGCTGCTCGTCTGCCCTCCTTGCTCTTGTTCGCCGGAGATCTGGCCCGTGTGAAGCAGACCGCCCGCCGCCGCCGACTGTACGTAGCGATGCCGACCTCTTCTTCTTCTGCTGCCGCTACGCCGCCGGCCGACGCGTTGTCTGAGGAGACGCTGAGTACTGTGGCGGCGGAGAAGTTGCGCGCCGGCGACACGGTGGATTTTGGTGTGTCGTGGATGTCCTCGGTCCGCGTGCAAGATATGCAGCGGCTTGGTTACTTTGGCGGCGGAGTCGCTCGTGTCCCGAGGACGGAGGAGGTCCCCGAGCCAGAAGGCGAGTTGGTTGTCTTCGAGGCGTTCTTCACCGCTGGTCTTCGCTTGCCTACACACCGATTTGTGGGAGAGGTCCTGCACAGATTTAACATCCAGATCCACCAGCTGACTCCGAATGCCGTGGTGGCGCTGTCGAAATATGTCTAGGCGACGACTTCGTACGGCGGGCAGCCATCGGTCGAAGTCTTCGCGAAGTACTATTGCCTGCACTGGCAGAAAAGGATGGTCGGAAATAAGGTTGCTTAGTTTGGGTCCTGTACATTTACGCCGAAGACCGGTAAGACCTCGATGGAGGTAGTTGAGTTGGTTCCTTGCGCCCGCAACAAATGGGGCAACTGGCATGAGTTTTGGTTCTACGTTGCGGAGGGCACAGTCGAGGACCATCCGGGGCTCCCCGTGGCCGAGATGTGCTCGTATTATTACTCAGCATACCCGCAGTTTGAAGTGGCGGAGGAGGATGCAGACGAAGGGGCCCTTCGGTGCGCGGCCGGCCTGAGCAGCGGGCGTGACTTGGTTGAGGAGTTTGTGGCGTATGGGGTGTGGCCCTTGGCGCATGGCTGGGCGCTGGGCGAAGTATGCCCTCGCTAGATGCCTTCCCGTGGTGGGATGCTGGTGCGAAGTCCCACCTTCGCACTGGATCTGCGTAATCGCGATCCGGCCGCCGTTGTGCGTGAGGCGGAGGATGGGGCGATGCGGATTGTTGGTCGGTACGTGGCGAAGACAGAAGGCCAGCGTAGTTGGGATATATGTGGGTCTAATGACCACTTGAACAGGGTCTTCGAATTGAACCGCCTGCTGTATGGCGGTTACCCCGGGCAAGACGATGTGGATCGTTGTGGGAAGAACCCGGTGGCGGGGACTGGAGACGACCCCGCACCGGCGGCCGCCCCATCCTCCAAGAAGAAGAAACTAGGTATTGCTACGGGAAGACTGGGGGTTTCCGATGGTTTTGCTAGGGAATTGATGAGGACATGCGCGGCCCCGGGGGGAAGGATGTCTTCGCCCGAGCTCCGGGAGTCTTCGGCGCGGATGCTGAGGGTTACCGGGGGTTGGTGGCCTAAGAATGTTCCTATCCCCCGCGCGGCCGGCGAAGATTTTTTTACATCTCGCATGGTTCGTGATTGGAGGGTGTTTCCTTATGGGCGGAATATTGCTGCTGTTTTGTCGGCAGTGATGGACAAGGATCGCCAGGGAGCTGCGCAGAAGCGCCAGGCGGTCGTCAGGCTGCCTGAGGCTAGGCCGAAGAGGTCGCGGGGGACTGCGAAGGCTGCTGCCCCCGGCGGAAGCCAGCCGACGCTGGAGGCGAAGTCGGCCGCCCCTGGGTCCAGCAGGGTGTCGGAGGCTGTGAAGGCGGCCGCCGCCGGCGATACCAAGTTTTTCCCGGCGGGGGCCGTGAAGGCTCGAGAGTTGCCTCCGCCGGGCAAGCGTGTTCCCGACTTCACCACCGATATTAGCATGGATGACTATCTTGTTGGTAAGTCGTTAGCTCGAGTTTTTTTTATTATATTGATATGTTGTAGGGTCGGGCGAAGGCCAACTTGATGTTGTTCCGCCCGCCGTGGCGACCGCGGCGGCTGCCGTGGTGCCTAGGGCGAAGGGTAGTGCTCTTAGTGCCGGTGGTGAGATTCCGGCACTCACTACCGTCAGGGACGAGGCGAGCGCTGTGTCCCGCCGGTTGAAGGAGGCGTTAAGTCAGGTAAATTGAGCTAGACTTTGGTTTTTACCAGCTTCGCTGGGGCTGTGGTCTTATGTGTTTCTTGCAGGCGGCTGACTTTACAGACCGCGCGGCGTCTTGGGCCCTTACGACAGTTGTATCTGCCGAAGTCGAGAGACTTCGGGCGCAACAATGCTGACGCCGTCCGGGAAAAGTCGGCCGCCGACAACAACTGCCGCAAGTTGGTGGATAAGGTGGCCGCGCTGGAGGGTGAGAGGACTGACCTCCGGCGCTAGCTGGCGGAGGAGAGGAAGGAGGCTAATGAGGCCCTCGCCAAGGCGCAGTCTGCGTAGGTGGAGGCCAAACTGGCGCGGGCGAAGTGCAGTCTCGCCAGGCAGCGCGCCGAGGAAATGGAGGAGCGGTTCTACGCCCTGTAGACCCGTGTGGAGAGGTCCGAGGCTTCGACGCGCTCGGAGGCTAAGCGGACACGTAAACAGCTTGTGGATTCATACCACGAGCTGGGCGCGCGGACCGCTGACTTCGAAGTGCCAGATCAAGAGCCCGGCCTTCGCTGCCTCGAGTGGCTGCAGGAGGAGTTGCTGGCGCTCCCCACCATTGTGGAGGGGTTTATGTCCTATGCCTCCCTGGTCACCTGCGAAGGGGCGATGAACGCGCTGTCCCACGAGGGGTGCCGGCACTACGAGGTCTTCGACCAAGCTGATGAGGATTTCGAGCGTGATATTTTCAAGGTTGAGGACCCTGTGGTGAAGGAATCCGCGGGAGCCCTCTTCGACTGGATGTGGGGTCCTCACGGTCGGGAGGTGGTCAGGGAGCGGTCCGAGATGGCAAGGGGTTAGGTAATGTTTGACTTTTATTTGGTGTTGTTGAATGTGGATTATATGTGGGTTTGCTGAATCTGTGTGTTGTGTCTCAGGCGGCGCGTAACGAGAGGGTGGAGGACTTCGGGGCTTTGAGCGGCGCGCAGCCTGACTCGGAGTCGGACCCGGCGGCGGCTGTGTCCGAGGTCGCTCCGGCGCCGCCCCCAGAGACCGCTGGAGGCGCCCCTGATGCCGTCGCGGCCACTGCGGCCGGCGGTGGCCCGTCGCCAACTATTGCGCCGAGGGCTGAGGATCCTGCGAAGATGGCGGCGGAGGCGGCAGTGGAGGATCCTACGACGGCTGGGTCTTCGCAGGTGGCATAGTGGGTGTGGGTAGTTAGGAAATTTTGCATATGTTGCTGAACCTTGGTTGCTACGCAGGTTCAAGATTTTGGGCCTACGCACGCAGCCGCTACTGATAATTTTTTGGTGGCTTCGACCGTGGATGATGGGAATGAATCGGATGAATCTGCGTCTAAGCTTTCTGGTTTTGATGATTCTGGGAGTTTGGTTGGGTGGACTGAGGAGTCGTCGGATGAGGACTTGGATTACTTTGCGGCCTTGGATATGGCAGCGGTGGAGGCTTCGCCGCGTGCTGTGGATGCTGAGGTTGTGACTGGTCCAAGTGCGGGGCGTAGGTGGCGAAGGGCGGTTGCGAAGCGTAGAGTGAGTGAGGCAGACGGCGGTCGGCTTCGTGTGAACAGGGCTGGCAGGCAGGAACTGTTGTCCTTGCCGGCCACTGTGAGTGCCGGTGAGGGGGAGCTGCGAAGTCTTTTTGCGGGTGAGGAGCTGAGGATAATGCTATTTAACTATAGGGAGATGGGAATTATTCCGAAGGTTGAACCAATGTAAAGTGTGATGCCCTCGCTTGTGCATGTGTAATGGCTTGTATGATGAGGTTGTGTGCCTTCGCGCATTCGGCTATGCTCCCGAAGGCGTTATGTACTTGGTTTGGTGTATTTGTTATGTTGGTCTGGTGCGCATGTAATCGATCTTTGCGCGGACAGTTTGGTGTAGTCTTTTCCGCACTTGTTGTGCTTGGTCCGGCTGCACCCTTAGGCGACTGTTGCACGGATAGTCTCTGCGGAAGACTTAGATTTTTCGCACGTGTTGTGCTAGTCCGGCTGCACCCTTAGGCGACTTCTGCACGGATAGTCTCCGCGGAAGACTTAGATTTTTCGCATGTGTTGTGCTAGTCCGGCTGCACCCTTAGGTGACTTCTGCACGGATAGTCTCCACGGGAGACTTCGATTTTTCGCACTTGTTGTGCTAGTCCGGCTGCACCCTTAGGTGACTTCTGCACGAATAGTCTCCGCGGAAGACTTAGATTTTTCGCACGTGTTGTGCTAGTCCGGCTGCACCCTTAGGCGACTTCTGCACGGATAGTCTCCATGGGAGACTTCGATTTTTCGCACTTGTTGTGCTAGTCTGGCTGCACCCTTAGGCGACTTCTGCACGGAGTGGTCACACGCGAGGGTGGCTAGCGCTGGGCCTCGCGGTGACTTTGTATTAGTCGAATGTCAAAGACCGTCGGCGCGGTCTTTTTTCGACGTAGATTTTTGCGGGGGATTTTTCACTTGTATATTACATGACTCCGCCTCGTTAAAAACCTCACCCCCCCGGGAGGAAAAGAGTGCGGGCCAGAATAAAATTGTTTTTGCGAATTACAAGGGCGAGCCGGCCCTGATGAGTCAAACAAAAAATTTGCGGAGATTATCGATGTTCTAGGAATGCTCCAAGTCTTCGCCGTTTGGCGTTGCGAGCCTGTATGCGCTGGGGGAGGCCTTCGTCTTGACAATGAAAGGGCCCTCCCACATGGGCTCCAGCTTGCCCCTGGACTCTGTTCGGGCTGTCCGGACGAGTACGAGGTCCCCCTCGCTGAATTCCCTTGGGATGACTGTGCGGTCGCGCCATGCTTTTGTCTGGGCTTGGTATTTGTCCAGAGCCTGTAGGGCGAAGACGCGGTCTCTGTCGATGAGGTCCTTCGAAGTCGGCTCGTCTACGTCGGGGACGGCCGACGCGGCTGTCCGAGGCGACCCATGTTTTATTTCTTGCAGAGTCATGGCCTCCGATCCGTATAATAGGCGGAAGGGGTGAACCCAGTCGCCTTGCACTCAGTTGTGTTCAGCGCCCAGACCACTTCGGGTAACAGGTCGGGCCACTTGCCTTTTTTGTCGTCAAGGACCATTTTCTTGACGGCTGTGAAAATTTTGCCGTTGGCGCGCTCCACGACTCTGTTGGACTGGGGTGGTACACGGAGGCGAAGGCAAGCTTGGTGCCGATAGAGAAGCAGAAGGCTTTGAAATCTTGGTTGTCGAACTGCTTGCCGTTGTCGACCGTGAGTTCGGACGGTACTTCGAAGCGGCAAACAATATTTTGCTAGAAGAATTTCTGGGCTGTCTTTGATGTGATGGTGGATACTGCCCTTGCTTCAATCCATTTGGTGAAGTATTCAATGGCGACGAAGGTGTACTTGAGGTTCCCCTGAGCCGTGGGCAGGGGCCCGACAATGTCTAGGCCCCAGCGCTGAAGGGGCCACGTGTGGGCGATTAGCTTCGTGAACTGCGATGGGTGTCCCGAGCGTGGGGAAAATTTCTGACAGGCCTCGCAGGATCTGATGACCCGATTTGCGGCGCAAATAATGGCGGGCCAGTAGAAACCTTGGCGAATCACCTTTGCCGCTAGGGCCCGAGGCCCTGCGTGGGAGCCGCAGGTCCCCTTGTGGACTTCGCGAAGGATTTGGACGCCCTCGGTCTCGGTGACGCACTTAAGCATCGGTTGACTGACCCCCTTCTTGTAAAGTTGGCCCTCGATCAGTGCGAAGTCCCGGCTTCGGTGGTTGAGGCGCTTGGCCTCATTGCTGTCGATTGGGTGATAGTACCCCTGCAGGTATAGGGTTATTGGCGCCCGCCAGTCTTCGGTCATGATGAGGTTGATCATGCGGTGGCCCTCGCTGTCGTTGGTTATTTGGAGCCCTTCAGAGCTGCGGACGGCTGGTGTGCCGATGACGTGGTAGAACACGTCGGAGGGTAAGGCTTCGCCCCTAGCGGCTGCCTTGGCCAATGTGTCGGCTTCTTCATTCTTGGCCCGGTCCACATGCTACAAGGTGAATCCCTTGAATTGTCTCTCGAGACTTCGGATGGCCGTGAGGTATTGCATAAGTGCGGGGTCCTTTGCTGCGTAGTCTTTCTCGACTTGGCCGGCGACTACCTTGGAGTCTGTTCTGACAATGCAGGTGGTGACACCAAGGGCTCCTAGTTTGCGGAGGCCGAGGATGACAGCTTCGTATTCTGCTATGTTGTTTGTGCATCTGTCAGATTCCAGAGCAAAGCTTAAGCGTGCCGCGTATCTGTGCTTGACCCCGGCGGGTGAGGTGATGACTACGGCAGCGCCTGCCCCCGCATGGCACCATGCGCCGTCGTAGTGGATTGTCCAAACCTTCTCTGCGGACGGGTTCGACTGTGTTATTGGCCCGGTCCAGTCGACGATGAAGTCTGCTAGAACTTGTGACTTGATCGCTGTCCTGGGCTCGAAAGTGATGTGGTAGCCGAAGAGTTCGGCCGCCCATTTGGCGATCCGTACCGATGCCTCCGGGTTTCTGAATAATTCGCCGAGTCCCCTATCTGAGGTGACGCGGACCTTGAATGCTTCGAAGTAGTGGTGCAATTTGCGCGAAGACATAACAACTACATAGGCAATCTTTTCGAGTTCCGTCATGTTACATTTTGACGATGTGAGCACTTCGGAGACGTAATAAACTGGGCACTGCCTGATCACGCCCTCTACTGTCTGCTCCTAAACTAGTGCCGCGCTGACCACGTGCGGCGAGGCCGCAACATAAAGCAACAGGGGTAGCGAAGAGTCGGGGCTTGTAAGAACCGCCAATTCCGATAGGTACTGTTTCAGTGAGGCGAAGGCCGCCACCTGCTCTGGTCCCCAAGCGAAGTCTTTTGCGCCGCGGAGTGTTTTGAGGAAGGGAAGACTTCGCTCAGCGAATTTGGAGATGAATCTGTTCAGGGCGGCCAATCTGCCAGTCAGATGCTGGACGTCTCTGGCTGACTGTGGGGGCGTCATGTTGATGATGGCCTGGATCTTGGCTGGGTTGGCCTCGATGCCACGGTGTGATACTAGGTAGCCCAATATTTTCCCCTGGCGAACGCCGAATACACACTTTTCGGGGTTCAGGCGAAGTCGTGCGTTCCGCATGTTCGTGAATGTCTCGGCGAGGTCAGCGAGATGGTCCTCCTTGCTCCTGCTGGCGACGACGATGTCATCCACATATGTGAATATATTTCTGCCGACTTGCCCTTTGAGCGCTGTTTTGGTAAGCCGGGAGAAGGTGGACCCGGTGTTCTTGAGTCCCTCCGGCATTCTGATAAAGCAATATGTGCTGAAGGGTGTTATGAAGCTGGTGCTGGCCTTGTCTTCCTCCTTCATATATATTTGATGGTAACCGGAGAAGCAGTCGAGGAGTGACATGACTTCGCACCCGGCCGCGCTATCGACTATTTTGTCGATCCGAGGCAATGGGAAGTTGTCCTTTGGGCAGGCCTTGTTGAGACTGGTGAAGTCGATGCACATTCGCCACTTGCCGCTCTTTTTCTGCACCATCACAACGTTGGAGAGCCATGTGGGGTAAGTCGCTGGCTCGATAAATTTGGCTTCCAGGAGGCGATGCACCTCGGCCTTGGCGGCTTCTGTTTTCTTGTCGGACATTTTGCGGAGCCGCTGTTTTTTCGGTCTAACCGAGGGGTCGATTCCCAAGCTGTGCTCAATTATGGATCGGCTGACCCCGACCAAGTCAAGGGCGGACCAGGCGAAGACGTCTTTGTTCTTGGACAAGCAGCATAGGAGTTTCTCCTCATCGTGCGAAGTGAGGTCTTCACTGATGGTGACTGTCTGCTTGGGCGTGGCCTGGTCGAGGGGAACATTCTTGGTCCCGTCGTTGCTCTGCAGCTGAGCCTTGTCGTGTTCTTTTTCGGTTGGGCTGGCGGATGCAGGGACCTCGCGCTGAGCCGTGAGGCAGTGAACATTTCTTTGCCTGGGGACGAAGTCCCGCTCTATATTGCGCGCAGTCTGCTGATTGCCGTAGACCGTGATGGCGCCTAACGGACCTGGTATCTTCATGCACAGGTACAATCCGTGAATGGCTGCCTCAAACTTGTTGATGGAGCCTCGGCCCATGATGGCGTTGTACAAATACACCATATCGATGATGTCAAAGGTTATTTGCTCACTTCGGGCATTGGGTGCTACACCGAAGGAGAGAGGCAACTCTATTTTGCCGATAGGGAAGGTGCCCTTGCCGCCGAAGCCATACAACGGGTTGTCCGAAGGCTTGAGCAGGCTGTGGCTTATGCCCATGCGGTCGAAGGCATGGAGGAAAATGATGTCTGCTTGACTGCCATTGTCGACTAGGACTTTGTGCAGGTCCCAGCCTGCCACGCTGTAGTTGATAACGATGGCGTCGATGTGGGGGGCGCTGCGCAGGTCGACGTCTCGGGCGTCGAAGGTTAGCGGTACATGGGACCACTTTGTCTGCACGACTAGACCGGTGATGGCGACGTGGTTGATGCTGTGGTAGTGGTCCCGCTTCTGCCGCTTTGTGTCGAAGTCGGTGCTGGACCCCCCAGTGATCATATGGATGACTCCACGATACGGTTGATCGGCGAAGTCTTCTTGCTTTGGGGCGTGGGGGTTGTTGATGTTTTGTTGTTGCTGGTGTGGAGGTGGGGGTGGGGGAGGTACGATTTGTACTTCCTGGTGGTGTTGGTATGCGTGGTGCGGTGGATGCGGGGCGGGGGCGTGGATGTATGGTGGAGGGTGTTGCTAATAAGTGTGCGCGACAACTCTAGGGTTGTCGGCCGGTTGCGCCCGTGCCATCCTGTCTCGGGTGGCCTTCGTCTCTGGGCAGTCTTTGGTTTGGTGGGCGCAGTCTTTACCGTGGAAAAGGCAGTAGAATCGGCGCGGCGGCTTCGCGTGTCCCTGGCCCCTACCGCGGGTTCCATTTTCACGGCCCTGGGGGGGATATTCCTGGCGGCGAGGGGCATCACCAGCGGGGTGTTGGTTGGCAATGTTGTGCACCTGCTGCTGATTGCGGCCGTCTCGACCGGAGTCTGGCTGCGGGGTTCTCGTCCACGTGCGGCTGGACTGTGGAGCATCTTTGGGTTTCCTTTGAGACTCAACTTTGCACTGGTGGAGCTCTTCGGATCTGGCGTATTTTTCAAATAGCTGATATAATTCCTAGAGGTTCTTGGGCGGATCTCTGATGCAGTGGCTGTAAAGGACGCCGGCGCGAAGGCCATTGATGGCGTAGTGGATGGCAACTTGGTCATCGACCGAGGGCAACTGTGACTTGAGTTTTAGAAACTTGCGGTAATACTCTCGCAGAGTCTCTTTCTCCAGCTGCTTGCAGAGTGAGAGTTCGGCCAAGGCGTCGGTGTCCGGGCGGTACCCTTGGAAATTGAGCAGGAATTTGTCCTAGAGGCTTCTCCAGGAGTCAATGGACAGCGGTGGCAACCGGGTGAACCAGGTGAGAGCCGGGCCCTCGAGGGCGATGATGAAAGATTTGGCCATCGTGGCGTCGTCCCCACCGGAAGATGCAACGGTGACCTGATAACTCATGATGTACTGTGCTGGGTCAGTGCTGCCATTGTACTTGGGATAGGTCCCTGCCCGGAAGTTGGCAGGCCAGGGTGTCACTTGTAGGTGTGGCGCCAGGGGACTCCGCTCGTCGAGGTAGTTGACCCTTTGGAATGGCGCGGCGTGTGGGGTGGCGCGGTCGAGGTAGGAAAAGTGCAGGTCTTCGACTTGTGCGCGCTGTTGGAGGGGTGGCCCTTGTTGTAGGCTGAGGTGGCCTTCGCGCTGCATTAGCGCGATCTCTTGCTCGAGCTCCTGGGCCTTCTACTCTTCGTCTCGTATCATTTGCCGCAGCTTGGCTTGTGCAGATACACGTTGGCGCTTGGCCTCAAGTATCTCTTTTTGCCTCTGGAGATTGCGGTTCTTGATGCGCAGGGCGCGCAGCTGTAGCTGTTCTTCTGCGGAGACGCCGATGACTTCGCCGTCCTTGGCGAAGTCCGTGCCCTCTGGTGGAGGCAAGTCTGGGGGAGGTTGTGTAACACCCTAGGTGTTACTCAGGGTGTCCACCCCCAGGGTTACCCCTGTTTACCCATTATCACATGAAGATTGAATTGGGCAAAGTATACCAAACTTGGAATTCTAGGTCCTAAGCAAGTGTAACCCACCTTGGATGTCCTGCCCTAGCTTATCATGCACATCTAAGTGGGGATCTCCCAAAACCCTAAAGCAAAACCCCCATAGGCAATGAGAACCCTAATTGAAGCCATGATCAAAAGATCATGTAAACCTTATGATCATGGTTTGGGCCAAATATAAAAGTTGTAATACACTTAATAACATACAATTAATAGTAAGGAAGTACCCCCAAAAAGTTTTCAGAAAAGCCCTAAACAGTTCACCTAAGGTTGAACACAAGGGAGAAATTCAGGATTTGCGTAAGTCAAAAACCAACCCTTGAGCAAAGACCCCACATGTTCACCTTAATCTAAAACTCAAAACACCTCGACCCAATTGACAAAGTGGCGCCAAATTTTCCCTAGAATGTCCTGGAAGAGTTTGAACCCAAGCCAAAACCGTTTGACACGAGTTGGCACTGGTTTTGTCTCGGATTGAATAGTGCAGACAGACAAGACTTGGCGCCACCATATCTTCTAAACCAGACCACATCTACTCTTGGAACTCACATGGACTAGGTAGCTCTAGGTGCAGGGAAGAGATCTCCCACAGGCGGTAGGGCAAGATTCGTACGCCTGGCCGCTCAGCAGAGCGAAGAACACGGGCAGAAGCAACGAGCCACGTGTTCGACGCGCTCTGAGCACGCCCGCGCGCGCCCCGCGTGCCCCGCGTCGCGCCAAACGGTCGAGCCGGCGCCCTGGCCCGCGCCCGCGCCTATAAAACCCTCCCAAGCTTCGCTCGTACTCTTCCGCACCTGCCCGACCCTCGTCGGAGCTTAGTTCACCGCCGTTGGCCAGTGCACAGCGTGTCTGCGGCCACCCGATCCCCCTGCCACCGTAGACCGGCCGGCCCAGTCATTCCCAGCCCCGTCCAGCCCTCGGAGAAGACTGTGCACACCTCCGTGAAGCTCCCCGAGCAAAGAATCGGGCTCTGCTTCACCGGAGACGCCGGAACAAGGTCACCGGACTTCACCCGACCGCCGGCAACCGTGGACCGAGGTACACGGTGAGTCTCTCTTCGATTCCTTGCACGGTTAGACTCCTTAGACCTCCATGAAGCTCCCTATGCCCTTGGATTGAACTGTACTGCCGTGGATAGGCCGGAGCACACGCCGCCGACGAGCTCGCCCGCCTGCGCGCGTGGACCGGGCGATTCCGGCCATCCCCGACGACGAGTCGTACCTCGACGTGATCGCCAGAACCTCCCCGAGCAAACCCTGCCCTTCGCCGGACCTCCCTCGCCGCCGGTAAGCCGCGCCGCCCTTTTCTTTCTCACGGGTACTGTTTCCATTGGGGGAAGGACTGCGGGTGAGAGGAAGAGAAGGTCAGGGGGTTAAGTGAAATGTCAGAGACCCAAGTGAATAGTGGCGCAAGGGTAGAACTGCGAAGGTTGATTCGGTTTAAACCCAGGGACCTCGGCGCAAACTGCTTTTTCAGAAAAACCTTATTAAAACCTGATTTAAATTCAAACAGAAACTTTAAAAACCCATAACTTCTGTTTGGTTTATCCAAATTTGGTCAAACCAATTTTGCCAGACTCTAAATAATGTAACCTACTTAAGAAAAATATAAAACCCCATAGGTACTATAGAAAACTATAAGGTTCTGATTTAATTATAGTTTTGACCAAAAGCTCAATAATAGCAAGAAAAATGGTTGTACTATTTAACTAGGGTTAGAAAAATTTGGAGAAGTTTATATCTACCTACTGACCTATTTAAAAATGTTAAACCCCTCTGTCCACTACATTAAGTTAGTTTTTACCCCTTCTTTTGCATTATGCTTAAAGTTAAGAAAAATAGAAAATGAGGTCTAAATAGTGAACCAGAGGGCATCCCTATTTTTGTTAGGGTACTTAATCAATATAGTTCACGGGAAAAATCTACCATACCCTGGTTTAGTATAAAATAAATAGAATACCTTTTATTTTAAGAAAACAAGGGAAACTTAGAAAAACCCTACAAAAATAACCTTATGGTGAAAACACCCCAACCCTAGGGATAACTAATGTTTTGATAATAAGAACTTAAGAAAAATCTGAAATCTGTTGTTTGATATTTTTCAAATGACAAGTTAGTTCTAAACACCCTTTTTGCACCAAACTTTAGAAATCCATCATTAATTAACCATCATGTTGCTCTCTGCCATTTTTGGTACAAGAGCTTATTATCACTATTAGAGGCCACCAAAAATAACCTTTAGGACAGAACCTACCCCTAACTAAGAGGTATAGTGTAAAGTGGCCCATTTTGCCTAACTATTGTTATTTTTGTTTAAAGCCTAGCTTTTGTACTTTAAGCCTCAAATTCTTACAACAAGCTAGAATAGCAAGTGACAACCCACTGTAATTTTTACAGAATTTCTGGAAATTTTTAAAATACTGTCGTAGTTCAAACCTACACTAGAAACCCTAAATGGAAATTAAAGAAAGGAAAATGGATAATGGAAATTAATGTCCTCCTAGGACCTTTGTAAATTTGTCCACTGAAATCTATAAAGGCAATGCAAATCCCCTATGTTATCCTAAAAGAAAACCTAAACCTAAAAGGTAATAAGTCTATATATACCACTAGAAGACCCACATAGCCAAGGAACCCTAAGTTAATTCTTGACTTAGTTTCTGTAGCTTAATGTTCTTAAATCTTGCATAATCATGACATACATGTTCATTGCATTTCGATAGACTGTAATCTTGCTGACGGAGAGTACATCCTCGTGCCGGAGCAAGGAGCTGCTCAGGAGGTAGCCCCAGATCCAACACCCGAGCCTGCACCAGAGGACCTGCCTGCCACTGCTTTGGAAGGCAAGCCCCGGTTTTATGCATAACCTGTTATTTATGCTATTTTACTTCACTTAATGATTGTAGGAATGATTGTGCACTTAAGTGTAGGAATTGTTTGAAACCCTAGTTGCATGCTCTCAGGAATCCTTTTGAGATGGATACTAGTATGCTAGGTCGAGTAGCTGCTTTGCTAATCAGGGATCTCGGTAGAAGTCGAGTGATTTTTCTAGCACTCGCACGAGGTCAGGAATTGGTTGTATCCATTTTTATATCATAATGATGTTGGTATGTGGACAACAATCCATGGGGATTGGTTGTCTACGGGAGGAAAAATTTGAATAAGGATTAAGGTGTGGTACCGTGTGTCAAGCGTTTGAACGTACTAAACACATACCGAGAAATATGGTAAATCGGTAAGCCTAGTACCTGAGTGAACCTGGCAGCAGTTTGCCCTCCTCACGCGACCTGAGATGTGGTCTCCCATTCCGGTTATGGTGGGTACAAGTGCGGTCACTGCACGACGGCCAGTCGGGGTCAGTGAGGCATTGTACGCCAAGGCGGTGAGCCCCTCTCTGCTGACGGGGAATCGATGGGGACGGTTGATATGTGTGGGGACGGAGTGCCCCTACATGTCGTGTGTTTAGGTTTACCTTGCAAGGATAAAAACTCGATTCGAATCGTCTGCTTCTCGCAGCTAATGAGACTGCTTGATCCATGCTGCTGCATTGAGTAACAAGTGGAACTGTGTTGAGATGATACAAGCTGTTGATTGCTAAAAATGCTTGCTACTATGTATGAGTAGATAGTACACTTTTAGCCTTAAGAGGTCACACTTAATTTTGACAAAGTTAAAATCTTGATTTAGAAACTCTGCTAGTGCTTTTGGCAACCAAACCCCACAGCCAAACAGCTGCATGTCTAGAGGTAGAGGAGTAGACTCCTCACACCGGGTAAGTCTAGCTGAGTATTAGTATACTCAGCCTTGCTTGTGGCATAATTTTTACAGGTTCTCTGGAGGACATGGTTGCTGGAGTGACTTGGCCGTCCACCTTACCACCGGGTTGGACCGTCGAGTGGGACCCCGCCTCGGCTGAGGAGGAGCATGAGGAGTGATGGGACAGGCTTCCCCATCTCTCCGTTTAATTATCGTTAGTTTTATTCCGCTGCACTTCGAACAATGATGACTACTTTTGGCAAAACTCCGATGATGATGATGTAATAATTTAACACTCTTCCATGCATGGTTTTATGCTTTATTGTATTTGCTCTGTGACTCACCATCGAGTGAGACTGTGGTACTTGATCCTGTCAGTGGCCGTGTCGGACTAGATCCGAGGGATTGACGGGTTATTCCCATTTAAGTGTGGTCTAGCCTCTAAGGCAGGGCTTAGGCACTTAAGTTGGAATAATTCGGGCAGTTCTGCCACAGCTGGTATCGGAGCTTGTACCACCACAGAGGAATCAATAAAACAAAAATGCCATCCCTTTTCTAAAGTAAAATTTGATAGAAACAATGTTGGATAGATCGTAGGACGAGCAGGATAGACCTAGGACGTGAAGCCTTAGGATGGTAGAAGGGTAGCTAGGTGGCTAAGTGACTAGGCCCTACAGGCCACTTTTTAAAGGATGGGAGTTCTTCCCTATTCCTTTTATCTTCTGGAGAGGTCGTTCAGGACGAGCATGCATGCATTCTTAATTAAGCAAATGGATAACTAAGTAAAAGGACTTAAAAACAAGATAACAACCAACTAGGTCCGCAGTGTCTTTTTATTTAACTAGAAAAAGCTTAGTTTTATTTTTCTGGTTCTTTTTATAATTCCTTTTCTTTTACTTATGTTTCACCATGCACAGATGACTTCCCACGGATCCTCGGACGACGAAAATGCACTGTCCCACACTGACGGGTTAGCACGAGAGGGATTTCCCCGCATTTTGTGGGAGGTACTTCAGGGGGCCGGATACGCGACACCCCCTCAGTACGCGGTGCAGCAGTTCGAGAAGCACCGGGTGCCTCGCTGTAGGGTGAGGATGACTTTGGAGCCTCATCCCCTGCAGCCAGGCTGGCATTCACTGGACTCTGAGTCCTATGGATACCGGGCTGAGGACACAATTGAGGCTATTGCTCTGCATGGATTGACTACTTTCTGCGGATTCCATCCCTTGGAGCTGGCTACCCACCCCATTGGGTTATTCCCCGCAGAGAAGGAGGACGACCCAATGTGGAAGGATCGGGTGGAGCATGCCAAGGACATCTGGGCCCTCTACCCAGGCCACACGGCTCACTTGTCGGTGCGATGCATGAACGCCCTGTATCGTCTGCAAGTGATGCGTGGGGAGGCCATGTCTCATTTGATGGCACTGCTAGAGGCAACCAAGATCACCTTGGACAACAGGGAGGAGCTCGTGGTTGACTTGTCCCAGGAGCTGGTAGAAAAAGATTTGCAAGTGGAGCAGCTGTCTGATGAGATTCATGAGTTGGAGGAGCTAGTGGGCACCAGGGAGAACACCATCGAGGTTCTCGAGGATCAGCTCCTCAACACCCAACAGCAGCTAGCAGAAGCTAATGAGCATCTAGATATGCATCACCAAGAGATCCATGATGAGGAGGCTGACGAGGACGTTGACATCGAGGGAGGGGAGGAGCCTGCTTCCAGTGTAGACACCGCTGGCTCAGGGAGACCACCTTCCCCCGAGTCCAGCGTTGCCTCGTTCGCTCACTAGATGCCAGGGATGGTGTTAGGGGTTGGTGATAGTTAGACTCCTCGCCGCTAGCTTAGCTTTTGCACCCTTGGGGTACTAGGCTAGGTAGAGTTGAGTCTCTTTTTGGAACAATTGATGTAATTGGGGTAAACTCTCTTGGGAGCATGTTTGATGGATGCGGTTCAAAAATTTGGAAGGAAAAATTTTATGCCCTTTTAAATCCTTTTTGTTGAAGTTGGAGTCTATCATTTTGCTTTGACCCCTTTTCGCCGCTATTAAATCTTGAACTTGAAGGTATGGTGTTAAGTATATACCTGGTTTTTCAGATGGCTGGGAGAGCGCGTCGTGGCCAGAATGAGCACGTTCCTCCACCGCCACCGCCTCCCACTCTGCAGGAGCTCATGGCTCAGCAGAATGAGATCTTGAGGCAGCTGGCTCAGCGTCAGCCACCACCACAGCACTATGGTGGTGGAGACCATCAGCGTCACCCTGCGGCGGCTACCTATCAGGAGTTCCTCAGCACCCAGCCTCCATTGTTCACAAGGGCAGAGGACCCACTTGATGCAGATGTATGGTTGCGAGTGGTGGAATCCAAATTCCCACTGCTCCATGGAGTTTGCTCAGAGGTCGCCAAGGTCAGGTTCGCCACCCAGCAGCTTCGCGGACCCGCGAGGACTTGGTGGGACCATTTTCTTGCCATGCAGCCAGAAGGTAGAGAGGTGGAATGGAGGGAGTTCAAGGCAGCTTTCAGAGGACACCATATCCCCGCTGGCATCATGGACCGGAAGCTCAATGAGTTTCTGGCACTCACTCAGGGCAACAGGACAGTGTTGCAGTATGCCCAGGCTTTTAATGATTTGTGCCAGTATGCTGGATACCATGCAGACACGGACGAGAAGAAGAGGGACAGGTTCAGACGGGGGCTCAGCACCAAGCTCCGTGATCGTCTCAACACCGTCAGGGCCAACAGCTACAATGAGTTGGTCAACATGGCTATCTCCCAGGAGGACTGCATTTTAGCTCGACAGGTAGAGAAGAAGAGGAAGACCCCTGTGGCAGGACCCGCAGCTCAGCCACAGCGCTTCAGGATTGTGTCTGACACGCAGAACAAGGGACCTCAGCAGCAGCAAGGGAGATGGGTGATCAGACCACCGCAGCAGCAGCAGCAAGTACCCAACCGCACCCAATTTCCCGCTCAGAGGAGCAATCAGCAGCAGCAGCAGTACCGCCAGGCCAATGACAACAGGTGCTTCACTTGTGGCAACACTGGGCATTATGCCAAGAATTGCCCCAGAAACCAGCAGAGGCAGGGGCAGAATGTCAATCAGAACCAAGGCAAGAGACAGAAGGTGCAAGTGAGGCAGGGCAAGCTGAACTTCACTACCATGGCTGACATTCCAGAGGGAGCACCCGTCATGACTGGTATCTTTACAGTTTTAAATTATCCCGCTATTATTCTTTTTGATTCCGGTGCTTCACATAGTTTTATCAGTGCCAAGTTTAGTGCCAAATGCCAGTTGCCCTTTCACCATACCGATGGGGGCATTACAATTTCAACACCCGGAGGCAGAGTTGCCACTTATCAAATCAGCAGGCAAGTGCCTATAAAATTTGGTAGTCTGGTGATTAGAACCACCCTTCTCATCTTAGGATTGGATAGCGTGGATATTATTTTGGGAGCTGACTGGTTGACCAGGCATCAGGCAGTGTTGGACATTGCAGCCAGAGCCATTGAAATTCATTCTCCTGCTTATGGCGAGACTGTTTTGCATTTACCCAACCAGGGTTGTACCCGATCTTGTGCCTTTGTTATGATAGAATCCCCAGTGGAAAAGATCCCAGTGGTCTGTGACTATCCGGATGTTTTTCCGAATGAATTGCCAGGGATGCCACCTGACCGAGATATTGAGTTCGCCATCGAATTGCAACCCGGGACTGCTCCTATCTCCAAGAGACCCTATAGGATGCCTCCCGCGGAATTGGCAGAATTGAAGAAACAATTGCAAGAATTGTTGGACAAGGGGTTTATTCGTCCAAGCACTTCACCATGGGGATGTCCAGCTTTATTTGTGAAGAAAAAGGATGAAAGCTTGAGGATGTGTGTTGACTACCGCCCTCTCAATGCGGTGACTATCAAGAACAAATATCCGTTACCCCGCATTGATGTTCTGTTCGATCAGTTGGTAGGAGCCAAGGTATTCTCCAAGATAGACCTTCGCTCAGGATACCATCAGATCAAGATCCGTGCCAGCGATATTCCCAAGACGGCTTTCTCTACCAGATATGGACTGTATGAGTTTCTGGTGATGTCTTTTGGGCTAACCAATGCCCCGGCTTATTTTATGTACTTGATGAACTCAGTATTCATGCCAGAGTTAGACAAGTTCATGGTCGTTTTCATTGATGACATTCTGGTTTATTCCAAGAATGAAGATGAACATACTGAGCACCTGCACGTCGTGCTTCAGTGGTTGCGCGATCATCACCTTTATGCTAAGTTGTCTAAATGTGAGTTCTGGCTGAAGGAGATAAAATTCTTGGGTCACACCATTTCTCGGGATGGGATATCAGTTGATCCTGAGAAGGTACAAGAGGTAATGGACTGGAAACCCCCGACTACAGTAAAGCAGATTCGGAGTTTCCTAGGATTGGCAGGATATTACCGACGATTTATTCCGGATTTCTCCAGAATTGCCAAGCCAATGACTGAACTATTGAAGAAGGGAGTCAAATTTGAGTGGAGCCAAAAGTGTGAAGATGCTTTTCATACTTTGAGGCAACATTTGACAACAGCCCCAGTGCTAGCCCAACCCGACAATACCAAGCCATTTGAAGTTTATTGTGATGCTTCAGGTACCGGATTGGGATGTGTCTTGATGCAAGAGAACAGAGTGATTGCTTATGCTTCCCGAGCACTCAGACCCCATGAGCAGAACTACCCTACACATGACCTGGAATTGGCAGCTGTGGTTCATGCTCTTAAGATATGGAGACACTACTTGATGGGAGCTCACTGTAACATCTACACCGATCACAAGAGTCTCAAATACATCTTCACTCAGGCAGATTTGAACATGAGGCAAAGGAGATGGTTAGAGTTGATCAAGGACTATGATTTGGAGGTGCATTACCATCCAGGGAAGGCCAATGTTGTGGCAGATGCCTTGAGCAGAAAGGCCCAATGTAATTGTATGAGCATGGATGTGGGAGTTACCACCTTGTGTGATGAGTTGTGCAAGCTGAACCTAGAAGTGGTTCCTTCTGGTGAATTGAGTTATATCTCGGTGGAGCCCACATTGCAAGAACAGATAGTCAGGGCACAGGTTGAGGACAAGGGTGTTCAGGTTATCAAGGATATGATCAAGCAGAAGGCAGAGAAATACAAGTGTTTCCGTCAGGACAGCAAGGGGATTTTATGGTTTGGAGACCGATTGGTGGTTCCCAAGGACCCTGAACTTAGAAAGAAGATACTGGATGAAGCTCACCTTTCCAAATTCTCCATGCACCCTGGCAGCAACAAGATGTACCATGACCTCAGATCGTTATATTGGTGGACCAGAATGAAGAGGGAAATTGCCAAGTACATCTCCGAGTGTGACACTTGCCAGAGGATAAAAGCTAGTCACTTGAAGGCAGCAGGCCCTTTGCAACCCCTTCCCATACCATCCTGGAAATGGGAGGACATTTGCATGGACTTCATAGTGGGATTGCCCAATACCTCCAGGCACCATGATTCTATATGGGTTATTGTGGACAGATTGACCAAGACTGCTCATTTCTTGCCCGTGCACACCACCCACCGGGCGGAGAAGTATGCAGAGATCTACATTGACCAGATAGTTCGTCTGCATGGGATACCAAGGACTATAGTCTCCGACCGAGGAGCACCTTTTGTGGCACGATTTGGGAGCAATTACAGGAATCACTTGGAACCCAGATTATACGAAGCTCAGCATACCACCCCCAAACAGATGGTCAGACAGAAAGGGTAAATCAGATTTTGGAAGACATGTTGCGAGCATGTGCACTACACTATGGAAAGGATTGGGACAAGTGTCTTTCCTTGGCAGAGTTTTCTTACAATAACAGCTATCAGTCCAGTCTGAAGATGGCACCTTTTGAGGCATTATATGGGAGAAGGTGTAGGACCCCACTAAATTGGTCTCAAGCAGGAGAGAGGGAAATCTTTGGGCCAGACTTGGTGCTTGAAGCAGAGGCAAAGGTTAGAATTATCAAGAAGAACCTAGAAGCTGCTCAGGCCAGGCAAAAGAGTTATCATGACAAGAGGCGGAAGCCTCTACAGTTTGAGGTGGGAGATCATGTCTATCTTAAGATATCACCAACCAAGGGTGTCCAGAGATTCGGGATCAAGGGCAAGTTAGCCCCTCGTTACATTGGACCCTATAAGATCAAGGCAAGTTGTGGACCCGTAGCTTACCAATTGGAATTGCCACCCCGTATGTCAGCAGTTCACAATGTGTTCCATGTATCTCAGCTGCGGAAATGTGTTCGTCTACCCACTGAAGTGCTACCGGAGCTGGACATTGAGATAGAACCAGACTTGTCCTACCAAGATTACCCCGTCAAGGTATTGGATCAGAAGGAGAGATCAACTCGGGCAAGATCAATCAGAATGTATAAGGTTCAGTGGAGTCATCATTCAGCAGAAGAAGCTACATGGGAGACGGAGGATTTTCTACGCTCTCGCTTCCCCGACTTTCTGCCCAAAGGAGTCGGTATGTAACCCCAAAAAACCCCACCCCCACCTGCCCTTTGAAGTCAATTATAAGAAAAACTTAGATAACAAGGATAGTCTAAGTTGTGGATTTAACTTAAGAAGGGCTTCCTTCTGAAGTTGCAAAGAGGATGACATTCGAAGAACAGTTAAAAAAGTGAAACTTGAGTATAAGGGGAGAGTAGCACCAACACACCTTCAAGCATCCCTCCAAGGGACTCTACCTGAAATCTCGGGACGAGATTTCCTTTAAGGGGGGAGGGCTGTAACACCCTAGGTGTTACTCAGGGTGTCCACCCCCAGGGTTACCCCTGTTTACCCATTATCACATGAAGATTGAATTGGGCAAAGTATACCAAACTTGGAATTCTAGGTCCTAAGCAAGTGTAACCCACCTTGGATGTCCTGCCCTAGCTTATCATGCACATCTAAGTGGGGATCTCCCAAAACCCTAAAGCAAAACCCCCATAGGCAATGAGAACCCTAATTGAAGCCATGATCAAAAGATCATGTAAACCTTATGATCATGGTTTGGGCCAAATATAAAAGTTGTAATACACTTAATAACATACAATTAATAGTAAGGAAGTACCCCCAAAAAGTTTTCAGAAAAGCCCTAAACAGTTCACCTAAGGTTGAACACAAGGGAGAAATTCAGGATTTGCCTAAGTCAAAAACCAACCCTTGAGCAAAGACCCCACATGTTCACCTTAATCTAAAACTCAAAACACCTCGACCCAATTGACAAAGTGGCGCCAAATTTCCCCTAGAATGCCCTGGAAGAGTTTGAACCCAAGCCAAAACCGTTTGACACGAGTTGGCACTGGTTTTGTCTCGGATTGAACAGTGCAGACAGACAAGACTTGGTGCCACCATATCTTCTAAACCAGACCACATCTACTCTTGGAACTCACATGGACTAGGTAGCTCTAGGTGCAGGGAAGAGATCTCGCACAGGCGGTAGGGCAAGATTCGTACGCCTGGCCGCTCAGCAGAGCGAAGAACACGGGCAGAAGCAACGAGCCACGTGTTCGACGCGCTCTGAGCTCGCCAGAGCACGCTCGCGCGCGCCCCGCGTGCCCCGCGTCGCGCCAAACGGTCGAGCCGGCGCCCTGGCCCGCGCCCGCGCCTATAAAACCCTCCCAAGCTTCGCTCGTACTCTTCCGCACCTGCCCGACCCTCGCCGGAGCTTAGTTCACCGCCGTTGGCCAGTGCACAGCGTGTCCGCGGCCACCCGATCCCCCTGCCACCGTAGACCGGCCGGCCTAGTCATTCCCAGCCCCGTCCAGCCCTCGGAGAAGACTGTGCACACCTCCGTGAAGCTCCCCGAGCAAAGAATCGGGCTCTGCTTCACCGGAGACGCCGGAACAAGGTCACCGGACTTCACCCGACCGCCGGCAACCGTGGACCGAGGTACACGGTGAGTCTCTCTTCGATTCCTTGCACGGTTAGACTCCTTAGACCTCCATGAAGCTCCCTATGCCCTTGGATTGAACTGTACCGCCGTGGATAGGCCGGAGCACACGCCGCCGACGAGCTCGCCCGCCTGCGCGCGTGGACCGGGCGATTCCGGCCATCCCCGACGACGAGCCGTACCTCGACGTGATTGCCAGAACCTCCCCGAGCAAACCCTGCCCTTCGCCGGACCTCCCTCGCCGCCGGTAAGCCGCGCCGCCCTTTTCTTTCTCACGGGTACTGTTTCCATTGGGGGAAGGACTGCGGGTGAGAGGAAGAGAAGGTCAGGGGGTTAAGTGAAATGTCAGAGACCCAAGTGAATAGTGGCGCAAGGGTAGAACTGCGAAGGTTGATTCGGTTTAAACCCAGGGACCTCGGCGCAAACTGCTTTTTCAGAAAAACCTTATTAAAACCTGATTTAAATTCAAACAGAAACTTTAAAAACCCATAACTTCTGTTTGGTTTATCCAAATTTGGTCAAACCAATTTTGCCAGACTCTAAATAATGTAACCTACTTAAGAAAAATATAAAACCCCATAGGTACTATAGAAAACTATAAGGTTCTGATTTAATTATAGTTTTGACCAAAAGCTCAATAATAGCAAGAAAAATGGTTGTACTATTTAACTAGGGTTAGAAAAATTTGGAGAAATTTATATCTACCTACTGACCTATTTAAAAATGTTAAACCCCTCTGTCCACTACATTAAGTTAGTTTTTACCCCTTCTTTTGCATTATGCTTAAAGTTAAGAAAAATAGAAAATGAGGTCTAAATAGTGAACCAGAGGGCATCCCTATTTTTGTTAGGGTACTTAATCAATATAGTTCACTGGAAAAATCTATCATACCCTGGTTTAGTATAAAATAAATAGAATACCTTTTATTTTAAGAAAACAAGGGAAACTTAGAAAAACCCTACAAAAATAACCTTATGGTGAAAACACCCCAACCCTAGGGATAACTAATGTTTTGATAATAAGAACTTAAGAAAAATCTGAAATCTGTTGTTTGATATTTTTCAAATGACAAGTTAGTTCTAAACACCCTTTTTGCACCAAACTTTAGAAATCCATCATTAATTAACCATCATGTTGCTCTCTGCCATTTTTGGTACAAGAGCTTATTATCACTATTAGAGGCCACCAAAAATAACCTTTAGGACAGAACCTACCCCTAACTAAGAGGTATAGTGTAAAGTGGCCCATTTTGCCTAACTATTGTTATTTTTGTTTAAAGCCTAGCTTTTGTACTTTAAGCCTCAAATTCTTAAAACAAGCTAGAATAGCAAGTGACAACCCACTGTAATTTTTACAGAATTTTTGGAAATTTTTAAAATACTGTCGTAGTTCAAACCTACACTAGAAACCCTAAATGGAAATTAAAGAAAGGAAAATGGATAATGGAAATTAATGTCCTCCTAGGACCTTTGTAAATTTGTCCACTGAAATCTATAAAGGCAATGCAAATCCCCTATGTTATCCTAAAAGAAAACCTAAACCTAAAAGGTAATAAGTCTATATATACCACTAGAAGACCCACATAGCCAAGGAACCCTAAGTTAATTCTTGACTTAGTTTCTGTAGCTTAATGTTCTTAAATCTTGCATAATCATGACATACATGTTCATTGCATTTCGATAGACTGTAATCTTGCTGACGGAGAGTACATCCTCGTGCCGGAGCAAGGAGCTGCTCAGGAGGTAGCCCCAGATCCAGCACCCGAGCCTGCACCAGAGGACCTGCCTGCCACTGCTTTGGAAGGCAAGCCCCGGTTTTATGCATAACCTGTTATTTATGCTATTTTACTTCACTTAATGATTGTAGGAATGATTGTGCACTTAAGTGTAGGAATTGTTTGAAACCCTAGTTGCATGCTCTCAGGAATCCTTTTGAGATGGATACTAGTATGCTAGGTCGAGTAGCTGCTTTGCTAATCAGGGATCTCGGTAGAAGTCGAGTGATTTTTCTAGCACTCGCGCGAGGTCAGGAATTGGTTGTATCCATTTTTATATCATAATGATGTTGGTATGTGGACAACAATCCATGGGGATTGGTTGTCTACGGGAGGAAAAATTTGAATAAGGATTAAGGTGTGGTACCGTGTGTCAAGCGTTTGAACGTACTAAACACATACCGAGAAATATGGTAAATCGGTAAGCCTAGTACCTGAGTGAACCTGGCAGCAGTTTGCCCTCCTCACGCGACCTGAGACGTGGTCTCCCATTCCGGTTATGGTGGGTACAAGTGCGGTCACTGCACGACGGCCAGTCGGGGTCAGTGAGGCATTGTACGCCAAGGCGGTGAGCCCCTCTTTGCTGACGGGGAATCGATGGGGACGGTTGATATGTGTGGGGACGGAGTGCCCCTACATGTCGTGTGTTTAGGTTTACCTTGCAAGGATAAAAACTCGATTCGAATCGTCTGCTTCTCGCAGCTAATGAGACTGCTTGATCCATGCTGCTGCATTGAGTAACAAGTGGAACTGTGTTGAGATGATACAAGCTGTTGATTGCTAAAAATGCTTGCTACTATGTATGAGTAGATAGTACACTTTTAGCCTTAAGAGAGTCACACTTAATTTTGACAAAGTTAAAATCTTGATTTAGAAACTCTGCTAGTGCTTTTGGCAACCAAACCCCACAGCCAAACAGCTGCATGTCTAGAGGTAGAGGAGTAGACTCCTCACACCGGGTAAGTCTAGCTGAGTATTAGTATACTCAGCCTTGCTTGTGGCATAATTTTTACAGGTTCTCTAGAGGACATGGTTGCTGGATTGACTTGGCCGTCCACCTTACCACCGGGTTGGACCGTCGAGTGGGACCCCGCCTCGGCTGAGGAGGAGCATGAGGAGTGATGGGACAGGCTTCCCCATCTCTCCGTTTAATTATCGTTAGTTTTATTCCGCTGCACTTCGAACAATGATGACTACTTTTGGCAAAACTCCGATGATGATGATGTAATAATTTAACACTCTTCCATGCATGGTTTTATGCTTTATTGTATTTGCTCTGTGACTCACCATCGAGTGAGACTGTGGTACTTGATCCTGTCAGTGGCCGTATCGGACTAGATCCGAGGGATTGACGGGTTATTCCCATTTAAGTGTGGTCTAGCCTCTAAGGCAGGGCTTAGGCACTTAAGTTGGAATAATTCGGGCAGTTCCGCCACAGGTTGCGGCTGTCCAGGGCCGCAGGTGCGGTGAGCGTCGTCTTCGCGGGTGCGGTGTAACACCCGGATTTTAGGGGTCCAAAACCCGGGGTTAACATAAACACCAGGTATGCTGGGACCAAGTCTCATACATATGATGTATAGTGGCACAGGATCGAATGTCACAACTTTATATATAACTGGAGTTCTATACAAATAAATAGTTACATTATAAGGAGACAACGGTCCAGCAACCCAAAGTTGACTGGGAGACGACGACCTAGACCACTCACGAACTCATCACGGCATCCTCCATGAGCATCATCCTGCAGTACCTGGTCTTGACCTGTGGTGTATGTGAGACAGCAAGAGTGAGCTCACATACGTTCATCGCTCAACAAGTTGTGGGGAATAATGTGCATGAACTCGCCAAAGGTGGGAGCTCACGTGAAGTGTAAGGCTTACCAAAGAAGATGGTTAGAGCTGAGCATTGCTTTTAAAGTTGGTCAAAATTTTATTAGCAGTTACTAAGTATAAGTAAATACCAGCCCAATTAAATAGTAGAACAAAAGTAACAACTTCACCTGTGATGCAATGCATATGACAAATTGAATTTAAGTTCCATAATTTAATCATGTGAGGGTCCGAGCTGCTCATGACCGTGAGCACGGCTAGTATACCAGTTTTACACTCTGCAGAGGTTGTGCATCTTTACCCACAAGCCGTGTTACCCATCTGCCAAGGGGTCATGAATCCCATACACCTCTACCAAGGAAGCGAGGCAGGGTAACACTACGAGGCCTTTACAAAGTTCCACTAGCTTCCGAAAACCCGCTACAGTTTATAGGAAGATCCAGTGCAGGAATCCCTTGCAGGACCGCCATCGCAGCAAAATCCTCCCGAGGGCCTCCCTACACTGACCTCTCCCCTACTGCCCTTGCCCCTTTCGGGTAAGGTAGTCTTCCACTAGCTTTCCTAATTAATCAGCCAAGGGGTCCCATTCCTCCCTTGTGGTAGCACTGTTTTCCCGGGTGGTCGCTCCATGTTCCAATTAACATAATGATCTTAACATGAACATTAAATAACAACTGATAACAAAAAGTGTAATCATGAATAGTGTATCTCCATACCCAAAACCACATATAGCACTAGCAGGTACTACCCAGAAAGATCAGTGGTAAACAAGGTATAAAGATAATCAAACTAGGTAACCTGTTGGGTCCCATCAAATTAACCTATGCAGATCATTATGATTAATCAGAACATGGCTGGGTAAAAAGAAGTGATCAAGGGCACAACTTGCCTGAGACTTGAGATTCCAGGTACCAGGATGATCTTCAGATGACTCGTGACCTCACTGCTAGTCGTAGTAATTCAAACAAACATGGTATAGGCAAAATTAACATTACACCAAACATAAGAACAAAATACACATTATTAATATACATATTAAAATAAGATCATAAGAACAGGAATCATTAATTTTGGAGTTATAGATTTTAAGTTATGAATTTTCAAAGGTTTTATGTGCTTGGTACAAGATTAATTAAGATAACAATTTTAATGTGACTTTTATGTAAAACCAGTGGCACTAATTGATAAACAATAATATTACAAAATTATAGGAAGTGGAATGGATTAATTTGGAGTTAAAATGAATTTTCTATGAATTATCTAAGTTCTAATAATTATTTTCATATTAAAAATCCATTTTCTATTTTATTTATTCAAATTAAATGAGTTCTGGACTGGGCCTCAATTAAACAGAAGCACAGGGGGCTCGGCGCAAGAAACCCGAGACTCAGTCAACAGTGAACGTGGACGGCGGGTTGATTCCACAAAACCCCGAGGGCTCTTATGCAAAGATGGCACGGTGAAGGGGTATCGGTTACCGTGGGCCGTTGGATCGAAAGCCGAGCGCCCAGATTAGATCGGCGCGGCCGTGAAACGGTACGCGACGAGAACCGTTGGATGCAAATACGACGGGGAGGATTTTATTATACTGGATTTGATTCTGTCCGTTCGATCCAGATCAACGGACGAGATGTATCTCGCGAAGGGGTATGGGATGGTTTAATCGGGTCCGCTGGTCCCAGATCCAATGGTCCAGGACAATCGTTTTCCCCCCCGCCGGTGACGATTGCCACACACGGCGGCGCTCGAGCCCATGCGGCGGCGCCATCACCGGGGTTACGCCATCCTGCGCCCTGAGATCGCATCCAGCCGACCAACAAGCGCAAAACAATCGGGGAACATGGCTGAATTCAAAGAAGTATTGCTCACCGCGATTGGAGCCGTGAGATTCCCTGCCCACGGAGAGGCGCGGCCGCACGGTGGAGCTCGCACCACGGCGACAGAATCCGCCCCGGCGAGGCTTCTTCTGCGCACACC
The DNA here is from genome assembly GCA_029449295.1 of Zea luxurians. Lineage (NCBI taxonomy): Eukaryota > Viridiplantae > Streptophyta > Magnoliopsida > Poales > Poaceae > Zea > Zea luxurians. The sequence continues at coordinate 13,941,127 of JAOPSE010000052.1, read as the reverse complement.
GTCACACCAGCGAGCGACACCGCCACTCCCCGCCACCGAGCAGCGAGCTATTAACACCGAACGCACACCAATTCCGCGCGCCGGCGATGGGTGGATCTCCGCTTACACGATTGACCCGGTTTCCTACAACGGCGGCGGTCGAAAAGGTTGGAGGAGCAGGAAGGTGGCATTGGATTTTATAGTATCGCAGCTGAGCCCGATCCGTAGCCAATCTCCGGTAAACGCGCCCGAAGTTTGCGTGGATCGACGGCAGCTTCCGCGCGGAGTTCGTTCTGTTGAAAGGGGAGAGGATAGATCTGACGAAGAGGTCCCACACGGCGGTGTCACACGGTGCGCGGGCGCGACCACTGCCACACGGGCCCACGTGTCGGTCACAAGGAGATCTCTGGGCCGTGCGCGGAGGAAGGAGGAGTGGAGATGGGCCGTGAGCGAGGGAAATTGGCCCAAGCGCGAGTTTGTCTTTTTCTCTTTTTTTTTCTTTTTATTTTCCTTTCTATTTTCTTCATTTCTCCATTCTTTCAAATTTTAAATTCCAATTCAATTCAAACTTGTAACTGGTTCATTTTGGTGCAAGTAAAAGTATTTGGTTTGAGAATATTTATTCAAATATATTACTCATGTTCTCATATTACTTCTCCTTTCTTCCCTTCCCATTTATTTTCTATTTTCTATTCCAAATTCAAATTTATACTTCCATTTTAGTTTTCAGATTTTTCAAATGTATCAATTGAAACCCAAAGGTGAATGTTAACCATACTATTTTATTATTACTAATGTAAGTTTTATTCTCCTTGTTACTTTTTTTTTCATGGGATGTATAAATGGTTTCCTTTAAAAGAAAAATCTTTTTTTTTCTCCTCATTTTCTTATTTCCCAATTTCCAAAATATTATGATACTTTATTCAGATTTCTTCTACCAATTCCTAATTCAGAATTTGGGTGTTACAAATCCTACCCCCCTTAAAAATAATCTCGTCCTCGAGATTTGTAAGAAAAGGGATGTATACTCATATTGTTCTCGGAACATATGCACAAACAAAGAAATCTCAGCATGAGGTATAATTCTTTTAACAAAACATAGGGTCAATAGACCGTATTGTTCCTTCTAAAATAATATCATATCATCTACTAACTAAAGTAACATCTAGATTCCTACAAATCATCATAATTTATATCTATGTAGCTTGGTGGAGCTAGTGGTGGTGGAGGTTGTTGTTGTTGTTGCCTCTCCAACCGTGCTTGCCTTATTTCTTGGCGGGCCTGACGTATTTCCTCGCGTTGTTGTCTTATCTGATTCTGCATCTCGGTCACCAGGTCTGTTAACTGTTGTATTACCAGTCTTTGGGTAGCAACCACTTGATCGATTTCAACAGGTGGAGGGTTTGGAGGATTCATTTTCTGTTTGTTGTTGCGTGATAATCTTTCCTTTCCTGGTATTGACCATGAAAGTTAGAAGCATGTGGCAATAGTTTTGCAAGGGAAATTATTTAATAAGCGGAATAAGCTAGTAGCTGGTTATAATCTGAAGATTCTTTAGTAGGGCTTAATCTTTGTTTTATGTCCAGATTGGGGTAACCAATCATATAAGGTGAATATCCAAGGGTAAGATAGAATCTGTCAAGATGAGAGGTATATATGGGTGAGATAGACTACAAGATGTAGGTTAAAAGTTTGTTTGTTATTAGGTGGGATCAGAAAGGTTATATCATTCATCATGGGTTGGGTTAGCTTATAGTTGAGTTGATCCAATGTGCTAAGTTAAGTTAATACATGGCTAGTAGGGTCTAATCTCTTCTATCACTAATCTGATTTAGTAGACCACATTAGATTAGATCATAATAGGTTAGATGGGATCTAGATTAGATTGGTATGACTAGTTTAACTAGATATGATCTAATTAATTTGCATTAGATTATGGTTGTTAATCTAGGGTGGTTAAGTATGCTTATTAGGATAACATCAATCCATAATGATAAGATAGAATCCTTTAAGGCCAGTTAGATCTATTAGGATGACATAAAATCTCTTCAAGATAAGATGAGTATCTTTTTAGGATAAGATGGATTATATATATTAGGATAAGTTAAGACCTTTTGAGATAAGATAGATCTATGAGTGTAGGATAGAATCTCGTGAGATGAGATGAATCTATTAAGATAAGGGAGAATTTTTTTAAGATAAGATGAATTGGTTAGAATGAGATCTTTTAGGATAAGATAAATCTCTTATGCTAGATATGTTCCAATGGGGTCAATCTAGGTTGTCTAGTTATTTTATAAATATATTTTTATACCTATGTGTATATGCAGATGCAATTGTGGATATTACTCCACAACTCATCACACTCAATCAAAGAACCCAAATCAAACAAGCATCATAAGAACAAACACTCAAGTTCATAGATATCTATATAAAAAAATAGTTTTGTTTTTGTTCCTAAGAATAGGCCTCCTATTCCTAAAGTCACTTTAGGCACAGGATTTCAAAGTGTGAAATCCAAGTTTGTCTTTAGAAGGAAAAGGTAAGAATAATCAGAGTAAAGCGGAATTAGATGAGAAAAGATTAAGAAAAGTTTAGAAAGAATCAGAGTAGCAAAGGTAAGTAGACAATGGTTGTCCAGTTCTATCTAGGTTTCGTCCTACAGTCAACATTCCTCTGATACCACTTCTGTAACACCCGGATTTTAGGGGTCCAAAACCCGGGGTTAACATAAACACCAGGTATGCTGGGACCAAGTCTCATACATATGATGTATAGTGGCACAGGATCGAATGTCACAACTTTATATATAACAGGAGTTCTATACAAATAAATAGTTACATTATAAGGAGACAACGGTCCAGCAACCCAAAGTTGACTGGGAGACGACGACCTAGACCACTCACGAACTCATCACGGCATCCTCCATGAGCATCATCCTGCAGTACCTGGTCTTGACCTGTGGTGTATGTGAGACAGCAAGAGTGAGCTCACATACGTTCATCGCTCAACAAGTTGTGGGGAATAATGTGCATGAACTCGCCAAAGGTGGGAGCTCACGTGAAGTGTAAGGCTTACCAAAGAAGATGGTTAGAGCTGAGCATTGCTTTTAAAGTTGGTCAAAATTTTATTAGCAGTTACTAAGTATAAGTAAATACCAGCCCAATTAAATAGTAGAACAAAAGTAACAACTTCACCTGCGATGCAATGCATATGACAAATTGAATTTAAGTTCCATAATTTAATCATGTGAGGGTCCGAGCTGCTCATGACCGTGAGCACGGCTAGTATACCAGTTTTACACTCTGCAGAGGTTGCGCATCTTTACCCACAAGCCGTGTTACCCATCTGCCAAGGGGTCATGAATCCCATACACCTCTACCAAGGAAGCGAGGCAGGGTAACACTACGAGGCCTTTACAAAGTTCCACTAGCTTCCGAAAACCCGCTACAGTTTATAGGAAGATCCAGTGCAGGAATCCCTTGCAGGACCGCCATCGCAGCAAAATCCTCCCGAGGGCCTCCCTACACTGACCTCTCCCCTACTGCCCTTGCCCCTTTCGGGTAAGGTAGTCTTCCACTAGCTTTCCTAATTAATCAGCCAAGGGGTCCCATTCCTCCCTTGTGGTAGCACTGTTTTCCCGGGTGGTCGCTCCATGTTCCAATTAACATAATGATCTTAACATGAACATTAAATAACAACTGATAACAAAAAGTGTAATCATGAATAGTGTATCTCCATACCCAAAACCACATATAGCACTAGCAGGTACTACCCAGAAAGATCAGTGGTAAACAAGGTATAAAGATAATCAAACTAGGTAACCTGTTGGGTCCCATCAAATTAACCTATGCAGATCATTATGATTAATCAGAACATGGCTGGGTAAAAAGAAGTGATCAAGGGCACAACTTGCCTGAGACTTGAGATTCCAGGTACCAGGATGATCTTCAGATGACTCGTGACCTCACTGCTAGTCGTAGTAATTCAAACAAACATGGTATAGGCAAAATTAACATTACACCAAACATAAGAACAAAATACACATTATTAATATACATATTAAAATAAGATCATAGGAACAGGAATCATTAATTTTGGAGTTATAGATTTTAAGTTATGAATTTTCAAAGGTTTTATGTGCTTGGTACAAGATTAATTAAGATAACAATTTTAATGTGACTTTTATGTAAAACCAGTGGCACTAATTGATAAACAATAATATTACAAAATTATAGGAAGTGGAATGGATTAATTTGGAGTTAAAATGAATTTTCTATGAATTATCTAAGTTCTAATAATTATTTTCATATTAAAAATCCATTTTCTATTTTATTTATTCAAATTAAATGAGTTCTGGACTGGGCCTCAATTAAACAGAAGCACAGGGGGCTCGGCGCAAGAAACCCGAGACTCAGTCAACAGTGAACGTGGACGGCGGGTTGATTCCACAAAACCCCGAGGGCTCTTATGCAAAGATGGCACGGTGAAGGGGTATCGGTTACCGTGGGCCGTTGGATCGAAAGCCGAGCGCCCAGATTAGATCGGCGCGGCCGTGAAACGGTACGCGACGAGAACCGTTGGATGCAAATACGACGGGGAGGATTTTATTATACTGGATTTGATTCTGTCTGTTCGATCCAGATCAACGGACGAGATGTGTCTCGCGAAGGGGTATGGGATGGTTTAATCGGGTCCGCTGGTCCCAGATCCAATGGTCCAGGACAATCGTTTTCCCCCCCCGCCGGTGACGATTGCCACACACGGCGGCGCTCGAGCCCATGCGGCGGCGCCATCACCGGGGTTACGCCATCCTGCGCCCTGAGATCGCATCCAGCCGACCAACAAGCGCAAAACAATCGGGGAACATGGCTGAATTCAAAGAAGTATTGCTCACCGCGATTGGAGCCGTGAGATTCCCTGCCCACGGAGAGGCGCGGCCGCACGGTGGAGCTCGCACCACGGCGACGGAATCCGCCCCGGCGAGGCTTCTTCTGCGCACACCGTCACACCAGCGAGTGACACCGCCACTCCCCGCCACCGAGCAGCGAGCTATTAACACCGAACGCACACCAATTCCGCGCGCCGGCGATGGGTGGATCTCCGCTTACACGATTGACCCGGTTTCCTACGACGGCGGCGGTCGAAAAGGTTGGAGGAGCAGGAAGGTGGCATTGGATTTTATAGTATCGCAACTGAGCCCGATCCGTAGCCAATCTCCGGTAAACACGCCCGAAGTTTGCGTGGATCGACGGCAGCTTCCGCGCGGAGTTCGTTCTGTTGAAAGGGGAGAGGATAGATCTAACGAAGAGGTCCCACACGGTGGTGTCACACGGTGCGCGGGCGCGACCACTGCCACACGGGCCCACGTGTCGGTCACAAGGAGATCTCTGGGCCGTGCGCGGAGGAAGGAGGAGTGGAGATGGGCCGTGAGCGAGGGAAATTGGCCCAAGCGCGAGTTTGTCTTTTTCTCTTTTTTTTTCTTTTTATTTTCCTTTCTATTTTCTTCATTTCTCCATTCTTTCAAATTTTAAATTCCAATTCAATTCAAACTTGTAACTGGTTCATTTTGGTGCAAGTAAAAGTATTTGGTTTGAGAATATTTATTCAAATATATTACTCATGTTCTCATATTACTTCTCCTTTCTTCCCTTCCCATTTATTTTCTATTTTCTATTCCAAATTCAAATTTATACTTCCATTTTAGTTTTCAGATTTTTCAAATGTATCAATTGAAACCCAAAGGTGAATGTTAACCATACTATTTTATTATTACTAATGTAAGTTTTATTCTCCTTGTTACTTTTTTTTTCATGGGATGTATAAATGGTTTCCTTTAAAAGAAAAATCTTTTTTTTCTCCTCATTTTCTTATTTCCCAATTTCCAAAATATTATGATACTTTGTTCAGATTTCTTCTACCAATTCCTAATTCAGAATTTGGGTGTTACATGCGGTGAGCGTCGTCTTCGCTGGTGCGGTGAGCGCCGTCTTCAGTAGCCTCTTGGTGGGTGGAGTGGGTGAGTGTGAGGGCCTTGTCCTTTTTTGCGGCCAGCAGTGCTGCCTTCGCAGCTTCGTCAGCCTTCAAGCTAGCTTTCTTGGGTGCCATCGCGGGTGATTGTTTCGTAGCACGAACGGTGGGCGCCAAATGTTGGAACTTGCTCACTGACGCAAGTTGATCCAACGGGGAGGTGTAGTAACGCAAACAGGGTTTTTGCACGTGATGGCAATGGCTCTATTAATCTCACCCCTCAAGGGCACTGTGCGGGGGTATTTATAGGTGTCCGGGTGCCCAGCATCCTGTGTTAAGGACGCATGTGCCCTCAGACACCTAGGTTATCCCCGGAATATCCCCACAAAGCGGTGTTACAGACTGTAATTACAGGGAGGCCTCTACAAATTAGGCCCGTGACGCGCGACGGCCACGCAGGGCCTGTTACAATGGGCCGGATCACACGTGGGCCTCCATTCTGGACGAAGTCGCGGGATGAGACGACCCCATCACAGGTCTTCGTCCGGCAGCATATGAGACGAAGGGTAAGTCTGCCCGCTGGAACTTGGCAACGTTGGTGCAGCGAGTACAGCGAAGGCCTCGAGCGAAGGGTGGCGTCTTCGCCTTTGCCCCAACAATGACATAATATTTGGTTCTACTAACCAAAAGTCTTGTGAAGAGTTTAGCAGGGTGATGACATAGAAATTTGAGATGTCGATGATGGGCGAGTTGAACTACTTCCTTGGGTTCCAAGTGAAGCAACTCAAGGACGGCACCTTCATCTCTCAAACGAAGTATACGCAAGACTTGCTCAAGCGGTTTGGGATGAAGGATGCCAAGCCCGCAAAGACTCCAATGGGAACCGACGGACATGTCGACCTCAACAAAGGAGGTAAGTCCATTGATCAAAAGGCATACCGGTCTATGATAGGGTCTTTACTTTATTTATGTGCTAGTAGACCGGATATTATGCTTAGCGTTTGCATGTGTGCTAGATTTCAATCCGACCCAAGGGAGTGTCACCTTGTGGCCGTTAAGCGAATTCTTAGATATTTAGTTACTACGCCTTGCTTCGAGATCTGGTATCCAAAGGGGTCTACCTTTGACTTGATTGGATACTCAGACTCCGACTATGCTGGATGTAAGGTCGATAGGAAGAGTACATCAGGGACGTGCCAATTCCTAGGAAGGTCCCTAGTGTCTTGGAGTTCTAAGAAACAAACTTCTGTTGCCCTATCCACCGTTGAGGCCGAGTATGTTGCCGCAGGACATTGTTGCGCGCAACTACTTTGGGTGAGGCAAACCCTCCGAGACTTTGGCTACAATCTGAGCAAAGTCCCACTCCTATGTGATAATGAGAGTGCAATCCGCATGGCGGACAATCCTGTTGAACACAGCCGCACAAAGCACATAGACATCCGGCATCACTTTTTGAGAGACCACCAGCAAAAGGGAGATATCGAAGTGTTTTATGTTAGCACCGAGAACCAGCTAGCCGATATCTTTACCAAGCCTTTAGATGAGAAGACCTTTTGCAGGCTGCATAGTGAGCTAAATGTCTTAGATTTGCGTAACTTGGATTGATCTAGAGCATACATGTGTTTTATGCGTTTGATCACGTTCCTTTATGCATGTTATTGCTTATTTATGGTGCTCAAGTTGTGCAAGGGATCCTCGGACCTCACAAGTCCATGTGTGATTGATGCACATATTTAAGGGGAGAAATGCTACAACTTGACCCTTTGAGACTAACCGTGTGCTTGAGTTCTCTTAACTTAGTCTCAAAGGTGGATTGAAAGGGAAAAGGTGAACTTGGACCATGCAAGACTTCCACTGCACTCCAATGAGAGGGTAATTTACTCCAAGTTCATCTCCGTGCTCTTATTGCCTTTTTACTCTTAATTGAAGATTTTGGTGAGGCAATGGGGTTTAAGGTCCAATAATGATCCCGTTTTGGTGCTTAATGCCAAAGGGGGAGAAATTAAGGCCAAAGCAAATGGATTAGCTACCACTTGAGAATTTTGAAAATAGTAGAGTTAGAACTTTTGTTTTGGCAAAATACTCTTATGTGCAAAATTTGGCCTCTTGTGGGGAGAATATAGGATTATGGGAAAAAGGGGGAGTTTTTGGCTCTTGATCAATTTTTCTCATGGAATACCTCTCTTTATGCCTTAACAAGTGTGTTTGACTTAGAGATAGGAAATTGAGTTTGATTTCGGAAATAAACCAAGTGGTGGCAAAGAATGATCCAAATATGCCAAATTGAATCAAAAAACAATTCTTGTTCTCAATCGCTTTGATGTTGCACTTCCTTTTAGTTGCTTTTTGATGTGTTGGCATAAATCACCAAAAAGGGGGAGATTAAAAGGGAAATGTGCTCTTGGGCTATTTCTAGTATAGTTTTGGTGATTAAGTGCCCAACATGTATTGAGTGAGCAATCTTGTGCCAAATGATTGATGAAGTGCAAATCAACAAGAAGGTATGATTCTAGACTTAATACATTGGTTTTTGTGTACTAATATATTTGTCTAAGTGCTGGAATCAGAGAAAAGAGAAGAAGAAAGGATCTTGGCTGGAACAGCCAAGACTCAGCACAGTCTGGCACACCGGACTGTCCGTTGGTGCACCGGACAGTGTTCGATGAGCCAGGCCAGCCTCCGGTGAACAGGCCACTCTCGGGAACTGACGACGGTGTACGGCTATAATTCACCGGACTGTCCGGTGGTGCACTGGACTGTCCGGTGGTGCACTGGACTGTCCGGTGAGCCGTCCGCCGCAAAGTCGTCGTTCTCGGGAATCGTTCAACGGCGTATGGCTAAAATTCACCGGACGGTCCGGTGAGCCAACGGTCGACTGTGCCAACGGTCGGCCGTGCAATCCGCGCGTGACGCGTGGCTGCGCCAACGATCGACAGGGGGCACCGAACTATCCGATGTGCACCGGACAGTGTTCGGTGCGCCAACGGCTCCATTTCTGCAACGGTCGACTGTGCTATTTTTGGAAGACAATCTGCACCGGACCATAAACAGTGCTTGTCCGGTGGTGCATCGGACTGTCCGGTGCGCCACCCGACAGAAGGCAAGAATTGCCTTCCTAGATTGTTTTCAACGGCTCCTAGCTGCCTTAGGGCTATAAAAGGGACCCCTAGGCACATGGAGGAGCACACCAAGCATACTTTGAACATTCTAAGACTCTCACACTCCGTCTCGGCACACTCGATTGATCTTCTTTGTGATTTGAGCTCCGTTCTAGTGGTGAACTTGATGCATTTCATTTGAGCTCAAGTCTTGGCCTGTGTGTGTGCGTATTGCTGCAGATTTGTGTGTGTTGCTTCCCTCCCTTACTCTAGTGCTTTTACATTGATATTTGTTGTAAGGGCGAGAGACTCCAACTTGTGGAGATTCCTCGCAAACAGGAAAAGTGATAAGAAAAAGGAACACCGTGGTATTCAAGTTGATCGTTGGATCACTTGAGAGGGGTTGAGTGCAACCCTCGTCCATTGGGACGCCACAACGTGGAGTAGGCAAGTTTTGTACTTGGCCGAACCACGGGATAAACCACCGTGTCTACTGTGTTGTTTCTCTCTGTGGTTTCTGTGTTTCACAAGTACTCCTCTCCAGCTACTTGATTCTATTGCACTAACACTTAACTTAGTTTTTGTGGCAATAAGTCTTAAGTTTTTACAGGATCACCTATTCACCCCCCTCTAGGTGCTCTCACTTGGGAGCCACGCGCACTAGAGAAGGAGATCCGAGCTGGGCATAGGGAGCTCCGAGCTGGGCACCAGGGAAAAAAACTCGCGCGCAGCAGAGGGAGCAGAGAGAAGCGCCACGGAGAGAAGAAAAATCCTGGGCACGCGCGCACAGGGTGTTCGGCACGGTGTGGTGGGAGATTGAAGAAAGGGGAGGAACATCGTGGGGCAGGGTGAGCTCGCCAGAGATGGAGCTCGGTCGCTGCTGAGGAAGAGAGGGAGCAGAGCTCCGGCCGGAAGATGTGAGCGCCGCGCGGTGAAGAAGACATCGCGAGGGAGAGAAAGGAGAGACCGCGACAGAGAAAGGAGGTCAGGGCGGTGGATATCTGCAGGAGATGAGCGGTGACCGAAAAAAATCTCCACGCCCGCGCGCGGCAGTAAAATATCAGAGAGGAAAGCGACGTGGGGATAAGGCTGGCGGGATTTTTTTAGTTTTTCAGATTTTTTGTATTCCTTTTTAAAGAATTTCGCAGATATTTTTGAATCCCGATTTTTAGCAATGGGTAATAGGTTGAAGCGCTACATGGCTGCACATTTTGTTCTATGAATTATAAAACGACAACTCAGAGGAATAACAGCTTAGACGATTCTGTCCAAATCTCGGTTGGATAATTTTTGTGACTATTCTGGGCACAATGTAAACGGACCAAACCAGAGTACATCGGATTCAATATTTTACTCAGCGACGGATCCCAATTGAAATCGACCTAGTTAACAATTATTCGATTTCGACTCTAGTTACCTTGGTCCAATTTAGTTTTGCATCACTTCTATCGTCGAGTTCCAATTAATTTGTTCTGGATAAAAAAATCGGAGGACTGGACTAAATTTCTAAATTCGTATATGAGCGAGCGATGAATTTTAAATAATCATCGGACACACCGATTTTCAGAACAACTATGCTCCGCACATCATGAAAATTTAGGAAGAGCCCAGATAGATAAAAATGATGTCGAACTCGCGACAGACGAAACAGATGCAATATTAAAATCGCGATAGGCGAAGATGATTAAAATTTAGCATCCGTTTTATCCACTGACATTACGTGCTTAAATCCATACTCGTTGTCGAGCGAAGTATAAACACTAGGGGTGTTATAATATTTTTACACACTGTATCGAATTACATAAATACCTACACCGTGTATAATAAATAATATAAGTATATATTATAAACTAGTTCTAACGAGTTTAGTTGCATGATTGTTGGAGCGATCCTATATTTATGAAGGAAATAAAGCATTAAACATGATTTTTCGTTTTCATGCCAGCCAATCCATCTCCTTTCATCGTATATTTTTGTCATCCTAATTTTGTGCGTATGCAGCAGGTAACAAACTTTTACGCAGTATACCGAATTGCATAAATATCTATATCGTGTAGCATAATTAATACCAGTATATATTATAAACTGGTCCAGACGAGCCTAGTTAGGGCTTGTTTGGTTAGCTCTCAATCCATGTGGATTGAGTGGGATTGGATGGGTTTGAATCCCAAACAAGTCAAACTTCTTCTTAATTTTTTTCCAATCCCATCCAATCCATGTGTATTGGGAATAACCGAATAAGGCCTTACATGGCTATTGCAGTGATCCTATATTTATGGAGAAAATAAAGCATTTAAAAATAACAATTGAAAGGGAAATAGGGTTAACCTTTTTCTATAATTAATTTTGGTAGTTGATCGTCAACACAAACACATGGACTAACTAGTTTGCCAAGAATCTATGTATTATAGGTACATAAGTTTCAACACAAACCAATAAAAGATTCAAGTTAGGGACTAAATTGAAATGGAGCAAAGACTTGAGTGTGCTGTGTACTGGCGCACCGGACTGTCTGGTGTGCCACCGGACATTGTCCGTGCACCATGCCCGTACTACTCTGAAGCAGCCACTCTCGGGAAAATGCAGGCTAGCTCCACTATAATTCACCGGATTGTCCGGTGTGCCAGCGGAGCAACGGCTAACTCGCCCAACAGTTGACTCTGACAGGAGCTACAGTGAGCAACAGTGTCGTGCAGAAGTCAGAGCAGCGAAGTCAGAGGGGCATCGGACTGTCCGGTGTGGCACCGGACTATCCGGTGCCGCAAGAGGACAAAGTTCCAATGGTCGCCCGAGCTCTAAACCCTAACGGTTGGGTGACATGGCGGCGCACCGGACACTAAACAGCGAGTGTCCGGTGGCGCACCGGACTGTCCGGTGCGCCCATCGACATCAGCCTCCCCAACAGCTAGCTTGGTGGTTGGGGGCTATAAATACCCCAACCACCACAACTTCAAGCATCCAAGTTTTCTGAACATCACATTCAATACAAGAGCTCTACCATTCACTACAAGACACAATACAAAATATCAAATTCTCTTTGAGTCCCAAATCCACTCCAAACACTTAGTGGCTTGTGAGAGAGAGATTTTTGTGTTCATTTGAGTTCTTGTCGCTTGGATTGGCTTTCTTCTTTTCATATTCTTATTCTCAAGTGCTTTGTAAACGAGGCAAAAGTGTAGGATCTAGGACACCAGCTAGAGGGGGGTGAACAGACGGTTTTGACTAAAATCACAAACACTAGAGAAATTTAATCAATATTACAAGAGGTATAAATTCTCTAGTGATAACGAGTAAGTAATCTATGAGAAACAACTATAATAATTGTATACAAGAGAGACAATGCACGAAATACTAATTACTTGCACGGTAATAAGAAACGCGAGAAGTGAAAGACATCAGATTTTATCCCGTGGTTTTGGTGATTTGCCGATCACCCCTAATCCACATTGAGGTGGACTTCAGGCTCTCACTTGCTCCTCTATCAAGACGCGGCTTGATCTTTGAGCCAAGTGGATAAGAAATCACTCATTACCTCGTTTCCACTAGCGTCGTCTTTGCCGCTCCGGCGAGGTAGGCGCGAACCCCTCACAATCAACACCGCGGCTCCTCCACAATCTTCTTGGAGAGCTTGACGGAGACACCACCCAAGCCGTCTAGGAGGCGGCAACCTCCAAGAGTAATAAGCCGATGACGCTTGCCTGATGTACCACCTAGTGCCTCAAGAATCACCAATGGATGCAAATGCACTAGAAGCTCTCAAACTCTCACTAGAATGCAATCTGAAGCAAGGAGTGTGAGAGAATGAGTGGGAGGATAAAAAATGAGCTCAATGTGTGCAAGGAATGGCCAAGAGAGGCCTCACACATGAGCTCCCCTTCTATATATAGCCCACTCCTCATTTCTAACCGTTATGTGCAACTATCACAATTTCTGCGCACACGCGGACGGTCCGCGCCCTTAGGCCGGATGGTCCGCTGTACAAGTAACGGCTAGTTTTCCCATTTGAAATATGTCAGAGCTGTCAGAAAAGCAAGGTCCGGACAGTCCGTCAATCTTGGCCGGATTGTCTGACACCTGGCAACATGGAGCACCAGAACTCTAACTACGTTGAGATAACACACGCGAACTGTTCGCCATGCAAGCCCGGATGGTCCGCGACCTGGGAGTTAGTACTGCCTAGGCTCAGGCCCCAAACAATCCGTAGTACAAGTGCCCAAAAACATACAGTCCCTGCCCAAACCAATTTGGCACCTGCGGACGGTCCGCCGACCCTGGCCGGACAGTCCGCACAATAATACAGGGACTATGCAGAGGGCGACCCTCTCTAGTCAAGACTGCGAACGGGCCGGTCCTAAGGCCCAGACGGTCCGCAGTACAAACATACAGGACCAGTCCGAAGTGAACATACTTTGGACCCCTCTGGATAGATCGCGGATGGTCCGACCACATGGCCTAGATGATCCGCCAAAACCAAGACTTAGCAACTTTTCAAACACGCTTTCGAAAAGATTTTTAACTCTCGAAACTGGAAGCGTTGTTAGACCTCATGCAAATGCAACCACTAGATGTTCTATGAGGCACTAAGCTTTACACAAACCAAAGTCATTGACCCCTCTTGATAGTACGGCCATCTAGCCTACTAATCCAGTCAAATGTCTTCTCTAAACTCCTAGAGACCGGTAAAACGAAAACCTATGTTATACCTTTGCCTTCACTTGATCCATAACCAATGCTTATAAGTCTCCAAGGATTCCTGTTCTCTGTGGTCCAACCTGCATTCTTATTTCTCTGAGAACTGTTAGTCCACAAATAGTTGTCATTAATTACCCAAACATCACTAAGGGGCCTAGATGATTCACAATCTCCCCCTTTTTGGTAATTGATGACAACACTACACATTTTATCCAAGAGAGGTTTTGTTTTTCAAATCTTCCTCATACCCTAGGTATAAGAAGGATTTTAGAGATGAGTTTCAAAAGACTTATCTTGATTTGAAGTTCCATCCAAGAGATAGATAAGTCACAACAAAACTCAGAGTGTAGGAATAGCTCCCCCTATATGTGTGCATGATATTTCTAGTTGAAGATATGACACACATACTCGATTGAAGTTTTGATGGAGATCTTCCTACAATCATGGTTATCGAGGCATACAAGAAGTATTGTGTGAAATAAGCGCAACAAATTTAATCTCTTCTCGATCAACCATTCACAGCATAATTCGAACTAATAGAAACATAAGAGTTAACAGACATAGTTCGATCCACAAGATATCACCAGACATTTATCCACAAACATAAGACATAGTTCAACAAATGCATAAGACAGAAAGTTCAAATAGTAAACATGCATATGCAAAGTCTCAATGTCCACATGAGCTCCCCCTGAAAATGACATCCCCAACTTCAGCTTCTTCTCTCCCCCTTTGGCATCAATTGCCACAAAGGAGAGGTCTCACTGACCACCAGGCAGAGGGTAAATGTTGTAGTAATGGGTGCTGAAAGTGTCAAAGGTAGAGGAGAACTGCCCAAAGTCTTGCTGGAGCTGCTATTGCCTCTGACGTATATCCTAGATGCTTTCATTTGTGGATAGGTTGTCAAACTAACTGGACAGGGCCCCCATATTATCCTGAAAGCTCTGCTGCATGTTGTTCATTCTAGTCATAATTGGATCATGAATAGTGTCTTGGATGTGAGTGCGAAACTCAGAAAGCTTAGAGTTCAACGCATCAAAGTTATCATCAAAGCGAGTTTGCATGGCATCCATGCGCTGGTCCATATGGGTCATCGTGCCCTGAAAGCGGCCATCCATGTGTGTCTAGAGCCCTTGCTGCATGTGCTGGAAGTAAGGATCAAAATAGCCTGGACCAGGCTGCCAAAACTGCTCAGGCTGAGGAGGAGGTGGAGGAGGAGGCATCTGCTCAGCTGCATCAGCCTCAGGAGCAACTTCTTCATCATCTCCAGCTTCTTCCTCATTATCTAGGAAAGGAGTAAGAGGCCTGGTGAGGAATCCAACCTCATTCTTGAAAGGTCTAAATGGAGTGTGAGCTATCTCATAATGCCCCTCAAATCTGGTCTTAGCCTTGATGAGAGCCATGATGTATGGAGCATAGGCCAAGTTCTGGTTCTTGTCCATCTTGAGGTCATTCAATTGCCTCATCACAAATAGCACCACATTCATTACCTCACCATTCATGATATGGTGGATGATGTTCCAGAACTTATCTCTGATCTTGCTCTTATCTCCACTCTTTGGGAGAATTGTTACTCTGATAATCTTGTTGATAACAACAGGATGATGCCTCGGTCCTAGAGTCTCACCAAACCTCCTAGGAATGCCCAGCCTCGCTGGCTCATAGATTTGCACAAATTCTTCAAAGTTGTCCTTAGTGTACAAATCAATCCCAGCTGAAATTGTATCATAGTCCAAACTGTTTGCAGTAGCAAATTCAGCAAAGGTTGCAGAATACCTCTTAAAGCCAGTCATCAAAGTGATTGATTGCTCATCAATGTCAATCTCAGCAGTTTCCAGGAACTGTTTCACAACCATCTTACTGAAGTCTGTCCTCTGGCCCATAAAATCACAGAGACCACATGCCTTGAACTTTGGAATCAATCCCTCCATGACTGATTGACCCAGCAGAAAAGTCCAATCAATAACTTGATGCTTGTGAAAGTTTGTATCCATTAGGGTTCCCCAGAATACATCAAATTGAAGCTAAGTATGAAAAAATTGAATGTTTGTGTCTAAGGGCAGATCATATTGATTAACTGTTCTCCTGAAGCAGTACTCAGCCATATAGAATCTTCTCTTTGGATAAGTCCATCCTGTAACATCATTTGGATAATCTGGATGAGCGTGTGGAGCATCTTCTGTGTCCATAGAAATGCTGCCCCTAGCTGAAGATTGGGCCTCTGACACACCCACCAAAAATGGCCGTTGGGGAATTTTGCTGTCGATGGGCGCACCGGACAGTCCGGTGCGCCACCGGACACTGTCTGGTGCGCCAGCCACGTCACCCAACCGTTAGGGTTCAACCGTTGGAGCTCTGACTTGTGGGGCCACCGGAAAGTCCGGTGGTGCACCGGACAGGTCCTGTTCACTGTCCGGTGCGCCTTCTGCGCCTGCTCTGACTTCTGCGCGCGCAGTCCGCGCACTGTAGATCACTGTTCACCTTTTGCAGACGACCGTTGGCGCGCTAGCCGTTGCTCCCGCTGGCACACCGGATAGTCCGGTGCTACACCGGACAGTCCGGTGAATATTAGCGGAGCGGCTCCCCAGATTCCCGAAGGTGGCAAGTTTGGAGTTGATCTCCCTGGTGCACCGGACACTATCCGGTGGCACACCGGACAGCCCGGTGCGCCAGACCAGGGCAGCCTCCGGTTTACTTTGCTCCTTTGTTTTGAACCCTTTCTTTTGATGTTGTATTGGTTTGTGTTGAACCTTGACACTTGTAGAACATATATTCTAGAGCAAACTAGTTAGTCCATTTGTTTGTGTTGGGCAATTCAATCACCAAAATCATTTAGGAAAAGGTTTGACCCTATTTCCCTTTCAATCTCCCCCTTTTTGGTGATTGATGCCAACACAAACCAAAGCAAATATAAAAGTGCAGAATTGAACTAGTTTGCATAAGGTAAGTGCAAAGGTTGCTTGGAATGAAACCAATAATTATTTCTACTAGATATGCATGGATTGTTTTTCTTCTTATTTAAAATTTTGGACCACGCTTGCACCACTAGTTTTGTTTTTGAAAATTCTTTGTAAAATTCTTTTCAAAAACCTTTTGCAAATAGTCAAAGATGTATAGATAAGATTGAAATAAGCATTTTCAAGATTTAAAATTTTCTCCCCCTATTTCAAATGCTTTTCCTTTGACTTAAACAAAACTCCCCCTCAATGAAATTCTCATCTTAGTGTTCAAGAGGATTTTACAAATTTTTTGAAGATATTAGTACTTTCTCCCCCTTTTGAAAACACATTAAGATACCAATTTGAAAACTTCATTTTTAAAATTGGTTGGTGGTGCTGCGGTCCTTTTGCTTTGGGCTAATACTTTCTCCCCCTTTGGCATGAATCGCCTAAACCGGATACTTGTGAGTGAAATATAAGCCCTTTAACTTTCTCCCCAATGGCAAACAAATAAATATGAGTGAAGATTATACCGAAGTGGAGAAATAGCGGAATACTGGCAAAGATTAGATAATACAGATGGAGTTGAGTGGAAGCGTTGTCTTTGCCGAATACTCCATTTCCCTTTCAATTCTATGACTAAGCATGAGAATACACTTGAAAACACATTAGTCATAGACATAAAAGAGATATGATCAAAGGTATATAAATGAGCTATGTGTGCAAAGTATCAATCAAAGTTCCTAGAATCAAGAATATTTAGCTCATTCCTAAGTTTGGTAAAGGTTTTCTCATCTAGTGGTTTGGTAAAGATATCGGCTAGTTGTTCTTTGGTGTTAATATAGGCTATCTCGATATCCCCCTTTGTTGGTTATCTCTCAAAAAGTGATACCGAATGGCTATGTGCTTATTGCGGCTGTGTTCAATGGGATTATCCGCCATGCGGATTGCACTCTCATTATCACATAGGAGAGGGACTTTGCTAAATTTGTAGCCATAGTCACTGAGGGTTTGCCTCATCCAAAGTAATTGCGCACAACAATGGCCTGCGGCAATGTACTCGGCTTCGGCGGTAGAAAGAGCTACCGAGTTTTGTTTCTTTGAAGCCCAAGACACCAGGGATCTTCCCAGAAACTGACAAGTCCCTAATGTGCTCTTCCTATCAATTTTACACCCTGCCCAATCAGCATCTGAATATCCTAATAAATCAAAAGAGGATCCCTTGGGGTACCAAAGGCCAAACTTAGGTGTATGAACTAAATATCTCAAGATTCTCTTCACGGCCCTAAGGTGAACTTCCTTAGGATCGGCTTGGAACCTTGCACACATGCATACCGAAAGCATAATATCCGGTCGAGATGCACATAAATATAGTAAAGATCCTATCATCGACTGGTATACCTTTTGATCTACGGATTTACCTCCTGTGTCGAGGTCGAGATGCCCATTGGTTCCCATGGGTGTCTTGATGGGCTTGGAATCCTTCATTCCAAACTTGGTGAGTATGTCTTGAATGTACTTCGTTTGGCTGATGAAGGTGCCCTCTTGGAGTTGCTTGACTTGAAATCCTAGAAAATACTTCAACTCCCCCATCATAGACATCACGAATTTTTGTACCATGATCCTACTAAACTCTTCACAAGTAGATTTGTTAGTAGACCCAAATATGATATCATCAACATAAATTTGGCATACAAACAAATCATTTGCAATTGTTTTAGTAAAGAGAGTAGGATCGGCTTTGCCGACTTTGAAGCCATTAGTGATAAGAAAATCTCTTAGGCATTCATACCATGCTCTTGGGGCTTGCTTGAGCCCATAAAGCGCCTTAGAGAGTTTATAAACATGGTTAGGATACTCACTATCTTCAAAGCCTGGAGGTTGCTCAACATAGACCTCTTCCTTGATTGGTCCATTGAGGAAGGCACTCTTCACGTCCATTTGATAGAGCTTAAAGCCATGGTAAGTAGCATAGGCAAGTAATATACGAATTGACTCAAGCCTAGCTATGGGTGCATAGGTTTCACCAAAATCCAAACCTTCGACTTGTGAATATCCCTTGGCCACAAGTCGGGCTTTGTTCCTTGTCACCACACCATGCTCATCTTGCTTGTTGCGGAAGACCCACTTGGTTCCTACAACATTTTGGTTAGGACGTGGAACTAAATGCCGTACCTCATTCCTTGTGAAGTTGTTGAGCTCCTCTTGCATCGCCAGCACCCAATCCGAATCTTTAAGTGCATCCTCTACCCTGTGTGGCTCAATAGAGGAAACAAAAGAGTAATGTTCACAAAAATGAGCGACTCGAGATCGAGTGGTTACCCCCTTATGAATATCGCCGAGGATGGTGTTCACGGGGTGATCTCTTTTAATCGCCTGGTGGACTCTTGGGTGTGGCGGTCTTGGACCCTCATCATCTTCCTTGTCTTGTTCATTAGCATCTCCCCCTTGATCATTGTCCTCCTCTTGAGATGGCTCCTCTTGATCTTCATTTTCATCATCTTGAGCTTGATCCTCATCTTGAGTTGGTGGAGATGCTTGCATGGAGGAAGATGGTTGATCTTGTGCTTATGGAGGCTCTTCGGATTCCTTAGGACACACATCCCCAATGGACATGTTCCTTAGCACGACGCACGGAGCCTCTTCATCATCTAGCTCATCAAGATCAACTTGCTCTACTTGAGAGCCGTTAGTCTCATCAAACACAATGTCACAAGAAACTTAACTAGTCCAGTGGACTTGTTAAAGACTCTATATGCCCTTGTGTTTGAATCATAACCAAGTAAAAAGCCTTCTACAACATTAGGAGCAAATTTAGATTTTCTATCTCTTTTAACAAGTATAAAACATTTGCTACCAAAAACTCTAAAATATGAAACATTGGGCTTTTTACCGGTGAGGAGTTCATATGATGTCTTCTTGAGGATTCGGTGTAGATATAACCGGTAGATGGAGTAGTAGGCAGTGTTAATCACCTCGTCCCAAAACTGGTCCGGTGTCTTGTACTCATCAAGCATGGTCCTTGCCATGTCAAGTAGAGTTCTATTCTTCCTCTCTACTACACCATTTTGTTGAGGTGTGTAGGGAGAGGAGAACTCATGCTTGATGCCCTCCTCCTCAAGAAAGCCTTCAATTTGAGAGTTCTTGAACTCCGTCCCGTTGTCGCTTCTAATCTTTTTGACCTTAAGCCGAACTCATTTTGAGCCCATCTCAAGAATCCCTTTAAGGTCTCTTGGGTTTGAGTTTTTTCCTGCAAAAAGAACACCCAAGTGAAGCGAGAATAATCATCCACAATAACTAGACAGTACTTACTCCCGCCGATGCTTATGTAAGCTATCGGGCCGAATAGATCCATGTGGAGTAGCTCAAGCGGCCTATCAGTCGTCATAATGTTCTTGTGTGGATGATGAACACCAACTTGCTTCCCTGCTTGACATGCGCTACAAATCCTGTCTTTCTCAAAATAAACATTTGTTAGTCCCAAAATGTGTTCTCCCTTTAGAAGCTTGTGAAGATTCTTCATCCCAACGTGGGCTAGTCGGCGATGCCAGAGCCAACCCATATTAGTCTTAGCAATTAAGCAAGTGTCAAGTTCAGCTCTATTAAAATCAACTAAGTATGGCTGACCCTCTAACACTCCCTTAAATGCTATTGAATCATCACTTCTTCTAAAGACAGTAACACCTACATCCGTAAAAAGACAATTGTAGCCCATTTTGCATAATTGAGAAACAGAAAACAAGTTATAATCTAAAGAATCTACAAGAAAAACATTGGAAATAGAATGGTCAGGTGATATAGCAATTTTACCAAGTCCTTTGACCAAACCTTGATTTTCATCCCCGAATGTGATAGCTCTTTGGAGATCTTGGTTTTTCTCATAGGAGGAGAACATCCTTTTCTCCCCAGTCATGTGGTTTGTGCACCCGCTATCAATGATCCAACTTGTGCCCCTTGATGCATAAACCTACAAAACAAATTTAGGCCTTGTTCTTAGGTACCCAAACGGTCTTGGGTCCTTTGACATTAGAAACAAGCACCTTGGGTACCCAAACACAAGTCTTTGACCCCTTGTGTTTGCCCCCAACATATTTGGCAACTACTTTGCCTGATTTGTTAGTGAGCACATAATAAGCATCAAAAGTCTTAAATGAAATGTTATGATCATTTGATGCAATAGGAGATTTCTTTTTAGGCATTTTAACATGGATAGAACACCTAGAGCTAGAAGCCTCATTCTTATAAATAAAAGCATGGTGAGGAACAGAATGAGTCTTCTTAGCATGAATTCTCCTAATCTTATCCTCAGGATAACCAGCAGGATACAAAATATAGCCCTCGTTATCCTGAGGCATAGGAGCCTTGCCCTTAACAAAATTAGACAATCTCTTGGGGGCATTAAGTTTGACATTGCCTCCCTATTGGAAGCCAATGCCATCCTTAATGCCAGGGCGTCTCCCACTATAAAGCATACTACGAGCAAATTTAAATTTTTCATTCTCTAATTCATGCTCGGCAATTTTAGCATCTAATTTTGCTATATGATCATTTTGTTGTTTAATCATAGCAATGTGATCATGGATAGCATCAACATTAACATCTCTATATCTAGTGCAAATAGAGACATGACTAACAGTAGATGTAGAGGGTTTGCAAACATTTAGTTCATCAATCTTAGCATGTAACATGGCATTTTCATTTCTAAGATTGGAAATAACATCATTGCAAACATTTAAATTTTTAGCCTTAGCAATTAATTTTTCATTCTTAATTTTAAGGCTAGCAAGTGATTCATTCAACATGTCAATCTTAGCAATTAAACTAGCATTATCATTTCTAAGATTAACAATTGAATCATCACAAACATTTGATTTCTCAACCTTAGCAATTAATTTGGCATTTTCATTTCTAAGGTTAGAAATAGTGTCATGGCAAGTGCTAAGCTCACTAGTCAAATTTTCACATTTTTCTATCTCCTGAGCATAAGCATGTTTAACCTTAACATGCTTTTTGTTTTCCTTAATAAGGAGGTCCTCTTGGCTATCCAAGAGTTCATCTTTCTCATGAATAGCACTAATCAATTCATTTAATTTTTCTTTTTGTTGCATGTTTAGGTTGGCAAAAAGAGTGAGCAAACTATCCTCATCATCACTAGAATTATCCTCATCACTAGAAGTTGCATACTTAGTGGAGGATCTAGATTTTACCTTCTTCTTTTTGCCGTCCTTTGCCATGAGGCACTTGTGGCCGACGTTGGGGAAGAGAAGACCCTTGTTGACGGCGATATTTGCGGCGTCCTCATCGGAGGAGGAGTCGGTGGAGCTCTCGTCGGAGTCCCACTCCCGGCAAATATGGGCATCGCCGCCCTTCTTCTTGTAGTATCTCTTCTTCTCCTTCTTCTTCCCCCTCTTGTCGTCGCCCCTGTCACTGTCACTAGAAATAGGACATTTTGCTATAAAGTGATCGGGCTTACCACACTTGTAGCAAACTTTCTTGGAGCGGGGCTTGTAATCCTTCCCCCTCCTTTGCTTGAGGATTTGGCGGAAGCTCTTGATGATGAGCGCCATCTTCTCATTGTTGAGCTTGGAGGCGTCGATGGGAAGTCTACTTGATGTAGACTTCTTTCTTCTCCTTCGTCGCCTTGAATGCGATGGGTTGTACCTCGGGTACGGAGGAGGCGCCTTGCTTGATGATTTTCTTGGAGCCTTTGATCATCAATTCAAAGCTCACAAATCTTCCTATCACTTCCTCGGGAGACATTAGTTTATATCTAGGATCACCACGAATTAAGTGAACTTGAGTAGGATTAAGAAAAACGAGTGATCTAAGAATAACCTTGACCATTTCATGGTCATCCCATTTGGTGCTCCCGAGGTTGCGCACTTGGTTGACTAAGGTTTTGAGCCAGTTGTACATAGCTTGTGGCTCCTCCCCATGGTGAGCATGAAGCGACCGAGCTCCCCCTCGATCGTTTCCCTCTTGGTGATTTTGGTCACGTCATCTCCTTCGTGCGCGGTCTTGAGCACGTCTCAAATCTCTTTGGCACTCTTCAACCCTTGCACCTTATTATACTCCTCTCGACTTAGAGAGGCGAGGAGTATAGTAGTGGCTTGGGAGTTGAAGTGCCAGATTTGGGCAACCTCGTCCGAATCATAATCTTCATCCCTCGGCGATGATACCTGCACTCCAAACTCAACAACGTCCCAAATACTAGCGTGGAGTGAGGTAAGGTGATGGCTCATTTTATCACTCCACATGTTATAATCTTCACCCTCAAAAACGGGTGGTTTTCCTAGTGGGACGGAAAGTAAAGGAGTGTGTTTTGAAATGCGAGGATAGCGTAGGGGGATCTTACTAAATTTCTTGCGCTCATGGCGCTTAGAAGTGACGGACGGCGCGTCGGAGCCGGAGGTGGATGGCGACGAAGAATCGGTCTCATAGTAGACCACCTTCTTCATCATCTTCTTCTTGTCGCCACTCCGATGCGACTTGTTGTGGGAGGATGATTCTCCCTTTATTTTAGAGTCGGACTCCCTTGATGGAGCCTTCCCGTGGCTTGTAGCGAGCTTCTCAAATGAACAGAAATATCTCTCTCTCACTAGTCACTATTTGATTGGAGTGATCTATGGACTTGGGAGAGAATTTGATCTCTTGTTTGTGTCTTGGAGTGAAGTCTCGAGCTCTTGTATTGAATGCAATGGCTAAAAACTAGGATGTCTTGAATGTGTGGTGGTTGGGGGTATTTATAGCCCCACCCACCAAAATGGTCGTTGGGGAATTCTGTTGTCAACGGGCGCATCGGACAGTCCGGTGCGCTAGCCACGTCACCCAACCGTTAGGGTTCGACCGTTGGAGCTCTGACTTGTGGGGCCACCGGACAGTTCGGTGGTGCACCGAACAGGTCCTGTTCACTGTCCGGTGCGCCTTCTGCGCCTGCTCTGACTTCTACACGTGCAGTCCGCGCACTATAGATCACTATTCACCTTTTGCAGACGACCGTTGGCGCGCTAGCCGTTGCTCCCGCTGGCACACTGGACAGTCCGGTGCTACACCGGACAGTTCGGTGAATTTTAGCGGAGCGGCTCCCCAGATTCCCGAAGATGGCAAGTTTGGAGTTGATCTCCCTGGTGCACCGGACACTATCCGGTGGTGCACCGGATAGTCCGGTGCGCCAGACCAGGGCACCCTCTAGTTTACTTTGCTCCTTTGTTTTGAACCCTTTCTTTTGACTTTGTATTGGTTTGTGTTGAACCTTGACACCTGTAGAACATATATTCTAGAGCAAACTAGTTAGTCCAATTGTTTGTGTTGGGCAATTCAACCACCAAAATCATTTAGGAAAAGGTTTGACCCTATTTCCCTTTCAAGTGTGAGAGAGAAGGAGACAAGGTTGAAAGTGACAATATGATTGCCTCTACTGGATTTATCTGCCTGTCGCGGATGGTCCGCGTGGGGTCGGCGGACGGTCCGCGTGGGGTCGACGGACGGTCCGTGCCCTGTTAATTCAGACAGTCTGCTCTGCTAACTCGGACTGTCCAGAACCTGATACGTCGGACGGTCCGCGGTCATTACCGGACGGTCCGCGACCTGATACTCAAATATCCCAACTTTGTTTACTTTCTGATTTTGAATTTCAAATTTGGTTCATCGCTCAAGTATGGACACTTTAACCAATCCAAGGGTTAGTGTGCATGCATATACATATTATGTACTTGAGTAACACAAATTTTCATATAAAACTATTTAGATCAAACAAGAATCAAAAAATCATCAAAAATATCCCATAAATAGTCTAAAGAGCACATTTAGAAACTAAATGCAATACTACACATGTGTATTCAACCTCAAGCCACGTTTGAGAGATCAATCACATTCATTTCACTTCTTAAATTGCAAAACCTTGTTTCATCTAATGGCTTTGTAAATATATCGGCCAATTGATCATCCGTGCCAATCGAATATATAGAGATATCTCCCTTTCCAACATGATCTCTCAAGAAGTGATGTCGTATATCAATATACTTCATTCTTGAGTGTTGGACCAGATTTGTAGCCAATTTTACCACAGTTTCATTATCACACATGAGAGGCACATTCTTGAAAATGATCCCATAAACCAATAGAGTTTGTTTCATCCATAATAATTGAGCACAACAATTACTGGCCGATATATATTCCGCCTCGGTGGTAGAGAGAGCAGCGGAATTTTGCTTCTTAGAAGACCATGAAACAAGAGACCTCCCAAGAAATTGACAACAACCGGAGGTGCTCTTCCTATCAAATTTGCAACCTGCATAGTCCGAATCCGAATATCCAATCAATTCAAATTGAGCACCTTTGGGATACCATAGACCAATATTGGAGGTGTACTTCAAATATCTTAGAATTCTTTTTGCGGCTTTCAAGTGAATCTCTCTAGGTGAAGCTTGAAATCGAGCACACATGCAAACACTAAACATAACATCGGGCCTAGATGTGGTAATGTAAAGCAAACTACCAATTATTGAGCGAAAAAGTTTTTGATCAACCATAGTACCTCCCTCATCTAAGTCTATATGACCATTTGTTGCCATAGGAGTCTTGATAGGCTTTGCATTCACTAAGCCAAACTTCTTGAGCATATCATTCAAATATTTTGATTGACTTATAAAGATTCCATCTTTCAATTGTTTGATTTGAAGACCGAGAAAGAAGCTCAATTCTCCTATCATAGACATTTCAAATTCCTTTGCCATGATTTTTCAAAACTCCTCACAGAACAACTCATTAGTAGATCCAAAAAATATCATCAACATAAATTTGACAAACAAACAAATCTTTGCCAACTCTTTTAGTGAATAGGGTAGTGTCAACCTTCCCAACTTTAAAGTCTTTGGAAAGCAAGAAATCCCTAAGCCTTTATACCAAGGCGTGAGGCTTGCTTAAGCCCATAGAGAGCTTTAGAAAGCTTGTACACGTGGTTAGGTCTTTTGGAGTCCTCAAAACCGGGAGGTTGTTCAACATACACTAGTTCACTAATCTTACTGTTTAGAAAGGCACTCTTTACATCCATTTGGTAAAGCTTGATATTATGAGCATAAGCATAAGCAAGAAGAATCTAGATTGCTTCCAATCTTGCCACGGGAGCAAATGTATCACCGAAATCCAATCCCTCTATTTGAGTATACCCTTGTGCCACTAATCTTGCCTTGTTTCTTACTACTAATCCATCTTCATTGTGCTTGTTGCGAAACACCCATTTGGTACCAATAACATTGTGGTTCTTTGGTCTCTCAACAAGCTCCCAAACTTCATTTCGAGTGAAGTTATTTAATTCCTCATGCATTGCATTCACCCAATCAACGTCAAGTAGAGCTTCATCTACACGGTTAGGTTCCATACAAGATACAAAAGAGAAATGTTCACAAAATGAAGCTATACGAGAGCGAGTTTGAACACCCTTACTAATGTCGCCCACAATTTGATCAACTGGGTGATCCTTCACAATAGAAAGATGGATTCTTGGTACCATTTGAGAATTACTAGTTGAAGCATGAGGAGGGACCGAATGGCTTGAAGTATCTTGATCATGAGCATCCACAACTTCATCATTTTGTTGGCTTTGGTGATTTTCTTCATTTAGGGTTGAAGAGGATGGAATGACAACCACACTATTATCATCATCATCTTCTTTTGGCTTTATTTCACCAATAGCCATTGTTTTCATAGCATTTCTCAATTGAGCTCCACCAACATCATCAAGATTATCGTTTTCATCTTGAGACTCATTTGTTTCATCAAACTCAACATCATATGCTTCTTCAATAATACCATGAGTCTTGTTGAAAACTCTATAAGCCTTGCTATTTGATGAATATCCAAGTAGAAAACCCTTATCACATTTCTTCTCAAATTTAGAAAGCCGACTTCCCTTTCTCAAAATATAGCATTTGCAACCGAATACTCTAAAATATGAGATATTTGGCTTTCTACCAATGAGCAATTCATAGGGAGTTATCTTCAAGAGCTTGTGACAATATAGCCTATTTGATGAGTGACATGCGGTGTTCATGGCTTCGGCCCAATAAGAATCCGACACATTATATTCCGTTAGCATAGACCTAGCCATATTAATGAGAGTCCTATTCTTCCTTTCAACAATACCATTTTGTTCCGAAGTATATTTTGAAGAAAATTCATGTTTAATGCCCTTGTCATCACAATAATCATCAATTCTAGCATTTTTGAATTCCGACCCATTATCACTTCTAACTTTCTTGATATCAAAATCAAATTGGTTTTGAGCCAATATAGCAAATGACTTGAATGTTTCAAACACATTAGATTTATCCCAAAGAAAATAAACCCAAGTGAATCTAGAATAATCATCCACAATCACAAGGCAATGGGAATTACCGCCAATACTCACAAAAGATGTTGGTCCAAATAAGTCCATGTGAAGTAATTCCAAAGGCCGATGAGTAGACATTTGACTCTTATTTGGATGAGTATTTGCCACTTGCTTCCTAGCTTGACAAGAGCTACACAATTTGTTCTTCTCAAATTTCATATCTTTCAAGCCACGTACTAAGTCATGTTTGGTTAAACGATTGAGTTGCTTCATTCCAACATGACCAAGTCTTCTATGCCATAACCAACCTAGTGAAGCCTTTGAGAATAAGCAAGTTGTGAGCTTTGCCTCACTGGATGAAAAATCAACAAGATAAAGATTTTCATATCTAAAGCCTTTAAACTTAAGATTGCTACCATCAACACTAGAGATAATAACATCATCAATGATAAAATTGTAACTAAATCCTAAATCACATAATTGAGCTACAGATAGTAAATTAAAATTCAAAGACTCAACCAAGAGCACATTTGATATGGAATGATCATTCGAAATAGCAATTTTACCCAAACCTTTAACCTTTCCTTTGCGATTATCTCCAAATGTGATACTATCATAACTTGAGCAATCTTCCACACTCATTTGGGTCAACATTTTTATATCTCCGGTCATGTGTTGAGTGCATCCACTATCCAACACCTAATGATTCCCTCCCGCCTTGTAGTTTACCTTAGCATCTCCCTTTGCCATGAGAGAATGAGGGGATGAGAAAGTGAAGGGGCTTCCTTGATGGCAATTCTGGCATTAAGCTTGGATGAGGTGTCATCATCATCATCATCCGAGCTAGCATCCGAATCCCATTCAACTAGGTAGGCTTTGCCATCTTTCTTGTTGTTGTAGAATTTCTTCTTCTTCTTATCATCTCCATCTTTGCCCTTCTTCTTCTTGTTAGGGCAATTCATGGCGATGTGACCAGGTTCCCCACACTCAAAACACTTTCTATCATTGAAAGCGTTTCTTCTTGATGTTTGGCCTCTTCTAGGTTGACCCCTCTTCTTCAAGAATTTGTTGAATTTCTTTACAAATAGAGCCATATCTCCATCACTCTCACTTTCATTTTCTCCATCATCACTATCATCTTTTTCAATTGCCTTAGAAGCTTTAGCTTTGAGAGCGATTGATTCATTCTTCACTTTCTTTGCCAAACTTATAGCATCGGCTTGAGATTTCTTGAATATATCTTGAGTAAGAATTTCTCCCAATACTTCGGTTGGAGAAGTTGTAGATAAATCACTTTTTACTAGCATGGTCACAATAGTCTCATACTTCTCCAGAAGGGATCTAAGGAACTTATGAGTAAAATCCACATCCGTTACATCAAAACCAAGTCTCTTGAGCTCATTTACTATCTCATTTAACTAGTTGAACATATCGTGATACACTTTCTTCTTCTTTCATGATGAATTGCTCAAATTTTCCTTTGCACACATATAGATTTGCACTCTTCACAATTGTAGTTCCTTCATGAATTTCCATTAGCTTAATCCAAATCTCATGAGCAGTTGTGAGATTCTTGATACGGTTGAACTCATTTATGTCAAGAGCATCATAGAATACATTCATGGCTTGATCATTTGTAAGAATGTTTTCATTGTCACTAGCCGATGGTTCATCTTGTTTCAACACAACGAACCCATCCTTGACAATTGGCCAAATTTTTCCACCCATTGCTCTAAGATGCATTGACATTCTTATTTTCCAATAGTCATAGTTATTCCCATCAAAATGCAGTGGCTTCCCAATGTGCACATTGTTGTTACTAGCCATTTTGTCCAACTCCGGGATGATTAGATCCACAAACAATGGAGTCCATGGCTCTGATACCACTTGTAGGATCTAGGACACCGGCTAGAGGGGGTGAATAGACGGTTTTGACTAAAATCACAAACACTAGAGAAATTTAATCAATATGACAAGAGGTATAAATTCTCTAGTGATATCAAGTAAGCAATCTATGAGAAACAACTATAGTAATTGTATACAAGAGAGACAATGCACGAAATACTAATTACTTGCAAGGTAATAAGTAATGCGAGAAGTGAAAGACACCAGATTTTATCCCGTGGTATCGGTGATTTGCCGATCACCCCTAATCCACGTTGAGGTGGACTTCAAGCTCTCACTTGCTCCTCTATCAAGATGCGGCTTGATCTTTGAGCCAAGTGGACAAGAAATCACTCAATACCTCATTTCCACTAGCGTCGCCTTTGCCACTCTGACGAGGTAGGCGCGAACCCCTCACAATCAACACCGCGGCTCCTCCACAATCTTCTTGGAGAGCTCGACGGAGACACCACTTGAGCCGTCTAAGAGGTGGCAACCTCCAAGAGTAACAAGCCAATAATGCTTGCCCGGTGTACCACCTAGTGCCTCAAGAATCACAATGGATGCAAATGCACTAGAAGCTCTCAATCTCTCACTAGAATGCAATCTCAAGTAAGGAGTGTGAGAGAATGAGTGGGAGGATCACAAATGAGCTCAATGTGTGCAAGGAATGGCCAAGAGAGGCCTCACACATGAGCTCCCCTTCTATTTATAGCCCACTCCTCATTTCTAACCGTTATGTGCAACTATCACAATTTCTACGCACACGCGGATGGTCCACGCCCTTAGGTCGGATCTGCGCCCTTAGGCCGGACGGTCCGCTGTACAAGTAACGGCTAGTTTTTCCATTTGAAATATGTCATAGCTGTCAGAAAAGCAAGGTCCGGACAGTCTGCCAACCTTGGCCGGACCGTCCGACACCTGGCAACATGGAGCACTAGAACTCTAACTACGTTGAGATAACACATACGGACTGTCCGCCATGCAAGCCCGGACGGGCCGTGACCTAGGAGTTAGTACTGTCCGGGCTTAGGCCCCGGACAGTCTGTAGTACAGTGCCCAAAAACACACAGTCCATGCCCAAACCAATTTGGCACCTACGGACGGTCCGCCGACCCCACCCGAACGGTCCGCACAATAATACAGGGACTGTGCAGAGGGCGACCCTCTCTGGTCAGGACTGCGGATAGTCCGGCCCCAAGGCCTGGATGGTCCATAGTACAAACATACAGGACCAGTCTAAAGTGAACATACTTTGGACCCCTCTAGATAGATCATGGACGGTCCGGCCACATGGCTCGGACGGTCCGCCAAAACCAAGACTTAGCAACTTTTCAAACACACTTTTGAAAAGATTTTTAACTCTCGAAACTGGAAGCGCTGTTAGACCTCATGCAAATGCAACCACTAGATGCTCTATGAAGCACTAAGCTTTACACAGACCAAAGTCATTGACCCCTCTTGATAGTACGACCATCTAGCCTACTAATCCGGTCTAATGTCTTCTCTAAACTCCTAGAGACCGGTCAAACAAAAACCTATGTTATACCTTTGCTTTCACTTGATCCACAACCAATGCTTATAAGTCTCCAAGGATTCCTGTTCTCTGTGGTCCAACCTACATTCTTATTTCTCTAAGAATTGTTAGTCCACAAATAGTTGTCATTAATTACCAAAACATCACTAAGGGGCCTAGATGCTTCACAAAGAGACACCAAGTGTGTGGTGGTCCTTGCGGGGTCTTAGTGACCCATGAGATTAAGGAAGAAGGCTCACCCAGTCTAAGTGACCGTTTGAGAGAGGGAAAGGGTTGGAATAGACCCGGTCTTTGTGACCTCCTCAATGGGGACTAGGTTCTTTGGAACCGAACCTCGGTAAAACAAATCACCATGTTCACTCGCCTTATTTCTTGGTTGATTTGTTTTCCCTCTCTTTGCGACTTGAAGTTTAACTCTAACGCTAACCCCCGACCTTAGTGCGTGTTTAAGTTTATAAATTTCAGGTTTCACCTATTCACCCCCTCTAAGCGACTTTCAATTGGTATCAAAGCTCGATGCTTCATTAGAGTCTAACAGCTCGAAGTGATGTCGGGAGATCACGCCAAGAGGGAGATTATGACCAGCGAAAAAGCCGCAAGCTCAGGGAGGACTCTTTCGAGAGAGTCCGACAACAAGAACAAGGAGGCATCCTCTTCCTCCATCAAGTCGCTTCAGAGAGGTGACAAGAACAAGAAGATGAAGAAAGTGGTCTACTACGAGACCGACTCTTTGTCACCCTCCACATCAAACTCCGAGTCATCCGTCGCTTCTAAGCGCCATGAGCGCAAGAAGTATAGTAAGATGCCTCTTCGCTATCCCCATATTTCTAAACGCGCTCCATTACTTTCCGTTCCCCTAGGCAAACCACCATATTTTGATGGTGAAGATTATTATATGTGGAGTGATAAAATGAGGCATCACCTAACCTCACTCCACGAAAGCATATGGGACATAGTTGAATTTGGAGCGCAGATACCACAAGTCGGGGACAAGGATTACGACTCGGACGAGGTCGCCCAAATACGACACTTTAACTCCCAAGTCACGTCTATACTCCTCACCTCCTTTTGTCGAGAGGAGTATAACAAGGTTCAAGGGTTAAAGACCGCCATGGAAATTTGGGACATCCTCAAAACGACGCATGAAGGGGACGAGGTGACCAAGATCACCAAGTAGGAGACGATGAAGGGGGAGCTCAGTCGTTTTGTCCTCAACAAAGGAGAAGAGCCGCAAGCAATGTACAACCGGCTAAAAACCATGGTGAACCAAGTGCGCAACCTCGGGAGCACCAAGTGGGATGACCATGAAATGGTCAAGATTATTCTAAGATCCCTTATTTTTCGTAATCCTACTCAAGTATAATTAATACGTGGGGATCCTAGATACAAACTAATGTCTCCCAAGGAGGTGATTGACAAGTTTGTGTGCTTTGAACTTATGATCAAAGACTCCAAACACATTGTCAACTTGGAGCAAGGCACCACCTCCACACCCGAGGTGCAACCCATCGCATTCAAAGCGACGGAAGATAAGAAGGAGGAGTTTACATCGAGTAGGCTTCCAATCGACGCCTCCAAGCTAGACAACGAGGAAATGGTTCTCATCATCAAGAGCTTCCGTCAAATCCTCAAGCAAGGGAGGGGGAAGAACTACAAATCCCACTCCAAGAAGGTTTGCTACCGGTGTGGTAAGTCCGGTCACTTTATTGCTAAATGTCCTATCTCTAGTGAAAGTGACAGGGACGACGACAAGACAGGGAAGAAGAAGGAGAAGAAGAGGTACTACAAGAAGAAGGGCAGCGATACCCACATATGTCGGGAATGGAACTCGGATGAGAGCTCCACCGACTCCTTCAACGAGGATGCCGCCAACATCACCGTCAACAAGGGCCTCCTCTTCCCCAACGTCGGCCACAAGTGTCTCATGGCTAAGGATGGCAAGAAAAAGAAGGCACAATCTAGAGCCACCCCCAAATATACAACATCTAGTGATGAGGGTAGTTCTAGTGATAGTGAAGATAATTTAATGTCTCTCTTTGCCAACCTTAGCATGGATCAAAAGAAGAAATTGAATGAATTAATAGAAGCAATTAATGAGAAGGATGAACTCTTGGATAGCCAAGAGGACTTCCTTATTAAAGAAAACAAAAATTTTGTTAAGTTGAATAATGCTTATGCTCAAGAAGTAGAAAAATGTGAAAACCTATCTAAAGAGCTTAGCATTTGCCATGATTCAATTTCTAGCCTTAGAAGTGAAAATGCTAGTTTAAATTCTAAGGTTAAAGAATTAAATATTTGCAATGATTCTATTTCCTGTCTTAGAGATGAGAATGCTAGATTAAGTGTAAGATAGAGGAATTAAATGTTTGCAAACCCTCTACATCTACTGTTGATCATGTTTCTATTTGTACTAGATGTAGAGATGTTAATGTTGAAGCTATTGATGATCACATTGCCATGATTAAACAACAAAATGATCACATAGCTAAATTGACTGCTAAAATTAATGAGCATGAACTTGAAAATGAAAAGTTTCAATTTGCTAGAAGCATGCTCTATAATGGGAGACGCCCTAGAATTAAGGATGGCATTGGTTTCCAACAGGGGAGCATTGTCAAGCTTAATGCCCCTAAAAGATTGTCTAACTTTGTAAAGGACAAAGCTCCCATGGTTCAGGATAATGAGAGCTACATTTTATATCCTGCTAACTATCCTGAGCACAAATTAGGAAAATTCATGCTAGGAAACCTCATAATGTTTCACACCATGCATTCATGTACAAAAATGAGGCTTCTAGCTCTAGGCATACCACTCATATTAAAATGCCTAAAAAGAAAATTTCTGCTGCATCAAATGAGCATAATGTTTCATTTAAGACTTTTGATGCATCATATGTTTTAACTAACAAATCAGGCACAGTAGTTGCCAAATATGTTGGGGGCAAACACAAGAGTTCAAAGACTTGTGTTTGGGTATCCAAGGTGCTTGTTTCTAACGCCAAAGGACCCAAGACTGTTTGGGTACCTAAGAACAAGGCCTAAAATTGTTTTGTAGGTTTATGCATCCGGTGGTTCAAGTTGGATAATCGATAACGGGTGCACAAACCACAAGATAGGGAAGAAAAGAATGTTCTCCTCATATGAGAAAAATGAAGATCCCCAACGAGCTATCACATTCAGGGATGGAAATCAAGGTTTGGTCAAAGGTTTGGGTAAAATTGCTATATCTCCTGACCATTCTATTTCCAATGTTTTTCTTGTACATTCTTTAGATTACAATTTGCTCTCTGTTTCTCAATTATGCAAAATGGGCTACAACTGTCTTTTTCTGGTATAGGTGTTACTGTCTTTAGAATAAGTGATGATTCAATAGCATTTAAGGGAGTGTTAGAGGGTCAGCTATATTTAGTTGATTTTAATGAAAACAAAGCTAAACTTAACACTTGCTTAATTGCTAAGACTAATATGGGTTGGCTCTGGCATCGCCGATTAGCCCATGTTGGAATGAAGAATCTTCACAAGCTTCTAAAGGGAGAACACATTTTAGGACTAACAAATGTTCATTTTGAGAAAGACAGGGTTTGTAGCGCATGCCAAGCAGGGAAGCAAGTTGGAGTCCACCATCCACACAAGAACATCATGACGACTGACAGGCCACTCGAGCTACTCCACATGGATTTATTCAGCCCGATTGCTTACATAAGCATCGGCGAGAGTAAGTACTGTCTTGTTATTGTGGATGATTATTCTCGCTTCACTTGGGTATTCTTTTTGCAAAAAAATCACAAACCCAAGATACATTAAAGGGATTCTTAAGACGGGCTCAAAATGTGTTCAATTTAAGGATCAAGAAGATAAGAAGCGATAATGTGACGGAGTTCAAGATCTCACAAATCGAAGGCTTTCTTGAGGATGAAGGCATCAAGCATGAGTTCTCTTCTCCCTACACACCTCAACAAAATGGTGTAGTGGAGATGAAGAATAGAACTCTACTAGACATGGCAAGGACCATGCTTGATGAGTACAAGACACCGGACCGGTTTTGGGCCGAGGCGATTAACACCGCCTGCTACTCCATCAACTGGTTATATTTTCACTGAATCCTCAAGAAAACATCATACGAAATATACGAACTCCTCACCCGTAAAAAGCCCAATGTTTCATATTTTAGAGTCTCTAGGAGTAAATGGTTTATTCTTGTTAAAAGAGTTAGAAAATCTAAATTTGCTCCTAAGGCTGTAGAAGGTTTTTTACTTGGTTATGACTCAAACACAAGGGCATATAGAGTCTTCAACAAATCCACTGGATTAGTTGAGGTTTCTTGTGACATTGTGTTTGATGAGACTAATGGCTCCCAAGTGGATCAAGTTGATCTTGATGAGCTAGATGATGAAGAGGCTCCTTGCGTCGCGCTAAGGAACATGTCCATTGGGGATGTGTGTCCTAAGGAATCTGAAGAGCCTACACAAGCACAAGATCAACTATCATCTTCCATGCAAGCATCTCCACCAACTCAAGATGAGGATCAAGCTCAAGATGATGAAAATAAAGGTCAAGAGGATGAGCCACCTTAGGGCTTGTTCGGTTATTTCCAATCCATATGGATTGGAGGGGATTGATACGGATTGGAGGGGATTTTGACTTACTAGGGATTGAAACCCCCTCAATCCCCCTCAATCCATATGGATTGGGGTAGAACCGAACAAGCCCTCAAGAGGAGGACATGGATCAAGGGGGAGATAAAGATAATTAAGACAAGGAAGATGATCAAGAAATACAGGGTCAAAGACCACCACACCCAAGAGTCCACCAAGCAATTCAACGATATCACCCCGTCAACTCCATCCTTGGTGACATTCATAAGGGGGTAACCACTAGATCTTGAGTTGCACATTTCTGTGAGCATTACTCTTTTGTTTCCTCTATTGAGCCATACAGGGTAGACGATGCATTAAGAGATCCGGATTGGGTGCTGGCAATGCAAGAGCAACTCAACAACTTCACGAGAAATGAGGTATGGCATTTAGTTCCACGTTCTAATCAAAATGTTGTAGGTACCAAATGGGTATTCCCATCAAGCAAGATGAGCATGGTGTGGTGACAAGAAACAAAGCCTGACTTGTGGCCAAAGGTTATTCACAAGTCGAAGGTTTGGACTTTGATGAAACTTATGCACCCGTAGCTAGGCTTGAGTCAATTCATATATTACTTGCCTATGCTACTTACCATGGCTTTTAGCTTTACCAAATGGACATGAAAAGTGCCTTCCTAAATGGACCAATCAAAGAAGAGGTCTATGTTGAGCAACCTCCCGGCTTTGAAGATAGTGAGTACCCTAAACCATGTGTATAAGCTCTCAAAGGCGCTTTATGGGCTCAAGCAAGCCCCAAGAGCATGGTACGAATGCCTACGAGATTTCCTTATCACTAATGGCTTCAAAGTCGGAAAAGTCGATCCTACTCTCTTTACTAAAACTATTGCAAAAGATTTGTTTATATGCCAAATTTATGTTGATGATATTATATTTGGGTCTACTAACAAATCAACTTGTGAAGAGTTTAGTAAGATCATGATTCAAAAATTCGAGATGTCTATAATGGGGGAGTTGAAGTATTTCCTTGGATTTCAAATCAAACAACTCCAAGATGGCACCTTCATCAGCCAAACAAAGTACATTCAAGACATACTTAAGAAGTTTGGGATGAAGGATGGCAAACCCATCAAGACATCCATGGGAACCAATGGGCATCTCGAACTCGACACGGGAGGTAAATCCGTAGATCAAAAGGTATACCGGTCGATGATAGGATCTTTACTCTATTTATGTGCATCTCGACCGGATATTATGCTTTCTGTATGCATGTGTGCAAGATTTCAGGCCGATCCTAAGGAATTTCACATTAGGGTCGTGAAGAGAATCATGAGGTATTTAGTTTACACTCCTAAGTTTGGGCTTTGGTACCCCAAGGGATCCACTTTTGATTTAATAGGTTAATCCGATGCCGACTGGGCAGCGTGTAAAATTGATAGGAAGAGCACACCAGAGACTTGTCTGTTTCTGGGGAGATCCCTGGTGTCATGGGCTTCAAAGAAACAAAACTCAGTCGCTCTTTCCACTACCGAAGCCGAGTACATTGCCGCAGGTCATTGTTGTGCGCAATTACTTTGGATGAGGCAAACCCTAAGGGACTATGGTTACAAATTGAGCAAAGTCCCTCTCCAATGTGATAATGAGAGTGCAATCCGCATGGCGGACAATCCCATTGAACACAGACGCACTAAGCACATAGACATTCGGTATCACTTTCTGAGGGATCACCAGCAAAGGCGGATATCGAAATAGCTTATGTAAACACCAAGAATCAACTAGCCGATATCTTTACCAAGCCATTAGATGAGAAAACCTTTAGCAAACGTAGGAATGAGCTAAATATACTTGATTCTCGGAACTTTGATTGAAAAATTGCACACATAGCTTATTTATATACCTTTGATCATATCTCTTTCATTTTGGTACAAATGTATATTTCTTATTATTCTTGCGCCAAGACTACGACTAATATGTTTCCAAGTGTATTTCTATACTAAGTCGTAGATTGAAAGGGAATTGGAGTATTTGACGAAGACAAGGCATCCACTCCACTCTAACGGTATCATTTACCCTTCGTTGCTATTCCGCTCACTCTCCAATTGGTATAATCCTTCACTCTTATTTACTTGTACCAATTGGGAAAAAGTAAAAACGGGCTCTCAAAGTCTCTGTTTTTTGGTGATTAATGCCAAAGGGGAGAAGAAATTAAGCCCAAAGCAAAAGGACCGCACCACCATTTCAAAAAATTTCGAAATAAAGTTTTAATTGATGATTTTCACATTGGTATCCACACAATGGAAATCTCTTCAATTGGTATCTTTAAAGGTAGATTTTCAAAATTGGTATCCAATTCTTTAGAAGTTCATCTTTAAATTGGTATCTATTTTAAAACCCTCTTGAAAGCTAAGAGGAGAATTTCATTCAGGAGGAGTTTTATTTAGTCAAAGGAAAAGCATTTGAAACAGGGGGGGAAATTTCAAATCTTGAAAATGCTTCTTGCAATCTTATTCATATACCTTTGACTACTTGCAAAAGACTTTGAAAAGATTTTCCATAAGGATTTGCAAAAACAAAACAAGTGGTGCAAATGTGGTCCAAAATGTTAAAGAAAAGAAAAGCAATCCATTCATATCTAGTGAGATTATCAATTGGTTTAATTTCAAGTAACCTATGCACTTACCATATGCAAACTAGTTCATCTCTGAACTTATTATTTGCTTTGGTTTGTGTTGGCATCAATCACCAAAAAGGGGGAGATTAAAAGGGAAATAGGGTTAACCTTTTCTTATAATTAATTTTGGTGGTGGATCATCAACACAAACACATGGACTAACTAGTTTGCCAAGAATTCATGTATTACAGGTGCATAAGGTTCAACACAAACTAATAAAAGATATAAGTTAGGGACTAAATTGAAATGGAGCAAAGACTTGAGTGTGCTGTGGACTGGCGCACCGGACTGTCCGGTGTGCCACCGGACAGTGTCCGGTGCACCATGCCCGTACAACTCTGAAGCAGCCACTCTCGAGAAAACGCAGGCCAGCTCTGCTATAATTGACCGGACTGTCCGGTGTGCCAGCGGAGCAATGGCTAACTCGTGCAACGGTCCACTCTGACAGGAGCTACAGTGAGCAACAGTGCCGCACAAAAGTCAGAGCAGCGAAGTTAGAGGGGCACCGGACTGTCCGGTGTGGCACCGGACTATCTGGTGCTACAAGAGGACAAAGTTCCAACAGTCGCCCGAGCTCCAAACCCTAACGGTTGCGTGACATGGCGGCGCATCGGACACTGAACAGTGAGTGTCCGGTGGCGCACCGGACTGTCCGGTGCGCCCATCGACAGCAGCCTCCCCAACGGCCACCTTGGTGGTTGGGGGCTATAAATACCCCCCAACCACCACAACTTCAAGCATCCAAGTTTTCTAAACATCACATTCAATACAAGAGCTCTAGCATTCACTCCAAGACACAATACAAAAGATCAAATTCTCTCCGAGTCCCAAATCCACTCCAAATACTTAGTGGCTTATGAGAGAGAGATTTTTGTGTTCATTTGAGTTCTTGTCGCTTGGATTGGCTTTCTTATTTTCATATTCTTATTCTCAAGTGCTTTGTAAGCGAGGCAAGAGAAACCAAGTGTGTGGTGGTCCTTGCGGGGTCTTAGTGACCCATGAGATTAAGGAAGAAGGCTCACTCGGTCTAAGTGATCGTTTGAGAGAGGGAAAGGGTTGGAATAGACCCGGTCTTTGTGACCTCCTCAACGGAGACTAGGTTCTTTAGAACCGAATCTCGGTAAAACAAATCACCGTGCTCAATCGCCTTATTTCTTGGTTGATTTGTTCTTTGCGACTTGAAGTTTAACTCTAATGCTAACCCCTGACCTTAGTGCGTGTTTAAGTTTATAAATTTCAAGTTTCGCCTATTCACCCCTGTTGGGGGCCTTTGTCTTCCGGAGGTCCTCAAAAACACGACTAACATGTTTCCCAAGTTCAAATATACATACAGGGACCTTCGGCCTTGGGATGAAGCTGTACACGATATAAAAGCATGGATCGGGAGAAGGATGAACCAGTTCCAAAGCTACCTGTGGAGAAGCTTCGACTTAGCAACGAAAAATTGAACCGACCTAAAGGGGAAAAGGCTATCTAGTCCTTGATAGATTATCCCTAGGTCAATAGTAAATGTCAAGGGCATGAATGTAATTTACACAGGCTGCATCCTATGCCTATAAATAGATGAACAATAGCACTGTACTGTTCACGTTGACTTGTATTCGCTTGCACGTCACTCTCGAGCCTTTTACCTTTTGTCAAGTCGAAGGTATAAATGTAATTCGATATTGTTCATATTCATTCATGATAATATAATAAAAATGTCCTGATAATATCATATGATTATTCAGGTTGTTTTCCATGTCTCATATGTTTCTACTTTCATTATTATATACTGAGATGATGAAGGTATGTCCTTCATAACCTTCGTCTGAAGATCATTATATCCTAAGGGAGATAATGCTTCAAAGGACGAAGGTCTTTGACTATTAACAGTTTGTGTTGCCTTGTTCTTAACTCATAGCATTTGAGAACAAGTGACCAACATTGGCGCCCACCTCTGGTGAACTCATTCGACCACCTTCAATAAGCTCCGACCTTTGTCATGCCGCCGAAGAAGTCTTCAGGGCTAGGGGCTGCATTGCAGCCACTAGACATCAACCAAGACACACTGCGCGAAGCCAGAAACCAAAAAAGGAAAGCTACAAGTCCAACGCCTCAGGAGGAGGAGCTGGACCAAGAAATAAGGGAATTCGAAGCCATCAACCAACAAGTCCAGAGGAAGAAGAAGAAGATGCTTCATCTCTCCGAGTTACAAAGGAAGATTGACGAGGCCGCTAAGGAAATACGTCATCTCACCCAAGATGACCAGTACCGACAACCTCAACGCAGAGAGCTTCGCTAGGACAATTAATATGATGATGACGAGTGGTATGATGACTTCCATCATGGAAATTTTTCTTTTGATGATGCTTCTCCTCTGTCAGCAGAACTGTAGGCTATACCATGGACTCCATCATACAAGCCACATCAGCTCCCCATGTATGATGGGCACTCAGATCCAAAGCAGTTTCTGATGAGCTACGAAGCAACCATATCTTCATATAGGGGCAATACGGCAGTCATGGCAAAATTCTTCATCATGGCAGTCAAGAATGTTGCGCAAACCTGGTACTCCTCTCTTCGGCAAGGAACAATCACATCATGGCAGAAGCTGAAGGACATGCTGATCACAAGTTTCTAGGGGTTCCAGATGAAGCCGGCTACTGCTCAAGCTTTGTTCCAGTGCACGCAAGACCACGATGAATACCTCCAGGCGTATGTCTGAAGGTTCTTAC
This sequence comes from Zea luxurians, assembly GCA_029449295.1. Classification (NCBI taxonomy): domain Eukaryota; kingdom Viridiplantae; phylum Streptophyta; class Magnoliopsida; order Poales; family Poaceae; genus Zea; species Zea luxurians. Next base: position 13,900,720 of record JAOPSE010000052.1, on the reverse strand, counting down.
GTCTAAGAGCACAAGCGCCCACAGTGCCCAATGAAATCATCATTGAGGCCATGATCAAGGGTCTTCGACCAGGACGTACAACTCAATATTTTGCCAGAAACCCCCCAGACCCTAGAGAAGCTGCTTCAGAAGATGGATGAGTACATCCGAGCCGATAATGATTTTCGCCAAAGAAGGGAAGAAGCTTATAGGTTTTATAAGATGACTAGGGGCTTCGGAGGAAGGATCCACCCTAGGCATGTCAGATCAATCCATAGCTCTAGTCAGACTGAAGACAGAGGAAGCCAGTTCCAGAGGTCATAGCACAGTTCACAGTCTTCAGGGCAGCAACAAAGCTCCTTTAGGCCACCAGCTCCAAGGGCAGAGGCGACAGGGGCTTCAGAGGAAGATATGGAGATCAGCCCTAGAAAATATATTGCTTATTCTGTGGTGAAGACAAGGGCCACACTACGAGAACGTGCTAGATTACCATTCATAATCAAAAGGAGATTGCCGAAGCAGAAGCTAGGCAGAATCAGCCGAAACAAGTTTTACATACTGCTTTGTGCTACTCTCCCTACATACCAGAATATGTGGTCAATCAACCTGTAGCTCCTGTTGCTTCGGCAAGCCATTCACAAGCTTCCCGGCCTCAGCTTCCATTGCCACCACCACTGCCACCTACTCATACCCAAAGCCAGCAGCCAGAAGGGCGCCAGCGCCCCCAACAGCAACACAATTTCAGGGAGGAGTCCGAAGCTCGTACAGTCAACAGCACTGTACCATAATCGAAGCACATATACTAAGGAATATCCTACTTCTGAAGTACTTTTATCTTATATGCCATTTTACTTTCTATATGAAAAACAAGTAATGAAAAAGTTGGTTTCAATTTCTTGTAACAATTCTGCCTACACCAAAATGAAATACATCTTCTTCATAGATTTACAAAGCTCGAAAGACGACTCTTAAAGGAACGAAGTAAATTTCGAAGCTCAAAAGTCATTCCTAAGGGAATGCAGAGCCAAGAATTGACGAAGCTACAAAAGTTGTTCCTAAAGGAGTGCAGTGTAAGTTTTCTGCTCAAAAGTCGTTCTTAAGGGAATGTAGAGCCAAGAATTGATGAAGCTACAAAAAGTCGTTCCTAAGGGAGCGCAGCGTAAGTTTTCTGCTCAAAAGTCGTTCCAAAGGGAATGCAGAGCCAAATACCGATGAAATATAAGCCGAAGAAGTTCAAAAGTCGTTCCTAAGGGGATGTAGAACTTATACCACCGAAATAGAAGGTGAAGAAGCTCAAAAGTTGTTCCTAAGGGGATGCAGAGCTTAAAGACTCAAAAGACGTTCCTAAGGGGATGCAGAGTCTTCCGTATTGCAGTATGGGTGTATGAGTGGGTGTTCGAACATCATCATCACATTGCATCATATCATTGCATCATTTAGCACAGCATCACATCGTACATCATATCACATTAACAGGTCGATTGGATACGAAGCAAATCTTCGGCAACACTTTGTTGAATAAAAATATGCTAAGATACGAAGCTAATCTTCGGCAACACTTTGTTGAATGAAAATGTGCTAAGGCACGAAGCATGCTTTGGGTGACAATTTTATCAGATCTGCCCTAGAAGGGGAATCCTTCTTTACGAAGCATGAAAAGAAGGGAAGGTGTTTTTTCGCCGAAGGCTCAAAAAGCGGTATGTGTGTATGTTTCATACATCGCAAAGAAGTAAATTACAATAGCTTACATATTCGATTCAATGTTACATACATCAAATGTTACATAGTTCTATTACAATAGAAGCTTAATCTTCCTTCAAATTGTTCCATACATCAAATATTACAAAATATTCTTACAAAAAAGTCTACTCTTCTTTAAGAACTTTTCTGCGACTTCGTTCAAAAGTTTGTCAATGACTTCGTCCATAATAGAATTATCAATGCCTATTATATCCAGTGCTTCCTTCATCTCTGGATTATCCAGGGATTGTACGGCTCCGGTGGCGGTGATAGCTCAGCTGTAATAGATAAACTATTAGTTTGAAGACACAAAGTAAGTGCTGAAGCTAAAATTCAAAAATAATACCTATGCGTCTTTCGCGCTCAGCAGCCTCTTCAGCTTGCCTAGCTTCTTCTCGGGCGTCATGGGTGTCTTTTTCATTCTTTTTGATAATTTCATGGGCCAATTCTCGGCCACCGTTCACCTAGACATCAGAATAGAATTTTCCACCCATCAAAGTTGCTTCGGCTAAATGATCTTTTGTATCGTCTACGGAGAAGGCAACTTCGGCATTCGCTGTAGTTTTCACGTGTTCGCATCCTGCCTTCTCCAGAATAGCAGCAACTCCCCTGGCACCAGAGAAAGCACAAATATCCCCACGATCATTCAAGATTTCTTCAAAAGCTTCGGCTTCACTTATCCATTCAATAACGCCCTCAGGGCCGCCTCGGATAAAATTTTCTTCAAAAGAGTAGGCGCCCACTTCGGAGAAGCTAGTTTTAAATTTCTTCACGCAATCCAAGGATTTTTCAAACACCTTTCCTTGGATTTGCGAAGTTCTTCAACATTTTTCTCTAGTTTATTCTTCCAATATTCACTAATCTCTTGGTCAACCTGTGCGAGTGCGCACTTCTCATTAGCTTCGGCCAGTTGTTTCCGAAGGTCTTCAACCTTGGCTTTTTGGGCTTCGGCCTGAGCATTATACTTAGCTTCGTCTTCTTTTATTTTATTCACCAATGAAATCAAAATCTTGTCTTTTTCCAAACCTTCGTTTCTTAGTTCAATTACCTCCGACCGAAGATTGCTGAGAGCTATTGTGCAACCTTCGTCTTCGGCGCTCTTTTGTGCCCTCAAGGCATTACTAAGAATTAAGCCCTGCAAGAAAAAAATTAAGTATAGCAATGAAATTCTTCATTTCCAACTTTAAAAGTTAACTTCTATACCTTTATACTGTTATACGCAAGGCTATCAACAAGATCATCCTTCGACATGGCCGAAAGGCCTTCTTCAAGCTTCGGAAATCCCATACTTTTAGCTATCTCCCCGCAAACGGATATTTCTTTGTTGTCTGGGAGACAGTACAGGAAATCATCTTCGTTAGTGTCGTTCGTTGAACACTAAGGCCCCCTTCAGATATTTTAATTTTTGGGCATAATGTCTGGCTTCTAGGACTTCTTCTTCGGATAATTTTTCCCCGAAGCATGTCGAAAAATGTAATCAACATCTTCGACTGGAGCTTTGGGGCAGGAGATCTTGCTTTTTCTGCCATACTTTGCCCTGCTGTCTTGCCAGTATCTAAAGTTTGCTGATCAGCCTTGTCCTCAAACGCGACAGCCTTCATCTCAATAGGCATTGTAGGCTCAGCTTCGGCTTCGGCCTGGACCTTGGCGACTTTGGCAACTTTATTAATAGGAGCAGGGGTCAAGGCCTTCATGGTCTCCATAACAGCGTCTAGCACGCTGGCCATTCTCCTCCTCTTGGGGGTTGCGCCAGGAGCTTTTTGCTTCTTCGGCAAATCTGCCTTTGCTGGTGGGCTCAGAATTTCTGGCATTTTTACCGTTTCTCCCACCTTTGGCTCTTCGGCCATGCCATCCTTAGTTTCAGCTGGCTCAACTGTAGGCACCTTCGGCACTGCAATGGACTCTTCAGCGCTCTGCACAATGTGAATAGCCGGTTTTGCTTCGGCAGTTGAATAGGTCCCTTCGCCAAATTTAGGCACTATGGCCGGTTCAATATACCGCAGTCGGTGGGTTAGAACCTTTATTTTCTTGTCCTTCGGCACAGCAGTGGTGGCCAAAGCAACAGTTTTTCTCTTTTTTCCTTGCCTCCGCAGCGGGTAGTGATAATCAGGGTACACGAATCCAATTGCATCAAATACCCTATTCAATCTCTTCTTGCCCCGACCCCCGAAGGTTGCGGACAATGCATCATCTTCGGCCTTGGAGTATGTCCCAAGCAGTTCGTCGCTAGTAGCTTCAATGCATTTCAACCAACCATCATTTGGTTCACCAAACTTCTCCCTGAATCTGAAGGTATATTTAATCGAACTAGGCCATTTTCGCTGGATTTCGACAGTTGTCTCCTTCGGCATATCCCAGCTCTCCACAAGTGGCCACACCCTATAGGCTATGTGCTCCTAGACTATATCCCTTGTGCCAATGAAGGCACAAACATTGATGAAGGCCTTCTGGCATGCTTCGTCATTACTTTCAATAGTGACATTCGACCTTCGAAGGCCAAAACGGGACTAGATGGGGCGTTGGATAATTTCCTTGATATCTTCCCTTTTAATCAGATCATTTTAACATAAAACCACTCCTCCATCCAGGCCCTGGGCCACCTTTCCGGTACGTTGGCACTGGGTAACTTGCATTAGAGCGGGCAATGAACCCATAGCAACCGAAGTTGTTATGGTATTGTTCTTTGCCGATAGCCTTCGTCTCGTATAATAACTCGTGCATATTACAAAAGCACTTTGTGCTCGGCTCTAGCCCTTGACTCCTTACAGCCTAGACAAACATCCCCATTCTAATTATAGCTTCGGGGGTAATCTGATGAAGAAAAATTTGGAATATCTTTAACACTTCAACCACAAACTTGCTCAACAGGAACCGAAGGCCTGCCTTCAAGAAGCTTCGGTAGATAACAACTTCATTTTCCTCAGGAACAGGGGCTGTGCTGTCTCCTCCAACCCTGACAATGGACATGTCGCGAAAATATCTCCCTCTCATGGCGTCAATATGACTTTGCTTGATGGTCGATTTTCTGAAGATAGTATGGCTTGGCCTCCAGGGCCGGTCCTCGGAGTCTTCATCTCCACTCTCTACATCATAAGTATCACTGTCATCAAAATCTTTAGACAAACCCTCCATTATTTCTTTAGTAATTTTCTCTATATTCGTCTTAGCCATAGACTCGTAAAACCCAGCAATAAAAGGATCCATAACTTTCTTCTCTTCATACAACTTCTTGTCCTCTCATATCTTCCTCTCTCTAGTCATCTTCTCCTCAGTTATCTTCTTCTCCTCACTAGTCATCTTCTCCTTAGATATGAAACAAGCACGTCTTTAAACTGAAGCTCGAAAATTAAGCAAAAACTTGCAAGCAAGAGTTAAAATTTGAGGAAATAACACAAGCAGTAGAAATGGCGTATCAAATGCTGCCGCCGTGGGTTCATATTTATACACCTAGTGCTCTACAACTTGGTGGGTCCCGTCTGTCATTGACTGTCGCTATCCTAGCGAAGGGAAGGTGTTTTTTCAGACCTTCGGCTTAAGGCCTTCGTTCATGTCGTAGTCTAAATTTGTTGTTATAACAAATTAATACTGCGAGGGGCTAATGTTGGGGGCCTTCGTCTTCCGAAGATCCTCAAAAACACGACTAACATGTTTCCTAAGTTCAAATATATATACAGGGACCTTCGGCCTTGGGATGAAGCTGTACACGATATAAAAGCACGGACCAGGAGAAGGATGAACCAGTTCCGAAGCTACCTGTGGAGAAGCTTCGACTTAGCAGCGAAAAATGGAACCGACCTAAAGGGGAAAATGTTGTCTAGTCCTTGATAGATTATCCATAGGTCAATAGTAAATGTCAAGGGCATGAATGTAATTTACACAGGCTGTGTCCTATGCCTATAAATAGATGAACAGTAGCACTGTACTGTTCATGTTGACTTGTATTCGCTTGCACGTCACTCTCGAGCCTTTTACCTTCTGTCAAGCCGAAGGTATAAATGTAATTCGATATTGTTCATATTCATTCATGATAATATAATAAAATGTCCTGATAATATCATATGATTATTCATGTTGTTTTCCATGTCTCATATGTTTCTACTTTCATTATTATATACTGAGATGGTGAAGGTATGTCCATCATAACCTTCGTCTGAAGATCATTATATCCTAAGGGAGATAATGCTTCGAAGGACGAAGGTCTTTGACTATTAACATTTTGTGTTGCCTTGTTCTTAACTCATAGCATTTGAGAACAAGTGACCAACAACCCCCCTCTAGGCGACTTTCAAAAATCATCACACATCTCTTTTCTAAATTTACGCGCGTGTAGAGAAATGTGTTTGACTCATGTATGCCTTCCTTATTTTTTTTGCGCGCACAGATGTGGGGTGGGGGGGCTAAAAGGGAAATAGGCTTTAAACGTTTTCCTAAATGATTTTGGTGGTTGAAATGCCCAACACAAATAATTGGACTAACTAGTTTGCTCTAGAGTATATGTTCTACAAGTGCCAAAGGTTCAACTCAAAACCAATACAAAGATTAAAAAGGGTTCAAAAAGAGAGGAGCAAAGGAAACCGAAGTGCTCCCTGGTCTGGCGCACTGGACTGTCCGGTGTGCCACTGGACAGTGTCCGGTGCACCAGGGAGGTTCGACTTCAAACTCTTCACCTTCGGGTTTCCCTGGCGCACCTCCGCTATAATTCACCGGACTGTCCGGTGTGACACCGGACTGCCCGGTGTGCCAGCGGAGCAACGGTCATCTGCACGCAACGGTCGACTCTGACAGTGAACAGTGCAGAACAGTACACGCGACAGAAGTCCGAGCAGAAGGTCAGAGGGGCACCGGACTGTCCGGTGTAGCACCGGACTGTCCGGTGCCGCATGAGGACAAAGCCTCCAACGGTTGACCAGCTCCAAGCCCTAACCGAAGGTTGACGTGGCGGTACACCGGACACTGTTCAGTGGCGCACCGAACACTGTCCGGTGTGCCCGTCGCCAGCAGCCTTCTCCAACGGCTACAATTTGGTTGGTGGCTATAAATACCACCCCAACCGGCCACTTCAAGGGGAGGGAGCCCAAGCAACATTCCAAGTCATCTAGTTGACATACTCAAGCCCTCCCAACCACTTCCATTCATTGATCCATCCTATACACAAGATTTAGACCACTACAACCAACACAAGTGCCACAAAAGATAGAGCAAGCAAGAGAGAGCTACTCATTTGAGTTTAGCACTAGTGCCTTGTGAGATTCATTGAGAGATAGTGTGTGCTACTTCTTTGTGTTCATTTGCGCGTGGAGTCTTGACTCCCATTGAACTTCCTCCAAAGTTTTGGAGGCTTGTAAAGCTAGTAAGAGACACCAAAGAGTGCGGTGGTCCTTGCGGGGTCTTAAGTGATCCTTGAGAAGAAGAAGAGCTCACCGGTCTTTGGTGATCGGTGGAGAGAGGGAAAGGGTTGAAAGAGACCCGTCCTTAGTGGACTCCTCAACGGGGACTAGGCCTTCGAGGGCCGAACCTTGGTAAAACAAATCACCCGTGTCTCATGTGCTTATTGCTTGTGATTTGTTTGTTCTTTCTCTTTCTAAGTTTCTTCTTGCACTATTCTTTGCTAACACTATTTGGTGTTGCTTTAAGTTAAATTCTCATTTGGTGAAGCAACACTTTGCAAGAAAGAACTTATGTTATTACTCTTCTTATCTAAGACCTCTTGCTTTATTCTCATAGACTTATTAGTAGTATCGATTTATCAATTCCGCATTATTTAAAAGCAATACTCTTTACAAGCAAGGACTTAGTTTTATACTCCGATAATTGTGTATCTTCTTCTAACCACTAATCAAGGGATCTAGGTGGGGTGTAAAGTTATAATTTTCAGGTTTCGCTTATTCACCCCCCTCTAGGCGACTTTCAGGCGCACCCAACAACATGCTTGGGGTGTGGGTGGACGCGCCGGCCTAGACAAGTCGCATAGGTGGTCGGCCGGGGCTTGCTCTAACTATTTGAAGCTCATGACTGCTAATATACCGACCTTATATACATATACATATACACAAACAGTAGCCAATTGCCCGTGTTTTGCTACGGTTGTTATTTATCATATAAATAGGTATTGATATATGTATTCAAATATAATTATTGTTTATTTGTAAACATTAAGATACGCGTGGTCTGGTGGTTAGCCCTAAATTTCTGGAATAGAGGGGCATGGATTCGAGTGATCGTTTTGCACTATTTTTTGCACGTGGGGTCCACAGAGCACGACGCCGAGGCAGGGCACGTGGGACGGGGCTAGAGTGTGAGCGCGGAGGGTGCCCACACTAGCGCGCTAGTCGCACGTCAGCCACTAGTCTCCATGAATCATGAAGGGTAACATGGACCTAAGGCTATCTGCAGCGGTCCCCCTAAATTTCTCTCCCTATATCACTTTTTTGCGTTACATCTTCAACATTTCAGCCCCCTAACTTTTCATCTTCCGCAGCGGTTCCTTCTATTTTCTTCCCTTATAACCCACTACAACCATAAAATATCATTTCGTATACTACTTTTTATCCACTATCAATTTTTCTTATATTAAGGTAGTGTTTGGTTGAGGAGCTAAGTAGAACAGAGCCGTTCCATCCCTGATTCTAGGAACGGAGCCGCTCTATTATGTGTTTGGTAAGCTGGAATGGAGCGGCTCTGTTTTTTGTTTGGTTGCAGAGTGAATTGGAACAGAGCGGCTCTGTTTTTTGTTTGGTTGCAGAGGGGGGCGCGCGAGCTGCTGCGCACGGATGGGAGGGCGAGCTGTGCGAGCGGGCTGGGAACGGAGCGTCTCCGTCCCATTGATTTTTTGGAGTGGGATGGTTCCGGATCTGAGGAGAATATTACCTAATTGGAGTCACTCCGTTCTAGTTACTTTATAACCAAACAAAAAAAACTGGGACAGAACGGTTCCGTTCTACTTGGCTCTTCAACCAAACACTACCTAACAATTAGAGTCGAATCCAGATCACAGTAAAAGAGGAGGAGACGAGCGCACGCTGCATTGAAGAGAGAAGAGGACGGCACGCTCTTGCATCATGGTCGTGGGAGGCACCGTAGGGCCAGCGCTGTGGACTGCCGTGCGCCCTATAGCCGCCATGTGTAAGGGCATGTATAGTGGTGTTTAATGTAGAGGCTCTTAAGGTGTTTAAGGGGTGTATTTGCAAAAAAAAATTTAGAGCCGTCTCTCCGTGAAGAGACGCCTCTAGCTCGTAAACCAAGTAGTAACAGACGCCTCACTTCGTACTGTACGAATTTGTTCTCTGTTCTATCGATCTGCTGCTATATAAATACATTTAATTCTGTATTTATTAATAGACTATGTTTATAGACACTCTATTGTATAATAGAATCTCTTAGTTGTTTCTTGTGCTTGTAGAACCGTTTTGGTGTCTCTCCGCTTACATCCTTACGTGCCCTAAGGGGAGGGGCGCGACGCCCGGCAGCCGCTGCAGTTAGCCTAAAGTCGGCCTACACGTCTCCTCAACTTCAGCCGCCTGCTCAGGTGACAAGTTTAGAGCACTGTTTAAGTACTTTGGGCGTGTTTGGTTTACGGTAGATTTTAAGAATATGATTTTAAGAATATATTATGGATCCAAACAGAGTTTATTCTGTGCTTTAGATTCTGCGCTGGTAGAAACAAAATCTGTAGAATCAAGCCAAAGTTGGATTTTCTTGGGTAACGTGAACATGCAGATTTTAAAAATCTGCGGAAACCAAACGCGGCCTTTGTTGCTGAGCTGACGGAAGGAAGCAGAAATCAGATAACCACTGACTGGCAAATGTCGTCTGATGGTTGGTAGGACATGTTTCGTTGACCCATTTTCCATCAAGGATGGCATAGAGAAAAAAAAACGAAGTGTAAACTCTTCAAGTCAGCACCACTTGCATTCTTATGTTTTGGTTGCTGTGTTCTAAACTATCTATTCAGATGTCTCCTGTATACATTTTCTTTACTCTGATATACCTGTATTTCTATATTCCGCTGCTTTTTTTTTTGCATTCCTCTATTTTGAATTCTCCTGTATCAAACAGATGCTTAGAAAATTGGTACAAGGGGCTTAAGGCTCCTGTAAACCAAACCCAAAGCCCAGGAGCCCCAAACTGGAGGCACCAAGCACCCGCCTGGCCCATGTGCTGGTCCCCGAATCCCGACCTCGCCTCAAGTTCCACTCTTCCGGCGGCGTCGGCGGCCGCCCCTTGCCCACGCCCACACCATGTACGGCGTCGGCGGCGGCTTCAACGCGCCCTCCACCGCTGCCTCTCGGCGCCGGAACCCAGGCGACGAAGAGGAGGACGAGGAGGATGAGGGCGGTGAGGGCCGCGTCCTGGAGGCGTGGGAGCGCGCGTACGCGGACGAACGGTCGTGGGAGTCACTGCAGGAGGATGAGTCGGGCCTCCTCCGTCCCGTCGACACCAAGACCCTCGTCCACGCGCAGTACCGCCGGCGCCTCCTACTCCGGTCTGCCGCCGCCGCCGCTGCCCGCATCCAAAAGGGGCTCATCCGCTACCTCTACATCGTCATAGACCTCTCCCGGGTTCGTTCCCTTTGCTTCATGTTCTCTTTCGTTCGGCTTGCCACATCATCAAGCACCTGGCGAGCATATTTTGCTTCGAAGTCGGTTTGGTTGTTTTGGACCCAACAGACTGGTACAAATGCCGATCGTGCTAACTTGACACCGGCTTGTGATTGCGATCTCTTGTTCCGAGAAAGATGTGGCATTGCTTAGAGCATCTCCAACAACGTGACCTATAAAAATGCCTTATAATTTAAAAATAAGTAAATTTTATAGAATTTAGGGCACCAACAAAACACTTCACTCCAACAGTAAAGCCCTAAATCTAGATTATAGGGCAGCCCACTACGGTGTAGTATATTTGATGCACTTGAGAAGGTGCCCTATAGTTTTTTGACAAAATTTGTTGAATTGAGGCACTGTTGGAGTGGTTTTTCTTGTGTAGAGCCCTATATTTCAATTTGAGGCACTAGTTTGAGGCATTGTTGGAGATGCTCTTACGGCCTTACTTATGGGCTACACATTTGGTTCTTAAGTGTTCACTTACTTAAGGCATGAACGGAGCAGTGAATACTAGGACTGCCTTTTGCTAGTTTCGTATACCTGTAGGTTCATCTATAAGCTTGTGAAATGTTGTGAAGATGGTGCGGTGATGCCTGTCTGTGAGTAATCCTGGTTTATTTGTTTGTAGAGCGATGTAGGTGATATGATCTGATTGGTTGCCTTTAATGCCGTTTGTTTAGCCCCAAGCTGTGACCATTATCTTATTTGGCTTGTACATTCAGAGGGTGATGCTGTAATTGGAAGACACGAAGCCAGTTTTAGAATCTAATGCTGATTTAGCAACTTTAAGTTTGAGTCTTTGAGAGATCAATCATTTTATGTGAGGAAACAGTTAGTTAGATGGGTAAAAACGGTATTTTGGAAATTCTAAGATCTACCATGGTTTGTGTCCATGGCCCATTGGCCAGGGCATAGGTATGGAGAACTCGAGACCTAATTCTCCACTAAATCCAGAAACCAATGCTACCTTAAGGTTATACGGTAAGAATTTCTGTACTGCGGAATAATAGACTCATGTCCATGAGTCATGAAGGGAAACATGGACCCAGGTATTTGCAAATTGCAATTGTTAGTATTGCTGTTGGCAGCAATATTTTGTTTGGAGCTCAAGCCTACCACAACCAAGCAGTCCAAGCTCAATTTTATATGTGTGCACACCAATTGGATTGCTGAAACAAAATGTTGATGACACAATACTTGTTTGGAATTTTTATATATTGAGATTGGATTATCGTTTCATCTTATACATGAGGTTCTTATCGGATGAATCTTGTTAAATTCTGAAATGTTTTAACTTTTAAGCATACTTTCTGATCTGGATACACTATGTATATTTGATATATGTCGTATAGAGTGAATGTCTCATGTCTCCCTCATCAAACAGACTATTTTTTTGTCATCAGTTTGAAGGTGTTCCTGGGGAGGGTTATTGCTATTGCTGCCTGGATATGTCTGAAGATGCCTTTTTAATTGTTTCCCCACATCTGGGAAGTTAATTCTCTCTGTCATTCCTTGTATAGATTTCTGTAGAGAAGCAAATCACGTGCCATATGGTTTTGCTTTTACCATTGGCATAGCTTGCTCCAACAAAATCCTGACATCACAAGAAGTGCATGAACTATGGTTGCAGGAAAAGGTCTTTAACAATTACCACATAGTTGATCTATGGAACACTTCTATATGTAGACACAAAATATAGACTACTCTTGGAATTTAAAAATAAAAGGATGTTTTCATTTTTTTTGGTATTGATCCAGACCCTATGGATTTGCACAAATGAACAGTTAATCTTCACTGATGAATTAGGTAGATATGGAATTATTTGATACATGTTCATTTGACTTATGGTAACATTATTCCAGGATTTACTGCAAAGAGTCATCAGGATGTGATAATTTATTTTTGTTGTTAAAAATGTGCAAAGAATAATGTCTATTCAGCTGATTGTATATTTTATAATGTCAATTGAGATTTGAGAATGAAACAATCAAACACTGCTTTAACTAGCATGGATTTTTTTCTGATATGACAAAGCATACATTTTGATTTTTGTATTGTTTCGAAACTGCACATTTCTCGTAAAAAATCTCTCTAACATCCTTGTCAATTGTTTTTTTCTCTGGTAATTTTATAACCTTATCTTTGAGCATGCATACATGTTTCAAGTTATAAGATTGGCTTCCTCAGTTGTTTTTGTGGCGGCGAAGAATTGTTCTACTTCAAATAATCATTACACGCTTTTTGCACCTTTGCGTTCTCAAAATTGTTTTTCACTCATGTAGGCGGCTTCAGAGATGGATTATCGTCCTAGTCGAATGGCTGTTGTTGCAAAACATGCTGAGGCTTTCATAAGAGAATTTTTTGACCAGAATCCATTGAGCCATGTTGGCCTAGTGACAATTAAAGATGGTATTGCCCATCGACTTACAGAAATCGGAGGGAGCCCAGAGTCACAAATTAAGGCTTTGATGGGGAAGCTTGAGTGTTCTGGTGATTCATCCCTGCAGAATGCTCTAGACCTCGTACATGGTTATTTAGATCAAGTACCATCATATGGTCACAAGGAAGTTCTGATTTTATACTCTGCCCTGAATACATTTGATCCTGGTGATATCACTGAGACAATAGCAAAGTGTAAGAAGTCAAAAATTAGATGCTCTGTTATTGGTCTTGCTGCAGAGATCTTTATTTGCAAACATCTATGTGAAGAGACTGGTGGATCTTACACAGTTGCACTGGATGAGGTGCTAAAATGTACTTTTGATTTTACCTTTGATTATTCGATCGTTGTGAAAGATTAACGGCATTTCCTTTCTTTTTACAGTCTCATTTCAAAGAGTTGTTACTGGAACATGCTCCCCCACCTCCTGCAATAGCAGAATATGCTGCAGCTAATTTGATTAAGATGGGCTTTCCACAGAGGGGTGCTGAGGAGCTTATCTCTATTTGCTCTTGTCACAAGAAGATAAAGTCTGGGGCTGAAGGTTACATATGTCCTAGATGCAAAGTTAATGTCTGTGAGCTTCCAACAGAATGTCGAACTTGTGGTCTTACGCTAGTTAGTTCTCCACACTTGGCAAGGTCGTATCATCATCTCTTCCCGGTACCACCGTTTGATGAGGTCACCCCTGTTCCAAATAGAATTCAAAGGGGAGGGCAGATCTGTTTCAGCTGCCAGCAGAGCCTTTATAACCCAGGTATGCTTAAGCATGTCAAAGCTCGTGTCCGCTACTTCTTTAGACTAGAAAATTTATCTTTCACCTAGCTTGCATATGTTTCAATGGTACAAACCTTATAGTTGGTAGCAGGTATTTCATAAATTCATATGTCATTTTTTTTTGCAAGGAATAGTGGTACCTGTCATCTTTTCGAGGAATAGTGATACCTGTCCTTATTCTAACTATTCTTTCTTAGTAAAGCATGTCCAACTAAAAACAAGATGGCATGGCAATATGGGGAGCTTATTCAGCAATAGCCTTAAACTCTTTCTGCAATAAAATTAATAGCTGACATAATATAGTTAGCTTCTGCACTGATCATTAGGTCAAATAGGAATTATACGAACATTACAGTTATTTCTGTTATAATGGAAATGGGGATGCTTCCTCCTTGCGATTTTTTTTGGAAGTTTACAGTTTGCCCATCCCAATTCTCGCATTTTGATCTTTCAAAGTATTATCAAGTTTCTTTTCCTTTGACTTTCTTGTACTAAATTTTTGGTGTTATGCTTCTTACATGAATTAGCAAAAGCCAAGGTTCATTAATCATTTGATTTCCTTAAAAAAAATCCTTGCAGACGGCCAATCTAATCTCCATGTGCGCTGCCCAAAATGCAACCAACACTTCTGCCTTGATTGTGATATTTACATCCATGAGAGCTTGCACAATTGCCCTGGTTGTGAGAGCCAACGCAGCATCGCTTCATAGAGACCGTGTCACTGCGTGCATTATTCAGGTTATACCTTAAGCTTTCTCCTACACTGTAATAGCCAGCAAAGTTGTTTCATGACCAGCTTTTTTGAGAATCTAATCTAGCTGTGGAGAGAATTTGGCTGTGAGAAGAATCAGTGTATCGTGGGAATTACGTGCGGAGGAAGATGAAGTGGTCCAAATGGTTCGGGATCTAGAAAGCGATGGATTTCTATTATCGCGACGATTCAACCGATTCTGTGTTTATGTTGATTTTGGACGGTTTTTACCAAAACGATTCTTATAGAAGCGGACTGAAAAGCTGGAGCGTTTGGCAGTCCGCAGCAGCTTTTGGTGGCCAGAAGCTAAAAAGGCCCAAACAAAAAGGGCCAATGCCCAGCATCCTTTTATTGATAGTTCCTGTTAGGTTGAGTACCTACTAGCTAGTGTTGAGCTATTGCTACCCATCAGAGGCCAATGGGTTGATAGTTTTATTTTGTTCCGAGAAGAGAAGCTGAAATTGTATAACATGACCGAGACTTGACTCTTGCTGTTTTTTTTTCTTCCCTGAAGCGTGACAGTATATTTATTTGCTTTAATTTGTTTATGCTAAAACTTAGGTTGTCATAAATTGAGTTGTGGATTGGGTTGGAGGTTTCATCAATGGATTGATAGAAGAAAAACGCTTCGGTTTTATTGCTCGGTTGATCGGCCCCGCGCGCTCTCACTCGCCCAGTTCACAATAACAAGCACCGAACCCTGAATGGCTTCTAGCTCTAGCTATTTCAATCTAATCCTAGAGACCGGCGAACAGACAGGCTAAATCTCCGAAAGATGAACAATTTGAGAAAAAGCTGAGATATGCTGTAGTACAAGCGGTTAAACTAGAATTAATAGATGCCATGCATAGTTTTCACTTGTCCCCAATAGACAACCCCCCAACACTTCCAATGTCGCTCGTGCCATTGACCTATCCTCCCATGACTCCAGCACAAGCACCGACTCCTCCCATGTCTCTAGTACCAACTTTACCAACTGCTCTATCCGGCCGGAGTTCATCTCGTCACCTCCAAACATCTAGGATATCGACAACAATATCACCATGCTGAGGTCCTTGGAGCAGCGTTACCGCCTGGCTTCACTTCATGAAAGATACTAATTGTTTAGCTTTGTCTACAGATCGAGGAGAAGCCAGTCACTTTCATCGAGGCCAAGAAGCACCAGTCGGAGGAGATAGGCACGAGACATGACTTAACGTAAAGGGATATGTCTAGCAGCTAGGCATGGACTTCAATGAGATTTACGCACCAGTGGCCACTGTGAGTCAGTGCAGTTGCACTAGGTAGTTGGTGCACCACAGGGATGTCAAGTCCGTTCCTCAACGGCGAGCTAGCTAGTCGAGGAGGTCTATGTTAGTCAATCTCTCAGGTTCATTGTTGTTGGCCATGAGGCCAAGGTTCTATGCTTAAATAAGGCGCCTTATGAACTTCATTAGACACCCTACACATGGAATGCCAAGGTCGACGAGCTGGTGGTGGCACTCAACTTTAGCCGCGAGCCTATTATCTATGCTCACAACAAGGGTGCTTCTCAACTGCTAGTGGGCGCTGTACAGACAACCTCGTCATTACCAGAAACGACACCAGCGTGATTGCAAAGTTTAAGTGAAAGATGAGTGTTTATGTTTAAGACTAGCATCTACGATCCCACATAGGTGAATGGAGGGGCCGACGACAGCGACGACGCGAGGGGAGGGGTTGGCGGCAACAATGGTGGGGACACGAGAGACGAGGAGTATGGGGGCGGTGGGATCGTAGAGGAAGGGGAGATGGGTGAAGGATGAGAGATAATCCAAATAATATTGTCCATTGGATTTGAGTAAGGAGGTAGAGGTATCCAGCGATATGAACCGTTGGTTTTGATTGTGTGTTAAGTCTGGGTGCAACTTGTTTAGTAGATTTAGTGAAAGTTATGTATGTGGGGGCGATTTGGTTGTGTGAGTTTTGCAAGTTTAAAATGGTAGATTATATAGTGCTATAGATGAGTGATCTAAGTTTACTAAATTTTTATCTTGGTATTGCAATGCGTTAGGGAGATAGGAGCATCAAGATGTTCTAGGTGCACACACATAAGATCTTACAGTGTGTGGGTATGTCAAATTGTAACTCATGGCACAATAGTACCAATGGTTGCCACTTACTAATGAGGCCTTGTCGGTTGTCTACGGTACTTGCTGCATACTAGGTCGGACATCGTCTTTGTTGTTACTTATGTCAATCGGTTTATGGAGAACCCCACAACCGAACACCTCAAACACGGCAAAGTAGATCCTATGCTACATTTTATCGAGCACCTCAACATGATGAAGTGGATCCTATGCTACATCATTGGCATGATTTACTATTGCTGCTACTACAACTAGAAAAGCGGTGGAAAGGAGCTAACGTTGCTCGGATACAATGACATCGATATGGGTGGTGACATTGATACAAGGAAGAGCACCACAAACGTGTTCTTCCTTGACTCCTGTCCTGTGATTTTGCAGCCCTAGAAGCAAAAGGTTGTGTGTTATTGTCCTGCGAAGTGGAGTATATTGTAGGGATGATAGCAACATGTCATGGTGCATGATTGGCATGACTCATGTAGAGCTAAAGAGCGAGCAACACACAACTTCTCTCTTAAAGATAGATAGCTAGTCGACTATAGCCCTCGGTAAGAATCTCGTTTTTCATGATTGAACCAAAGATATAGATGTGAGATTTTATTTTATCTAGAAGTGTGTTGAAGATGGGAAGATAGACATTGAACACTTCCGCATCGAGGAGCAGACCACTGATATTTTAATGAAACCGCTCTCACATGATCGCTTCTGTGAATTGCATGTAAAGTTGTGTACTGTTAACATCGGCAAGCAACTTCAGTCTTAGGGTGTGAAATGCGAGCAAGACATGTAATCCTGAATTTTGGCTCGTTTCCTTTTTGATAGAGATAGCACTCAGCTGGACTTAGAAAGTTATCCTCCCAAGCATAGGGATGACAATTTAACCCCTAGACCCAAAACTCAACGGATAACCGACCCGACGGGTGCGGATTGTTGGGATCGACTAACACGTGGTCAGGTGGGCCCAATCACTCGGGAATAGGAGAGCTCAGGTGTATAACAAAACAATAGGTAGGTAACTGTAGCGTCTTGTTATATGTGTCTCATCCATGTACAGTGTGTGGGTATTTATAGGTAACCAGGCAGGTGGCAGGTCCCTAAGTACCGTTATGCCCCTGGTCGGAGTACCCTTCGCTTCCTGTACCTGCGACAAAACCTGTTTGATTGATATCTGAAATAGTTTGACCGAGGGGGCGGTCGACATTCGCTCCAACACGGATACATGAGAAGATTTTGACTCGCGGGTGCACCCGCACTCGGCCCAAAGTTTCGCGGGTGTGGATGCCAGTTTCTATTTTAACTTGTGGGTGACTTGCACCCGACCCGAAATTTGGTTTATTCTTTATTTTAAACAAAAATAATTAAGATGCAATAGTAATCGTTTTGAATAAGTAACTTTGCTAATGATTCATGAAATGTTTTGTTGTGGATCAACGTGAAAATGCTTAAAATCCTTAGATATAACTGAATTATTGCTGATACTTAATTGTTTATAGTTGAATTACTGTTTAAAAGCGTACACTGAGTAAAACCCCATGGATGTCCCGAAACCATCCAAAAACTCGACGGGTTTGGGTGCGGGTTTGAAATTGCAGGTGTGATCGCGAGCAAGTTTAGGCAGACTTCATTGGTGTGATCGCGAGCGGGTTTTTTCTCCACCTAACTCGATACCAGCCCATTGTCATCTCTACCAAACACGTCCTTATTTATTCCTTTATTACTTTTTCTGACTTTCTTTTTAAAGGACTGAGATATATATAAATAGCCTAATACAAAGAGAAAAGCCATCACGGTTGCACATCATAATTTTTTTTGGAGTATTCATCATGTCTTTGAGAGTTCGCGGTGATCGATTCATCATCACCATAGCTTCGATTATCGTTGGAGAAGAGTTCTGTTTAATACTTTAAGCCATTAACATCAACAAACTTTAGTAATAAGTAGAGACTTTAGCCCACGGTTACCACTCAACAACCAAAGGATACGAAACAGAGCAGTGCAATGCTGGTCAGTTCGCCTGGCCGATTGGTGGCGCTACCGACCACCCAGACCGGTCAGTGACCCTGTTGAAGTAGAACTGGTCAGTACAACCATGACATTGTATGAAATTGGTCAGCATCGACGTGAACTAGTCGATACCAACACAAACCAGTCAGTAATGATCGACTTTAGTGACATAACAATTTCTGATTGATCCACACATGTGCTACGTAGTTAGTTGTTTGTACCCATTTGTAGTCCAAAAAAACTGAAAAAATCATAGAATCTAATTTATAAAATATATTTTATTTATGAATTGCTTATTTTTTTACTTTTATGTTCAGCTATCTAATTTTATTTATAAATTATGTATTTTTTTTACTTTTTTATGTTTGAGTTATGTTATTTTTTTAAATTATTTAATTTTATTCACTTAGTTATGTAACTATATGTATTTGTATTTTAGTAAAACATTATTTTATGTCATATAAAGGTCTATAAAAGAAGTAACAATGATCTCCATCCCCCAGTTGCGCTTGGACCCCACGACGACAGAACAACGAGGTCGTGGCTAGACCACCCGAACCGGATTGCGCCAGATCTAGGGCCTAGCGAGCTTAGATCTAGGTACGCACGAGTCATATGCTGATATCATGAGAGTGATATGGCACATGTTAAAATGCTAATTATTCTGGTGTTGTGTGTTAAGAAAGATGTGCGCTGGGTAGGGTGTGGGCGAGGCGAACGGTGGGAAAGCGTAGGACTAGGGGCATGTTTGGTTCAGCTTTTTTCTGACCAGCTTTTCTGAGAATCTGGCTGTGGGAAGAATCTGACTGTGTAGAGAATCTAAGTATCATTAGGATTATATGTGGAGGAAGATAAAGGTGTCCATAGGACTCAGAATCTAGAAAGTGACGGGTTCCTACTATTGCAACAACTCAACCGATTATGTGTTTATGTTGATTTTGAATGGTTTTTACCCAAACGAATTTTATAGAAGCTGACCGAAAAGCTGAGTGTTTGGCAGTCCGCAGCAACTTTTGGTGGCCAGAAGCTCCAAAAAGCTGAAACAAACAGGGGCTAGAGTGCGTCGAACGAAGCCGACATACAAGACCGAACGAGTTAGAACTTTTATAGTGGTAAAATTTATAGTGTAGGAACATTTTTGTATAAATAGCATGAGTATCATTTTTCCGGTCCGCTTCTGAAATCAGTCGTAACTTGTGCTAAATAACATTAATATCATTTTTGTATGCACAGTTTTCCAAGTTTCGAGTGACTTACAATTCAAATCTGAATTTTCCGAAGAAATTCAAATAAACGAACTAAATCTACTAGCTATTGAAAACACTGTTATAATTGTCCCAAAATGGTACATGTAGGTATACATAGTGTAGGAACATATAACAAAAAGTTTGGTTGTCAAAATTAAAAAAATAAAAATATACTTTGCCGAGTGCCCAAAAAAGACACTCGGTAAAGAGGTCTTTGTCGAGTGTCAGCTGGTTGACACTCGACAAAGAATCCTCTTCGCCGAGTGTCAACCCTAACCCTCGGCCCTCGGCAAAAGTTAACGGCCATCAGCTTTAGACGGCCGCTGACGGCTCTTTGTCGAGCGCCGCCTTTGCCGAGGATTCGGCACTCGGCAAAAATGTCTTTGCCAAATGTATTGCTGTACCGAGTGTCCTGCACTCGGTAAGCGAGCTCGTTACCGAGTGCAGGACTTTGCCGAGGCACTCGGCAAAGACTTCTTTATCGAGTACCCGACAAAAAACACTTGACAAAACTCTTGGCACTCGATAAAGACCCAAATTCCGGTAGTAAGTGCGTCGAACGAAGCCGACAGACAAGACTGAACGAGTTAGAACTTTTATAGTGGGAAAATTTATAGTGTTAATAGTTGGTTAGAGTTGCATCTTTCTCTCTCACGTCCATAACCCGATCCAACGCATGGTTAGTGAGACACGCACAGGGCTCTTCTGGCAACCACGAGCCAAACTAGAATCGCCAAAGCTACAGGCTTTTCAAGCGATTGGGGGTATGTATTCCCCTTTCCCGTGACTGGGGTTTTCTGGTTGATCCATATTTTCATATGAAGAAGTTGAGGACTTAGATCGAGTGGATATTTTCCACCCAAAAAACTCAATCAACTAAGCTATATTATCCACGATTCTTTATGTATCTTATGATACTTTTTGTAAGGCGGTTGCTATCCGGCCTGATGCGTTGGACTTAAAAATTGGCTCAAACTAGTACGTTGTATGATATCGAATTAGCGGTGAACTAGCACATTATTAAGGTTCTGTTTGAATTTATGGTCATAAAGTTTAGGTAATAATGTGCAGAAAATTAAGATTTACTGTTTAGTTTCTAGGGTAAGTTTTAAGATAAAATCTGTAATCTAAATAGTATTCTTTGGATATATATTTTTTACTCTTATAATAATAGTAGACATATTTTCGGACAGAAGTAGTATTGGGATCATCTACAGATAAACGGGCATAACTGGAATAAACAGATATCCTGAAAATTATACCACGCACCAGAGAACTTACTCATTCCTAATTAATTTAACTAATCTTATATATGACTGAATACATTAGGACAATTTAGGCTACTGGGAAAACATGAAAACCATATGAGGTTGTTTGTAGCACTGTATAACTATACAAAACTGGGAGAGATAATAAGACATTCATAACGTACATGCATGCGTGTCTCATCAGATCTCATATAATCTAAAGAAAATGTCTCGTCAGATCTCAAATGTGCTCTCCATCTCAAGCTGCCCACCCGCGGCTTCCTCCTCATCGTCACCCACGTACAGGTAAGGGTTCTTCTCCACGGGCTGGAAGTTATAGAACACGAACACATAGAACGCAAGGCTGGTCATCTCGATGGAGACATTGACGGCCCACTGGTACTTGTAGCTGAGCACGGCGGCGATGGCCGACGCGGCGATCCTCGTGAAGTAGAGGTAGCACACCACCACCAGGTAGAACTGCTTGAAGAGCGTGAGCTTCTGGAGGTTCCGCGCTGCCTTGCCGTCAGTCTTGGACGCCTCCCGCAGGTTGCGGATGGACCATATGATGGGGAAGAACACCGCGCAACAGCAGATGACGTCCACCAGGAGGAAGATCTGGTTCCACGCCATCCAGTCCCTCCCCGCCGGCCCCGTCTCCCCTATCACCGCCGACGCGATGTTCTCGATCACTTGCAGGGGTATGACGATCATCAGCACGTTCTTCTCGCGCTCCTGCACGCACGCACGCACGATCTATCGTTGGTCGTTGCAGGCATCACGGCACGGATCGACCAGAGGATCTCAGACGACGCGTGCATGTGCATGCACCTGGAGGTAAGGTTTCAAGAAGGACCAGCCGGTGCCGATGAGCACGATGACGGTGAAGAGCAGGATGCCCTTGAAGAAGCCGAACACGTAGAAGGCGACGTCCCACCCATGCGGCGTGCCCGTGCGCTCCACGAACCACTGGTCCTCGGCGGCGCACGCGAGCTTGAGCGCCTTGAACAGCAGCAGCGCGCCCATCACGGCGTGGATGCGCTCCGCCGTCCTGCGGTGTTTGACGCAGACGACCACCCACGTGCCCAGGAACGCGAAGTGCACCGCGGCCGCGGCCGCGAAGATCCACGGCAGCGGCAGCAGGCCGACGGGGAGGTACTCCCTGGTGCCGGAGCGCCGCAGGTTGTACATCTCGGTGCGCACGTCCATGGTGACCTCCACGCCCTCTTGGCAGCTGCTGAACAGCACCGTGTACTGGTCGTCGGAGTCGATGGTCAGGGAGCCCCTCCCCGTGCCGTCGGGCGCCACCTCCTTGAACAGGAAGAGCCGCTGCACGTACTTGCTTGTGAGCGGGCAGAAGGCGCCGCCGGTGGCCTCGGCGTAGTCGGACTCATTGTTGATCTCGTAGAAGAGGGAGTTGGAGATGAGGAAGAAACCCATGAGCGTCGTGTCCACGGCTTGCAGCTGAGACCCCTCGGGGACCCTCCACGAGATGCCGGTGGCTGAGACACTGGCGTGGCCGCCGCGCCTGAAGCCGAACTCCTCGAACAGGATGACGGAGCGCGAGTCGGAGACAATAGGCGTCGTCTTGATCTCAGCGCGAGCAATAGGGAGGACGGCGGCGAGGGAAACAACGACGGCGAGGACCACGGAGGCGCCCGCGCCCATAAGACTATCGAACTGCATCGTTGGTCGTCACGTAATAAGTTGGGTTTTCGCGACTTCGCGTCACGCCATAAATTCAATTCGGCCGCGGCCGTGGCCCGTGGTGGGTGAGGAATGCCCTTGCCTGCTCTTGGCATAGATAGAATTGTGGCATGGATGAGTTGTGCACGAAGCCACGCGAACGGAGAGGGAGGGGCCATTCGACGAGCATGGCGTGTTTTAGGGATGGCCATGGGAGCCTGGAGAAGATCGCATGCATAAGTGTCAAACACCGAGAACGCTAGATCCCATCGACCTCCACTTGTAGCACTTCTCATTTTCAGTGCTCGACTATAACGGGCACCGAACAATTTACTCCCTTAGACCCCGTTGGGACTTGGGATCTTCATAGAAAAATGAGAATGAAATAAAGGAAAAATTAGAATGATATCTGTTAGGGGCCTTCTTCTTCGCCGAAGGTCCTCTAAACAAAAACACCTTCGACAGTGTGATATACGAACTGACACAACGTGAAGGTACAAGTCGAAGCTACAACCCAGAAAGCTTCGGCATAATGACGCGCCTTGAGACGAAGGGCGGCACCGACTTAAAGAAGAAAAGACCGTTCGGTCCCTGATAGTTTGTGTCACATCTGTAATATGTTATCAAGGACATAAATGTAATTTTGACCAGGCTGCGTCCCGCGTCTATAAATAGGTGAACGGTAACCCTGTACAATCCATGCTGACTTGTATTCACGCTCACGTCACACTTGGATTTTCACCTTCTGTCAAGTCGAAGGTATATATGTAATTCGATATTGTTGATGTTTGTTCAGGATAAGATAATAAAAAATGTTCTGTTAATGTCATATGATTATTCATGTTATTTTCTATATTTTATATGCTTCTACTTTCGTCATTATATAATGAGATTATGAAAGTATGTCCTTTCATAACCTTCGTCAAAAGATCATTATATCCGAAGGGAGATAATGTTTCAAAGGACGAAGGTCTTTGACTATTAACATTTTGTGTTGTCTTGTTCTTAATTCATAGTATTTGAGAACAAGTGACCACCATTGGCGCCCACCTCCGGTGAACTCACTTCCACTGTTGAGATGATGACTTCGTTCAACAATCAAGCTATAGCACCTTCGGCCACGAAGCTGGTGCTCCCAATCACGGGCGGTTCAAGCTCAGAGCCGGTTAATAAGAAGCAGAAGAAGGAAGCACAAAGGAGAGTACATTATGTTGGGGTGCAGGGACCCTTCATCAAATCTAAGTGGTCTCACATCCCAATCACCTTCTCCCAAGAAGACCTTCAGCTCAAAGATTATCCTCATAATGATGCTATGGTTATATCTTGTGTCATCAAGGGGTTTCTGGTCCACAATATTCTGGTTGACACAGGCAGTGCAACGAACATTATATTTGCAAAGGCTTTCAAGCAGATGCAAGAACTAGAGGACAAGATTCATGATGCTACACACCCGCTTTGTGGCTTCGGAGGACGACATATAGTGGCACTTAGCAAAATCACAATGTAAGTTACCTTCGGGTATGTCCACAACACAAGAACTGAGCAAGTTGTTTTTGACATTATCAACATGGAATACCCATACAATGCAATCATTGGTCGAGGAACACTTAATGTCTTCGAAGCAATACTTCATCTAGCATACTTATGCATGAATATACCTTCGGAGCAAGGGCCCATTGCCATTCATGGAAGTCAAGAAGCTGCCAGAAGGGCCGAAGGGAGTTGGACAGATTCAAAGGCAATCCACAACATAGATGGAACCGAAGCTTGTCAATAATATAAGCACAAAAGAGAGAAGGCTGCTTCGGTAGATCAGCTGAAGCCTATGCTCCTATGTGAAGATATAGCAGATCAAAGGGTACTGTTGGGATCTCAGTTATCTGATGAGCAAGAAAAAACTCTGATAAGATTTTTGTTCAACAACAAAGATGTCTTTGCTTGGACAGCCAATGATCTTTGTGGTGTCAACAGAGATGTCATTGAACATTCACTTAATGTGGATCCATCTTTCAGGCCAAGGAAGTAGAGACTTCGCAAGATGTCTGATGATAAAGCTAAAGGTGCTCGTAACGAGGTAAAGAGACTTCTCAGTGCTGGTGTTATCAGAGAAGTAACATATCCAGAATGGCTACCTAACACTGTTATGGTGAAGAAGGCTAATGGCAAATGAAGAATGTGTATTGATTTTACAGACCTCAACAAAGCATGCCTGAAGGATGAGTTCCCATTACCAAGAATAGACTCCCTTGTAGATGCAACAGCTTCTTCAGAGCTCATGAGTCTACTGGACTGCTATTCAGGCTATCATCAAATATGGATGAAGAAGGAAGATGAGCCAAAGACTAGCTTCATAACTTCTAGTGGCACTTATTGCTACTTTCGGATGCTTGAGGGGCTCAAGAATGCTGGAGGAAGCTTCAGCAGGATGACAGCCAAGGTCCTTTATTCTCAAATAGGCAGGAATGTGCTGACTTATGTTGATGAGATCATCGTAAAGAGCACGAAGCAAGAGAATCACATTGCTAACTTGCTGGAGATATTTGCCAATTTCAGGCAAGCTGGTCTGAAATTAAATCCAGAAAAGTTTATTTTTGGAGTAAAGAAGGGCAAAGTCCTTGGTTGTCTAGTATCAACAAAGGGAATCGAAGCTAATCCAAATAAAATCGAAGCTATCCTTCAGATGGAGCCGCCAAATACGAAGAAAGGGGCCCAACGATTGGCATGAAGGCTAGCATCATTAAATAGATTTATATCCAGATCAGCAGAAAGAAATCTACCATTTTTTGAAATACTAAAGTCATCCAAAGTTTTCCAATGGGGTCCGGCTCAGCAAAGGGCTTTCGAAGAGTTAAAGCAATACTTGATCGACTTGACAACACTAACTCCACCTTTGCTAGGGGCTCCATTGCTCTTGTATGTAGCATCCTCCCACTCTGCAGCTAGTGCGCGCGCTCGTACAGGAGAAGCAAGATGGTCAGGTCAAAAAGCAAGCACCAGTGTACTTTGTCTCTGAAGTTCTAAGCTTATCAAAGAAAAATTATATAGAATCGGAGAAGGTACTATATGCTATGTTAATGGCCTCCAGGAAGCTTCGACATTACTTTCAAGCATATCATATAATTGTTCCTTCGTCGCAACCTTTAAAAGACATAATGAGGAATAGAGAAGCTACTGGAAGAATTGGAAAATGGGCTGCCGAGCTCAATGAATTTTCTATAGATTATGTGCATAGATCCTCAATTCAGTCCCAGGCGTTAGCAGATTTCATCGCTGATTGGATGCCAGGGACTCAGGAAGAAGTAACAAAGGACGCCGAAGCCTGGATAGTCTTCTGTGATGGTTCTTAGGGAACCTTCGGCGCAGGAGCCGCTGCTGTCCTAGTAGCGCCCTCTAAAGTCAGAACATGCTATGCAACAAGATTGGACTTTAGTTGTACAAATAACATTGCTAAATATGAAGCCCTTCTGTTGGGGCTTCGGAAGCTAAAGGCTATGGGAATAAGAAGGGCGATCCTTAAAACTAACTCCCAAGTCATCTCTGGCCATGTGGATAAAAGCAGCAGGGCAAGGGACCCGAAGCTTGAAAAATATTTGGACACAGTCCGAAGGCTGGAGGCTTCTTTCGAAGGTTTTTCTGTAAAAAATATTCCAAGCGGGGAAATGAGCATGCAGACCTACTGGCCAAGTCAGCAGCACGGGGGCTTTGTTGGGGGCCTTCGGCTTCCGAAGGTCCTCAAAAACGTAAGTTAACAATGTTTCTGGAGTGTAATACATGAACAGGTACCTTCGGACGTGGACCTTTCGGACTTAAGTCAAAATCATTGCATGAAGAAACACAAGGGGGAACGAAGGATGGAACAGAGCCGAAGCTGTACGAAAGGGAGCTTCAGCATGATGACAGGAAAAAGGAAACTGACTTAAAGAGGAAAAGGCTGTCTAGACCCCGGTGAATTGCTATAGAGTTATTATTAAATGTAAAGGGCCTGAATGTAATTTTACATGGGCTGCGACCCGCGCCTATAAATAGGTGAACAGTACTCCCGTATTGTTCACACTGACTGGACATTTGCTTTTGTGTTACGCTTGTATTTGTACTGCCTTCAAGCCGAAGGTATACTTGTAATAAATTATTACCTTTACTTGTTCGTGATAATAGCACAAAATAATACAATGACGATAATATATTTGATTGTCATCTTGTTCATGTTTTGTGTAAACTCTTCTTCATTTTTATATGTCGTACTTACGAAGGTACGCTTTCTGTAATCTTCGTCTGAGAGTCATTATATCCTAAGGGAAATAATGCTTCAAAGGACGGAGGATTTTAACATTTGACATTCTTTATGTTGCCTTGTTCTTATCTCGAAGCATTTGAGAACAAGTCACCAACATTGGCGCCCACCTCCGGTGAATCCCTTTTCGACCACCTTCAACAACCATCGACCTTCGTCATGCCGCCAAAGAAAGCTTCGGCAACAGGGGCTGCCGTTTTGCAGCCGCTGGACCCGAACCAGGAGACCCTTTCTCTTCGGGAGGCCCGAAGCCAGAAGAGGAAGGCCACTAGTCCAACACCACAAGAGGATGAGTTGGACCAAGAAATTAGGAATATGGAAATGCTTCATCACCAGGTACAGAGGAAGAAGGAGAAGATGGCTCAATTAGCTGACCTGCAAAGGCAGATTGACGAAGCCACCGAAGAAGTGCGTCATCTTGCTCAAGATGAGCAGCACCGAAGGCCCCACCACAGAGAGTTGCACCAGGAGGGCTTCTTCAACGAAGATGACTGGTATGAGGATTTCCATCATGGAAATTTTTCTTTTGATGATGCTTCTCCTCTGTCAGCAGAACTGCAGGCTACGCCCTAGCCCCCGTCTTACAAGCCACCACAGCTCCCTATGTATGACAGACACTCAGATCCGAAGCAGTTTCTCATGAGCTACGAAGCAACTATATCTTCATATGGTGGCAACACTGCAGTCATGGCGAAATCCTTCGTCATGGCAGTCAGAAATGTTGCACAAACTTGGTACTCTTCTCTTCGGCCAGGAACAAATCATGGCAGAAGCTGAAGGACATGTTGGTCACCAGTTTTCAAGGGTTTCAGACGAAGCCGGTTACTGCTCAGGCCTTGTTCCAGTGCACACAAGATCAAGAGGAATATCTCCAGGCGTATGTCCGAAGGTTCTTGCGCCTGAGGGCACAAGCGCCGACAGTGCCCAATGAAATTGTCATTGAGGCCATGATTAAGGGGCTTCGGCCAGGACCTTCAGCCCAATACTTCGCCAGGAAACCCCCTCAAACCCTGGAGAAACTGCTTCAGAAGATGGATGAATACATCTGTGCTGACAATGATTTTCGACAGAGAAGGGAGGAAGCTTACAGGTTCTCCAAAATGGCCAGGGGCTTCGGAGGGAGAGTACACCCGAGGCATGTCAGGTCAATTCACAACACTCAGAATGATGATAGAGGAGGTCAGCTGCAGAGGCCCCAGCATTCTTCACAATCTTCGGGGCAACAACAAAGCTCTTTTCGGCCGCCAGCACCAAGAGGCAGAGGCGCTAGGGGCTTCAGAGGAAGATATGGGGACCAACCCAGGAATATTTACTGTCTATTCTGCGGTGAGGACAAGGGCCACACTACCAGGATGTGCCACGTCACCATCTAGAAGCAAAAAGAGATAGCAGAAGCTGCGACCCAACAGAATCAGCCGAAGCAAGTCATGCATACTGCTTCGTATCCCTCACCGTACATTCTAGAGTACATGGGTAACCATCCTGCAGCCTCTGTTGCTTTGGCAAGCCAACCTCAGGCATCTTGGCAACAGCCTCCACCTCCACCACCATTGCAACGAGCCCAGCAGCCAGAAGGGAGCCACCACACTCTTCAGCAACGAGACTTCAGAGAGGAGTCCGAAACTCACACAGTCAATAGTACTGTGCCAGAATCGAAGCACATCTACTAAGAGGATATCCTACTTTTGAAATGGTTCTGGCATTTGTTATCATTTTTTCTTTTTCAATAGAAAACAATCGTTAAAAGCCTAAATTTTTCTTGCCATTTTCAATTCCTTGTAATAGTTTCGTTTTGGCCATAGTGGAAATGAATTTTTTTTATAGACTCACGAAGTCCAAAAAGTTGGTAAAGCACGAAAGTTTCCTCTCAAAAGAGTGCGGAGTTCATAGTCACACTACAAGTTTTGCCGAAGCATTAGAAAAGTCGTTCTAAGGGACGCATCGTAAGTTTTCCGAAGCAACAAAAAGTCGTTTCTAAGGAACGCAACGTATGTTTTCTACTCAAAAGTCATTCCAAAGGGAATGCAGAGCTTACAGCGAAAAATAAACGCTGATACCGCCGAAGTAAAAGGCGAAGAAGCTCCTAAGGGAGGCTTACAGCGAAAATTCAACGCTGATACCGCCGAAGTAAAAGGCGAAGAAGCTCCTAAGGGAGGCTTACAGCGAAAATTCAACGCTGATACCGCCGAAGTAAAAGGCGAAGAAGCTCCTAAGGGAGGCTTACAGCGAAAAGTCAACGCTGATACACCGAAAAATAAACGGTGAAGCCGAAAAATAAACGGCAAAAAGATTGTGTGCTTTATTGAGGGAATGTGTGAGTATCTTCGGCACAAATGTCATTTTGCATGTCATAACATCATTACATCATTTGCATAGCATAACATCATACATCATATTGCATCAATGGCACAACAAGGGGATGCAATGTTGATCTTCGGAAGCGTATACGATGTTGATCTACAATGTTGATCTTCGGAGATTGTTTCGAAGAAGTGATAAAGCACAAAATAGTTTTGAAAAGGAGATCTATTGCTCACGAAGCACAATATTTTTACGGAATATGGATATTCTTCACGAAGCATGAAAAGAAGGGAAGGTGTTTTTCGCCGAAGGCTCAAAAATGGTATGTACGTAAAGTTTCATGCATCGTAAAGAATTGAATTACAAACAACTTATACATTATATTCACAAAATATTATGCACTTTGTTCAGCAAATATTACACTCCAAATGTCTTTACAATAATAGCTATTCTTCTTTCAAAACTACTTCTGTAGCTTCGTGTAGTAGTTGATCAACAACTTCATCCATAATAGCTTCGACCATTTTAATAATTTCATCTTCTTTCTTCGCTTCAGGGTCCGCCAATGGTTCGACGGGCTCTGGGGGAGGAGTTAGTGCGGTTGTGATGCAAAACGTAAATAAGTTCGAAGTCACAAAATTAGAACATAAAGTTAAAAGCTGTTAAGTAATACCTATCCGCCTCTTGAGATCCGCAGCTTTCTCAGCGGCCGTTGCTGCTTCTCTAGCATCGTGAGTATCTTTTTCAATTTTCCTTATGATTTCTTGGGCCATCTCCTGGTCGCCATTTTCTCAGATGTCGGTGAAAAACTTTCCACCAACTAAGCTTGTTTCAGCCGATGGGTCTTTTATATCTTCAATAGATAAGGCGCCTTCGGTTTGCGCCAAAGATTTTACGTGTTCGCAACCTATCTTCTCCAAGATAGCAGCAATCCCCCTAGCACCCGAGAAGGCACATATGTCCCCACGGCCATTCAAAACTTCCTCAAAGGCTTCAGCTTCGTGGCTGATCCATTCAATTGGGCCTTCGAGATCACCCCTTACGAAATTCTCCTCACTTGAGTATGCGCCAACGTTGGCGAAGCTAGTTTTTATTCTCTTAACACACTCTATAGATTTTTCAAAGCATCTCTCCTTGGATGCATGAAGTTCATCAACTGTTTTTTCTAGATGGTTCCTCCAATATATACTGATGTCTCGTTCAGCCTCTCCAACACCACATTTTTCTTTAGCTTCGAGTAGCTGTTTCCGAAGATCTTCGATTTCGCATTTTTGAGCTTCAGCTTTGGCTTTGGAAGCAGCTTCGTCTTCCCTTATTTTGTTCAACAAAGAGTGTAATATTTTGTCTTTTTCAAGACCTTCGTTCCTTAGTTCAATCACTTCGGAACGAAGGTTGTTCAAGGCTATGGTGTATCCTTCATCTTCGATACTTTTTTGCGCCCTGAGGGCGTTGCTAAGAATAAGGTCCTGCAAAAAATGCGGTATTAAATGTAAGTAAATGGAAGATTTCGTTTTTTAAATACAAAAATCTAATTTTCTCACTTTTAAGCTATTGTATGCTAAGTTGTCGGCCAACTCATCTTTTGATAACACTGAGAGCCCATCCTCTAGTGTAGGGAAGCCGAAGCTCTTGCTCATCTCTCGGCAGACAGAAATTTCTTTGCTGTCTGGGAGGCAATACAAGAAGTCTTCTTCCCCGTTGCCATTGAATACCAGGTCCCCCTTTGGATATTTCTATCTTTGGGCATAAAACTGAGCCTCTTGCTTCTCCTTTTCAGATAATCTTTTTCCCGAAGCATGTCGTATAATATAATCAGTAGCATCAGATAATGTTTCGGGAATAGGAATGGTGGTTTTTTCAGTTTTGCTTGCTTCTGCAGTTTCTTTCTCAATCTTGCCTCCGATTTCCAAGGATTTCTCCTTGACGGGCTCGGAGGGCTCAGCTTCGGTATCGACTTGAACCTTGGAAGCTTCGGCCTCAATATGTGTTTCCAAAGTTTTGACAGCTTTCTTCGGAGTAGAGCTCGAAGTTTTTATTATTTCTAGCACATCTAATACATTGACCATTCTCTTTCTCTTGGGGGTTGTCGAGATATCCTTTTGTGCCTTCGGCATTGCCACCTCCGCCGAAGGACTTACTGCTTCCAATATTCTCGTTTTACCAACCTTCATCTCTTCAATATTAATAGCCTTCGGCTCATCCGATTTGGCTGATGATGTCTTCGGCGCCGCAGCCGGTTCACTTTTTTGCGAAATCGCAGGTTTTTTGCCTTTGGCCACCGAAGAGGTCTCACCGCCAAAATCAGGCACTGCAGCCGGTTCAATATAGCATGGTCGATGAGTAAGGACTTTCACTCTTTTCCTCTTCAGCGCAGACTTGCTCGCAGCAGCTGAAGCATCATCTCTCCCGGAATCTCCACTTTTTCTTTTTTCTCCCTAGGGTGGGTAACAGTAGTCGGGATACATAAACCCAATGGCATCGAAAACTCTGTTTAGTCTCTTCTTTTTTATGATTCCCGAAGGCCACAGATAATGCGCTATCTTCTGCTCGGGAGTACAGCCCAAGCAGATCATCGCTTGTAGCTTTGACGCTTTTCAGCCAGTCGTCGTCTGGCTCGATAAACTGGTCTCTGAATCTGAAGGTATATTTTAGCTGAACCAGACCACCTTCGTGGGGATTGCTGATGGATTCTTTTGGCACCTCCTAGTCGGCTAGCAACGGCCATATTCTGTAGGCCACGTGCTCTTGTACTAAGTCCCTTGTCCCAATGAAAGAACAGACTATGCCAAAAGCCTTCCGGCACTCTTCGGCCGTTTCGTCAATCTCTACCTTCGGTTTACGGAGCCTGAAGCGTTGTCAGATAGGGCGCATGGTTATATCTTTAATGTCTTCTCATGCGTTTAAATCATTCTTTACATAAAACCATTCTTTTGTCCAGTCTCCGGGCCATCTCTTCCGAAAAGTCGGTACTGGCAAGCTTGAACCAGAGCGAGCAATGAAACTATAGCAGCCGAAATTATTATGATACTGTTCCTTACCCCAGGGCTTCGTCTCATATAACAATTTATACATGCTGCAGAAACTTTTTGCATTTGGTTCCAAGCCTTGACTCCTTAAAGCCCACACAAAGATTCCCATTCTTATAATAGCTTCGGGGGTAATCTGGTGAAGGTAAATCTGAAATATCTTCAAAACCTCGACTACGAAGCTGCTAAGAGGAAGCCGAAGCCCAGCCTTCAAAAAGCTCCGAAAGATCACCACTTCATTCTCCTCTAGAGTAGGACAAGTTTTTTCTCCATCGTCAGCCCTCACAACAGACATATCCTAAAAGTATTTCCCCCTCATGTTGTCAAGATGGCTTTGCTTAATAGTCAATTTTCCAAAAACTGCATGGCTTGGTCGCCAGGGTCGATCTTCGGAGTCTTCCCCGCCGCTCTCCACATCGTAGCTATCACTATCACTGGTATCTTCAGACAAACCCTCCAAAGTTTCCCTAGCAATCTTCTCCGCATTTGTCCTTGCTATCGATTCAATAAAGCCAAGATTCATCTCCTCAGAAAGGCTCAGCTTCGTTCCAGCAGTAGCTTTCTTATCCTCAGACATCTTCGAAAGTGCTGACAAAAGTGCTCTCAAAGCCGAAGCTTAAAAATTCAAAAATCTGGTCAAGCGTGTGTAAGCAAAGAGCTGTTTGAGCAGGCAAGGCAGGTGGCAAGAAAGCATGCCAAATGAGCTAGTGGTGCGCTCTTATTTATACACCTGGTGCATTGCGTGCTGGAGGACCCGCTTGTCAGTGGCTGTTGCTATTCTAGCAAAGGGAAGGTGTTTTTTCGGACCTTCGGCTCAGAGCCTTCGTCCTTGTCGCAATCTGAATTTATCATTCTAACAAATTAATATTGCGAGGGGCTACTGTTGGGGGCCTTCGACTTCCGAAGGTCCTCAAAAATGTAAGTTAACAATGTTTCTGGAGTGTAATACATGAACAGGTACCTTCGGACATGGACCTTTCGGACTTAAGTCAAAATCACTGCATGAAGAAACACAAGGGGGAACGAAGGATGGAATAGAGCCGAAGTTGTACGAAAGGGAGCTTCAGCATGATGACAGGAAAAAGGAAACCGACTTAAAGAGGAAAAGGTTGTCTAGACCCCGGTGAATTGCTATAGAGTTATTATCAAATGTAAAGGGCCTGAATGTAATTTTACATGGGCTGCGACCCATGCCTATAAATAGGTGAACAGTACTCCCGTACTGTTCACACTGACTGGACATTTGGTTTTGTGTTACGCTTGTATTTGTACTGCCTTCAAGCCGAAGGTATACTTGTAATAAATTATTATCTTTACTTGTTCGTGATAATAGCACAAAAATAATACAATGACGATAATATATTTGATTGTTCATCTTGTTCATGTTTTGTGTAAGCTCTTCTTCATTTTTATATGTCGTACTTACGAAGGTACGCTTTCTGTAATCTTCGTCTGAGAGTCATTATATCCTAAGGGAAATAATGCTTCGAAGGACGGAGGATTTTAACATTTGACATTCTTTATGTTGCCTTGTTCTTATCTCGAAGCATTTGAGAACAAGTCACCAACAGGCTCCCACTACCTTCGGAAGTTTTCTTCGAGACAATAAAAGCACCTTCGGTTGAACTTATGGAGAGGCAGTCCTCACAATATCACCTGTACATAGTGAAGATTGGAGGACTGAAATCATATCCTTCCTCCAAGGCAATTGTCTTTCGGATGACGAAGTTTACAATAAAAGAATGGAAGCAAGGACAAGACCATACGTCATAATAGAAGGGGAGCTATACAAACATGGAGTTTTCTCCCCACTTCTCAAGTGTTTATCCAGAATCGAAGGTATAGAGTTAATGAAAGAGATACATGCAGGTTTGTGTGGATCTCACATCAGGTCCAGGCCTTTGCTAGGAAAAGTTTTTAGACAAGGGTTTTATTGGTCGAAGGCAGCTTCAGATGCAACAGATTTGGTTCAGAAGTGCGAAAACTGTCAAAAATGTGCAAGAGATCAGAAACAACCTTCGTCGTTAACTCAGCTAATACAGCCAACCCGGCCATTGCAAATATGGGGCCTAGATTTGTTGGGTCCACTCTGTAACGCCCCGAATTTTGGAGTTGAATTTTTTCTTTTCTTCACTCGCCAAATTCGGGCGTTACCTTTTCTTTTTTTCTTTCCCTCGCTAGACCTTGATCTTTTCCAAAGTTAGCGGGATTCAGCTTGGAATTCCCGTGTAAAGCAAAACCCTAAGATACTTTATGTTGTTTGATGCACCATGCCGAACCATGCATTCTTTTGAGTGTTTGAAAACGTGGATGCATTCATCTAGGAAGACCGGATTTCGAAAAGGAGAAAAACCTTTTTTTTTCTTTTTCTTTTTTTCTCTCTCTCCTCTCTTTTCTCTCTCCCGCGCCATGGGCCGCCCCCAGCCGGCCCAGCCGCCCCCAGCCGGCCCAACCGCCCCCACCGCGCGCCCCCTTTGGGCCCAAGTGGCCCAGCCGCCCCCTCCCTTTTTCCCCAACCCCCCCTCTCTCTCTCCCTCCCTCTCTCCCATTCACTCTAGCCGCCGCCGCCCCCCTGCCCTAGCTCGGCCGCCCCCTGCCGCCGGCCCAACCGCCGCCCGTCGCCGCTCGGCCGCCCCATCCCCGGTGAGCTCTCCCCTCCCTCTCCCCTCCCCTCTTCCCTCCTCTCTCCCTGCCGCTCGGCCGCCCCTTTGGCCGGCCCAGCCGCTGTTCGGCCGCCCCCCAGCCGCCCCCGGCCGCGCCCCCAGCCACCCCCGGCCGCGCCCAGCCAGCCGCCCGGCCGTGCCCCCAGCCACCCCCGGTCGCGCCCAGCCAACCGCCCGGCCGTGCCCCCAGCCGCCCCCCCGCCGCGCCCAGCCGCCCCCTGCGCGCCCTGCCCAGCCGCCCCTACCCCTGGCCGGTTCAACCGCCCCCGGCGGTTCAACCGCCCCCTGCGCGCCCTGCTCGGCCACCCCCCAGCTCGGCCGCCCCCGCCAGTTCGGCCGCCCCTACCCCTGGCCGGTTCAACCGCCCCCTGGCCGGTTCAACCGCCCCCTTTTTTATTTATTTTATTTTATTTTATTTTATTTTACTTTCTGTTATCATTGTTATTTATTTTATCTTAGGCAAGCTAATCATTGTTCATGTTAATAAAATGGGAAACTCAATTTAGAATTCCGTTACGTTAGTCAATTCATATAGTTAATTGTTTATCTCGTTCAATGTTGATCAACTAAAGATGGCTAGGTTTCCATTAGCGCATATAACTAATTCTTTTGTTAGAACCAATTGGAACTAGAGCGCATAATTTAACTAATCATTAGTGCATAAGCTTTAACCCCCCCTGCGAGATCTTTCCCCGTTTCTTTCTAACCATAACAAATGCGATATCGAATGTCATGCTTTATGCATATTCACTTTATTTGTTCCCTTGTATG
This sequence comes from Zea luxurians, assembly GCA_029449295.1. Taxonomy (NCBI): domain Eukaryota; kingdom Viridiplantae; phylum Streptophyta; class Magnoliopsida; order Poales; family Poaceae; genus Zea; species Zea luxurians. Next base: position 13,865,092 of record JAOPSE010000052.1, on the reverse strand, counting down.
GTGTACTGTTTGTTTTCTAATTTGAATGGATGGATGTATGTATGCTTGCAATCGCATAGAGAACGATCCGGTCGAAGAGCCCGAGGAACCCGCAGGAGAAGCCCCTGAGCAGCAGTCGGTTGGTGGAGGCAAGTGTCCTTTGACCCATCTCAGTCCTATTCATTTCTTTAATTCACCTCCCGCATTACACAATTATACCTAAGGATTGACTAGCTTTTGTTTTCCATGTCCTTGTTTACCTATTTGGGTCGGATTATTACTGCTTAGTCTGATGCTATTGCTCAACTCTAATCAATGAACATGATGTGATTATCTATGATACACTGTTTTCCCCTTCTTATTTATGATCATACTTGTGACCTTCAAGGGGACTCGAGCGGTTTCTCGAGTGCCTCTCCGTAAGGACCTGTTCAATGGATGACCGCCCGAGAAAACAGTGCAACCATGAGGGTGGAATGGGACGCCCTTAGCTGAATAATTAGAGGAACCGGGGTGTAGATCACTTAGCCGTCGTGCCGTCAATGGGGCTCGGTGTATGCGGCTCGCTCTGCCAAGGTTGATTTGTCCCTTGGGGAGGAGTGCGGTACATTTAGGAAACCTAACGGGTGGCTACAGCCCTGGGGAATCTTTGTAAAGGCTACGTAGTGAAACCCTGCCTATTCACCTTGGTAGTGTTTAAGGGTTTGATCAGCCCGAGGCAAGAGGGAATCACGGCTTATGGGTAAAGTGCGCAACCTCTGCAGAGTGTTATGAAACTGATATATCAGCCGTGCTCGTGGTTATGAGCGGCCAAGGGAGCTCCAGAGATTAGTGATACTTGATCAGAGACATTTTGGTACAGGTGGCAATGAGATTGATGATTCTGGTTATGACTATGGTGCTGGTAAATGGTATTCTTTCTGTTTGGAAAGGATACATTGGGCTAATAACTTGGGTTAATGTTAAAACATGGCTTTCTACTAGTAAGTAATAACCTGACCAACTAAAAGCAACTGCTTGACTTATCCCCACATAAAGCTAGTCCACTACAGCCAAACAGGATGCTTGCTGAGTATGTTGATGTGTACTCACCCTTGCTCTACACACCAAACCCCCCCCAGGTTGTCCGCGTTGCAACCACTGCTCAGGAGAAGATGAAGCCGTGGAAGGAGATTTCCAGGAGTTCCAAGACTATGATGAATTCTAGGCGTGGGTTAGCGGCAACCCCCAGTCGGTTGCCTGTGAAGGCCGCGTTATCTACGTTTCGTTTTTCGCACTTTGATTATTGTAAATACTATATGGATGTCTCAGACATATGGTGTAATCGACTATTATTTCCCTTTTAATACTATTTGAGCACTGTGTGATGATGTCCATGTTATGTAAACTGCTGTGTACGTGAATTGCTGATCGTGGCACGTACATGGTTCGCATTCGGTTTGCCTTCTAAAACCGGGTGTGACATAAGCTGGTATCAAAGCCGTGCTGACTGTAGGACCTCTAACCTAGAGTAGAATGGTCGTTCTAAGGACTATAGACCTCTGTCCCTGCCTTGACTTTGATATCTCTTCAAAAGTTGGTCATATCGACCAAAACTATGTCCTACTATATATTATACTTTGCTGAAAATTATGTTTTATTCTACTCCTTCATTTATTTATGGTTCATTACTTGCTGGTCATAGTAATTCTGTTCTCACTCTTTTGCTTGCGATGTCTTTTGTAGATGGCTCGTCTTAGACACACTGCACGAAAGTCCGTCATCCCCTTCTTACCCTCCCGCCTTGCTGAGCGTCCGCTTCACCGTCCAGTGGCCGGACAGTCCAGTCACTTGGAGAGGCTGCACCACCGCCTGCATGAGGAGCAGGAGCGTCGACGACAGGAGCAGCAGGGCTCTTCTTTCTCGCTCCAGCAGGAGATAGAGTCTGTGAGGAGCTGCTCCCCTGTGCTTCCTCTAGAGGCGCCCCCTGCACCACCACTGGGCGCCCCAGTCTCCGGGGTAGCTGCTGGAGGAGACCCAGATGACGGAGATGGCGACGACAGCTCGAGCCACAACACCGACTTCTCTTCTGTCCAGGAGCCGGAAGGATGGGTTGCTCGACCCATCACTCGCGTCGCTGCTCGCGGGTGTCACTTCCACGATGCGCTCGACACCCTGCTACGTCGGGCACTTGACCGACGTACTTGGTCTATCGAGTATCGCTGTGTGGTCTACCAGCATAGTCGCGGGGTCTACCCGGACCGCTGGGAGGCAACCTGCTTGGTGCGCCATCCAGAGAACAGTCTCTGGGGTGCGGAGGTCTGCTCAGAGCACTATTCTATCTCTGAGCGGGACTCAGCTGAGGCGGCCATGCAAGATGCCGCACGGCGTGCACTTTCGCACTACTGCTCGGTTCTCGGTGGGGTAGCTGATGGTCTCAACCTGAAGTATTACCCCCGCCGTCCATCTAGCAGCACAGGAGGCGTGATTGTTTCACCCGTTGGTGAGGACAATCCTAGGTTGAACAGCACAGTCAACCTAGCCGCCGTGCTAAACACGGAGCTGGACCATGCACTAGACGAGTTGAGTAGGGCTCGTGCTGAGATCGCCCTGCTGCGGGCTGAGCGCGCGGAGCGTCGTGTAACACCCGACTTTAAGGGACAAAGCCAGGTGCATCTCATACATGCGCCAAGAAGACAACATATACAATAACAGAGTGTATAGAGATAAATGTCATGAAACATCAGAGTACTTATTACATAGCGGAAGTCTTATTACAAAATAAAGATAAATATAAAACGAACTAAGGATCGTCGGCGCCAATGTCGACTGAGAAACGCCACCTAGATCAGATCGAACTCCTCAGTGTTAGGCGGCTCCTCTTCAACCACCTGTTCTTCTCCTGTGGGGGGGGGGTGTGAGACAGCAAGAGTGAGCTCACATACGTTCATAGCTCAACAAGTCGTGGGGAATAATGTGGCATGAACTCACCAAAGGTGGGAGTTCATGTAGTGTAAGGCTGATCAATGAAATAAAGGCTAAGGCTGAGCATTGCTTTTATAAGTTGGTCAAAATTTTATTAGCAATTACTAAGTGTAAGTAAATACCAAACCTTAATAATAATAAAGAACAGTAATAGTAAAATAATCCCAAATGCGATGCAAATGTCAAATTAAACTTAAGTTCCATAGTTAATCATGTGAGGGTCCGAGCCGCTCTTGACCGTGAGCACGGCTAGTATACTAGTTTTACACTCTGCAGAGGTTGCGCATCTTTACCCACAAGCCGTGTATCCCATGTCGCCAGGGTTTGCAAGGCCCTTAGACACTACCGAGGTGAATGGCTAGGGATCCACTACGAGGCCTTTACAAAGTTCCACTAGCTTCCGAAAACCCGCTACAGTTTATAGGAAGTTCCAATGCAGGGTTCCTGGCTGACCGCCATCGCAGCAAAATCAACCAGGGACCTCCCTACACTGACCACTCCCCTACTGCCCTTGCCCCTTTCGGGTAAGGTAGTCTTCCACTAGCTTTCCTAATTAGTCAGCCAAGGGCGTCCCATTAAACCCTTGTGGTAGCACTGTTTTCCCGGGTGGTCGCTCCATGTTCCCATTAATTTAATGATCTTAACATGAACAACAATAATAACAAGATAATAACAGAATAATCATGAATAATGAATCTCCATACCCAATCCACATAAAGCAATAGCAAGTACTACCCAAAAATATTCCAGGGGTGAACAAGGTATAGAGGTAATCAAAACTGGGGTACATAAAGGATCCCATCAAAATTAACCTATGCAGATCATTAAAATTAATAAGAACATGGCTGGGAAAGTAAGTGATCAAGGGCTCAATTTGCCTGTAATGAGCTCCTGCTCAGCTACTTCTACTTGTTGAACCTCAGTTTCCACAGTGGCTTGCTCGTCTACTCGCATCAACACAATACATACATAGTATAGCATAAATCAACATCACACCAAACAGATGAACAAAATATACAGTAAAAATCTACACATTAAAATGAGATCATAGGAACTGGAATCACTAAATTTGGAGTTATAGATTTCAAGTTATGAATTTCCTAAGGTTTAATGTGATTGAAATAGGATTAAATGATAAATTGATTTTCTTACTGCTTTCATGTCAAAACAGTGATACTAAATGATAAAGAATATTCTTACAAAATTTTAGAAACTAGAATGGTTCAATTTGGACCAAAAATGGAATTTCTATGAATTTTACAAGTTTCTAGATTTGTTTTTGTATTAAAAATGAATTTCTAAAAATACTTCTCTGTTTTTAAACACCTCTGGACTGGGCCTCATTTTTCAGAAAGGTCAGGGGCTAAACCAGAGTTTTCCCCAAGACACGGCTTACTGTTACCGAGGATGGCGGGTTGTTTTCAAATAAACAGAGGGTCTCTTATGAAAAAGTGCCTGGCCGAAGGGGTATCGGCCAACGCGAGCCGCCCGATCGTCTATGGACGACCTGGATTAGGTTTCTTCTACAATCAACCGGTACGCACTACAGGCCCTTGGATCCGAGATCCACGGACCACAACACCCCATGCCCAGATCCAACCCAAGCCCTTGATCTACAGATCGGTGGTCACGATTTAACGCAGCAAGGGTTATGCGCAGCATCTAATCATGGCTGTCCATTTGAGATCTAACGGTGCACAACTCTTCCCCCAATCTGACATTGGGCACGGCGGCGCTCTAGTGCCGCACGGCGGAGGGCTCGCCGGCGATAGCCGTGCCGGTGCGCAGATGCCCCAAACCCCGCTCCTAAGGGTGCTACGTGAAGCGCAGAACATAGGGAATAGGGAGGGGTGGTTCTCACCGACAATAGAGGTCCGGTCGATGCTGTCCACGGCGGATTGCGAGCCTGCGGCGGTGTTGAGTCGACGGCGACAAATTCCGGTGCCGCCGGTGGCTTATCTTCTGAAATTCGGTTGCGGCCACCTTCAACACGTCCGAAAGGAGCCCCTGGGTTCCTTACCCCGAGCACGGTCGTCGGCACGCCCGGATTCGCCTGCGGCGGGTCACTCTCTCTTCTCTCTCGCGTGGTCTGCTCTATTCGCTCACTTGGCACAGGAAAAGAAGAGGGTCCGCGCCCACGCCTTAAGGACCGGGGAGTCCGAGCTATGCGAGGGAAAGACGGACAGATGGTTGCAACCACCCGCCGAGGTGACTGCGGGGTCGTGGGGTGCCTGCGGCATGTTCGGAAGCTCTGTTGAGAAGAAGGCGCTGACGGCGAGGGTCCACCAGTCAGCCAAATGGATGAGCGCGCGAGAGAAGTGGTGAGTCTGCACGCGGGGCCCACGAGTCAGTGGTATGCGCGAGTGGGCGGAGCGCGCGCGTGGAGGAGTGAATGTGGGCCGCGCGGGGTGAGGAAAGCTGGGGTGGGCTGAATGGGTTGGCTGCCGGCCCAGGTAAGGTTTTAATCTTTTTTTTTAATTTTCTTTCCTAATCTCTTTTCTTCCTTTCCAAATTCATATTTCCATTTCAAATTTAAATTCCACCCTTGTGTCAAGTTTATCCACAGATTATAAGTGCAATTTTAACATACCCAAAAATGAGAGGAATTTATTTATTTATATATTTATTTTGCATTGTACAATATTTATTCCTTTCCTTCTCCATTTTCATGGTTTTGTTTTTAATTTAGGGTTTGGATGTCATGGGCACATTATTACATTACTATTGATGCTTTTATTTTATTATCCACAAATGCACAATCAAATAAACTCCAGCATGATGCACAGATTATCTATGTGTTCTTTGTGTTAATTATCCACTTATAACTAGGGTTGATCACATGTGATGATAAATAGAGGACACAAATTACTGAGATTATCTCTGTTCTCATTATTGCACTTTTGAGTATTACAAATCCTACCCCCCTTAAAAATAATCTCGTCCTCGAGATTTAAGAAGAACTAGAGAAAAGGTGGGGAAAATCTATACGAAGCTCTTCTTCTCTTTCCCAAGTTGCTTCATCTTCACCGTGGTGACTCCATTGAACTTTGCACATCTTTATAACCTTATTTCTCGTAACTCGAGTCAAAGTATCCAGAATCTTGATGGGGTACTCAGCATAAGTCAAATCCTCTTGAACACTAAGGTCCTCCATTGGTAACTGTTCTTCAGGCACCCTGAGACATTTCTTCAGCTGAGATACATGAAATACATCATGAACATCCGCGAGATGATCCGGTAACTCCAATTGATATGCAACCTCTCCCACTCGCTTTAAGATTAAAAAGGGTCCAATAAAGCGAGGGGACAACTTTCCTTTGACTTTGAATCTTCTCATACCCCGGAGTGGTGACACCTTCAAATAGACATAATCTCCCTCCTTAAACTCAAGTAGTCTTCTCCGGGTGTCAGCATAGCTTTTCTGCCTGGATTGTGCAGTTCTCAAATTCTCCCTTATTTGCTGAACTTGTTCCTCTGCTTCTTGTATAATCTCAGGTCCAAACAACTGCCTTTCACCAGTTTGATTCCAATACAAGGGAGTCCTGCACTTTCTGCCATACAAAGCCTCAAACGGTGACATCTTCAAACTGGCCTGATAGCTATTATTATAAGAGAACTCCGCATAAGGTAAACTCTTATCCCAACTTCCACCGTGCTTAAGAGCACAAGCTCTTAACATATCTTCCAGTACTTGGTTAGTCCTCTCAGTCTGCCCATCAGTCTGGGGATGGTAAGCCGAACTAAAATTCAATCTTGTATCTAATGACTCGTGCAACTTCTTCCAATATCGAGAGGTAAACTGTGATCCTCGATCTGACACAATCTTCTTTGGCACACCATGCAGGCATACAATCCGTGCCATGTACAACTCTGCCAACTTAGCTCCTGAATAAGTGGTCTTCACTGGAATAAAGTGGGCTACCTTGGTTAGCCTGTCCACAATCACCCATATAGAATCATATCCAGCAGACGTGCGGGGTAATCCAACAATGAAGTCCATGCCAATCTCTTCCCATTTCCACTCAGGTATCTTCAGTGGGTGCAATAGTCCGGCTGGCCTCTGGTGTTCAGCCTTAACTCTTTGGCATACATCGCACATAGCCACATGTGCAGCCACATCTCTCTTTAAACCATACCACCAATACTTTTGCTTCAAATCCTGATACATCTTAGTACTTCCAGGATGAATGGAATAAATTGAGTCATGTGCTTCCTTCAATATGGTTTCCCGAAGACTATCAATATCGGGAACACAGATCCGATTCTTGAACCATATCGTGCCTTGCTCATCCTCTGTGAACTCCGGGCCTCTACCCTCTGTTATCAGATCCTTGATCTCCTGAATCTTAGCATCACCAATCTGACCTTTACGAATTTCTTGTTCCAAGGTAGGTTCCAATTCAATGGTGACTCCTTCCGTATGTGTGACCATTCCCAGGTTGAGTCTCTCAAAATCTTTTGCTAATTCATCAGGTAGCTGGACAACGAAAGCGGAGTGAACATGCTCCTTCCGACTCAAGGCATCTGCAACCAAATTCGCCTTGCCTGGGTGATAATGAATCTCCAAGTCATAATCCTTAATGAGCTCCAACCAACGGCGTTGCCTAAGATTGAGATCCTTCTGAGTGAATATATACTTCAAACTCTTATGATCCGTGTATACTTGGCACTTGGTCCCCATGATATAATGTCTCCAAATCTTAAGTGCATGCACAACGGCAGCCAGCTCTAAATCATGGGTGGGGTAGTTCAATTCATGCTTCCTCAACTGACGAGATGCATAGGCAATCACATGACCATCTTGCATAAGCACACATCCAAGTCCTTGGCCACATGCATCACAGTAAATGTCAAATCCCTTCTGCAGATCTGGCATAATCAATACTGGAGGTGACATCAATCTCTCCTTCAATTGATCAAAACTCTCTTGGCATTTCTCATCCCACTTGAATTCTCTTCCTTTCTCCAAAAGCGATGTCATAGGCTTAGCAATTTTAGAGAATCCTTCAATAAATCTCCGATAATATCCTGCGAGTCCCAAGAAACTCCGAATCTCAGTAACTGTAGTGGGCACTCTCCACTCCATTATCTCCTTCACTTTAGCAGGATCCACTGCTATTCCTCCATTAGAAATAATATGACCAAGGAATGGCACCTTGTCAATCCAAAACTCGCACTTGCTGAACTTAGCATAAAGTTGATTATCTCGTAACTTCTGTAGCACCAACCTTAGATGTTGTTCATGATCACTTTCATTCTTAGAATAGATAAGAATATCGTCGATGAATACCACGACGAATCTGTCCAAATACTCCATAAACACCTTATTCATCAAATTCATGAAGTAAGCTGGTGCATTGGTTAATCCAAATGACATAACAGTAAACTCATATAATCCATATCGAGTCGAGAAAGCCGTCTTGGGAATATCCGATGGTCTAATCCTCATCTGATGGTAACCGGATCGGAGATCAATCTTCGAAAATACTCTTGCACCTCGCATCTGATCAAATAAATCCTCAATACGGGGCAACGGGTACTTGTTCTTCACCGTAACATCATTAAGAGACCTATAATCCACACACATCCGTTGCGATCCATCCTTCTTCTGCACAAATAACACCGGTGCTCCCCAAGGTGAGGAACTTGGACGAATATACCCCGCCTCTTGTAACTCCGTCAACTGCTTCTTAAGTTCCTTCAATTCTTCTACGGACATTCTATATGGCCGCTTAGAAATAGGGGCGGTTCCAGGTAAGAGATCAATAACAAACTCAACTTCTCTATCAGGTGGCATTCCTGGTAACTCCTCTGGAAAGACATCCGGAAAATCTCTAGCCACCCGGATGTTGTCACCAACAAACTCCTCAGGCATAAAGAACATTGCACGCATGGATGAGGAGGTTACTGCAATATTAACTTGAAATCTTTCTCCTTTAGTGGTAGTGAGCTCTATGGTACCTCTACCACATGCTATAACGGCCTTTGCCTTTCTTAGCCATGACATACCAAGGATCAGATCTATACTGCTTGACTCTAATATTATAGCAGTAGCTCCAAATTCTCTACCCATAATGGTTAATGTCAATCTACGTGTCATTTGATTCGCCTCAACAGGCCCTTTAGGTGTAATTACTATCAGGGGTTTTCTCATATTTAGCAGTGGTATTTCATTTGTGTTGGCATATCTAGCAGACATGAATGAATGTGTAGCACCAGAATCAAATAATATGGTTGCAGGAATTGCATTAACATAAAACATACCAATTACGAGGTCCCCACCATCAGGAGTATCATCAACGCTGACTTGATTCACCCTGGCTATAGAATATCCCTTGCCAGGGGTCTGTTGCTTGTTCTGAACTGGAGTAGTAGCAATCCTCTGTGGGCAGACATTTGCATAATGACCAATCTTCCCACACTTGAAACATTGAGTGCCCGGACTCTGTCCTGCAAACTTCGTCGGGGTGCCCGTGGGAGTAGCTGTGGGGGATGGATATCCCCCGGGTCCACTAAAAGAGTAAAGGACCTCACGGAAGGCCCAAGGGCCCAATAAATCATAAGGTTATTCTTTCGTGGGCCTGGGGAAAGACAACCAGCAACGCAGGGCGACATGAGGCCGGATTGGTGCAAACCCGGACGACCCATAGCGTCGAGCCATTGGCCGCAACAAAGATCCGACTTTCCCGCGTCGGGGCCTCCATGCAACGAAGCCACGTGAGGATAAGTCGGCGAGGGTTACGTAAAGGATAATCTCGAGAGGTTCACTATCTTTTAGCCACTTGTTGTTATCTTATCCATGTGTACTGCCCCACGGTCGAGTATATAAGGCCTAGGGGGCACCCCCTTCAGAACGATCGACCCATTACTTAGCCACCCACATCAACTCTCTGTATTCTCGATCCAGAGAGCTCTCTTGTAACCATATCCACCAAGCATACTCATCAGGACGTAGGGTGTTACGCAACACTAAGCGGCCCGAACCTGTAAATCTTGTCCACTGTCCCTCGTGCGATCTGCACGAACCATTCTGCTACAGTTGTCGACACCTTCCTACTCCTAAAACACCTTGAGGGGCAACCCCGGGTGTGCGGTCGGACCCTAAACACCGACAGCTGGCGCGCCAGGTAGGGGGTGTGTCGACAATCCAAGCTAGCTCAATGGCCATCTCCTTCTATAGCAAGATCGCCCTACGCCCCGGATCTATGTTCCGCTTCGGAACAATCTCGTTCGTAGCAGACGAAGAAGGAACTCTGCACCGTATCGCGGATCCGCCGGAAAAGGAGTCTTCCTCAACAAACTCCGAAAATACCGGAGAGGTGCAACCTCCGGCCTCCCGAAAGAAGATCACCGCGACGGCAACACCGTTCTACCCCGACGTCCTCTTCGTCGGAAGGGCGGAATCGCCCACCATCTCCGACGACGAGCCGACTGTACCCGGGGAGGAACCGCCTCAGCGAGAGTCCCGTCGACGAAGAAACCGGCGCAGGAATGTTCGACGACATCACGCGGCCGGAGAGCGGAATCCGGAACAACCTGTCTCGCGAGACGAGGTCTCGGAGGTAGGAGAAACCCCGGAAGAACGCGTCTTCAGAGAGCGAAGGAACTCCCGACGACGTGATCGCCGACGAGCTCAGGAACAGGCTGAGCATGATGCAAGGCAACGTCGAGAGAATCCACTCTTCGGGCGCAATCTGAACCCCGATTTCGCCCGAGCCATGAACACGCCGAGCGAAGTCGGAGGGGTGCTGGCTCGGATAGCGGAAGGACTTCCTCGGACTCCTGACGCCGACGGCTACCGACGACTGTTCACCCAGGCGGCCAACCATCTTCTACCGCTTGCTCACCCGCCGAACGATCTACGACACGCCATCAACAGTCGCCGGGACGCGCGGAGCTCCATCAACGCTTCGCGGGAACGGCGGCATGAGAACGAAATTCGTCGTCGAGAGGAGTACGACAGGGATCATGGTGCCCCGACTCAGAGCCAAGCCACCAGGACTGAGTCGGCGACGGCTTCAACTGGCGGAACCTCCCGGGAACGGTCGAGGAATCACAACCACCACTCCCCTCCCCGGGACAGGCATCGACCCCGACGACAGGAGGACACGTGCGGAGTGTCCGCCCTTACTCCGCGCCTTAGGGCCATCCAATGGCCTCCCAACTTCAAGGTATCCAATGTTGACAAGTATGAACCTAAGCAGGATCCATGGGGTTGGCTAGCCGTCTACACCACCGCTGCTCGAGCTGCCGGAGCATCCGAAGACGTGATGACCGCGTACTTGCCCATTGTCCTTGGACAAGACGCGCTGCAATGGCTACGACATCTACCCCGACACTGCATCGACGCCTGGGGAGACTTCAGTCGGCGTTTCACCGCCAACTTCCAGTCCCTCTCCGACAAGCCGGCGCAGCCGTGGGACCTTAAATCTATCAAGCGCCGGGGGGACGAAACTCTCCGATCGTACCTCAAGAGGTTTCAAACCATGAGGAATCGAATCCCCGATGTCACGGAGGCGGCCGTGATCGAGGACTTCTACCGAGGGTCTAATGATTCGGTTTTCGTCCGAGCCATACTACAAAGGGCGCCGACCACCTCAGAGGAGCTGTTCCGGGAAGCCGACCTCTACATCACCGCCGACGAGCGAGCCCAGGATCTCATCGGAGGAGCAAAGCCCGCATCGGCAGCACCACGACGCGACACGAACCAGCAACCCGACAAGCGGTGGGAGAAGAGGCCACGCGAAGAAGTGCACGCCGCCGGCGGACCACCTGCTTCTCGCGCTCGAGGAGGACCTCGTGGAGGCGAGCGTACGCTGGACGACATCCTCGACGCCCAGTGCCCGTACCACAAGGACATGCGCCACACTCTTCGTAATTGCCGAGACTTCAAGCACTCCGTCGGACACGGCCGACCCTTCCAACCCCTACCTCCTCCTCCGCCGAGGGGAGGACCAGATGAACCACGACAACCCCATCGGCAGGAGGAGGGAGGAGGAGCTTTCCCGCGCATTGACAGGGAGGTCAACGTCATCTTCGGCGGACACGGATCGCAGGAGAGCAGAAGACAGCAAAAGCTCAATGATCGCCAGATACTGGTGGCGACCATCGGCCCTCCCGCCCCATACCGATGGTCGGAACACCCGATCACCTTCACTCGGGCGGATCAATGGCTCAACTTCGACCACCCGGGCAAGTACCCGCTTCTCGTCGATCCGGTGATCCGAGAGAGCCGGGTGAAAAAGGTGTTAGTAGACGGGGGGAGCAGCATCAACATCACCTTCCCCCGGACACTCCAGAGCTTGGGAGTTCATCTCAAAGAGCTCCACGAGTCGGACACTCCTTTCTTCGGCATCGTGCCGACGGAAGGGGAATACCCGCTGGGCCACATCTACATGCCGGTCACCTTTGGAACTCCGGAGAACTACAGAACCGAGTTCCTGAGGTTTGAAGTGGCGAACTTTGACTGCGGGTACAACGCCATCATCGGGAGGCCAGGATTGGCCAAGTTCATGGCCATCCCGCATTATACATACATGATACTGAAGATGCCAGGGCCACAAGGGATCATAACTGTGCGCGCCGACCTCCAAGGCGCCGCAGAATGTTTCCGAGTGGCTATTCAAGCAGCCCTCACCGCCAAGCCATCGACAGCTCCCTCCGCAATGGCGAACTCTAAGCCTGAGGAGGACCTCGCAATACCAGCAAATGAAGCTCAGACCGCGACCTCCATGCGGCCGACTGAAGAAACCAAGAGAATCAACCTGGGGTTTGCTGATGAGCGCAAGACGGCCATCATCAGCTCTAGTTTGGGTGACAAATAGGAAAGCGCGCTCGTCCGGTTTCTGCAAGATAACCGAGATGTATTCGCATGGCAACCTGCGGATATGCCGGGAGTCCCGAGAGAACTGGCCGAGCACAAACTGAAGGTTTTTCCCCAGGCGAGGCCGATTCGGCAGAAGTTACGTCGTTTCACGCCTGATAAGAGGGAAGCCATTCGCGCCGAGTTAGCTCGCTTGGTCGCGGCTGGGTTCATTAGAGAAGTATTACATCCTGAGTGGTTAGCCAATCCTGTTCTTGTACTCAAAAAGAATAAAGTGGACTGGCGCATGTGTGTTGATTATACCGATCTCAACAAACATTGTCCGAAGGATCCCTTCGGGCTCCCGAGGATAGATCAGGTGGTGGACTCCACCGCTGGGTGTTCTATGCTGTATTTCTTGGATTGCTATTCCGGGTATCATCAGATCAGTCTGGCAAAGGAAGATGAAGAAAAAAACGGCATTCATTACGCCGTTTGGCGCTTTCTGTTATACCTCCATGCCGTTCGGCCTCAAAAACGCTGGAGCGACTTACCAGAGAGCTATTCAAACATGCTTAGCCGATCACTGGGGCAAGCGTGTGGAGGCTTATGTGGATGACGTGGTGATCAAAACACAGGACTCAAAAGACTTCATTGAAGATTTGCAACTGGTTTTCAACAGCCTGAGGCGGTATAGATGGAAGCTTAATCCCGAGAAATGTGTTTTTGGGGTACCAGCCGGAAAGTTGCTCGGATTTATTGTCAGCCACCGGGGAATTGAAGCTAATCCGGATAAAATTGAGGCTATCATGAAGATGGAAGCACCTCGATCGCAGAAGAAGGTTCAGCGACTTACTGGATGCATGGCAGCTTTAAGCAGATTTATATCCAGACTGGGAGAAAAAGGTTTGCCGTTTTACAAGTTACTCAAGAAGGTGGATAAATTCCAGTGGACTTCAGAAGCACAAGAAGCTCTGGATGCTCTGAAAAAATTCTTGACAACACCACCAGTGCTGAAACCACCTCGGCGAGCTACGTCAACTCAACCAGCTGAAGATTTGCTATTGTACATCTCTTGCACGACTCACGTGGTGAGCACCGCGTTGGTAGTCGAACGAGTAGAAGAAGGGCATGCCTACCCAGTACAACATCCTGTCTACTTCATCAGTGAGGTCCTCGGCCCCTCAAAGAAAAAGTATCCTCAAGTTCAGAAACTATTGTATGCAATACTTCTAACTGCCCGCAAGCTGCGTCACTACTTTGACGACCACAAAGTCATAGTAGTCACAAGTTTTCCAATAGGGGATATTCTTCACAACAAGGAAGCCATCGGTCGAATAGCCAAGTGGGCCTGTGAGCTGGGATCTCATGACATCGAGTTTCGGCCTCGCACTGCAATCAAAACCCAAGCACTGGTTGATTTCGTATCAGAGTGGACTGAACAACAAGTACCAGACAACCCGGAGACTGCAGAAGTATGGCGAATGTATTTTGATGGCTCACTCAAGCTGCAGGGAGCAGGAGCGGGGATTCTTTTCACTGCACCAGGAGGCGAACACCTCAAGTACGCCCTCCAGCTGCTATTCCCGGCCTCCAACAATGCAGCCGAGTATGAAGCTTTGATCCATGGATTGAACATTGCCATATCACTGGGCGTCAAAAGATTAATGGTATATGGGGATTCTCTGGTAGTCATCAGCCAGATAAATAAGGAGTGGGATTGCTCAAACGATTCGATGGGAAGATACTGCACTGCCGTCCGAAAACTGGAGGATAAATTCGAGGGTCTAGAATTTCATCATGTGGAGAGAGATCGGAACGCGGCAGCCGATGCACTGTCCAAGCTAGGATCCAGTCGAGCTCAGGTTCCACCCGGGGTTTTTGTGCAAGAAATTCTGGAGCCAAGTATCTCATTGGGTCAAATGGAAGAATGCAACATCATAGATCAACCCGAGTCAGATCCCGATGACTGGAGAAAGCCAATCATTAAGTACATAAGGAATGAAGAAGAACCAGATGATAAGAACTCGGCAGAGCGCATTGCAAGACAATCAGCTCACTATACACTTATTGGGGAAACATTATACAGAAGGGGTGCATCAGGTGTCTTCATGAAGTGCATTCTCCCATCCACTGGAAAGCAACTCTTAGAAGAGGTCCACGCTGGACAATGTGGGATACATGCAGCCTCCAGAACACTAGTTGGGAAGGTCTTCAGGTCAGGATTCTATTGGCCAACAGCAAAGAATGATGCAGCCGAGTTAGTTCAGAGGTGCGAAGCCTGCCAATACTTGTCAAAGCAACAACACCTGCCAGCACAGCAGCTGCAGACCATACCAGTGACCTGGCCTTTTGCATGCTGGGGGCTGGATATGATTGGACCTTTCAAGAAAGCTCAAGGGGGATATACTCATGTGTTGGTAGCAATTGACAAGTTCACTAAATGGATAGAATTCAAGCCCATTGCCTCCTTAACTTCTGCTAAGGCCGTGGAATTCATACAAGACATAATATTCAGATTCGGGATACCAAATAGCATCATAACTGATTTAGGATCCAATTTCACGAGTTCAGAATTCTTTGACTTCTGCGAGCAAAAAAGCATTCAGATCAAGTATGCATCTGTAGCCCATCCAAGAGCCAACGGGCAAGTTGAGCGAGCCAACGGGATGATATTGGATGCACTCAGGAAAAATTTTTTCGATAAGAACGAAAAATTCGCAGGAAAGTGGATAAGGGAATTACCCTATGTTGTTTGGAGCCTAAGAACCCAACCTAGCCGAGCTTTGCATGGAAACACTCCTTTCTTCATGGTCTATGGGTCGGAGGCAGTGCTGCCTGCTGATCTCAAGTTTGGGGCGCCAAGGCTGATTTTTGAAAACATAGCAGAAGCTGAGACCACCAGGCTAGAGGACATAGACGTACTCGAAGAAGAACGGCTAAGCGCAGTAATCCAGTCAGCAAGATACCAGCAGACTCTAAGGCGCTATCACGACAAGGCTGTGCGGCAACGATCCTTTTCAGTAGGGGAGCTCGTCCTTCGCCGAATTCTAATGGGAGAAGGACGACACAAGTTATCACCCTTATGGGAAGGACCCTTCATAGTAGCAGAAGTCACTCGGCCTGGATCATATCGCCTCACTCAGATGGATGGCACGGAAGTCGGGAACTCTTGGAACATAGAACACCTGAGAAAGTTTTATCCTTAGCCGTACCTCAAAACTGCTGGGATAACAATGATGTACTCTGTAAAGTGGAAATATGTCATCAATAAAGAAAAGGTTTCAAGGATACTCAATTTATTTACGATTGACTTGCATTCTTACTTGACTCGGGGTGACCACTATGCCCTGCTAACGGAGCAATCGACTTAAGTCGGCAACAACTTAAGGCGGTGCGACATGCTCACGCTTACTTAACTCGGGGTGACCACTATGCCCTGCTAACGGAGCAATCGACTTAAGTCGGCAACGACTTAAGGCGGTGCGACATGCTCACGCTTACTTAACTCGGGGTGACCACTATGCCCTGCTAACGGAGCAATCGCCTTAAGTCGGCAACGACTTAAGGCGGTGCGACATGCTCACGCTTACTTAACTCAGGGTGACCACTATGCCCTGCTAATGGAGCAATCGACTTAAGTCGGCAACGACTCAAGGCGGTGTGACATGCTCACGCTTTACTTAACCCAGGGCGACCACTATGCCCAGCTAACGAAGCAATCAACTCCAGTTGGCGTCTACTTAAGACCAATGCAACATGCTCTGGCCTATTTAATTCAGGGGATGATTTCCATATCCCACAGACAAAATTCATAGTCATCATGCAAACTCATTAACTAAAAAATTCTGATACAATAAGTGAGTAATTATGTTGTTCAAATAAACCGGTGTCCTCTAACAAATGTTCAATCATGCAAGCTGCGCGCTCGGAGCACGCGAAATGTTTTCTCTATTTTGCAATGTCTTTTCCAGGAGCAGTCGACGAAGAAGGACGACTCGAGGAGTCAGGGGCAGCGTTCACGTCAGCCTTTATATCTTCAGGAACGACTACGCCAGGCCTCCTCATCAGAATTCGTCCCGCCCGAATGGCCTTATCCATGGCCCTATCGCGTTGGGCTCTCAGAGTATTGGAAGTCTCTTCAGCAACCTTGACAGCCAACTGGGCAGCCTCTAGCTCCTGGGTAACGGATTTCTTGGAAGCACGCAGATTCTTGATGACAACGTCTTTAGCCGATATCAACTCCCGAAGGCGAATCACATCATCCAAGGACTCCTGCAGCTTGTAGCGAAGATTGTTCAACTCCTCCATGGAAAAGCGATGACTCCTCTCCAGAATAGTCAGCGAGTTGCTAGAATCTCGATACAACCTATCAAGATTGTCACGAGAAGCAGCAAGGATGCGTTTTTCTTCCTGCAAGCACAAATCAGTTCCTTCAGAAAACCAGGCAGACAATAGGAGTATAGCAAGTCAAAAGCGCAGTTTCGTATTTCACCTTTTCAGAGTCTAGCTGAGCATGCAAGGAAGAACTCAACGCGTTGGCATCATCTAAAGCGGCAGAGACTTGACTCAGCTCAATTTGACCTTGAGAATACTTTTCCTCAAGATCAGTGCATCGCCGAGACAGTTCAGCCCGATCTTGAGAATGTTTCTCCTCAAGTATTGTAATCTGTCGAGTCATTCCTAGCGAAGGATAACCAAACAAAGCGAGGTCAGAAGGTAAAACAGTCCACAACAAGCACGAAGAAAAGAAAAAGGGGCACTAACCAGCGTTAGTCACCTCCAACTCGGATACACGGCGATGAAGAGACACCGGATTCCAACACGAAAAGGATGAAGCTACTTCCGGGATAGGAGCGCCATGCAATTTCAGCTGGCTGGTCATCCCATCCATCAAAACCTGATGAGAAGAGCAGATGAGCATAATGGCAAGAGTTCATGTAAAAGTCAAGCTAAGAAACAACACAGTACCTGGAGGTTGGAGAAGAACGAAGGGATCCCCAAGTCAGGAGAAATCAGATGATAACCCGGCGCAAGGTCATCACCCGAAGCAGCATGCAATGGAACAGCGGGAATCAGTTCATCTCCTTCAACAGAGCCGGATACTCGATCAACGGGGATGCTGCCCTCCAAAGCGACGCCCCGGTCTGAAGTTTGGGCCACCACCATGCAGCCAGAGTGTGGAGGTGACCCAGCGTGAACGTCCATGGAAGCGCCGGAGCGAGACCCTGTTTGGGCACCCTCGGGGACTGGGCCATAGTTGGCACTGCCCACTTGAGCCGGGTTATCCCTGGCAACACCCTCGGGGGCTGGGCAGTAGCTTGCACTCTTCGCCCGGGTTAAGTCGTCCCCGACGACACCCTCGGGGGCTGGACATGTATCAACACCATCCCTGGGGTCCAAACTTTCAGCAATAACCATCTCTAAGGTTGATGGGCCCTCGGCTACTTCCATGGAATCAGGACAATCCAGGTTAACATCCCGTCCCTCAAGATCGCGCTCTAAGGTTGATGAGGCACGGGATGACCTCAACCCAGCGTCCGGCACGGCATCACGAGCTTCTGTCACATCATCATCCACTGGCCCTGATAGCAAGTCCTCTGGGACCATATCCTCCAGAGTTTGATCAAAGTCGGCCAGGGATATGTTTTGCAGACCAACAAGAGCAGACAAAGCCGGAGAAGGAACCCCACTACTTTCCCCACTGGCGAGGAATTGCCGACTGTTCTTCCGAGTCAGAGGAACCTCATCCTCTTCCTCTTCGTCGTCTTCACCAGCAACACTGGCAACACACCCATTGGGATCAGCAACAGATGGACCACACCCATTGGGATCAGCAACAGATGGACCACACCCATTGGGTTCAGCAACAGTCATACCACACCCATTGGGATCAGCATCAGCAAATTCAGGCGCAGGAACCTCCTCATCAGCAGGAACCGAGGGACCAGCACCCTGATCCAAACTAGATACTCGCCGAATACGTCTCTTCTTCTTTTTCTGCTCATCAGCAGAAAGATCAGTCTGACTGGTTCGGCGGGGATGCTTCGAGCGAGCACGGACAGGACTCTGAACATCCAAGATTATACCGACCTCTGGGAGAGGTGCCACTGCCAATGACTCAGCAGGAATAGCGTCAGAAGAATCTTCAGCCAACATGTCAAGCACGGCATTTATTTCAGCATCAGTAGGATCCAAAGGCACCTCGAAATGGATTTGTCGTTCATCATCAGGGATTTTCCCAAATGAAGCAACCAAAGCACTAACCTCCTCGTCAGAAGGCCGCGTTCTAAGGCCCAAACTGCCATCAGTCGCAGGTGGGTTTGACACGAAGCGAGTGAAGGCCTTAGCAGGGGGCAGATTCCAGGCTGAATACGCCACCGGAGCACCAACATTGGATACTTTGCCTCTGAGAATCATCTCCAGTCGGCTCACCAAATCTGCAGAAGGGATCCTTCTATTGGTAACTCGAGTTGGGTCGGCTAGCCCTTGATACAGATAAGCCGGGTGGACCCTGTCTTTCAGTGGCTGAATGTTTTTGAAAACGAAGTCAGCAACTATAGCTTCAGCAGTTAAACCCCTCTCTTTCAATAGCCCAACTTCAGCTAGCAGCACACTGGCCTCAGCCACCTCTTCGTCTGTAGGAGACTCGGTCCAGCTCGGGGTGCGAACATCTGGCTGTCTTCCTGACCGGGGGGGAGAGAATTTCCATAGTTATCAACTATAAACCATTCCAGGCGCCATCCCTTAATGCTGTCTTTAAGGGGGATCTCAAGATACTCAGTTTTCCGTCCCCGGCGCATCTCCAAGCTGGCACCTCCAACCAACTGATGCTGTCCCCCGGCCATCCCAGGGCGACAATGATACAGGTGTTTCCACAAGCCAAAATGCGGCAGCACGCCAAGAAAGGCCTCACATAAGTGGACGAAGATAGAAATTTGCAGAATTGAGTTAGGGTTCAGATGGGTTAAGTTGATGTGGTAGAAATCAAGAAGACCACAGAAAAAGGGAGAAATAGGAAGGCCAAGGCCGCGGAGAAGAAAGGGAGCGTAAACCACAGACTCGTGGGTATCCTCCATCGGGACCGTAGTTCCGTGGCAAATCCGCCAAGAACAGAGTTCCCGTGGAGGAAGAACCCCGATAGACACGAGGTGGAGGAGTTCGGTTTCAGAGATGATGGAGATGTGGTTACCTGCGAAAGGCAACTGACTGTTGGGATCAATTGGGGGAATCACCACAGCGGAAGAACTCGCGACTTTCCTCTTGGGAGCCATCTCAATTTCACCAGCGAGCAAATTGGAAGCAAGCGCAGAGAGGATTTGGAAGCAGGAATGCAAACACTAGGGCGCGGAAAGCAAAGGCGGCTAAAAGTGCAACTCTTATGGGATATTCTCGGACCAGATACCGTTTCAAAAAGTGCCCAGTCATCACTCGGCAGTTATTTCCGAAATCCCAGCATGCCGCGTGGTCACTTGGCAGTTACTTCCCAAAAAACTGGTGGGCCATCTCCTTACTCGGGTGTTAATCCTCAAAATAACTCGGCGTTGCCTCTAAAATGCCGACGTCACTATTCAGCCACTCGGCGCTGCCTCTAAAACGCTGATCTCGAGTTCAATCGCTCGGCGTTGCCTCTAAAATGCCGATGTCACTACTCAATCACTCGGCGTTGCCTCTAAAACGTCGATCTTGAGCTCAATCGCTCGGCATTACTTCTAAAATGCCGACAACAACCCTTAATAACTCGGCGTTGCCTCTAAAACGCTGACCTTGAGTTCAATAACTCGGCGTTGCCTCTAAAACGCCGACGTCACTACTCAGTCACTCGGCGTTGCCTCTAAAACGATGATCTGGAGTTCTACTACTCGGCATTACTTCTAAAATGTCGACGGCGACTTCCGATCACTCGGCATTACTTCTAAAATGTCGACAGCGACTTCCGATCACTCGGCATTACTTCTAAAAACATTGATACAGACTGCAATATTGCTCGGAAGCATCAGTATAATGATCAAGCTGTTCGTCTATGGCCTCAAAAGACTCAGATTCATAGTCAAACGAAACGATTCATCAAAAGGAAACCAAACTCGTTCTTCATTCAAGGGAAGTGGCAACATTTACAAATCAACTCATTATGAGTTGATACTTCCCTATTTCTACTACTATACTACACTCTACTGCTACTATTACTACTACGCTACACTATACTACTTTACATTACTAATACTACTACATTATTTTACTATACTACTTCTAATCTATACTAATATTTGTAAACCAGTGGCATTTAGCCACTGGCCTTGTTGCCACCCCTGCTGCCGCCGCCGCCGCTCCTGCCGCCGCTGCCGCCCCTGCCGCCGCTGCTCTTGGTGCCGCCCCTGCCGCCGCCGCTTCTGGTGCTGCCCCTGCTGCTGCCGTTGCCTCCGCCACTGCCGCTGCCGTCGTCGTCATCATCGTCATCGTCGCCGTCGTCGTCGTCGTCGTCGTCGTCGTCCTCGCCCTTGCCGCCGCCGTCCGAGTCCTCCTCGTCCGAGGAGTACTCGGACTCATCCGAGCCCTCGAGCCCGGAGCGCTCGATGGCCCGGATGTAGGACCAGACCTCCGCGGCTAACCCCTGGGAGTCGTCCGAGTCATCGGACGACGCCGGGGGAGAGACGGGGGCCGGGGACCTCTCGGACTCGGAGGAGAACTCCTCCTCCGAGTACTCCGAGTCGCCGAAGTCCTCCGATGGAGGAGTCGGCTCGCGCTTGCGTTTCTTTCCCATGGAGGCAAGCAGAAAAGAAGAGAAGGAAGCAGTAAGGAATAGCGAAGGGATGTGAAGAAACCAGAGGAACAACAACGTTATTTATAGAAGAGAAAGGCAACCGCTCACCTCCAACCGCGG
The DNA here is from genome assembly GCA_029449295.1 of Zea luxurians. NCBI lineage: Eukaryota > Viridiplantae > Streptophyta > Magnoliopsida > Poales > Poaceae > Zea > Zea luxurians. Next base: position 13,843,466 of record JAOPSE010000052.1, on the reverse strand, counting down.
TCACTGAACAGTCGCTAAGCATTCAATATACACCTCCACCCGTCCAAAGACATGTCAGGCGGCGGACGCCGTTTCATGCAGCACTACACCCATTGGGACTCCAGTCAACAGCGCAAAGGATATGATTACACTCGCCGTCCCATCACATTACAACTCAGAAGCAGCCGGTTAAAACACTCAGCGTACCAAGCCGTCCCTTGCCCACACCCATTGGGGGGGGGGGACGCCCAGGAATTGTCAGTATATTTTTCAAAATGGTCACATCTGTGCAGAGCATGCAGTGAATGCCTCAAGACAAAAATGAGATATCAACAAGAGTTAAAGGGAAGCCAACTATAGCCAGCAGAGTGCAAAATATGGTCGACAGACATGACTTGAAGACTAGACAGAGAACGTCCATCGAATGTCCAATCGAGTGCAGAGCAAATACACTATGCTACCTAGCAAGATACGGAAGGATTGCAAATTCAGCTGCAAAAGACAAAACACATGCTGACCTCTGAAGCATAATATTGATGACATAGCACGGATGACATCATGCCAACTTTTTTATAAGCAGAAAGAGTAATTTTCAGCAAGAGGACACAAAAAGAAGACCTTCAAGCGAATTATCCTCAAAAAATCCACTTGAAGGTCGGGGGCTACACCCATTGGGTGCACCTTCGGTGCACCCCATGGATTGTCATTCTAAGCCAGGATAGCACCAATCTCGAAGGGCATGGGGCAAGATCAAGAAGCCAATCTTCAACTGGAATAAAGGAACACAAATGGAAGTAATCTCTGATGATGACCTTCGAGTAGATTATTTTCTAAAATCTACTCGAAGCTCGGGGGCTACACCCATTGGGTGCACCTCCGGTGCACCCAATAAAGTTCAGAATCCAACAAACAGGAATGCCGATCTCTAAGGCACAGGCACCAAGCTAGGCTCTGGTCAACAAGTGATCGAAGCAGGAGAGAACAGCAAGGAGTCATCTTTCTTCAAATCACCTACAAGCTGGACCTGAGATCTTCGGGTTGATTACTTCTAAATTAACCCAAAGATCGGGGGCTTGTGGGGGATGGATATCCCCCGGGTCCACTAAAAGAGTAAAGGACCTCACGGAAGGCCCAAGGGCCCAATAAATCATAAGGTTATTCTTTCGTGGGCCTGGGGAAAGACAACCAGCAACGCAGGGCGACATGAGGCCGGATTGGTGCAAACCCGGACGGCCCATAGCGTCGAGCCATTGGCCGCAACAAAGATCCGACTTTCCCGCGTCGGGGCCTCCATGCAACGAAGCCACGTGAGGATAAGTCGGCGAGGGTTACGTAAAGGATAATCTCGAGAGGTTCACTATCTTTTAGCCACTTGTTGTTATCTTATCCATGTGTACTGCCCCACGGTCGAGTATATAAGGCCTAGGGGGCACCCCCTTCAGAACGATCGACCCATTACTTAGCCACCCACATCAACTCTCTGTATTCTCGATCCAGAGAGCTCTCTTGTAACCATATCCACCAAGCATACTCATCAGGACGTAGGGTGTTACGCAACACTAAGCGGCCCGAACCTGTAAATCTTGTCCACTGTCCCTCGTGCGATCTGCACGAACCATTCTGCTACAGTTGTCGACACCTTCCTACTCCTAAAACACCTTGAGGGGCAACCCCGGGTGTGCGGTCGGACCCTAAACACCGACAGTAGCCTGTCGAGGAGGTGGAGTCCTCAGTGGTGATTGCTGAACTGGGCGTGGTCCTCCTGGTCGGGTCGGTGTACCCTGTGGTGAACTGTAGCGAGGACGAACACTGCTGCTACCCTGTCCCTGTGAGATAGCCTTCCTCTTCAAATCGCCCAGTTGAACACGCTTGTGTTCAATAGCAAGAGCCTTATCCAACAGTCTCTGAAATGATGGAAATGTGTGTGCCACTAGAGCATACTGCAGTGGTCCATTAAGTCCTTCAATGAAATGCTCCTGCTTCCTCTCGTCTTCAGCAACTTCTTCAGGGGCATATCTGGATAGCTGAATAAACTTGTCGCGGTACTCGCTGACTGACATACTTCCTTGCTTCAGCGACATAAACTCCTTCTTCTTGATCTTTATCATCCCAGCTGGAATATGGTAGTTCCTGAACTGCGTACTGAACTCTGCCCAGGTAATAGTATCAGCAGCATCATGGGCAGCAGTATAAGAATCCCACCAGTCAGCAGCAGGACCCGTCAGACGTCCAGAAGCATATAAAACCTTCTCCCGGTCAGTGCATTGTGCAATGTTGAGCATCTTCTCAATTGCTTTCAGCCAATCATCTGCATCAAGTGGATCTGGCGAACTGGCGAAGGTCGGTGGCTTATGACTCATAAACTCCCGGTGCTTATCACGAGGTGGAACTGGTGGTGGTGGTGGAGGCAGTGGTACTTGTTGCTGCTGTTGCTGTTGTTGAAGTTGTTGTTGCAGCTGCTGTTGTTGCGCCCTCCTTTCTTGGCGTATCTCATCTCTCTCCTGGCGCAACTCCTGGCGTATGTCTTCTCTTTCCTGACGCATCTCTTGGCGTTCTTGCTGCATCTGGGCACGCATATCAGCCATAGTGTCTGCCATTTGCTGCATCACCGCCATCTGAGCAGCAACCAGTGGGTCAACTCCGCCTGGTGGAGGATTAGGAGGATTCATCTCTGCAGGCTGTGGCTGAGGTTGTCTATAAATTCTTCGAGTGTGTTGGTTAGGAGGCAAATCAATTCCACCACCCCTCCTGGTATTGACCATCTGAGTTAGATACATATGGTAAGAAAGAGCAGTAGACAAGGCAGTAATTACAATCATGTTACTTTGGGGGATTTATTAGCTAAGCAGATTAATATTTCACCTACTATAGCTAATTCAATACCTTATGTTGGTACATGCTAAGATGTCCATCTATAATATATCAATCAATCAAAGAAGCAAATCAGACATTTAGCATTAGCACAATCAACCAACATTTTTTTAAGAAAATAGTTTTAACTTTCGTTTTGGGTTCCCTAACTCTTAAGAATGTCATAGGGGTAGGGATTCCAAGGTTTGAAATCCATCTTGTCTCAGAGTAGAAAAGGTAAGAATGATCAGAGTAGAACAGTAGAAGGTGAGACAGGATCAAGATAAGGTAAGTATGGAATGAATCAGAGTGAGATAAGTAGATAAGGGTTTTGTCCATTTCTATCTAGGTTTCGTCCTACAGTCAACATTTCCTCTGATACCACTTCTGTAACACCCGGCTTTAAGGGACAAAGCCAGGTGCATCTCATACATGCGCCAAGAAGACAACATATACAATAACAGAGTGTATAGAGATAAATGTCATGAAACATCAGAGTACTTATTACATAGCGGAAGTCTTATTACAAAATAAAGATAAATATAAAACGAACTAAGGATCGTCGGCGCCAATGTTGACTGAGAAACGCCACCTAGATCAGATCGAACTCCTCAGTGTTAGGCGGCTCCTCTTCAACCACCTGTTCTTCTCCTGTGGGGGGGGGGTGTGAGACAGCAAGAGTGAGCTCACATACGTTCATAGCTCAACAAGTCGTGGGGAATAATGTGGCATGAACTCACCAAAGGTGGGAGTTCATGTAGTGTAAGGCTGATCAATGAAATAAAGGCTAAGGCTGAGCATTGCTTTTATAAGTTGGTCAAAATTTTATTAGCAATTACTAAGTGTAAGTAAATACCAAACCTTAATAATAATAAAGAACAGTAATAGTAAAATAATCCCAAATGTGATGCAAATGTCAAATTAAACTTAAGTTCCATAGTTAATCATGTGAGGGTCCGAGCCGCTCTTGACCGTGAGCACGGCTAGTATACTAGTTTTACACTCTACAGAGGTTGCGCATCTTTACCCACAAGCCGTGTATCCCATGTCGCCAGGGTTTGCAAGGCCCTTAGACACTACCGAGGTGAATGGCTAGGGATCCACTACGAGGCCTTTACAAAGTTCCACTAGCTTCCGAAAACCCGCTACAGTTTATAGGAAGTTCCAATGCAGGGTTCCTGGCTGACCGCCATCGCAGCAAAATCAACCAGGGACCTCCCTACACTGACCACTCCCCTACTGCCCTTGCCCCTTTCGGGTAAGGTAGTCTTCCACTAGCTTTCCTAATTAGTCAGCCAAGGGCGTCCCATTAAACCCTTGTGGTAGCACTGTTTTCCCGGGTGGTCGCTCCATGTTCCCATTAATTTAATGATCTTAACATGAACAACAATAATAACAAGATAATAACAGAATAATCATGAATAATGAATCTCCATACCCAATCCACATAAAGCAATAGCAAGTACTACCCAAAAATATTCCAGGGGTGAACAAGGTATAGAGGTAATCAAAACTGGGGTACATAAAGGATCCCATCAAAATTAACCTATGTAGATCATTAAAATTAATAAGAACATGGCTGGGAAAGTAAGTGATCAAGGGCACAACTTGCCTGTAATGAGCTCCTGCTCAGCTACTTCTACTTGTTGAACCTCAGTTTCCACAGTGGCTTGTTCGTCTACTCGCATCAACACAATACATACATAGTATAGCATAAATCAACATCACACCAAACAGATGAACAAAATATACAGTAAAAATCTACACATTAAAATGAGATCATAGGAACTGGAATCACTAAATTTGGAGTTATAGATTTCAAGTTATGAATTTCCTAAGGTTTAATGTGATTGAAATAGGATTAAATGATAAATTGATTTTCTTACTGCTTTCATGTCAAAACAGTGATACTAAATGATAAAGAATATTCTTACAAAATTTTAGAAACTGGAATGGTTCAATTTGGACCAAAAATGGAATTTCTATGAATTTTACAAGTTTCTAGATTTGTTTTTGTATTAAAAATGAATTTCTAAAAATACTTCTCTGTTTTTAAACACCTCTGGACTGGGCCTCATTTTTCAGAAAGGTCAGGGGCTAAACCAGAGTTTTCCCCAAGACACGGCTTACTGTTACCGAGGATGGCGGGTTGTTTTCAAATAAACAGAGGGTCTCTTATGAAAAAGTGCCTGGCCGAAGGGGTATCGGCCAACGCGAGCCGCCCGATCGTCTATGGACGGCCTGGATTAGGTTTCTTCTACAATCAACCGGTACGCACTACAGGCCCTTGGATCCGAGATCCACGGACCACAACACCCCATGCCCAGATCCAACCCAAGCCCTTGATCTACAGATCGGTGGTCACGATTTAACGCGGCAAGGGTTATGCGCAGCATCTAATCATGGCTGTCCATTTGAGATCTAACGGTGCACAACTCTTCCCCCAATCTGACATTGGGCACGGCGGCGCTCTAGTGCCGCACGGCGGAGGGCTCGCCGGCGATAGCCGTGCCGGTGCGCAGATGCCCCAAACCCCGCTCCTAAGGGTGCTACGTGAAGCGCAGAACATAGGGAATAGGGAGGGGTGGTTCTCACCGACAATAGAGGTCCGGTCGATGCTGTCCACGGCGGATTGCGAGCCTGCGGCGGTGTTGAGTCGACGGCGACAAATTCCGGTGCCGCCGGTGGCTTATCTTCTGAAATTCGGTTGCGGCCACCTTCAACACGTCCGAAAGGAGCCCCTGGGTTCCTTACCCCGAGCACGGTCGTCGGCACGCCCGGATTCGCCTGCGGCGGGTCACTCTCTCTTCTCTCTCGCGTGGTCTGCTCTATTCGCTCACTTGGCACAGGAAAAGAAGAGGGTCCGCGCCCACGCCTTAAGGACCGGGGAGTCCGAGCTATGCGAGGGAAAGACGGACAGATGGTTGCAACCACCCGCCGAGGTGACTGCGGGGTCGTGGGGTGCCTGCGGCATGTTCGGAAGCTCTATTGAGAAGAAGGCGCTGACGGCGAGGGTCCACCAGTCAGCCAAATGGATGAGCGCGTGAGAGAAGTGGTGAGTCTGCACGCGGGGCCCACGAGTCAGTGGTATGCGCGAGTGGGCGGAGCGCGCGCGTGGAGGAGTGAATGTGGGCCGCGCGGGGTGAGGAAAGCTGGGGTGGGCTGAATGGGTTGGCTGCCGGCCCAGGTAAGGTTTTAATCTTTTTTTTTAATTTTCTTTCCTAATCTCTTTTCTTCCTTTCCAAATTCATATTTCCATTTCAAATTTAAATTCCACCCTTGTGTCAAGTTTATCCACAGATTATAAGTGCAATTTTAACATACCCAAAAATGAGAGGAATTTATTTATTTATATATTTATTTTGCATTGTACAATATTTATTCCTTTCCTTCTCCATTTTCATGGTTTTGTTTTTAATTTAGGGTTTGGATGTCATGGGCACATTATTACATTGCTATTGATGCTTTTATTTTTATTATCCACAAATGCACAATCAAATAAACTCCAGCATGATGCACAGATTATCTATGTGTTCTTTGTGTTAATTATCCACTTATAACTAGGGTTGATCACATGTGATGATAAATAGAGGACACAAATTACTGAGATTATCTCTGTTCTCATTATTGCACTTTTGAGTATTACACGTCATCACCTGGATGATGGTTCCCCCGCTCCCGTCGGGACTCAGCACCCGTACCGCTCACCTCGGCGTGGACGTCAGTCTTATGGCAATCCCGACTGCAAGACCAAGATAGACTTGGAGCCATAGATCGCTAGAGTCAGATCTTGTAATTAATGCAAATATATACATAGAAGCTGCAGTCTTAGCGTTAGTCTCGCTCTTAGTTAGTCTTAGTTAGACAGGGTAGTTTGCTATATCCTGTGCATTGATGCTTGTCATGATGAACTATGTTGGATTTGGATCTTTGTAATGACTGTCACCAGAGTGTGGGTATCCCCTGCATTTTGGTTTACCTGTTATATGTTAAAGGAGTTAGTTATCTAGTTGGGAAACCTTTCATTCCACTTTCCTCTTTATCTGAGAAGCTGTGTTGGTCTGTGTTGGAGATCAGTGAAGATGCTCATCTGTTCAGCGCTGTTGAAGATTCTATACTCTTTTCTTATGCTGCAAGATTTGCAAGATCAGTTCTGATGCGTGGTTGCATTCTGCAGATGTCAGAGAACAGGCGCAGTGGAGGAAGGCGTGCTCAGCAGGAGCAAGCCGGTCAGCAGGGTGAGGCGCCCCAGCAACAGCAGCTGCCGCCCCCGCCCCCGATGTCCATCGAGCAGATGTTTCTGATGCAGACTCAGGCAGTTCAAGCCATCGGTCAGACTCTGGTCGCCATTCAGCAGCAGCAGCAGGCACCACCTCAGCCTCAGATGCCTCAGATGCCCAGGGACAAGCGTGCTGAATTCATGAGAGGTCATCCCCCAACGTTTGCTCATTCTTCTGACCCCATGGATGCTGAAGACTGGTTGCGCACTGTGGAGCGGGAGTTGCATACCGCACAGTGTGATGACAGGGAGAAAGTCCTGTATGGTCCCCGTCTGTTGAGAGGAGCAGCACAGTCATGGTGGGAGTCTTGTCTCGCCACCCATGCCGACCCCGACACCATCACCTGGGAAGAGTTCAGAGGTAGCTTTCGTCAGTACCATGTGCCCGCAGGTCTGATGACAGTGAAGAAGGAGGAGTTCCTGGCTCTCAAGCAAGGGCCAATGTCAGTCAGTGAGTACCGGGACAGGTTTCTGCAGTTGTCCCGCTATGCTCCTGAAGATGTCAACACCGACGCCAAGCGATAGTATCGTTTCCTAAGAGGCTTGATCGACCCTCTGCAGTATCAGCTGATGAATCACACCTTCCCGACATTCCAGCACTTGATTGACAGAGCAATCATGACAGAAAGGAAGCGTAAGGAGATGGAGGATCGAAAGCGAAAGATCAGTGGACCCCAACCTGGAAGCAGCAGTCGTCCTCGTTTCTCAGGCAATCAACCTCAACAGTTCAAGCAGAACCAGCGTCCACCTCAGCAGCATCAGCAGTTCCAAAGGCAGTATCCTCAGCATCAGTATCAGAATCGTCAGAACCATCAGTCAGGAGGAGGTCAGTTTCAGAGGCAGAATCAGCAAGCACCTCGTCTTCCTGCCCCCGCAACCCAGCAGAACAGTCAAGCAGCACCAGCTCAGGTTGGAAGCAGAGCATGTTTCCACTGTGGAGAGCAAGGCCATTGGATGATGCAATGTCCGAAGAAAGCAGCCCAGCAGCAGTCAGGCCCCAATGCCCCAGCAAAGCAGAACATGTCTCAGCCTGGATCAGGCAACCGCCCTCAGCAGCGCTATAATCATGGAAGACTGAACCACTTGGAGGCTGAAGCAGTTCAAGAGACCCCCGACATGATAGTAGGTATGTTCCCAGTCGACTCCCATATTGCAGAAGTGTTATTTGATACTGGAGCAACACATTCTTTCATTACTGCATCATGGGTGAAAGCACATAATCTTCCAATTACTACCATGTCAACCCCCATTCAAATTGACTCAGCTGGTGGTAGAATTCGAGCCGATAGCATTTGTTTGAATGTAAGTGTGGAAATAAGGGGGATAGCGTTTCCTGCTAATCTCATAGTAATGGGTACTCAGGGAATAGATGTCATCCTAGGGATGAATTGGCTAGATAGGTATCAGGCAGTTATCAGTTGTGATAAGAGGACAATCAAGTTGGTGTCCCCACTAGGAGAGGAAGTGGTGACCGAGTTAGTCCCGCCTGAGCCGAAGAAAGGAAGTTGTTATCAGATGGCTGTCGATAGCAGTGAAGCAGACCCAATTGAGAGGATCAAGACTGTGTCTGAGTTCCCAGATGTGTTTCCCAAGGATTTACCGGGTATGCCACCAGAGCGGAAAGTTGAGTTTGCCATAGAGCTTCTTCCTGGAACCGCCCCTATCTATAAGAGAGCTTACAGAATATCTGGACCAGAGTTGGTTGAGCTTAAGAAGCAGATTGATGAGCTGTCAGAGAAAGGTTACATTCGGCCAAGCACCTCGCCTTGGGCCGCCCCTGTCCTATTTGTGGAAAAGAAAGATGGCACCAAAAGGATGTGTATCGATTATCGAGCTCTAAATGAGGTCACGATCAAGAACAAGTACCCTTTGCCTAGAATAGAAGATCTGTTCGACCAGTTGAGAGGAGCCAGTGTGTTCTCCAAGATAGATCTGAGGTCGGGTTATCATCAGCTCAGGATTCGACTTTCAGACATTCCGAAGACGGCATTCATTACCAAGTATGGGTTGTATGAGTTCACAGTGATGTCTTTTGGTTTGACCAATGCACCAGCATTCTTTATGAACTTGATGAACAGTGTATTTATGGATTATCTTGATAAGTTTGTGGTGGTATTCATTGATGACATTCTGATTTATTCTCAAAGCGAAGAAGAGCATGCAGATCATTTGAGGATGGTATTGCAGAGATTGCGAGAGCACCAGTTGTATGCAAAGTTGAGCAAGTGTGAGTTCTGGATTAGTGAAGTATTGTTCTTGGGTCACATAATCAAAAAAGAAGGATTGACTGTGGATCCGAAGAAAGTGGCAGACATTCTGAATTGGAAAGCGCCAACAGATGCCCGAGGAATCAAGAGTTTCATTGGAATGGCCGGATATTATCGGCGATTCATTGACGGGTTTTTGAAGATTGCGAAACCAATGACAGCATTGCTAGGCAACAAGGTTGAGTTCAAGTGGACCCAAAAATGTCAAGAGGCCTTTGAAGCGCTGAAAGAGAAGTTGACTACAGCACCTGTTTTAGTCTTGCCTGATGTGCACAAGCCCTTCTCGGTGTATTGTGATGCTTGTTACACGGGTTTGGGATGTGTGTTGATGCAAGAGGGAAGAGTTGTGGCTTACTCGTCCCGACAGCTGAAGGTTCATGAGAAGAATTACCCAATCCATGATCTAGAGTTGGCAGCAGTGGTTCACGCACTGAAGACATGGAGGCACTATCTGTATGGACAGAAATGCGATGTTTACACAGACCACAAGAGTCTAAAGTACATATTCACTCAGACAGAGCTGAACATGAGGCAAAGAAGATGGTTAGAGTTGATCAAAGACTATGAGTTGGAGATCCATTACCATCCAGGCAAAGCAAACATAGTGGCAGATGCTTTGAGCCGGAAGAGTCAGGTCAATCTAATGGTCGCTCGCTCGATGCCTTATGAGTTGGCCAAAGAGTTTGACAAGTTGAGTCTCGGATTCCTGAATAATTCGTGAGGAGTCACAATTGAGCTGGAACCTACCTTAGAGCGAGAAATCAAAGAAGCGCAGAAGAATGATGAGAAGATCAGTGAGATCCGGCGACTGATTCTGGAAGGCAAAGGCAAAGATTTTCGGGAAGATGCAGAAGGTGTGGTATGGTTCAAAGACCGCTTGTGTGTTCCCAATATCCAGTCTATTCGGGAATTAATTCTCAAGGAAGCTCATGAGACAACTTATTCGATTCACCCTGGAAGTGAGAAGATGTATCAGGATCTAAAGAAGAAATTCTGGTGGTATGGAATGAAGAGGGAAATCGCAGAGCATGTGGCTATGTGTGATAGTTGTCGGCGGATCAAGGCCGAACATCAAAGGCCAGCTGGATTGTTGCAACCGTTGCAAATTCCTCAATGGAAATGGGACGAAATCGGTATGGATTTCATAGTCGGATTGCCTAGCACTCGAGCCAGCTACGATTCCATTTGGGTAGTGGTGGACCGCTTAACCAAGTCAGCCCACTTCATACCTGTCAAGACCAGCTATAGCAGTGCAGTATTGGCAGAGTTGTACATGTCTCGGATCGTTTGTCTTCATGGTGTGCCAAAGAAGATAGTGTCAGACAGAGAAACACAGTTCACATCTCATTTCTGGCAGCAGTTGCATGAAGCCTTGGGCACGCATCTGAATTTCAGTTCAGCTTATCATCCGCAGACAGATGGTCAGACTGAAAGAACCAATCAAATTCTTGAAGACATGTTGAGAGCCTGTGCGTTGCAAGATCAGTCCGGATGGGACAAGCGATTGCCTTATGCAGAGTTTTCCTATAACAATAGTTATCAGGCCAGTTTGAAGATGTCACCATTTCAGGCGCTCTATGGAAGGAGTTGTAGAACTCCGTTGCAATGGGATCAGCCTAGAGAAAAGCAAGTGTTTGGGCCAGACATTCTGCTTGAAGCTGAAGAGAACATCAAGATGGTTCGAGAGAATCTGAAGATAGCGCAATCGAGGCAGCGAAGCTATGCAGACACAAGAAGAAGAGAGCTGAGTTTTGAAGTCGGAGATTTTGTCTATTTGAAAGTGTCACCGATTAGAGGAGTCAGAAGGTTTGGAGTGAAAGACAAGCTAGCACCCCGCTACATTGGTCCGTATCAAATTCTCGCAAAGCATGGAGAAGTGGCTATCAGCTCAGTCTGCCAGAGAATTTGTCTGCCGTGCATGATGTCTTTCATGTGTCTCAGTTGAAGAAGTGTTTACGTGTGCCAGAAGAGTAGTTGCTAGTGGAAGGTCTTGAAGTCCAGGAGGACTTGACCTACGTTGAGAAGCCGACGCAGATCCTTGAGATTGCAGACAGAGTCACCCGAACGAAAACCATCAGAATGTGCAAAGTCAGATGGAATCACCGCTCTGAGGAAGAAGCAACCTGGGAGCGTGAAGATGATCTGATGGCCAAGTACCTAGAGCTCTTTGCTAGCCAACCTTGAATCTCGAGGGCGAGATTCTTTTAAGGGGGATAGGTTTGTAACGCCCCGAATTTTGGAGTTGAATTTTTTCTTTTCTTCACTCGCCAAATTCGGGCGTTACCTTTTCTTTTTTTTCTTTCCCTCGCTAGACCTTGATCTTTTCCAAAGTTAGCGGGATTCGGCTTGGAATTCCCGTGTAAAGCAAAACCCTAAGATACTTTATGTTGTTTGATGCACCATGCCGAACCATGCATTCTTTTGAGTGTTTGAAAACGTGGATGCATTCATCTAGGAAGACCGGATTTCGAAAAGGAGAAAAACCTTTTTTTCTTTTTCTTTTTTCTCTCTCTCCTCTCTTTTCTCTCTCCCGCGCCGTGGGCCACCCCTGGCTGGCCCAGCCGCCCCCAGCCGGCCCAACCGCCCCCCACCGCGCGCCCCCTTTGGGCCCAAGTGGCCCAGCCGCCCCCTCCCTTTTTCCCCAACCCCCCCTCTCTCTCTCCCTCCCTCTCTCCCATTCACTCTAGCCGCCGCCGCCCCCTGCCCTAGCTCGGCCGCCCCCTGCCGCCGGCCCAACCGCCGCCCGTCGCCGCTCGGCCGCCCCATCCCCGGTGAGCTCTCCCCTCCCTCTCCCCTCCCCTCTCCCCTCCTCTCTCCCTGCCGCTCGGCCGCCCCCTTGGCCAGCCAGCCGCCCGGCCGCGCCCCCAGCCGCCCCCGGCCGCGCCCTGCCCAGCCGCCCCTACCCCTGGCTGGTTCAACCGCCCCCGGCCGGTTCAACCGCCCCCTGCGTGCCCTGCTCGGCCACCCCCCCGCCAGCTCGGCCGCCCCCCCCGCCAGTTCGGCCGCCCCTGCCCCTGGCCGGTTCAACCGCCCCCCTTTTTTTATTTATTTTATTTTATTTTACTTTCTGTTATCATTGTTATTTATTTTATCTTAGGCAAGCTAATCATTGTTCATGTTAATAAAATGGGAAACTCAATTTAGAATTCCGTTACGTTAGTCAATTCATATAGTTAATTGTTTATCTCGTTCAATGTTGATCAACTAAAGATGGCTAGGTTTCCATTAGCACATATAACTAATTCTTTTGTTAGAACCAATTGGAACTAGAGCGCATAATTTAACTAATCATTAGTGCATAAGCTTTAACCCCCCCTGCGAGACCTTTCCCCGTTTCTTTCTAACCATAACAAATGCGATATCGAATGTCATGCTTTATGCATATTCACTTTATTTGTTCCCTTGTATGGTGTACTGTTTGTTTCCTAATTTGAATGGATGGATGTATGTATGCTTGCAATCGCATAGAGAACGATCCGGTCGAAGAGCCCGAGGAACCCGCAGGAGAAGCCCCTGAGCAGCAGTCGGTTGGTGGAGGCAAGTGTCCTTTGACCCATCTCAGTCCTATTCATTTCTTTAATTCACCTCCCGCATTACACAATTATACCTAAGGATTGACTAGCTTTTGTTATCCATGTCCTTGTTTACCTATTTGGGTCGGATTATTACTGCTTAGTCTGATGCTATTGCTCAACTCTAATCAATGAACATGATGTGATTATCTATGATACGCTGTTTTCCCCTACTTATTTATGATCATACTTGTGACCTTCAAGGGGACTCGAGCGGTTTCTCGAGTGCCTCTCCGTAAGGACCTGTTCAATGGATGACCGCCCGGGAAAACAGTGCAACCATGAGGGTGGAATGGGACACCCTTAGCTAAATAATTAGAGGAACCGGGGTGTAGAATGGGACACACTTAGCCGTCGTGCCGTCAATGGGGCTCGGTGTATGCGGCTCGCTCTACCAAGGTTGATTTGTCCCTTGGGGAGGAGTGCGGTACATTTAGGAAACCTAACGGGTGGCTACAGCCCCGGGGAATCTTTGTAAAGGCTACATAGTGAAACCCTGCCTATTCACCTTGGTAGTGTTTAAGGGTTTGATCGGCCCGAGGCAAGAGGGAATCACGGCTTATGGGTAAAGTGCGCAACCTCTGCAGAGTGTTATGAAACTGATATATCAGCCGTGCTCGCGGTTATGAGCGGCCAAGGGAGCTCCAGAGATTAGTGATACTTGATCAGAGACATTTTGGTACAGGTGGCAATGAGATTGATGATTCTGGTTATGACTATGGTGCTGGTAAGTGGTATTCTTTCCGTTTGGAAAGGATACATTGGGCTAATAACTTGGGTTAATGTTAAAACCTGGCTTTCTACTAGTAAGTAATAACCTGACCAACTAAAAGCAACTGCTTGACTTATCCCCACATAAAGCTAGTCCACTACAGCCAAACAGGATGCTTGCTGAGTATGTTGATGTGTACTCACCCTTGCTCTACACACCAAACCCCCCCAGGTTGTCCGCGTTGCAACCACTGCTCAGGAGAAGATGAAGCCGTGGAAGGAGATTTCCAGGAGTTCCAAGACTATGATGAATTCTAGGCGTGGGTTAGCGGCAACCCCCAGTCGGCTGCCTGTGAAGGCCGCGTTATCTACGTTTCGTTTTTCGCACTTTGATTATTGTAAATACTATACGGATGTCTCAGACATATGATGTAATCGACTATTATTTCCCTTTTAATACTATTTGAGCACTGTGTGATGATGTCCATGTTATGTAAACTGCTGTGTACGTGAATTGCTGATCCTGGCACGTACATGGTTCGCATTCGGTTTGCCTTCTAAAACCGGGTGTGACACACTCCCACCAGCACAAGGCAACTTGAAGTATGTTGTAGTGGCAGTGGAATATTTTTCCAAGTGGATTGAGGCGAAGCCTTTGGCCACAATAACTTCGGTTACCGTTCAAATTCTTCTGGCAGAATATTGTTTGTCGCTTTGGCGTCCCGAAGGCAATAACCATGGACAATGGTACACAATTTGAGGCTGAAGCATTCAAAGACTTTTGTGGTTAAATTGGTACGAAGATTCACTTTGCATCCGTTAGGCATCCAAAATCAAATGGGCTAGTAGAAAGAGAGAATGGCATTATAATGACAGGAATAATGAAGCTAATCTTCAACCAACCCAGAGGAAAGTGGCCAGATGAGCTGATTAAAGTGTTGTGGAGCCACAACACAATTGCGTCAAGGTTAACAGGATTTACACCCTTCAAGCTCCTATTTGGTGACAAAGCAATAACTCCAGAAGAAACAAAAACAGGGTCAATAAGAACAATAGCTTCGGCAGAAGACGAAGCTGATTATCAAGTAACAAAAGAAACTATAGAGGGGACCATATTTCAGGCAATAGAGCACATCAATAAATATCAGGCCAAAACAGTAAAATGGCATGACAGAAAAGTTCGGTTGAAAAATATCAAGCCAGGGCATCTGGTGCTTCGGAGAGTCGCTAACCCATACATAGTGGGCAAGTTGTAGCTGAAGTGGGAAGGTCCTTTTCTAGTAGTATCTTCATCGAGGCCTGTTTCTTATAGATTGAAGGATATGGACGGCAATGACATACCCAGATCTTGGAATGCGAATGAGCTTCGGCGATACTATGTGTAATATGTTGTAATCTTTTTTCATTTTTTCCTTTGGCACCCTTTTCCTTTCAAGAGGGGAGAAAGGTTTTTAATGGGGCCATAGCTTGTAATTTTTTATTCTTATTTAGCTCTACAAGGGTAGAATCCCCCAGAAATGATGTAATATGTAAAATCCGAGCATGCACAATCGAGTGCAAAAAAGAAAAACACGGAGAAGCTCAAAAGACGTCCCAAGGGGATGCAGAGCATGGCGAAGCTACAAAAAGTCGTTCCTAAGGGAGCGCAGCATAAGTTTTCTTCTCAAAAGTCATTTCTAAGGGAATGCAGAGCCAAAATTGACAAAGCTACAAAAAGTCGTTCCAAAGGGAATGCAGAGCCAAATACTGCCGAAATATAAGGTGAAAAAGTTCAAAAGTCGTTCCTGAGGGGATGAAGAACTTATACCACCAAAATAGAAGGTGAAGAAGCTCAAAAGTCGTTCCTAAGGGGATGCAGAGCTTAAGACTCAAAAGCCATTCCAGGGATGCAGAGTCTGGGTGTGGCTTCGTGTGTGTATTTGGACATTCATTTGCACATTACATTACATCATTCATTGCATTCATACACATTCATGTAAACATTCGTTGGATCATTATCATCATAACATAAAGCACAAACAGATACTTCAGCTTTGAAAACAATGCTTCGATGAGCATGAAGAAGCAAGATATGCTTCATTGTGTACGAACAGAAGGGAAGGTGTTTTTCGCCTTCGGCTCAAAAGATATAAGTTTCATCCACAGCAAAGCAATTTACACATGGAAGGAAAGGTAAAAATATATTACAAAGTATGGACAAATATACAGAGTAATGTTCAATTCTCGGTTACAATTTCTTTTACAGAGATAATACAAATGCCTCTAAAAGATTTATGCAGGCAAGTCTAAAGTTTAGCTTCAGTGGCCTTCAGAATCTGCTTCGGATTACTAATCTTCGGCATCATCATCCTACACACAACAAAATTTTATAAGGTAAAAGATAATCACAAGAAAAGGTAAGCAACAGGTATAACTTTCATACCGACTTAAGTAAGCTTCGGGCCTCATCACCAGCCAAGTCCTGACCACCCTTCGCCCAAATTTGTGTTATAAATCAACTTCCTATGCTTCGGGCTTCGCCGGGAATATCAACCAAATCTGTCGAAGATAGGCTGAAGGTAGGTCTATTCACTATCTTCGCGTGCATACAACCAGCTTTCAAAAATGATGCAGCCGTGCCACGAGAAGCTAGCAAGGCGCAGAAGTCACCATGCCTTGCTATTACTTCGTCAAGTGCCTCAACTTCGCCTTCAATATATTCAAAGGTGCTTGATATGTTTTTGGCCGAAGGAGTAAACTTTTCAGCACTAGCTCCAACTGAGTTGAAAACCTTTTTTAATCGCTGTACACAGCGGCTGCCGAAGTTCAGACATATGTCACGAAGCTCCTTCAAAGATTGTGAAAGGGAAATGTGCCCTTGGGCCATTTCTAAGTGTTTTGGTGATTTAGTGTCAAACACATGTACCTAAGTGTTAAATGGTGGACAAAATACAAAGCAAGTATAAAGGTATGTTTCTCAGACTTAGTACATTGTTTTAGAGACTAATGTTTTGTGTCTAAGTGCTGGAAACAGGAAAAGAACAATTGGAAATGTCTTGGCTCGAGCAGCCAAGACTCTGCTCTGTCTGGGAGCACCGGACTGTCCGGTGGTGCACCAGACAGTGTCCGGTGGTGCACCGGACAGCGTCCGGTGCGCCAGGCTGGCTCGAGCGAACTGGCTGCTCTCGGGAGTTCACCGGCGACGTACGGCTAAAATTCACCGGACTGTCCGGTGGTGCACCGGACTGTCCGGTGAGCCAACGGTCGGCCGGGCCAACGGTCGGCCGCGCGATCTGCGTGGGACACGTGGTCGAGCCAACGGCTAGAAGAGGGCACCGGACTGTCCGGTGTGCACCAGACATGTCCGGTGCGCCAACGGCTCTCAGGCTGCTAACGGTCGACTGCGCCATTTTTGGAAGGAGATCGGGCACCGGACAGTGTCCGGTGGTGCACCGGACATGTCCGGTGCGCCAGTCGACAGAAGGCAAGATCAACCTTCCTAGAATGCTCTCAACGGCTCCTAGCTGCCTTGGGGCTATAAAAGGGACCCCTAGGCGCATGGAGGAGCACATCAAGCATACTTACAACATTTCTAAGCACCAAGACATTGATTTCGCGCATTTGTTTCATTGTGATAGCATATAGAGCTCTAGTGGAGTTGTAAACTCATTGGGTTGTGTTGCGAGCTCTTGTTGCGACTTGTGTGCGTGTTGACTCTCTGATTCTTATGTCTTGTGTGCGTTGCTAATCCCTCCCTTGCTCCGTGCTTCTTTGTGAACTTCAAGTGTAAGGGCGAGAGGCTCCAAGTTGTGGAGATTCCTCGCAAACGGGATTGAGAAAAGTAAGCAAAACACCGTGGTATTCAAGTGGGTCTTTGGACCGCTTGAGAGGGGTTGATTGCAACCCTCGTCCGTTGGGACGCCACAACTTGGAGTAGGCAAGCGTTGGTCTTGGACGAACCACGGGATAACCACCGTGCCATCTCTGTGATTGTTCTCTTGCTGGTTATTGTGTTTTGTCAAGACTCCTCTCTAGCCACTTGGCAATTACTGTGCTAACCTTAACCAAGTTTTGTGGCTCAAAGTTTTAAGTGTTACAGGATCACCTATTCACCCCCCCTCTAGGTGCTCTCAATTGGTATCAGAGCCGTTCTCTTCACTAAGGGACTAATCGCCCGAAGAGATGGATCCTAAGGGGAAGGGTGTTGTGATCAACGACAAGGAGAAGGAGACGTTCGTCAACGAGCCAAAGGATGACAAGCCTATTGACTCGGGCTCGGGTTACAAGCGAAAGGAAGGGAAGAAGAAGAAGACAAGGCGCATCAAGGAGATCGTCTACTACGACGATAGCGATGAGTCTACTTCTTCCCACAAGGACGATGACAACGACTACAGGAAGACGGTCAACTCGAACTTTTCATTTGATTATTCTCGTATTCCTCAAAGTTCGAATTCTCATTTGCTCTCCATTCCACTTGGCAAACCTCCTCACTTTGATGGAGAGGACTACAGATTTTGGAGCCACAAAATGCGTAGTCATCTATTCTCTCTTCATCCAAGCATATGGGAGATTGTTGAAAATGGAATGAAATTTGATAGCTCGGATAGTCCCACTTTTATTAATGAACAAATTCATAGAAATGCACAAGCTACTACTGTGTTGTTAGCCTCTCTGTGCAGGGACGAATATCATAAGGTGAGCGGCTTGGACAATGCCAAGCAAATCTGGGACACCCTCAAGATCTCTCATGAGGGAAATGACGTCACCTTGCTCACCAAGATGGAGTTGGTGGAGGGCGAGCTTGGACGATTCGCGATGATAAGGGGAGAGGAGCCAACTCAAACTTATAACTGGCTCAAGACCCTTATCAACAAAATAAGGAGCTACGGAAGAACACGATGGACGGACCATGACGTCGTCTGCCTAATGCTCAGGTCATTTATCGTTCTTGATCCTCATCTCGTGAACAATATTCGTGAGAATCCCAGGTACACGAAGATGACGCCCGAGGAGGTACTTGGAAAATTCGTAAGCGGGCGGATGATGATCAAGGAGGCGAGGTACGTGGACGACGCATTAAACGGTCCAATCAACGAGCCTCAACCCGTTGCCCTCAAGGCAACAAGAAGCAAGGAGGCATTACCTAGCAAGGTGGCGCAAGTTGAGGCGGCAGGGCTAAATGATGAGGAGATGGCCCTCATCATCAAAAGATTCAAGACGGCGCTAAAGGATCGCAAGGGGCAGCCAAGCAAGACCAAGACCAAGGGGAAGCGCTCATGCTTCAAATGCGGTAAGATTGGTCATTTTATTGCTAACTGTCCCGATAATGAAAGTGATCAGGATCAAGGGACCAAGAGGGAGAAGAAGAAGAACTATAAGAAGGCAAAGGGCGAGGCACATCTTGGCAAGGAATGGGATTCAGATTGCTCCTCGTCCGACTCCGACAATGAAGGTCTCGCTGCCACCGCCTTCAACAAGTCATCCCTCTTCCCCAACGAGCGTCATACATGCCTTATGGCAAGGGAGAAGAAGGTATGTACTCGAAACTCTACTTATGCTTCTTCGAGTGAGGACGAATCTAGTGATGAGGAAGAAATTGATTATTCATGTTTATTTAAGGGCCTAGATAGAACCAAGGTAGATAAAATTAATGAATTAATTGATGCCTTAAATGATAAGAATAGGCTTTTAGAAAAACAAGAGGACTTGTTGTATGAAGAACATGATAAATTTGTAGAAGCACAAAAATCTCATGCCTTAGAAATTAAGAGAAATGAAATGCTTTCTTTAGAATTATCTTCTTGCCATGAGACAATTTCTAACTTAAGGAGCATTAATGATGATTTGAATGCTAAGTTAGAAATAGCTAGTAAATCAACATCTTGTGTAGAAATTGTTGCAACTTGTAATAGGTGTAAAGATTTTGACATTGATGCTTGTCATGAACACCTAGTTTCAATTTCCAAACTTAATGATGAATGACTAGTCTTAATGCCCAACTTAAGGCTAGCAAAAATGAGTTTGAAAAACTAAAATTTTCTAGGGATGCCTACACTGTTGGTAGACACCCCTCTATTAAGGATGGGCTTGGCTTCAAGAGGGAAGCCAAGAACTTAACGAGCCATAAGGATCCCATCTCCGCCAAGGAGAAAGGGAAGGCCCCTATGGCAAGTAGTACTAAAAAGAACCATGCTTTTTTGTACAATGATAGAAGACAGTCTCATAGGAGTTGTAATGCTTTTGATTCACATGCCTATGATTCTTATGCTATGTCTGCTTCTAGTTCTTCCTATATGCATGGTAGAGATATGCCTAGGAAAGATATTCATCATGTGCCTAGGAAGAATATTGTTCATGTTCCTAGGAAAGTTATGAATGGACCCTCTACAATTTATCATGCTTTAAATGCTTCTTTTGCTATTTGTAGAAAGGATAGGAAGATAGTTGCTAGAAAATTAGGGGCAAAATGCAAGGGTGACAAAACTTGCATTTGGGTCCCTAAGACAATTGTGACTAACCTTGTAGGACCCAACAAGAGTTGGGTACCTAAGACCCAAGCCTAAATTTGCCTTGCAGGTTTATGCATCCGGGGGTTCAAGCTGGATTATCGACAGCGGATGCACAAACCATATGACGGGGGAGAAGAAGATGTTCACCTCCTATGTCAAGAACAAGGATTCCCAAGATTCAATAATATTTGGTGATGGGAATCAAGGCAAGGTAAAAGGGTTAGGTAAAATTGCAATATCAAATGAGCACTCTATCTCTAATGTGTTTTTAGTAGAGTCTCTTGGGTATAATTTGTTATCTGTTAGTCAGTTATGCCAAATGGGATATAATTGTCTATTTACAAATGTAGACGTGTCTGTCTTTAGAAGATGTGATGGTTCACTAGCTTTTAAGGGTGTACTAGACGACAAACTTTATTTAGTTGATTTTGCAAAAGAGGAGGCCGGTCTAGATGCATGCTTAATTGCTAAGACTAGCATGGGCTGGCTGTGGCATCGCCGCTTAGCACATGTGGGGATGAAGAACCTTCATAAGCTTCTAAAGGGAGAACACGTGATAGGTTTGACTAACGTGCATTTCGAAAAGGATAGACCATGTGCAGCTTGTCAAGCAGGGAAACAGGTGGGGAGCTCACATCATTCCAAGAATGTGATGACCACGTCGAGACCACTAGAGATGCTTCATATGGACCTCTTCGGACCCGTCGCCTATCTGAGTATAGGAGGAAGTAAGTATGGTCTTGTTATAGTTGATGATTTTTCCCACTTCACTTGGGTATTCTTTTTGCAGGATAAAACTGAAACCCAAGGGACCCTCAAGCGCTTCCTTAGGAGAGCTCAAAATGAGTTTGAGCTCAAGGTGAAGAAGATAAGGAGCAACAACGGGTCCGAGTTCAAGAACCTTCAAGTGGAGGAGTACCTTGAGGAGGAAGGGATCAAGCACGAGTTCTTCGCTCCCTACACACCACAGCAAAATGGTGTGGTAGAGAGGAAGAACAGGACGCTAATCGACATGGCGAGGACTATGCTTGGAGAGTTCAAGGCCCCAGAGCGCTTTTGGTCGGAAGCCGTGAACACGGCTTGCCACGCCATCAACCGGGTCTACCTTCACCACCTCCTCAAGAAGACTTCGTATGAGCTTCTAACCGGTAACAAACCCAATGTTTCGTATTTTCGAGTCTTTGGGAGTAAATGCTACATTCTAGTGAAGAAGGGTAGAAATTCTAAATTTGCTCCCAAAGCTGTAGAAGGGTTTTTATTAGGTTATGACTCAAATACAAAGGCGTATAGAGTATTCAACAAATCATCGGGTTTGGTTGAAGTCTCTAGCGACGTTGTATTTGATGAGACTAATGGCTCTCCAAGAGAGCAAGTTGTTGATCTTGATGATATAGATGAAGAAGATGTTCCGACGGCCGCAATTCGAACCATGGCGATCGGTGATGTGCGACCACAGGAACAAAATGAGCAAGATCAACCTTCTTCCTCAACTATGGTGCATCCCGCAACCCAAGATGACGAACAGGTACCTCAAGTGGAGGCGCATGATCAAGGGGAGCACAGGATGTTCAAGTTGAAGAGGAAGAAGCACCTCAGGCTCCTCCAACCCAAGTTCGAGCGACGATCCAAAGGGATCATCCCGTCGACCAAATATTGGGTGATATTAGCAAGGGAGTAACTACTCGATCTCGATTAGTTAATTTTTGTGAGCATTACTCTTTTGTCTCTTCTATTGAGCCTTTCAGGGTAGAAGAGGCCTTGCTAGATCCGGACTGGGTGTTGGCCATGCAGGAGGAACTCAACAACTTCAAGCGCATAAAGTTTGGACACTGGTGCCTCGTCCCAAGCAAAATGTTGTGGGAACCAAGTGGGTGTTCCGCAACAAACAGGACGAGCACGGGGTGGTGACAAGGAACAAGGCTCGACTTGTGGCAAAAGGTTATGCCTAAGTCGCAGGTTTGGACTTTGAGGAGACTTTTGCTCCTGTGGCTAGGCTAGAGTCCATTCGTATCTTGCTAGCATATGCCGCTCACCATTCTCTCAGGTTGTACCAAATGGATGTGAAGAGCGCTTTCCTCAACGGGCCAATCAAGGAGGAGGTGTACGTGGAGCAACCCCCTGGCTTCGAGGATGAACGGTACCCTGACCATGTGTGTAAGCTCTCTAAGGCGCTCTATGGACTTAAGCAAGCCCCAAGAGCATGGTATGAATGCCTTAGAGACTTTTTAATTGCTAATTCTTTCAAGGTTGGGAAAGCCGATCCAACTCTTTTTACTAAGACTTGTGATGGTGATTTATTTGTGTGCCAAATTTATGTCGATGATATAATATTTTGTTCTACTAATCAAAAGTCTTGTGAAGAGTTTAGCAAGGTGATGACGCAGAAATTCGAGATGTCGATGATGGGCGAGTTGAACTACTTCCTTGGGTTCCAAGTGAAGCAACTCAAGGACGACACCTTCATCTCCCAAACGAAGTACACTCAAGACTTGCTAAAGTGGTTTGGGATGAAGGACGCCAAGCCCGCAAAGACTCCGATGGGAACCGACGGACACACCGACCTCAACAAAGGAGGTAAGTCCGTTGATCAAAAAGCATACCAGTCCATGATAGGTTCTTTGCTTTATTTATGTGCTAGTAGACCGGATATTATGCTTAGCGTATGCATGTGTGCTAGATTTCAATCCGATCCTAAGGAGTGTCACTTAGTGGCTGTGAAGCGAATTCTTCGATATTTAGTCGCTACGCCTTGCTTCGGGATCTGGTGTCCAAAGGGGTCCAACTTTGACTTGATTGGGTACTCAGATTCCGACTATGCTGGATGTAAGGTCGATAGGAAGAGTACATCGGGGACGTGCCAATTCTTAGGAAGGTCCCTGGTGTCGTGGAACTCTAAGAAACAAACTTCCGTTGCCCTATCCACCGCTGAGGCTGAGTATGTTGCCGCAGGACAGTGTTGTGCGCAACTACTCTGGATGAGGCAAACCCTCAAGGACTTTGGCTACAATCTGAGCAAAGTCCCACTCCTATGTGACAATGAGAGTGCTATCCGAATAGCGGAAAATCCTGTTGAGCACAGCCGCACAAAGCACATTGACATCCGGCATCACTTTTTGAGAGACCACCAGCAAAAGGGAGATATTGAAGTATTTCATGTTAGCACCGAGAACCAGCTAGCCGATATCTTCACTAAGCCTTTAGATGAGAAGACCTTTTGCAGGCTGCGTAGTGAGCTAAATGTCCTAGATTCGCGGAACTTGGATTGAATTATATCATACATGTGTTTATGCCTTTGATCATGTTCCTTCTGCATTTGTTGCTTATGTTTGGTGCTCAAGTTGTACAAACTCTCCCTGGACCTCACAAGTCCTTTTGCAAGTGATGCACATGTTTAGGGGGAGCTGTGCTACAACTTGACCCTTTGAGACTAACTGTGTGCTTGAGTTTACTTGTTTTAGTCTCAAAGGTGGATTGAAAGGGAAAGGTGGACTTGGACCATAAAAGACTTCCACTGCACTCCGATGAGAGGGTAACTACTTCCTAGTTCATCTTGTGAACTCTTATTGCCGTTGGACTCTTATTTGAAGATTTGGTGAGACAATGGGGTTAAAGGGCCAAGATTGATCCCGTTTTGGTGCTTGATGCCAAAGGGGGAGAAAATAAAGGCCAAAGTGATAAATGGATCAGCTACCACTTGAGAGATTTTGAAACAGTAGAATAGTGCTTTTTGGTTTGTCAAAACTCTTTTGTTGTCTCTCTTGTCATAAGATGGCTTCTTGTGGGAAAATGTGGATTATGAAAAAAGGGGGAGTTTTTGAAATCTTTGATCAAATTTCTTTGGAATACCTCTCTTTTTGTCTCTACAAGTGGATTTGACTTAGAGATAGGAATTTAAGTTTGATTTGCAAAAACAAACCAAGTGGTGGCAAAAGGTGATCCATATATGTCAAATTTGAATTAAAACAATTTGAGTTCTTATTTGAAGGGTTTTTGTATTTGTTTCACTTGCTTTATATTGTGTTGGCATAAATCACCAAAAAGGGGGAGATTGAAAGGGAAATGTGCCCTTGGGCCATTTCTAAGTGTTTTGGTGATTTAGTGTCAAACACATGTGCCTAAGTGTTAAATGGTGGACAAATTACAAAGCAAGTATAAAGGTATGTTTCTCAGACTTAGTACATTGTTTTAGAGACTAATGTATTGTGTCTAAGTGCTGGAAACAGGAAAAGAACAATTGGAAATGTCTTGGCTCGAGCAGCCAAGACTCTGCTCAGTCTGGGAGCACCGGACTGTCCGGTGGTGCACCGGACAGCGTCCGGTGCGCTAGGCTGGCTCGAGCGAACTGGCCGCTCTCGGGAGTTCACCGGCGACGTACGGCTAAAATTCAACGGACTGTCCGGTGGTGCACCGGACTGTTCGGTGAGCCAACGGTCGGCCGGGCCAACGGTCGGCCGCGCGATCTGTGCGGGACACGTGGCCGAGCCAATGGCTAGAAGAGGGCACCGGACTGTCCGGTGTGCACCGGACATGTCCGGTGGGCCAACGGCTCTCAGGCTGCCAACGGTCGACTACGCCATTTTTGGAAGGAGATCAGGCACTGGACAGTGTCCGGTGGTGCACCGGACATGTCCGGTGCGCCAGTCGACAGAAGGCAAGATCAGCCTTCCTAGAATGCTCTCAACGGCTCCTAGCTGCCTTGGGGCTATAAAAGGGACCCCTAGGCGCATGGAGGAGCACATCAAGCATACTTACAACATTTCTAAGCACCAAGACATCGATTTCGCGCATTTGTTTCATTGTGATAGCATATAGAGCTCTAGTGGAGTTGTAAACTCATTGGGTTGTGTTGCGAGCTCTTGTTGCGACTTGTGTGCGTGTCGACTCTTTGATTCTTGTGTCTTGTGTGCGTTGCTAATCCCTCCCTTGCTCCGTGCTTCTTTGTGAACTTCAAGTGTAAGGGCGAGAGGCTCCAAGTTGTGGAGATTCCTCGCAAACGGGATTGAGAAAAGTAAGCAAAACACCGTGGTATTCAAGTGGGTCTTTGGACCGCTTGAGAGGGGTTGATTGCAACCCTCGTCCGTTGGGACGCCACAACGTGGAGTAGGCAAGCGTTGGTCTTGGCCGAACCACGGGATAACCACCGTGCCATCTCTATGATTGTTCTCTTGCTGGTTATTGTGTTTTGTCAAGACTCCTCTCTAGCCACTTGGCAATTACTGTGCTAACCTTAACCAAGTTTTGTGGCTCAAAGTTTTAAGTGTTACAGGATCACCTATTCACCCCCCCTCTAGGTGCTCTCAGATTGCTTCAGCTTCGTATTCTCGGTAGCTTCGGCTTCATACTTCGTCTGCAAGTTTTTTCTCTCTTCGAAGCTCTCTGATTTTTGCATCAGTTCTCTGTTTAATCTAATATTCTCGGCTTGCGCTTCTGCAAGGGAACCTTCCACTGCTTGGAGTAGGAAATCTTTCTTTTCAAGAGAAGCTTCATATTCTTTGATTTTGCTCTCTAGACCCTCGATTATAATTTCGTTCTTTTTATCCTCGAAGTCCTGTTGCATTTGCAATGCTTTGCTCAGTAGCATACTCTATACAAAGTAGACCTTCATCAGCAAACTTCGTCGTAAAAATAAAACAAATAATAAAATTTTGCTTTATTATAAGAATTTTACCTTAAAGTTGGAATAAAACAAACTACCGACGATATGTTGTCGTCAGTAGCTGCTAATATCGGCTTCAAGCTTCGGAAAACCGACACTCTTCGATAGAGTGCCGATTACCTTCGCCCCGGTACGGTCACGAACACATCCCAAGGCCTCTTCATCGATTCCACCAAAGAGCATGGCTCTTGGCTGGTAGCCACAGGAAATACCATATTCCTGTAGCTCCTTCTTCTCGGCCTCATATAGTTCTTGCCCGACCAGGTTCCGAAGATCAAAACCTTTTTCTTCCGAAGCAGCTTCGGCAATTCCTTTCCCTTTGTCAGGCACTAGGGCCATGACCTGTTCTGCAGCCACAGATGTTTCTTCTGTAGGCATACCCAGTATTAATTTATCAATCCTAGATAAGATAGCCTCCAGGTTGGCAGCTTTGGTGGCAGCTGCAGCTTGGGCCGATGTGTTTGCTTCGGCAGTGGCCTCAGCACTTGCAGTAGGCGCTATATTAGTTGCCGAGACCGGTGGTGGTGTCTTTTCAATGGCTTGCATTACGCTCAGGACTAGATTTTCTCTTCTTTAAGAACTTCTCATCTTCTTTCACCATTCTGACAGCTTGTCTACTCAGAACACTAACAACCCTTTTTCTTTTTGCCCCTTCGGCACCCTTGTTGAGCCGCTCATAATAAGGGTATTCAAAATTTAGAGCGTCCATAACTCGGTTCAACCTTCGTTTTGGCCGGGTGCCGAAGGCTGCTGACATTAATTGATCTTATTTTTAGTATAGTTCCCCAAAATTTCATTGCACATAGTTTCAATCATTTCCAGCCATTCTTAGCAGGGCTCCTTGAACTGTTTCTCAAACTTAAAACGATAAGGTAATCGAACGAGCTCATATTTCTTTTTTGTCCCCTTTAGCTTCGGCATGCTCCAGTCACTTGACGTCGGAGATGTCCTGTTGGCCAGGTATTCTTGCACCAGGTCTCTGGTGCTGATTTGTTCAGCCACCACCCTAAATTCTACTACGGCCAGTTGGCATGGTGACCCTAGCTGCATGTTACACAGGGGCCAGGTCATTCCGAAGTTTAGAGATAGTGGGCTCATAACCATCATCATCAGTTTCCCCCTTTTCTTTTCATCAGCCTTGATTTAGAACCATTCACTCTTCCAGCCGGTTGGCCACTTGGTGCGATAGCTGAGAACCAGAGCCTTCGTATCCTTGCGATACGCGAAATTATAGCAACCAAAATTCTCATGTAAACCGTCTGCCCTGGCCTTCATTTGGTAGTGTAGCTCGTGCACTCAGCAGAATGCTTCGGCATCTGGGTCCATCCCTTGGCTTTGGAGGGCCCTGATAAAGATGTTGAGCCTAACAATAGCATTAGGGGTCAGCTGATGAAGATAGATTTCAAAAATTTTCAAAACTTCTCCTATCATCTCGTTCAGAGGAAACTATAATCTCGCTCTAAAAAAACTTTTGAAAACCACTACTTCATCGTCCTTCGGTGTTGGAGTGGTTTCTTCTCTGGCAAAACGAACATGCTCCCTTTCAGCTTCTCCAAAGTAGCCTAGTTTCATCATCATGGGCATGTCGGCTTCAGACACAGTAGATTTCCCAAAATCTAGGTGGCTGGGTTTTGATGGGATCAAAATGTTATAATCCTCCTCTTCTTCATCAGCATGTTCTTCTTCAATATCAGCCTTTTCAGCTTTGGCAGCAGATGTACCTTCGTCAATGGTTCCCTCTGTCACAACTAAGCCCGACTGTCTCATGACTTCAGAAATCAGAGCTGTCTCAGTGGCCTCAGCCTCCTCTCCTTCACGAGTCACCCTTGCAGTCGAGCGTACTCTGGCCATCTGATGGATCTTTTGCGGTTTTTATGAAGTTGATGTCTTTTGCAGTTTTGACGAAGCTCTCTTTTTTGATGAAGTTAACTCAAAATGATGGTGTCCGCTCGAGAGTGCAGTGAAAAAGCTTTGGCTATGGTTAAATTTTTTAACAGCACAACAATGCAATGGCAATGAATGTTGTGGTAACTCCACACCTACCCGTCTATTTATGTAGTGCTGCTGGTGGGAAGGTGAAATCGCCAAATCGCCTGCACCTGCTGAACGGTGGACCACTCGACGCCTGGAAGGTGAATCGTCAGGTCGCTCATATCCGCTGAGCGGTGGGTCACCCGGAGTTTGGAATATTTTAATCGTTTCTCGGCAACGAGCTCAGGAAGGTGTTTTTCAGACCTTCGGCATACCGAAGCCTTTGAGATTTTTCTGCAGATCAAGCTCGTTACGAAAAATGATCTAGCATCGTGAAGGAGCTACTGTTGGGGCCTGCATCTTCGCCGAAGTTCCTCCAAGCAAAAACACCTTCGGTAGTGTGATATGCGAACTAACACAGCGTGAAGGTACAAGCCGAAGCTACAACCCAGAAAGCTTTGGCATAATGACGCGTCTTGAGACGAAGGGTGGCACCGACTTAAAGAAGAAAAGACCGTTCAGTCCCTGATAGTTTGTGTCACATCTGTAATATGATATCAAGGACATAAATGTAATTTCGACCGGGCTGCGTCCCGTGCCTATAAATAGGTGAACAGTAACCCTGTACGATCCATGCTGACTTGTATTCACGCTCACGTCACACTTGGATTTTCACCTTCTATCAAGCCGAAGGTATATATGTAATTCGATATTGTTCATGTTTGTTCAGGATAAGATAATAAAAAATTTTCTGATAATGTCATATGATTATTCATGTTATTTTCTACATTTTATATGCTTCTGCTTTCGTCATTATACAATGAGATTATGAAGGTACGTCCTTTCATAACCTTCGTCTGAAGATCATTATATCCGAAGGGAGATAATGTTTCAAAGGATGAAGGTCTTCGACCATTAACATTTTGGGTTGCCTTGTTCTTAATTCATAGCATTTGAGAACAAGTGACCAACAATATCCAAACACTCACTACAGTAAATTCATAAATTTTCGATGGCAAGAAATATTTTTGACGGCTAACCATGAAACCGGTTGTAAAACATATGTTAGTGTTGGGGACTTGTTCTCAAATGCTACGAATCAAGAACAAGGCAACACAATTGTTAATGATTAAAGACCTTCGTCCTTCGAAACATTATCTCCTTTAGGATATAATGGTCTCCAGACGAAGGTTATGAAGGGCATACCTTCATAATTTCAGTATGTTGGAATAACAGCAAGAACATATAACACATAGAAAGAGCATGAATAATTGTTTTAAACCAATAGATTATCAATATTTTCATTATATGATTATGAATAATCATTAATAATATTGAGTCACATTAATACCTTCGGCTTGACAGAAGGTATGAATCCGAGAGTTACGTGCGCGGGATTGTCAGATAACGTGAACAGTACAGGGTTACTGTTCACCTATTTATAGGCCCGGGATGCAGCCCGGTCGAAATTACATTTATGTCCTTGATAACTAATTACAAACATGACACAAACTATCATGGACTAAACGGTCTTTTCCTCTTTAATTCAGTGTTGCCCTTCATCTCAAGGCGTGTCGTCATGCCGAAGCTTCCTAGATTACAGCTTCGGCAAATACCTTCGTGTTGTGTCTGCTTGCATATCGTCCTGACGAAAGTGTTTTTGCTTGGAGGACCTTCAGCGAAGAAGAAGACCCCCAACAGTAGCCCCTTCGCGGTGCTAGAGCATTTTTCGTAATGAGCTCGATCCGCAAAAACACGAAGGCTTCGGAATGCCGAAGGTCCGAAAAACACCTTCCCTGAGCTCGTTGTCGAGAAACGATTATAATATTCCAGACGTCGGGCGGTCCACCGTTCAGCGAGCGCGAGTGGCCTGACGATTCGCCTTCCCACCCTGCAGTACTATATAAATAGACGGGTTGTGAAGAGCTACCACAACATTCATTGCCATCGCATTGTTGTGCTGTTAAAAAATTTAACCACAGCCGAAGCTTTTTCATTGCTCTCTCGAGCGAGCGATTTGTCATTTGAGATTAGCTTCGTCAAACGGATTAGCTTCGTCAAACTGCAAAAAATCCATCAGCTTCATCAAAACCGTGAAAAATCCATCAAAAATGGCCAGAGTGCGATCGACTGCAAGGGTGTCTCGTGAGGGAGAAGAAACCGAGGTGATTGAGACAGCACCGATTTCCAAAGTTATGAAACAATCAGGTCTAGTTGTGTCGGGTACCATAATTAGGGGTACCCCCAATGCTCCTAATCATGGCTGGTAAACACCCTCAGACCAACTGATGGGTGTGGTTCAAGTCAAGGCTTCGTCTACTCAAGGGACGCGATCTCGCCCAAGCCCAGCCTCGGGCCGGAGCAGTAATCCCAGACGAGTTCACGCGTCACCCAAGGGCCTCCTCAGGCAGCGGGTGACCCCTCGGCTCTCCCAAAGCCCGGCTCGGGCAGGCTTTGTTGTGAAGCAACCTTGGTCAGACCGCCTCACCAACCGATCGCTTCGCAGGCGCATTCAATGCAGGGGATGCCTGACGCCGTATCCTGACACACACGCCTCAGTCGGCCAGGCCGAAGTGACCGCAGTCACTTCACCCCTCTTCTTTACTGTACTGATGTGACAGGAAAATAGCGCCGCTCGCCCTGCTCCGACTGCCGTGTCAACCACCCAGGCAAAGACTAACAACAAGTCACAATCAACCACCGAGTTCGGCCTCGGGCGCAACAGGAAGCTCCGCCTCGCCCGACCTCAGGCTCCAGCCTTGGGAGGAGGTTTCCGACTCGGCCTCGACCTCAGGCTTCGGCCTCAGGAGGAGGTCTCCGCCTCGCCCGACCCACGGACTCGGCCTCGACCTCGGTCTTGGGAGGAATCGCGTCCTCGCCCGACCCCGGCCTCGGCCTCGACAGAAGTCTCCGCCTCGCCCGACCTTGGGCTCGGACCGACTGCGCCAACAGGGGATACATCATTACCCTATTCCTAGCCTGCTCAGGCTAGGAGGAACAAGACCGGCGTCCCATCTGGCTTACCCTGGCGACAGGTAATGTTGGTGCCCCGCGTGCACCATGACGTCGGTGGCTCTCAGCCCCTTACGGCAGCAAGGAGACGTCAGCAGGACCCTTGCCGCACTGCCAGCTGTACTCCTACAGGACTCAGGCGCTCCTCCGACGGCCATGCTATCACGTGTATAGGGCTCGAACTCTCCCCCGACGACCATGTTGGCATGTACACAAGGCTTAGGCGCTCCTCTGCTGGACACGTTAGCGCATAGCTACGCCCCCCGTTGTACGTCCGGACCCTCTCCTTGCGTCTATAAAAGGGAGGTCCAGGGCCATCTTGGGGGGGGGGTTCGCTCGAGGGAAGGAGCGGACGAACTCTCTCTCTCTCTCCCTCTTGCGACGTGCTTGTAACCCCTACTATGAGCGGCACCCCTGGTGCAGGATAATACAAGGCTTGCCCCACATCTTGTGTTCCATCCCGCGCCAACCCATCTAGGCAGGGGCACGCAGCGATTTCACTTGTCGGTCCAAGGGACCCCCTCGGGTCCGAGACACCGACAAGTTATGATAGAGGGAACTACCGATGAAGGTGCTCCTGCCGCCGAAGCTGAACAGACCACTGCTGAGAAAGAAAATGTTGATGAAGAGGAAGAAGATTATAGTATTTTGATCCCAACAAAACCCAGCCATCTAGATTTTGAGAAATCTATTGTGTTCGAAGCTGACATGCCCATGATGATGAAGCTGGGCTACTTTGGGGAGGCTGAAAGCAAACTTATCCGATTTGGCAGAGAAGACACCACCCCAGCACCGAAGAGTGATGAAGTAGTTGTTTTAAGAGCTTCTTCAGAGCCGGACTGCGATTCCCCTTGAACGAGATGATAGGGGAAGTCTTGAAAAATTTCGAAATATATCTTCATCAGCTAACCCCTAACACCATTGTTAGGCTTAGCGTCTTCATCTGGGTCCTCCGAAGCCAAGGGATGAGCCCAGATGCCGAAGCGTTCTGCTGAGTGCACAAGTTGCACTACCAGACAAAGGCTAGGGCAGATGGTCTTCATGAAAATTTTGGATGTTACAATTTTGCGTATCACAAGGATACGAAGGCCCCAGTTCTCAGCTACCGTACAAAGTGGCCAACTGGCTGGAAAGGAGACTGATTTTATATTAAGGCTGATGAGAAGAAGAGGGGGAAACTGATGACGATGGTCATGTGCCCACTGTCCTTAAACTTCGGAATGACTAGGCCCCTGTGCAACATGCAGCTAGGGTCAGCATGCCAGCTTGCCGCAGCAGAATTTAGGGTGGTTGCAGAGGAAATTAGCACCAGAGACTTGGTACAGGAATACCTGGCCAACCGGACGTTCCTAACGTCGAGTGGCTGGGGAATGCCGAAGATGAAAGGGACAAAGAAGAAGCATGAACTTGTTCGACTAGCTTATCATTTCAAGTTTGAAAACAGTTCAAGGAGCCCTACCAGAAATGGCTAGAGATGATTGAAACTATGTGTAATGAAATATTGGGAAACTATACCACGAAAGAAGACCAATTGATGACAGCAGCCTTCGGCACCCGGCCGAAACGAAGGTTAACCCGGGTGATGGATGCTCTGCAATTTGAATACCCTAGTTATGAACGGCTCAGCAAGGGTGCCGAACGGACAAAAAGAAAAAGAATTGTTAGCATTTTGAACAGACAGGCTGCTAGAATGGTGAAGGAGGATGAGAAGGTTTTAAAGAAGAGAAAATTTATTCCTGAGCTGAAGGTGGCAACTTCGAAGAAAAGAAAAGCTGAAATTCCAGAGCCAAAGATGGCTGAGGTAGAAGAGGAGACTCCCTCGACGCCTCCTGCTGCCGAAGTAGCAGAAATTTTAAAGGTAATAACTTAATCTCTACCTATCAAGCTGCTAAGTCCTCTAGGGCTGGAACAGATGAAGCTTTTACAGAAGAAGGGTGAGCCTTCGGCTGCAAAGAAGGCAGATGGGCAGAAAAAGCGAAGAATCGTTATTGTAATGCAAGCCATTTAATGGACGCCACCGTCGGCCTTGGCACCTAAAATAACGCCTATTGCAAGTGCCGAGGCCACTGCCGAAGCTGCAGCTACTACCGAAGCCGCCAACCTTGAGAGTACACTTTCTAGAATTGATAAACTGCTCTTAGATATGGCTACGAAAGAGGCAGCTGCAGCTACAGAGGAGGTCATGGCCACAGTGCCTAACAAAGGAAAGAAGATTGTCGATGCTGCTTCGGAGGAAAAAGACTTTGACCTTCGGAACCTGGTCGGGCAAGAATTATCAGAGGCCAAAAAGAAGGAGCTACAGGAGTATGGTATATCCTGTGGCTACCAGCCAGGAGCCATGCTCTTTGGTGGGATCGATGAAGGGGCCTTAGGATGCATTCGCAACCGCACCGGGGCAAACATAATCAGCACTTTATCGAAGAGTGTTGGTTTCCCGAAGCTCGAATCCGATATTAGCGGCTACTGGTGACAACACATCGTCGACAGTTTGTTTTATTCCAACTTCAAGGTAAAATTTCTTTTTAAGGTGAAGCAAAATTTTATTTTAGTGATGAAGCAAAATTTTCTGATGAAGGTTTATCTCTACGGAGTATGTTGCTAAGCAAAGCACTGAGGATGCAATAAGACCTCGAAGACAAAAAGAACGAAATCATAATCGAGGGTTTAGAAAAGAAAATTAAAGAGTACGAAGCTACTCTTGAGAAGAAAGATTTCCTCCTTCAGGCAATGGAGGGTTTAGTTGTAGAAACCCAAGCCGAAAATGCTAGATTAAGCGAAGAACTTGTCCAAAAATTAGAGAGCTTTGAACAAGAGAGAAAATATATGCAAACAAAATACGAAGCCGAAGCTGACAAAAATTCAAAGCTACAACAATCCTTGAAAGGGCTTCAAAACATTTGTTTAAGCTTTGGCAACCGCTGCGTGCAAAGATTAAAAAAGATCTTTGGCTCTGTTGGAGCTAGCTCTGAAGAGTTTACCCCTTCGACAGAAGACATGCCAAGCACCTTCGAACATATTGAAAACAAAGTTGAGGCGCTTGATGAAGTAATAGCCGGGCACGGTGACTTCTGTGCCCTACTAGCTTCTCGTGGCACAGCTGCGGCATTTATGAAGGCCGGTTGTACGCACCGGAAAACAGTAAATAGACCAACTTTCAGTTTGTCTCCTCAAGACTTAATTGATATTCCCAACGAGGCCCGGAGCATTGGAAATAGATTTATAACTCAGATTTGGGCGAAGGGTGGGCGAGACTTGGTTGGTGATGAGGCCCAAAGCTTGCTTAAGCCGGTATGAAGTTTATACCTATTGTTTTCCATCTCTTGTAGTTACCTTTTACCTTATACTGCCTGTTTGTCTACAGGATGGTGGTGTCGAAGATTGATACTTCGAGGCAAATTCCGAAGGCTGCTGAAGCTGTTTCTTAGGCCTGCTTGTATAAAACTTAGAAGCATTTGTATTATCTTTGTAAAGAAATTATAATTAAGAATTGAACAATACCTTGTATACTTTGTTCATACCTTGTAATATACTTTTACCTTTCCACCCATGTATAAATTTCTTTGCTGTGGACGAAACTTGTATCTTTTAAGCCGAAGGCAAAAAACACATTCCCTTCTTTTCATACACAACGAAGTGTATCCTTGCTTCTTCGTGTTCATCGAAGCATTGTTGTCAAAGCTGGAATATTTCTGTTTGTGCTTCATGTTATGATGATGATGATCCTACGAATGTCTACATGAATGTGTATGAATGCAATGAATGATGTAATGTAATGTGCAAATAAATGTCCCGAACATGCACACGAAACCATACCCAGACTCTGCATCCCCTTAGGAACGACTTTTGAGTCTTTTAAGCTCTACATCCCCTTAGGAACGATTTTTGAACTTCTTCACCGTATATTTCGGTGGTATTTGGCACTGCATTCCCTTTGGAACAACTTTTGAGCAGAAAACTTACTCTGCGCTCCCTTAGGAACGACTTTTGCAGCTTCGTCAAATTTTTGGCTCTGTATTCCCTTAGAAACGACTTTTGAGCAGAAAACTTACGCCGCGTTCCCTTAGGAACGACTTTTTGTAGCTTCGTCATGCTCTGTATCTCCTTGGGAACGACTTTTGAGCTTCTCCCTGTTTTTCTTTTTTGCACTCGATGGTGCAGGCTCAGATTTTACATATTACATTCTTTGAGGGATTTGGCCCTCGTAGGGCTAAATGATAATGAAAAAATTACAAGCCATGGTCCCATTAAAAACCTTTCTCCCCTCTTGAAAGGAAAAGGGTACCATAGAAAAAATGAAAAAAGATTACATCAAATTATACATAGTACCGCCGAAGCTCATACTAATCCCAAGATCTAGGTTTGTCATTGTCATCCATATCCTTCAATCTATAAGAACCGGGTCTTGACGAAGATATTACCAGAAAAGGACCTTTGTAACACCCTGAATTTGGGGGTATAAAATTTATTTTTTAATATCCACCAAATTCTGGTGTTACCCTCTTCTTTACCTGCTTTTCTTCTCTTTTTCTAAATAATGGAGAGTTATTTTATTATATATATGTATATGAGTTTTTGGCGTAGTAAAATAAAATCCTAGAGAAACTTTGATTATTGCATTCAAGTCGTTGCATAGTGTTTATGAGTGTAAAGGTTTTTCAAACTATATCGAATTATCTTGATCTTGTTTCTGGAGGCTCTCGAGAACCTTCGAAACGTTTCTTCGAGTATTAAAATATGAATTTTTATTCTTTCTAATATTAATTTAATACCTAAAATTTAGTATTTGCGAAAGCTACAAAACCTTGGAAAGTCGATAATATATATATAAACGTTCCTCTCGCCAAGCCCGTTCTAGAAATCGCGTCCTTTTCACAGGATCATTAAAATGTCTTTCCTCGCAAATGCCGTGCTGCTCGTGTTTATCATCGTCGTGTTCACAACCGCCTCTCTCGCTCGGTCGCAACACAATTGACGACGAATTCGGCAACCATCTCGCGCGCTCGCTCTTTTTATAAATTTACCCCACCGTCGCATTACCTCCTGTCTTTCCCCAGATCCAAATCGTGCAGGGCAGGCAGCTCGTCTCAGCGGTTACCAGCCGCCCAGCCGCAAGTGAGTCTCTCATCCCTCCCTTCGACGTTCTCTCCCATACGTGCTCTCTCTGTTTTCATTAGCGGCATGGCCAGGCCCGGCGTCCCGGCGCGGGTGCGCGTGGGCTCGGCGCGCGCAGCAGCCGGCGCAGTGGCCTGACGGCCAGCCAGCGCGGCGCGGCAGCCATCCCCTGCTAGCCCGCCCGGGCCTCAGCGCGGCCAGGAACCCCTGCCAGCCTGCCCAGCACCGTGGTGTCGCGACCAGCCATGGCTGCGCGTCCGACCTCTGCCCAGCGAGCCCAGTCGTTGCCCCACGCGCATGCTGAGCAGGCTCCGACCAGCGTCCTTGTGCGCATCCCCATGGCTGTGATCCTTCTCTCCCCATCCCTTTGCTGCTCGTGTTCATCCATGGAAGAAATTGCCTAGAACTGCCGCCGTGCATGAGGACAGATCGGTGATTCCAGGGGAGAGAAAGGGGAACCGTTTCCTCTTCGTCCCACTAAATCCCATGGCCAATCCTCTCCTACCCTTCCTCCATTCTCTCCATTCTATCCCCGGGTGGAAGAAAGCCAAGAAAACAGAGCCGCCGTGCGGTTAACAGGCTCATGGTAGAGTAGGAAACCTTTCCCCCACATTCACGTGGCCACCTGTCAGCATTCCATTAGCATTTCTAATTTGCGGATCTTCTGTGGCCACAACCGTGTGACCCTCTATATAGCATGTCTCCGTCCAATAGAAGTACACCACGTCATATTTAATCCGTGAAATATTATTTATTCAGTATATGTTGCGTTATAAATACGTATCGTACCGTTCTAGTTACGCTAATTCCATAATAATGTCGTCTACGTGTGAAAATATTATTTTATCATATCGCATATTTTAATTAGTCATTTAATCTCTTATTTATTCGATGATTATTAAAGTAGCGTTGCAACTAAATTAATCTATACTCTCATTTTGCGATTTTAAAAAATACATGTTAATATTATTATACCAATTTAATTATTTGTGAATAAATACTTACTTAGTATAGACGTGATATCTGCTAGTGGTTCCCGCGTGTCGCGCGTGAGGAGCGCGTGCGTAGCCGCGCGTTGTCCGCGCGCTAAGTCCCGTGTGTCGCGCGACGTCTGCGTGTGATAATAAATTGTTTTCACTTATAAACACTTATGTTAATAATTTTAATTCGTTAGGAAGCATATTTTAGATAGTTAACTTAAGGTTTACTCGACTAATATTTGTTAGATTAATATTCTAATTAGATTAAAACTGTCAGGTACCATAATTAGGGGTACCCCCAACACTCCTAATCACGGCTGGTAAACACCCTCAGACCAACTGAGGGGCGCGGTTTAAGTCAAGGCTTCGTCTTCCCAAGGGACGCGACCTCGCCCGAGCCCAGCCTCGGACTGGAGCAGTAGTCCCCGACGAGTTCATGCCTCGCCCGAGGGCCTCCTTAGGCAGTAGGCACCTCCTCGGCTCTCCCGAAGCCCGGCTCGGGCAGGCTTCATTGTGAAGCAACCTTGGCCGGACCGCCTCACCAACCGACCGTTTCGCAGGCGCATTCAATGCAGGGGACGCCTGACGCCGTATCCTGACACACGCGCCTCAGTCGGCTAGGCCGAAGTGACCATAGTCACTTCGCCCCTCTCTTTTACTGTCCGATATGACTGGAAAACAGCGCCGCCTGCCCCCGCTCCGACTGCCGTGCCAACCACCCAGGCGAAGCTGACAACAAGTCACAATCAACCACCGAGTTCGGTCTCGAGCGCAATAGGAAGCTCTGCCTCGCCCGACCTCAGGCTCCGGCCACGGGAGGAGGTCTCCGCCTCGCCCGACCCCCGGACTCGGCCTCAACCTCGGTCTCGGGAGGAATCGCGTCCTCGCCCGACCCCGGCCTCGCCTCAAGAGAAGTCTCCGCCTCGCCCGACCTTGGGCTCAGACCGACCGCGCCAACAGGGGATACATCATTACCCTATCCCTAGCCAGCTCAGGCTACAAGGAACAAGACCGGCGTCCCATCTGGCTTACCCCGGCGACGGGTAATGATGGTGCCCCGCGTGCAACCATGACACCGGTGGCTCTTAGCCCCTTACGGCAGCAAGGAGACGTCAGCAGGATCCTTGCCGCACTGCCAGCTGTGCTCCTACAGGGCTCAGGCGCTTCTCCGACGGCCATACTATCACATGTACAGGGCTCAGGCTCTCCCCCGACAGCCACGTTGGCATGTACACAGGGCTTAGGCATTTCTCTACCGGACACGTTAGCGCATAGCTACACCCCCCATTGTACGTCTGGACCCTCTCCTTGCGTTTATAAAAGGGAGGTCCAGGACCATCCTGGAGGGGGGTTCGCGCGGGGGAAGGAGCGAACGAACAAGCTCCCTCTCTCTCTCTCTCTCCCTCTCGCGACGTGCTTGTAACCCCTACTACGAGCGGCACCCCTGGTGCAAGATAATACAAGGCTTGCCCCACCTCTTGTGTTCCATCCCGCGCCAACCCATCTGGGCAGGGGCACGCAGCGACAATCTCACTCGTCGGCCTAGGGACCCCCTGGGTCCGAAACACCGACAGTTGGCGCGCCAGGTAGGGGCTTGCTGCGTGTTAACAAACGCCTTCCCGTTGAGTTCCAGTTGGGGAGTCTTCAGCAACCTCTTCAGCCTGGGACGGTGCTCCGCTTCGGGAGTCTCGAGTTCATGTCCCTCGACGACAGTTACGACATGGTACTCCTCCCCTCGCGGCGCGACGACAACGATGGTCTTCGACTCACCCGGCGGCGGCGAGCTCAGCGACAGCATCTCCCCACTGCAGAAGAGGAGCACTCCGGTCGTCCCCGCCACCCTCCTTGCTGGAGGAGGCGGAAACGGGGCAACCATGGCCACGCAGGAGGCGGCACCTTATCGGCTGTCGCACCAGAGCGAGTCGACGACGCCGGCACTCCCCTAGGGGACATGTTGGGCAATGTCCTCGCACCTGAGACGATGGCAGGTGTCACTTCCCCGCAACGTGTCAACCCCAAGCGGACTGATGACGCCAGCACCCTCGCAAAGGATCTGTTGGGCGTTACCCTCATACCTGAGATGACGGTGTGCTCCGCCCTTGACGCGACTTTACCACCGTCCATCGACCAAGAGGTACCGTCCGTTTTCCATCCCGTACCCTTTCGATTCAGCTTCGATCCACCTAGCGACCCCACTACGGTGAGCGCCTTCGTAAAGGTGTATCCAAACCTTCCGGGATACCATATGTGGTCGACTTGGGACCGACTGACAGCCGTCTCAACCTTCGGACCAGTGGGTTCCGAGGAAGAGGACGACCCTGACTCCGGTTGGGATTTCTCCGGCCTCGGTGACCCCGATGCCATGCGGGGCTTCATGTCCGCATGTGACCACTGTCTCTCCGGTTGTTCTGACGATGGCCATGGCCTTGACAACGAGGGTTACGGCCCAAGTCGCGAATGTTTCCACGTCGATCAGGGAGATCACAACGAAGGCAACCACCTCGATATGCCGGAGGTTGACGATCCCCTGGGCCCACATGTCACATCGACATCCCGCGGGAGCTAGCTGTGGTCCCAGTCCCTGCGGGGGGTCGGGACATACAGCTCGAGCAAATCCGTGAGATGCAGGCCCGGGTCGATGGGGAAGTAGGCCGGCTTGTGGAGCTCCGATAGAACATCGAACAGGAGTGGGCAGGCCGAACACTCGCCGGAGGAGCCTGCATCGGGCCCAAGACGTCCAGCGCCGCATCGTCGACAATGCCAGGGCAGCGCTGCCCCCAGCCGTCAGCGGGTCCGGCCAGGACCTAGCTGCAGCGGCGATGCTATTTCGAGCCATGCCGGAGCCATCCACCACCGAGGGACGGCGTATCCAGGGCGAACTCAAGGATCTCCTGGAAGGCGCCGCGGTTCGACGAGCCGAGAGCTCTGCCTCCCGGAGGCGAGCCGACCCCTCGGGGCACCGCGCGGTGTCCTCCTGATGCATGCGGGAAGCCTCGGTCCATCCCGAGCGCACGCGGGACGAGGCGCCTGCCGCCCGGGATCGCCTCGGCAACGAGCACCACCATCTCGACCGTCGAGCCCGCCTCGACGAGAAGGTGCGCCGAGGCTACCATCCCAGGCGTGGGGGACGTTGCGACTGCGAGGAGGATTGGAGTCCTTCGCCCGAACCACCCGGTCTACGAGTCTTCAGCCTGGCCATACGACGAGCGCCGTTCCCTGCCCGTTTCCGAGCCCCGACTACCATCACCAAGTACTCGGGGGAGACGAGGCCGGAGCTGTGGCTCGCGGACTACCGACTGGCATGTTAGTTGGGAGGGGCGGATGATGACAACCTCATCATCCGTAATCTACCCCTTTTCCTCTCCGACGCCGCCCAAGCCTGGCTGGAGCATCTGCCTCCTGCGTAGATCTCCGACTGGGATGATCTGGTTAAGGCTTTCGTGGGAAACTTCCAAGGCACGTACGTGCGCCCTGGGAACTCGTGGGATCTCCGAAGCTGCCGCCAGCAGCCAGGGGAGTCCCTCCGAGAGTACATCCAGCGGTTTTCGAAGCAGCGCACCGAGCTGCCCAACGTTACGACTCGGATGTCATCGGGGCTTTCCTTGCTGGCACCACTTGCCGAGACCTAGTGAGCAAATTGGGGCGCAAGACTCCCACCAGTGCGAGCGAACTGATGGACATCGCCACCAAGTTTGCCTCAGGTCAGGAGGCGGTCGAAGCCATCTTCCGAAAGGACACGCAGCCTCAAGGAGAGCCGAAGAAAGACACCCCCGAGGCGTCTGCCCTGCGGGGCACGAAGAAGAAGGCCAAGAACAAGTCGCAAGCGAAGCGAGACATTGTCGACACGAATCTTGTCGCTGCGGCCGAGCACAGGAACCCTCGGAAACCTCCTGGAGGGGCCGGCGTGTTCGACAAGATGCTCAAAGAGCCGTGCCCCTATCACCAGGATCCCGTCAAGCACACCCTCGAAGAATGTGTCATGCTCCGGCGCTACTTCCATAAGACCGGGCCTCCGGCGGAAGATGGCAAGGGCCATGACAATGACAGGAAGGAGGGCGGCAAGGAAGAAGAGTTCTTGGAGGTCCACAACTGCTTCATGATCTACGGTGGGCAGGCGGCGAACGCCTCCGCTCGGCACCGCAAGCAGGAGCGCCGGGAGGTCTGTTTGGTGAAGGTGGCAGCGCCAGTCTACCTAGACTGGTCCGACAAGCCTATCACCTTTGACCTAGGCGACCACCCCGACTTCGTGCCAAGCCCAGGAAGGTACCTGCTCGTCGTCGATCCGATCATCAGCAACGTTAGGCTCTCCAAAGTCCTCATGGATGGAGGCAGCCGCTTTAACATCATCTACGCCGAGACCATAGAACTCTTGGGGGTTGATAGGTCCGAGGTCCGGGCCGGTGCGACACCCTTCCACGGGATCGCGCCCGGAAAGCGAATCCTGCCTCTTGGACGGATCGACTTACCCGTCTGCTTCGGGACTCCCTCCAACTTTCGAAAGGAAGCTCTTACCTTCGAGGTCGTCGGGTTCCGAGGAACCTACCATGCGGTGTTGGGAAGGCCGTGCTATACCTACCATCCGAGGAACCTACCCTCTACCTCGCATCGATCAAATTGTGGACTCCACTGCTGGGTGCGGAACCCTGTCATTCCTCGATGCCTACTCAGGCTATCACCAAATCAAGATGAAAGAGTCCGACCAGCTCGCGACTTCTTTTATCACACCTTTTGGCATGTACTGTTACACTACAATGCCGTTTGGTTTGAGGAATGCAGGCGCCACCTACCAGAGGTGCATGAACCACTTGTTCGGACAACACATCGGTAGAACAGCCGAGGCTTACGTCGATGACATTGTTGTCAGGACAAAGAAAGCCTCCAACCTCCTCTCTGACCTTGAAACGACATTCAAGTGTCTGAGACAAAAGAC
The DNA here is from genome assembly GCA_029449295.1 of Zea luxurians. Taxonomy (NCBI): domain Eukaryota; kingdom Viridiplantae; phylum Streptophyta; class Magnoliopsida; order Poales; family Poaceae; genus Zea; species Zea luxurians. Next base: position 13,801,659 of record JAOPSE010000052.1, on the reverse strand, counting down.
ATGAAACTCAATCCCGAGAAGTGTGTCTTTGGAGTCCCTCGAGGCATGCTCCTGGGATTCATCATCTCCGAGTGGGGCATTGAGGTCAATCCGGAGAAAATCACGGCCCTCACCAACATGGGACCGATCAAAGATTTGAAAGGAGTACAGAGGGTCATGGGATGCCTTGCGGCTCTGAGCCGCTTCATCTCACGCCTTGGCGAGAAAGGCTTGCCTCTGTACCGCCTCTTAAGGAAGACCAAGCTCTTCACTTGGACCCCCGAGGCCGAGGAAGCCCTCGAAAACCTTAAGGCGCTCCTTACAAATGCACCCATCTTGGTGCCCCCCGCTGCAAAAGAAGCCCTCTTGATCTACGTAGCTGCAACCACTCAGGTGGTCAGCGCCGCGATCGTAGTCGAGAGACGAGAAGAAGGGCATGCACTGCTCGTCTAGAGGCCAGTCTACTTCATCAGCAAAGTGCTATCCGAGACCAAGATCCGCTACCCACAGATCCAGAAGATGCTCTACGCAGTGATTCTGACACGGCGAAAGTTGTGACACTACTTTGAGTCTCATCCGGTGACTGTGGTGTCATCCTCCCCCTGGGGGAGATCATCCAGTGCCGTGAGGCCTCAGGTAGGATAGCAAAGTGGGCATTGGAGCTCATGGGCGAAACGCTATCATTCACCCCTTGGAAGGCCATAAAATCTCAGGTCTTGGCAGACTTCCTGGCTGAGTGGACTGACACCCAGTTACCAACAACTCCAATCCAACCCGAGCTTTGGACCATGTACTTCGATGGGTCACTCATGAAAACAGGAGCAGGCGCTGGCTTGCTCTTCGTTTCACCCCTCGGAAAGCATCTTCGCTACGTCATACGCCTCCATTTTCCAGCATAAAACAACGTGGCCGAGTATGAGGCTCTGGTCAACGGGCTGCGCATCGCCATCGAGCTAGGGGTCCGGTGCCTCGACGCTCGTGGCGACTCGCAGCTTGTCATTGACCAAGTCATGAAGAACTCCCACTGTCGCGACCAGAGGATGGAAGCCTACTGCGATGAAGTCCGGCGCCTGGAAGACAAGTTCTACGGGCTGGAGCTCAACCACACCGCCCGACAGTACAACGAGACTGCGGATGAGCTGGCGAAGATAGCCTCAGGGCGGACGACGGTTCCCCCGGACGTCTTCTCCAGAGACCTACATCAACCATCCGTCAAGATCGATGACACGCCCGAGCCCGAGGAAGCCTCGGCCCAGCCCGAGGTACCCTCGCCCGAGCCCGAGGAGGCCTCGGCCAAGCCCGAGGTACCATCAGCCATCGAGGAGGAGGCCTTGCCCATCGAGGGGGAACAGAATGGGGTCGCGCCAGATCCGAACTGGTAGACCCCGTACCTGGAATATCTCCTCCGAGGAGAGCTTCCCCTCGGTGAGACCAAAGCTCGGCGACTGGCTCGGCGTGCCAAGTCGTTCGTCTTGCTGGGTGATGAAAAGGAGCTCTATCATCGCAGCCCCTCGGGCATCCTCCAACGATGCATATCCATCGCCCAAGGACTAGAGCTGTTGCAAGAAATATACTCGGGGGCTTGCGGCCACCATACAGCGCATCGAGCCCTCGTGGGGAATGCCTTCCGACAAGGTTTCTACTGGCCAACCACGGTGGCTGACGCCACTAGGATTGTTCGCTCCTGCCGGGGGTGTCAATTCTACGCAAAGCAGACACGCCTGCCCGCTCAGGACCTGTAGACGATACCCATCACCTGTCCGTTTGCTGTGTGGGGTCTAGACCTCATCGGTCCCTTACAGAAGGCACCCGGGGGCTTCTCGCATGTGGCAGAACCTCCAAGTTATTGGGCCCACATACACCTGTCCTGGTCCCAAAGACCTCAGACGACTATGCATGTGCACCAGATAACTTAACAGGATTTGTCCGATTGCCCCAAGGACATCGGATAAACCACTTACAACCAAGATCGTGGGATTAAGTAATACAAATCACACACACCAATATTTTTGCAGTGGAAATCTTACTACCAAATTTTACAAGTTACAAAAATTTTATATTATTTTATCGGAGTGATTTTTACAAAAGTATAAGTTTGAAATATATGCTAGCTCAAGTGACCATCCTCAATAAGAAGTATAGAAGGGTTACTTAGACTTATAAGAAGGCCGAGCCCACCGGCACTTAACACCATCACAGCAGCACAAGGTTAGAACCTGAAAAACAACAGGGAATAAAACCCTGAGTACGGAATTACTCAGCAAGACTTACCCGACTAAAGAAAAGACTCTCAAGGATATGCTGGCTGATTAGGAGTCAAGGTAAGGCTACGCAATAATCAAGGACTCATTTTGCAGAAGAGCTTACTAGTAGTGAATCCTTATGCCAAAATTTTACTTCACAAGTTAAGTACTTTTCCTGAATCTAGATTTGCCTAATCTAGAGCATTCACTTGTCCTGATCTAGCTTTCTTTTAACCAACTACAATCATGTTTCACTTGTGAACTACGATGAGTGGTCGGAGGGTAGAGTCTCCATGACCGAGGAGCAACGACGATTCGAACCGATTATACCCAGCTGGGGATCCCTAACCACACGACATATGTAACACTTAATCCTTGCATATGTCAACCGTTCCCACAGATCCTCCACAACGTGAACCGGTCCGCGCTACCCGGGAGCACAGTACTCCTCCATCCAGCCTCTAGCCAGGAGGGTACACGCTACTCCCACCATCTGCCACGCCCAGTGCGCGGTTGTCTTTTCACGTATGGAATAGCCGGGTTCAGGCTTACCGGAGCATGTGGCTAGTTGCAAGGTCTCCACCACAACAGGCCTACATCGAACGGTCCTTAATCGACACAGACGGGCAAACTTTCCCGCTCAACGTCTGGTCTCCATTACATATTATTTCCCAAAACTTGATACCTGAGAGAGGTACCCTACTTGAATGATGAAATCATCGCGGCCACAATGGCTTCATCATCACAAGTCATTTTATTTCATAAATTCCCATATCCCGTGTTACACATCATCTTTTAAAAACAATCCTAAATTAATAAGCAGGGCTAAGCATCACTAAATTTTCATAAAACGGGTATTAGGGTTGTTTAATAAAGGAAGGAAATGCACCAACGGTTTAGCACACAACTCCTATCACCTAATGCATCAAACAAAGTAATAAAAGATTTTAAAACAGCAAGGAGGTGGCAAATGCACCGGGGCTTGCCTGGAAGAACACTAGGTTAGTGTTTGTTAGATGATGTCCACTTGACGATTATTCATGTCCTAGCACTTGATCAGGCAGGTTCGTCCATCAGCTTCATCCTGCGGATTAGCCCGCGCTTGATGTCGACTTGGCTTGTCTTTCGCATCGCGCGATTAATTAACGTACCTGAATGAAATGCATTATGCATATGAATGCATATCGACAAGAATATCACACACCTAAATAGTGCTACGCGATGGCGAATTTAAACACCTAGCGGCGAGGCATTGTACAATTTTGTATAGAAACACTAGTTATTAATATACGGCTACGCGCACTAATTACGCTTCTCGAACCTATCGCAAGCATCACAAACAACAAATTATATACATGAAATACAATTAGCCTACACAACTCACCAGCTAATTAATTAAATACTAACCTTATCTCTTGCTTTATAAATTATACTACATCTTTACAAGTGATTAAAATATTTCTTTACCACATAGGCCTACTAATATTCTACTCGGTACATTAATCCAGCTAATTGACCGAAATAGCGAAATAATTCGCTATAACTGAGCCTGGCTCGATAATCGCAAGAACTGCGAAGTCGACGAGAGTTTTGTGACTTACGCAATTTATCAAGCACCTTAATGTGTATCGCACTAGCACATTAATTTATTCAACGATCGAACTATTCTGAATAATTTATCAGCTTACCGTTTCAGTAGCTGACTCGAAGCCGCAAGATCGGTAGCGATTTTCCGATCCAGGCAATTTGTCGAGCGCATGAAACAACGACGAGATCGGGATTAAGACCAAGCGAGCCGAGAGGGCGCGCAGTGAGCAGGAAAAAGACTCAACGCGGGAGTTTGACGCGCACACAAAGCTATCACCAGCGACAACATGACGATGGCGATATGAGCGAATGCGAATCGGCGCGGACCAAACACCGGACAACCGTGGCAGCGAGGAACTCGCCGGACGCGCAGGGGAGACACGTGGCCAACAGAGCACCGGAAGAGAGAACGACGCCAGCGAAGAGAGAGGCTGCGCGGCAGCACGGCTGCGCGCAGGAGAACGACGGTGCGTACGTAGGGAGAAGCTCGGCTGCGCGCACAGCACACACAGGGATTGAGCAGAGCCGAGCTGGGCGACTGAACGAAATCCGGGCGCCGAGCGCGGAGGTTCCAGGGAGGCGGCCAAGCACAAGGAAGCTCCAGCGGCGAGCGCAGGAACGAGACACAGCGACCATGGCCGAGCTAGAGCAGGCGCAGTTGCGTGCGGCAACAGAGCGGAGGGCGCCATGGCTGGAGCACGCAGGATCCGGCGTCCAAGACTGAGCAGCAGGGGCGCCGAGGGGGCAAGGACGCAGGGGCGCGCGTGCACAGGAGTTGGAGAGAGAGGCGCTCGACCAGGGAAAAGCAGGGGATGCGGCGGCCTAGGGAAGAAGCTGGAGTTGCAACAGGGAATGAAAACCGCTGTGCAGGGAGCTCGACGCAGTGGAACACGCAGGCGAGGAAGCTCCAGGGGCACGCGGCAAAGAGGAACGCAGCAGCCATGGAGCTCGGGCGAGCTGGAACCGGAGCGGTGGCGCGTTTGGGCGTGAGACTGGGCAAGCTGGGAGAGACGCCTACGCCCTACGCGATGACGAAGGTATCCAAGCTTCTGCGGGAAAGGATAAGCAGGAGGTAGACGTATGGGAGAGAGTACATACGAGATAAGGCTAATGGCCTACCAGCGGCGATGGAAGGAACCAGATGAACATCATGTGGATAAGAATTGAATCGGTTGGATAAGAGAGAGAATTTTTCTTTCAACACAAAAATACATATCAAAACAAGTATCCACGTTCTAGGATTTCTTTTTTTTGGATAAGGGTTGAGCGAAGTCTAAATATCTAAATAGATTAGATTAAAGCAATATTCGGGTAACCCATATGAGCTCTCTCGTGGTTACAAACAAGGAAACTAATTAATTTAGAATACTCAGTCTAACTCTAATTTTCTCGGACGAGCTGTCTCGGTTGACGAGTGGGAACAAAATTATTTGCACCGAAAACCTTAGTCGTCGAGTTCAAATTAATTTGCCCAGATAAAAATCATCCGAGTGGGTCGGGCTTCCGAATTCGTATTTGCGCGAGCGATGTATTTTAAATAACCACCGAACGCACCGATTTTTGGAACAACTAGGTTCCGAACATCACGAAAATTTAGGAAGAGCCCGGTAAATAAAAATAAAAACGATGTCGCACTCGCGACAAACGAAACAGATGCGATATTAAAATCGCGATAAGCGAAGATGATTAAAATTTAAAAATCCGTTTTATCCACTGATATTACGTGCTTAAATCCATACTCGTTGTCGAGCGGAATATAAACACCAGGGGTGTTACATCGCACCTGCTGGTCGCCATCGACAAATTCTCCAAGTGGATCGAGGTCCGACCCTTGACCAGCATCAGGTCCGAGCAGGCGGTGGCGTTCTTCATCAACATCATCCATCGATTCGGGGTCCCAAACTCCATCATCACCGACAATGGCATGCAGTTCACCGGAAAAAGTTCCCGGACTTCTGCGACGACCACCACATCCGTGTGGACTGGGCCATCGTAGCTCACCCCATGACGAATGGGCAGGTGGAGTGTGCCAACGGTATGATTTTGCAGGGACTCAAACCGAGGATCTACAACGACCTCAACAAGCTTGGCAAGCGATGGATGAAAGAGCTACCCTCGGTGGTCTAGAGTCTAAGGACGACGCCGAGCCGTGCCACGGGTTTCTCACCGTCTTTTCTAGTCTATGGGGCCGTGGCCGTCCTCCCCACGGACTTAGAATACGGCTCCCCAAGGACCAGGGCGTACGACGACCGAAGCAACCAGACCAGCCGAGAGGACTCGCTGGACTAGCTCAAAGAGGCTCGAGACATTGCCTTACTACATTTGGCACGGTACCAGCAGTCTCTGCGACGCTACCACGCCCGAAGCGTTCGGCCCCGAGGCTTCCAAGTGGGAGACTTGGTGCTTCGTCTGCGATAGGACGCCCGAGGGCGCCACAAGCTCACTCCTCCCTGGGAAGGGCCCTTCATCATCGCTAAGATTTTGAGGCCCGGAACATACAAGCTGGCCAACGACTAAGGCAAGGTCTACAGCAATGCTTGGAACATCCAACAGCTACGTCGCTTCTACCCTTAAGATGTTTTAAGTCATTCATGTACCTCGTTTTCTTTACATACATGAAGTCTAACCGTCAAGGAAGGGTCGGCCTTTCCTCAGCAAAGACCGACCCTCCCTCGGGGGCTAGAAGGGGGGAACCCCCTCTGCGTCAAAATTTTCCTCGGGAAAAATTTCTACCAAAACGACCTTTCGTGCTTTCGACTTCTGTATCGATAGCGGAATCCCGAAAACAACGAGAGTACACGTAAGTGGCAAGGCCGACCGAGCCGAGGAACTCCTATGCCTCCGGGATACGGATACCTCACTCATCACCTTCCGCGAGAAGTAACTCACGCTCGGATAAGCGATCCTGCTGCCGAACAAGTCCAAACACTCGGGTAGAAAACGACTTTCATGCCTTCTCGACTGTATCAATAACGGAATCCTACGACCAAATGAGAGTGCACGTAAGCGGCAAGGCCGACCGAGCTGAGGAACTCCTACGCCTCCGGGATACAGATACCTCACTCATCACCTTCCGCGAAAAGTAACTCTCGCTTGGATAAACGATTCTGCTACTGACAGATAAGTCGTGATGCTCGAAACGAGAGGAAAGAAAACACAATTTTTTAACACGACGATAAAGTGTTTAGGCCTCGGTGGCCGTGAAAAACATGCTGTAACACCCTAAAGTTCAATCTTGTGAAAACAAAGAAAAATTCTCAAAGATTTTAAATCAAAACACCTTTCCTTAAAGATAATCATAATTTAGAAGTTTCCACTCATGAATATGTTAAAAATACATAATTGAAGATACTTAGATAATCTAAATTGCCTTTGGGTTAGGATATATAAAAGAATTATGGTTAAACTATTTCTTAACATATATAAGTCTACAATATAAATTTGATTTCCCTAGAAGTAATAAGGTAGGGATTATTCTACTATATGATTAAAAGCTTGTCTAAAAGAACTAAAATAAATAAAGAAATATATAAAATATGTTTTTGCACATTATGCTAAAAGTTCTATATGTGTATCCAAATTAAGTGTTTGAACTTTAAACTTGTGTTGATTTGAAATTCAAATGGAAAGGAAAAATAGAAAATAGAAAATAAAAAGGAGTAGGGAAAATACTACATAAAACAAAATAAAATCAGAATAAAAATTCTTCATACTTATATTATTAAAGTATACTATTCAAACTGAGGACAAGTTATTCACAAAAGTTTGAACTCAAACTTGAATTCAAATTGGATTTGAATTGGATTTGAAAATGGGGAAAAGAAAATAGAAAAGAAAAAGAAAAAGGATACTATACCTAACTGGGCCGCAGAACACCATTTTCGGCCCACTTAAGCTTTTCCTCGCGCGCGCCGGCCCATCCTCAACTCGGCGCCGACACGCGGGTCCCACTGGCCAGCCTCTTCCCCTCGCTCTCTCACTGACGTCGCGGGGTCCATCGCTCAGCCACTCCCCCTCCGCGCGGACTCGTTCGCTGTCTGTTACTTCCGCGTGCGCTCGGTCTCTCTGCTCCGCGGGACCCACCTGTCAGCGTGCGTGCTCGTCGTCCCCAACAAACCGCGCGACTGGCGCGGCGAGTCTTACGGCGAGCCCTCTCCCCTCCTTCCGTTGGCGCCGTGGTTAGCTGGGCACCTCCACGGACCATATAATGGTTGCGCTCTCCCTTCCCTCTCCCCATCAACCCTCCCGTGTCGTTGCATACGCCAAACACCGCCTGCCGCGGAGCTCGCCGTCGCTGACTGGGCCATACGCGCCACCCGAGCTCCGGTGTTGGGTCTGGGGGCTTCATCAAGTCCCGCTGATCACGTCCCCGGCTTCGTTTGGACGGATTGCGCTCCGGTCAGCCCGGAATTGCTCATCGGAGTCCATCCTCCGCCGCGGTCCGCCCCTCTCCGTGGCCAGCTCCCTCCACAGCCCTCCATTCGCGGTACGTGCTCTAATCATGTTCGCCATCATTCCCTTTAGGTGTCGCACCGGTTAATTTGGGAATTCGTGGCGTTCGGGCGCGGATTTGGTTTACTCCGGCGATGGCTCCGCCGCGCGTAAGGGCGGCGCCGTCGTGTTTGGGGCGGGGTTGGGTAAAACGATGGGGGCCGTTGATCGTGGCGCGGACGTCCGAGATTAGAAGAGGGAATAACGCTTCGTGCATGAATCGGATCCGTTCGATTTTGATCGGGCGGATCGGGGGGAGATTTCGGAGTATTAAGATCCGCGCCGTTGATCGCAAAATGGACGGGCCGTGCGACGTACCGCTTCGCGGGCGGCCAGATCTAATCTGGGCCGTCCACTCTTGATCGGATGGCTGTGCCCGGCCAATACCTCTTCGGCTTGCGCGTTTTGCTAAAGAGTCCCTGAGTTTTAGAGAAAACAACCCGCCCTCCTATGCGACTGTGCTCTGAGTCTGGGACAACTTACACCGTGCCCCCTGCGCTTTCTTATAATTGGGGCCCAGTCCAGAACATAATAAATTCAGAGAAAATAGTTATTAAATAGATTTTTAATATGAAAATAATTACTAGAACTTAATTAATTCATAACTAATTCATTTTAGCTCTAAATTGAGTCATTCCAATTCCTAAAATTTTGTAATAATATTCTCTACCATTTAGAATCACTGTTTTGACATGAACTCTGTCAGAAAATTTATTTATCATTTAATCATATTATAATCACCTTAAATCTTAGGAAATTCATAACTTGAATTCTACAACTCCAAATTAATCCATTCCACTTCCTATAATTTTGTAATATTATTGTTTATTAATTAGTGCCACTGGTTTTACATAAAAGTCACATTAAAATTGTTATCTTAATTAATCTTGTACTAAGCACATAGAATCTTTGGAAATCCATAACTTAAAATCTATAACTTCAAATTTAATGATTTCAGTTCCTGTGATCTTATTTTAATGTCTAGATTATTACTGTGTATTTTATTTACATGCTTGGTGTAATGTTAATTTTGCCTATACAATGTTTGTTTGAATTGCTACGACTAGCAGTGAGGTCACGTGTCACCTGAAGAATCATCCTGGTACCTGGATCTCAAGGCCCAGGCAAGTTGTGCCCTTGATCACTTCTTTTCACCTACTCATGTTCTAATTAATCATAATGATCTGCATAGGTTAATTTTGATGGGACCCAATAGGTTACCCTAGTTTGATTATCTTTATACCTTGTTTACCACTGATCTTTCTGGGTAGTACTTGCTAGTGCTATATGTGGCTTTGGGTATAGAGATACACATTACTATTCATGATTATACTTTTGTTATCAGTTGTTATTTATGGTTCATGTTAAGATCATTATGTTAATTGGAACATGGAGAACCACCCGGGAAAACAGTGCTACCACAAGGGTAGTATGGGATGCCCTTGGCTGATTAATTAGGAAAGCTAGTGGAAGACTACCTTACCCGAAAGGGGCAAGGGCAGTAGGGGAGAGGTCAGTGCGGGAAGTGCCCTCGGGAGGATTTTGCTGCGATGGCGGTCCTGCAAGGGATTCCTGTACTGGATCTTCCTATAAACTGTAGCGGGTTTTCGGAAGCTAGTGGAACTTTGTAAAGGCCTCGTAGTGCTACCCTGCCTCACTTCCTTGGTAGAGGTGTATGGGATTCATGACCCCTTGGCAGATGGGTAACACGACTTGTGGGTAAAGATGCGCAACCTCTGCAGAGTGTAAAACTGGTATACTAGCCGTGCTCACGGTCAAGAGCAGCTCGGACACTCACATGATTAAATGATGGAACTAAATTCAATTTGTCATATGCATTGCATCGCAGGTGAAGTTGTTGTTACTTTTGATCTATTACTTAATTGGGTTTGGTATTCACTTATACCTAGTAACTGCTAATAAAATTTTGACCAACTTTAAAAGCAATGCTCAGCTCTAACCATCTTCTTTGGTAAGCCTTACACTTTATGAGCTCCCACCTTTGGTGAGTTCATGCACATTATTCCCCACAACTTGTTGAGCGATGAACGTATGTGAGCTCACTCTTGCTGTCTCACATACACCACAGGTCAAGATCAGGTACTGCAGGATGATGCTCATGGAGGATGCTGCGATGAGTTCGTGAGAGGTCTAGGCCGTCGTCTCCCAGTCAACTTTGGGTTGCTGGACCGTTGTCTCCTTATAATGTAATTATTTATTTTGTATAGAACTCCTGTTATATATAAAGATGTGACATTCGATCCTGTGCCACTTTACATCATATGTTTGAGACTTGGTCCCAGCATACCTGGTGTTTATGTTAACCCCGGGTTTTGGACCCCTAAAATCCGGGTGTTACAGAAGTGGTATCAGAGGAATGTTGACTGTAGGACGAAACCTAGATAGAACTGGACAACCATTATTTACTTATCTTTGCTACTCTGATTCTTTTCTAAACTTATCTTAAATCTTTTCTCATCTATTTCCGCTTCACTCTGATTATTCTTATCTTTTCTTTCTAAAGACAAATGTGGATTTCACACTTTGAAATCCTGTGCCTAAAGTGAACTTTAGGAATAGGAGACCTAATCCTAGGAACAAAAACAAAACTATTTTTATAAGTGTCTATATATTTGAATGTTTGTTCTTATGATATCTGTCTGATTTGGATTTTTGATTGAGTGTGATGGGTTGTGGAGTAATGTCCACAATTGCATCTGCATATACACATAGGTATAAAAATATATTTATAAAATAACTAGACAGCCTAGATTATCCCCATTGGAACCTATCTAGCTTAAGAGATTTATCCTATCCTAAAAGATCTCATTCTAATCAATTCATCTTATCTTAAAAGATTCTCCCTTATCTTAATAGATCCATCTCATCTTAAAAGATACTCATCTTATCTTGAAAAGATTTTATCCTTATCCTAATAGATCTAACTGGCCTCAGAAGATTCTATCTTATCTTTATGGATCTGTCCTATCCTAATAAGCATACTCATCCACCCTAGTTTAACAACCATGATTTAATGCGAATCAACTAGATCTTATCTAGTTAAACTAGTCATACCAATCTAATTTAGATCTCATCTAACCTAATATGATCTAATCTAAAGTGACTTATCAAACATGTTAGATAACACTGATGGAATAGTTTAGACTCTACCCCTATAGAACAAGTCTTAACTTAGTTCACCCCGCACTAAATTAAGAATGATAGATCAACTTGGCTATATACAACTACCTCAACTATCTGATAGTTGCATAACCCCTCAATTTTAACCTAGCAAGAGATTCTATCTCATCATAACATATCAAATTAATCTTAAAACATCCTAACATATCTTAATAATACATATTCTACCCAGTTGGACCTATCTAAGCCTAAACTAGTCTAATCTAGTCATATCCAATTCTTATCCTACCTAATGTGACCTGATCTATTGTGGTCTAATGTTATCTAACTTAATGTGGTCCACTTAAACAGATTAATGACACTAGTAGAAGAGATTAGACCCCACTAGCCATGTATTAACTTATCTTAGCACATTGGATCAATTCAACCATGAGCTAACCCAACCCATAGTGCCATAATGAATAGTATGATCTTTCTATTCCCACCTAATAACAAACAAACTTTTAACCTACATCTTGTAGCCTATCTCACCCATGTATAACTCTCATCTTGACAGATTCTATCTTACCCTTGGATATTCACCTTATATGATTGGTTACCCCAATCTGGACATAAATTAAGCCCTACCAAAGAATCTATAGATTATAACCAACTACTAGCTTATCCATTCCGCTTAGTAACTTCCTTTGCAAAACTATTATCACATGCTTCTAACTTTCATGGTCGATACCAGGAAAGGAAAGATTATCACGTAACAACAAACAGAAAATGAATCCTCCAAATCCTCCACCTGTTGACCTCAATCAAGTGGTTGCTACCCAAAGACTGGTGATACAACAGTTAACAGACATGGTGACCGAGATGCAGAATCAGATAAGACAACAACGCGAGGAAATACGCCAGGCCCGCCAAGAAATAAGGCAAGCACGGCTGGAGAGACAACAACAACAACCTCCACCACCACCACCAGCTTCACCAAGCTACATAGATATAAATTATGATGATTTGTAAGATCTAGGTGTTACTTTAGTAATATGATAATATTTTAGAAAAAAAAAAATAAAGGTCTGTTGACCCAATGTTTTGTTAAAGAATTATACCTCATGCTGAGATCTCTTTGCCTGTGCATATGAGTATGCATCCTTTTTCCTTACAAATCTCGAGGACGAGATTATTTTTAAGGGGGGTAGGATTTGTAACACCCTAAAGTTCAATCTTGTGAAAACAAAGAAAAATTCTCAAAGATTTTAAATCAAAACACCTTTCCTTAAAGATAATCATAATTTAGAAGTTTCCACTCATGAATATGTTAAAAATACATAATTGAAGATACTTAGATAATCTAAATTGCCTTTGGGTTAGGATATATAAAAGAATTATGGTTAAACTATTTCTTAACATATATAAGTCTACAATATAAATTTGATTTCCCTAGAAGTAATAAGGTAGGGATTATTCTACTATATGATTAAAAGCTTGTCTAAAAGAACTAAAATAAATAAAGAAATATATAAAATATGTTTTTGCACATTATGCTAAAAGTTCTATATGTGTATCCAAATTAAGTGTTTGAACTTTAAACTTGTGTTGATTTGAAATTCAAATGGAAAGGAAAAATAGAAAATAGAAAATAAAAAGGAGTAGGGAAAATACTACATAAAACAAAATAAAATCAGAATAAAAATTCTTCATACTTATATTATTAAAGTATACTATTCAAACTGAGGACAAGTTATTCACAAAAGTTTGAACTCAAACTTGAATTCAAATTGGATTTGAATTGGATTTGAAAATGGGGAAAAGAAAATAGAAAAGAAAAAGAAAAAGGATACTATACCTAACTGGGCCGCAGAACACCATTTTCGGCCCACTTAAGCTTTTCCTCGCGCGCGCCGGCCCATCCTCAACTCGGCGCCGACACGCGGGTCCCACTGGCCAGCCTCTTCCCCTCGCTCTCTCACTGACGTCGCGGGGTCCATCGCTCAGCCACTCCCCCTCCGCGCGGACTCGTTCGCTGTCTGTTACTTCCGCGTGCGCTCGGTCTCTCTGCTCCGCGGGACCCACCTGTCAGCGTGCGTGCTCGTCGTCCCCAACAAACCGCGCGACTGGCGCGGCGAGTCTTACGGCGAGCCCTCTCCCCTCCTTCCGTTGGCGCCGTGGTTAGCTGGGCACCTCCACGGACCATATAATGGTTGCGCTCTCCCTTCCCTCTCCCCATCAACCCTCCCGTGTCGTTGCATACGCCAAACACCGCCTGCCGCGGAGCTCGCCGTCGCTGACTGGGCCATACGCGCCACCCGAGCTCCGGTGTTGGGTCTGGGGGCTTCATCAAGTCCCGCTGATCACGTCCCCGGCTTCGTTTGGACGGATTGCGCTCCGGTCAGCCCGGAATTGCTCATCGGAGTCCATCCTCCGCCGCGGTCCGCCCCTCTCCGTGGCCAGCTCCCTCCACAGCCCTCCATTCGCGGTACGTGCTCTAATCATGTTCGCCATCATTCCCTTTAGGTGTCGCACCGGTTAATTTGGGAATTCGTGGCGTTCGGGCGCGGATTTGGTTTACTCCGGCGATGGCTCCGCCGCGCGTAAGGGCGGCGCCGTCGTGTTTGGGGCGGGGTTGGGTAAAACGATGGGGGCCGTTGATCGTGGCGCGGACGTCCGAGATTAGAAGAGGGAATAACGCTTCGTGCATGAATCGGATCCGTTCGATTTTGATCGGGCGGATCGGGGGGAGATTTCGGAGTATTAAGATCCGCGCCGTTGATCGCAAAATGGACGGGCCGTGCGACGTACCGCTTCGCGGGCGGCCAGATCTAATCTGGGCCGTCCACTCTTGATCGGATGGCTGTGCCCGGCCAATACCTCTTCGGCTTGCGCGTTTTGCTAAAGAGTCCCTGAGTTTTAGAGAAAACAACCCGCCCTCCTATGCGACTGTGCTCTGAGTCTGGGACAACTTACACCGTGCCCCCTGCGCTTTCTTATAATTGGGGCCCAGTCCAGAACATAATAAATTCAGAGAAAATAGTTATTAAATAGATTTTTAATATGAAAATAATTACTAGAACTTAATTAATTCATAACTAATTCATTTTAGCTCTAAATTGAGTCATTCCAATTCCTAAAATTTTGTAATAATATTCTCTACCATTTAGAATCACTGTTTTGACATGAACTCTGTCAGAAAATTTATTTATCATTTAATCATATTATAATCACCTTAAATCTTAGGAAATTCATAACTTGAATTCTACAACTCCAAATTAATCCATTCCACTTCCTATAATTTTGTAATATTATTGTTTATTAATTAGTGCCACTGGTTTTACATAAAAGTCACATTAAAATTGTTATCTTAATTAATCTTGTACTAAGCACATAGAATCTTTGGAAATCCATAACTTAAAATCTATAACTTCAAATTTAATGATTTCAGTTCCTGTGATCTTATTTTAATGTCTAGATTATTACTGTGTATTTTATTTACATGCTTGGTGTAATGTTAATTTTGCCTATACAATGTTTGTTTGAATTGCTACGACTAGCAGTGAGGTCACGTGTCACCTGAAGAATCATCCTGGTACCTGGATCTCAAGGCCCAGGCAAGTTGTGCCCTTGATCACTTCTTTTCACCTACTCATGTTCTAATTAATCATAATGATCTGCATAGGTTAATTTTGATGGGACCCAATAGGTTACCCTAGTTTGATTATCTTTATACCTTGTTTACCACTGATCTTTCTGGGTAGTACTTGCTAGTGCTATATGTGGCTTTGGGTATAGAGATACACATTACTATTCATGATTATACTTTTGTTATCAGTTGTTATTTATGGTTCATGTTAAGATCATTATGTTAATTGGAACATGGAGAACCACCCGGGAAAACAGTGCTACCACAAGGGTAGTATGGGATGCCCTTGGCTGATTAATTAGGAAAGCTAGTGGAAGACTACCTTACCCGAAAGGGGCAAGGGCAGTAGGGGAGAGGTCAGTGCGGGAAGTGCCCTCGGGAGGATTTTGCTGCGATGGCGGTCCTGCAAGGGATTCCTGTACTGGATCTTCCTATAAACTGTAGCGGGTTTTCGGAAGCTAGTGGAACTTTGTAAAGGCCTCGTAGTGCTACCCTGCCTCACTTCCTTGGTAGAGGTGTATGGGATTCATGACCCCTTGGCAGATGGGTAACACGACTTGTGGGTAAAGATGCGCAACCTCTGCAGAGTGTAAAACTGGTATACTAGCCGTGCTCACGGTCAAGAGCAGCTCGGACACTCACATGATTAAATGATGGAACTAAATTCAATTTGTCATATGCATTGCATCGCAGGTGAAGTTGTTGTTACTTTTGATCTATTACTTAATTGGGTTTGGTATTCACTTATACCTAGTAACTGCTAATAAAATTTTGACCAACTTTAAAAGCAATGCTCAGCTCTAACCATCTTCTTTGGTAAGCCTTACACTTTATGAGCTCCCACCTTTGGTGAGTTCATGCACATTATTCCCCACAACTTGTTGAGCGATGAACGTATGTGAGCTCACTCTTGCTGTCTCACATACACCACAGGTCAAGATCAGGTACTGCAGGATGATGCTCATGGAGGATGCTGCGATGAGTTCGTGAGAGGTCTAGGCCGTCGTCTCCCAGTCAACTTTGGGTTGCTGGACCGTTGTCTCCTTATAATGTAATTATTTATTTTGTATAGAACTCCTGTTATATATAAAGATGTGACATTCGATCCTGTGCCACTTTACATCATATGTTTGAGACTTGGTCCCAGCATACCTGGTGTTTATGTTAACCCCGGGTTTTGGACCCCTAAAATCCGGGTGTTACACATGCGCATGCTACAGACAAACTGTTCCTGCAGGTTCAGGCATCGGCAGGGGGAGCAGCAGCACCCTCGGCGTTGTTTCCACCCACGGCAGAACCTGGCTCGGCCTCGGACAGCGACCCGGGCGAAGGGACCTCCACCCAAGGGGGGACGCCAGCACCACGCCAGCGGATGTCTTGGCCAAGCTCCAGCTGCTGCTGCCACATCTTCCTCGGCTTGGGAAGCCACCAGCTCCGGGCCGATGAAGTCTCTTTTCGAGCCGACTCCGCCTCTGTCCGTGCCAACACCGCTGCCTCTGGCTCTGGCTCATCGCAGAGCAGCCGAGGGTTCTAAAAAACTGAGCGAGAGAGGCCTAGAGCGGCAAGGCCGACCGAGCCGAGGGACTCCTACGCCTCCGGGATACGGATACCTCACTCGTCACCTTCCGCGAAAGGCAACTCACGCTCGGTTAAGTGGTTCGGCTAGCCAACAGGCAAGTCCTAGTGCTCGAAATGAGGAAGAAACGCGGCTTTATGCTCGAATACCCAAATGTTCAGGCCTCGATAGCCACAAATAACAAACACATATACTTGGGGTAACTATGCTACACAGACTTAGACGTCGGCAGAATCCTCGGTGGTTTTCCCGGCCTACGACAAATGTCTAAGTCCTTGAAGCGGTTACATTTTGCTCCGGCAAAAACCCAGTATATCCCCTTACAAACGAGACTCCGGTTCCGCTCCCGCGGGTATGAACAACCTCCACACCAGGGGGCCCGCAGGATAACGAACTCCGGGTGGCTCGCCGGCAACCGCTCCAGCAGCAGTGACAACGACCTCCGTCTCGGGCGGCTAGACAGCTGCAGCAACGGCTTCAGGGCAAACGCTATAGCGGAAAAGCCCTCGCCCACGAAGGACGAGAACCAGCCATTAAAGCCAAAGAGACAGAGGTCCGGGGTGCAGGCGGTGCTGGCGGTCTCGTTGGCAGAGACAACCTCCTCCGGCTGCCACCACCTCAGCGCCGACGGCCACCTGCTCACCAACACCGCACCGGCGTACGGCGTCCGCTCCGAAAGCGCACCGGTAGGTCCTCGCTCCCGTCCTTGCCATAAGAACGAGAACGGAGCCGTCCCAGAACACGAATGCCGCCCTCGCAGCGTATGACGTGTTGGGCAACCCCCCAACAGCCGGCGGCGCAGCGAGGACCGGCGGTGGGGGGCGACACCGGAAGCAGTGCCAGAGCCGCTCGTGCCGGGGAGCCAAGCGCGCAGTAGCTGCCAAGCGCCACAGGCGGCGAATGCCCTTCTCCCCAGATCACTGAGGGAAAGAGCGAGCCGCTGCCTACGCAGAGGCAGGCCCCGGCTCAGCTCGCCCTCCGCCACAGCAAGGATGACAAAGATCCTTCAAGCTGAGGGCGGGGCGGAGGCCACAGCCCGGCTTGCTTCTCCCCACCAAACTGACCATTGGTGAGGGAATGCAGCCAGGCTACACGACAAAAATCCTTGAAGCCGAGCGATGGCTGAAAGGCGCTGATCTCCACGAGGCCGCGCTCCTCCAACGACAGCAAGAAGAAGGCGACGCTGGTGCACCCCATCTGGGGGCTCGAAAGGTAGAAGGGCGCAATGCATGAGGGGAGAATGAAGGCATGGCCACTGCCCGGGGATCGCCCCCCTTTTATAGGCAGACCTCCTCACTTGCGCCCCTTAGCGTCACGGGCAAAGTCTCCACTGACATACTCCAGGGTTCTACCCCTACAACATGGGGGCTGGGTCCCACACGTCAAACAAGCTGATCCGAAGCGCGAAGAAGGCAAACCGCCGCACGCGAGGCATGCAGCCGCCCTGTGGTTAGAGGCGCTCTCCCACCTTCGCAGAAATCGGTGGCCGAAAGGGTGGACTGCCACACGACAGGCATCCAACCGCACCGTGACTGTGCGCCCTTTCGGCTTCGACCACATCCGGTGGACCAACGCAAAGGAAGCGGGCCCACATGTCATGTAACCGGCGTGCCGGTTACGACGTGCAAGAAACTGCACAGCTACTTGCACCGAATGCTGCGCCTCCTCGACTGCGGAACCGGTGCCACAACTCGAGGCAGCCCCGCGCATGACCCAACAGTGCCAATTCAGGGCAACGATCACGGGTCAGTCAATTGCAGGGATAGGCGCGGCGGTTGGCATGGCCCCAAAAGTGGGCCGGCAGTAATGGCAGCAGCAGACGAACAGAAGCAGCGGTCAAATCGCCCGCAGGCTCGCGTCCACTCCTGAAGCGACGGGAGAGCTCTCTCCCACGGCGTGAAGACGACAGACCCGTGTCCCGTTCCTCAAACGGCTTGTACACACAACGGGCGCCACGCTGATCGCCCGTCCCATCGCATTAACTCCCCGACAGAGCAAGCGACACCTCTGGCAGGCGAGGCGGGCGTCGTTTCGCCTCTGCCATGACGACCGCGTCGAAAAAGGTGTGCCACCTTATTTAAATTCGTATCCTTCCCCTTGTCCTCTCTCTCTGTTGCTACAGGGACCGGGAAAGGGGATGTTGTGGAAAGGATCCTTCTCGGTGAAGGAAGCGGGCTCTGAGCCCTCCTACTGATCAAGGGTTTGAAGGCTGGTCCCTCGGAAGGGTTTTGACAGCCGCCCCAGAGCACTCGGGCTCTGCGCCCATTACTAATCAGGGGTTTGAAGGCTGGCCCCTCGGAAGGGTTCGACAGCCGCCCCTGAGCGCTTGGGCTCCGCGCCCATTACTGATCAGGGGTTCGAAGGCTGGCCCCTCGGAAGGGTTCGACAGTCGCCCCAGAGCACGCAGAGTGTGGGATGACTCTGGGTACGTTCGATCATGGCCGAGGCTCGGGCTACGCTCCCGAGGTACCCTAGGACATTTCCGAGACCGACGGGAATGATTTGTAATGGAATCCCACCGGAGGGAGGCATCGAGCCCTTGGACCCTGTCGAAGGGGTCTGGGTCCGGCGAATCACCCGCAGGTACTTTTGGAGCGTGCCTCTGGGCAACCAGCCGACCCCTAACGAACGGGGCACAGGCGTCCACTCGGATCACCCGTTAGCAGCTCACTGGAAGCACCATGTTCGGCGCCCTCCGAGGGCAACATGGCGCTTTCCCCCCTCCTCCTTGCGGAAAGGCGACGCAGGGGCGTATGATAAAAGTCGGGAAAGTCCTTGATCGTCCTCTCGCTCCGTGCAGAGGCTCGGGGGCTACTCTCGCACCCGGCTACGGCCAAACTGTTGACAGCGTCAACCTACCAGCGTGATAACTCGGAACCTAACCATGCACCCGGGCTACGGCCAGGCCGCATGAGGGAACGATAAGACCAGCTGAGGCACCACGAAAAGCATTCAGACCTTGGAGGAGTCAAACCACTCCTCCGAGGCCTCGGGGGCTACACCCGGTGGGTGCGCTCGCGCGCACCCACCAGAACAAAGCAAAACCGAGAAAGGCCGGTCCCCTCACCAAAAACGCGACAAAAGCCTCCAAGCGAGTACCAACACTCCCTTCGAGGCTCGGGGGCTACTGTCGGGTACCATAATTAGGGGTACCCCTAACACTCCTAATCACGGATGGTAAACACCCTTAGACCAACTGACGAGCGCGGTTCAATTCAAGGCTTCGTCTACCCAAGGGACGCGACCTCGCCCGAGCCCAGCCTCGGGCTGGAGCAGTAGTCCCCGACGAGTTCACGCCTCACCCGAGGGCCTCCTTAGGCAGCGGGCACCTCCTCGGCTCTCCCGAAGCCTGGCTCGGGCAGGCTTCGTTGTGAAGCAACCTTGGCCGGACCGCCTCACCAACCGACCGCTTCACAGGCGCATTCAATGCAGGGGACACCTGACACCTTATCCTAACACACGCGCCTCAGTCGGCCAGGCCGAAGTGACCGCAGTCACTTCGCCCCTCTCTTTTTACTGTCCGATATGACGGGAAAACAGCGCCACCCGCCCCGCTCTGACTGTCGTGCCAACCACCCAGGCGAAGCTGACAACAAGTCACAATCAACCACCGAGTTCGGTCTCGGGCGCAACAGGAAGCTCCGCCTCGCCCAACCTCAGGCTCCGGCCTCGGGAGGAGGTCTCCACCTCGCCCGACCCCCGGACTCGGCCTCGACCTCGGTCTTGGGAGGAATCGCGTCCTTGCCCAACCCCGGCCTCGGCCTCAAGAGAAGTCTCCGCCTCGCCCGACCTTGGGCTCGGACCGACCGCGCCAACAGGGGATACATCATTACCCTATCCCTAGACAGCTCAGGCTATAAGGAACAAGACCGGCGTCCCATCTGGCTTACCCGGCGACGGGTAATGATGGTGCCCCGCGTGCAACCATGACGCCGGTGGCTCTTAGCCCCTTACGACAGCAAGGAGACGTTGGTAGGATCCTTGCCGCACTGCCAGCTGTGCTCCTACAGGGCTCAGGCGCTTCTCCGATGGCCACGCTATCACGTGTACAGGGCTCAGGCTCTCCCCCGACAGCCACGTTGGCATGTACACAGGGCTTAGGCATTTCTCTATCGGACACGTTAGCGCATAGCTACACCCCCATTGTACGTCTGGACCCTCTCCTTGCGTCTATAAAAGGGAGGTCCAGGACCATCCTGGAGGGGGGTTCGCGCGGGGGAAGGAGCGAACGAACAGGCTCCCTCTCTCTCTCCCTCTCGCGACGTGCTTGTAACCCCTACTACGAGCGGCACCCCTGGTGCAGGATAATACAAGGCTTGCCCCACCTCTTGTGTTCCATCTCGCGCCAACCCATCTGGGCAGGGGCACGCAGCGACAATCTCACTCGTCGGTCCAGGGACCCCCCGGGTTCGAAACGCCGACAAAAAGTGTAGTGTTCAACTTGCGTTTTGATAATAAACATTAACATAGTTAATATTAACCTAAATACTTTTATTTATTTAATACTTGTTTAGTTTAAGCACGACATCTAATTAGTTTTTCTTTGCCTGTCGCGTGGCCTGTTCCACATGCGGTGGCATGCTGTTTCGCGTGTCATTCGTGTGCTGCTTGTATGGCGTCGTTCGTTCGCGCATTCGCGCCACACGTATGGTTCGTGTATTGTCGTGTGCTGTTCACGCGCGTCATCACGCGTCAATCGCACATGGTCACGTGTTGTCATGCACGCTGTCCGTGTGCTCCTTTGCGCGTGCCGCAGGGTTGTTTCACGTGTCGTCGCGCGTGCTAATTCACACGTTGTTCGCTCGCGTCGCCGCTCGCATAAATCGCTATTCAGACGCTTTGATAAAATCGCCTCGCCACATCGTTCATGTTAAATAATTAATTTCTTGTTTAGTGCCGGTTAGTTAAAATAATAGTTCGATCGAACCTGTTAAGCGATTATGCCGACTTAGATGTTATATTCAATATTCGATTAATATAAAATGATATAATTTAGTGGTACCCGTATGTCATGTCATTTATAAATCTCTACTACTCTATAAGGACATAACGAGGGCGTCCACACCGCTTCACCACGGCTCCGCCCGACATCACAGCAATCCATCGCCCCAGCTCTCCTCTCCGTCGAGGCCGCAATCCTCACCGCCCCGGCTCTCCTCGCCCCCAAATCTTGCCCACGACCGTAATCCCCGCAGCCCCGCTCTCCTCGCCCCCAAATATTGCCTGCGGCCGTAATCCCTGCCGCCCCGCTCTCCTCGCCCAGATCGCCGCCTCCACTATGCGCGTCTCCGGGGTCCGGGCTCCGGCTATAAGATGCAAGAGGGCAACCACTCACCAGGGCCACGACACTCTAGGTGGGTCGAGACTAGAGAGAAGACAGAGTTGCCAGTAAGCCAGGACCCATGATAAAGTGAGAAGATCGGCAAGAAAGCGGACGGGCGTGGCGGTAGCCATGGACAACTCGAAGGAGGTAAAGCTGGTGGACCAGATCGCGGGAGTGGGAGGACCGGCGGGGGACTAGGGCTACCTGGGCTCCGACGGGATGGGCCCCAGCTCCTACCCGGCGTTCCCCTTCCCCTGCAGGGATGTCCTCTCCACACCGACATCTGTGTCGCTGCTCCTCTCCATGGACTCCGTCGTGCTCTTCGACTTAAACGGCACCTTCCCGCCATCCTCCGCCGCCGCTGGCTCCGTGCTGCCTGCCTTCCACGACTTCAGCTGCGCCAACCCCTTCGACGACGCTGGCCACTTCCTCGGCTGCCCCGCCGGCGCAGACAGCGGCACAACACCAGGGGCAGAAAGGTGGGTTCTTCGCACCGCCACCGGGCTCGGACTTCAACGGCACCGGGATGAGCTGGGACGACGAGGACGAGATCGACCAGAGCATCGACGCGTCCTCCATGGAGAATGCTGCGCCCGCGGCTTCAGCGAGGGAGGCAAGAAGAAAGGGATGCAGGTCAAGAACCTCATGACCGAGCGCCGCTGTCGCAATAAGTTGAATGACCGCCTCTACATGTTGCGCTCGGTGGTGCCCAAGATCAGCAAGGTGATCGACCAACCAAGCTCATTCATCCTATTTCTCTCGCTTCCCATCTGTGCTTAGTATGTTAATGGTTGGCTTACTGTCAGTCCAGCTGTGTAAATTTTCAGCCATGCATATTAGTTTGTTGCCATGGGATTTGTCATTTCTTTATTGCTTTTGGTGTTCTAAAATGTTAGATAGAAATCAGTCGTTCACTCTCACTTGCTCTGAGCACACTAGAACGAACAACTCAGCTGGGAATAATAGTAGCAACCAATTTCAAACCTCATTAGGCCACTGGTCATTCATATATTCAGAGATATACCATTTTGTGTCGTTGTCTAGTTTTTACTACTCAAATTCTGCATATATTCTTATAACCTAATAAAATAAACTACATGTATTTTATTCAAAAAAATCTGCAGGTTTTATTTCATTTTCATGATGACGTACACACTGAGAATTCAAACATGTCCCCATTTTTTGCACTTGCCAAAATAATGCTCACTGCAATTACAAGAAGACAATGGTTAAGAGTAGAAGACAATTTTTTTCTTGAACAAGTCATTTAGTAGAAGTAACTTACCTGGGTGGACTATGATCTGCTGATTAGGTGGTAGAGATACAATAAGTTTGGTGACAAAGGAAGCTATTGGGGCTAAGGGGCCGTTCGTGAGATAATTTGTATTCTCTGCAAAGAGCTTAACACATGTTTGCTTGATATTTCTCTCCACAGATAGGCACCTTCACATTTCAGAAAAAAATTAAGTTAGCCCATGGCAACATGAAATCAATTCTATCTTGCACTAATGCTAAAAGAATTGCTGATGAGTTGCGTCAATAAGATTCTTCTTGGTAATAGCAGAAAAAATATAATAGAAATGAAGGTTGAAAAAGTGAAGCTTTGTCTGAAACATCTTTGTTTCAAAGCAAAGTCTTCACGTTTCCGCCACACACCAAATGTGGTCGAGAGAAAATCCTAGCTATATATATAGGTTGGTGAGGAAAGATATCCACCTATAACTAACGAGAAGCTAGATATAGTTTAGGTTGGAATTATAAATTTAGCTGCATAGGAGGATACAACCAAAATTAGTGAGGACTTGTTCGATTATTCCAATTATATATCGATTAGAGTTAGAATGGATAGGAATGAATTTTAACTTACTATAGATTTAAACCGACTCAAAACCATCCAATTCACATGGGTTAAGTTGAAACGAACAAGCCCTAAAGTGGGTAGCAAACCAGAATTGAATTATTACACTAGTTGTTAAATGGATCAAAATTCAGATATGACATTGTACTGCCAAATTTCTTTTTCCCCCAACCTCGGACAAAGAACCATATTCTGATGCAAGTTCAGTACAGTACCGCTACCATGCATCAAGAAAAATTAGAACTCGCAACACTATGAAATAGCTCTTTGTCAAAAAGGACTAATATCTAAAATGAATAGAAAAGAATTAACAACACAGACTAACAAACCATATATGAACTTGACATTGTCACATATTTGGGGGAGGATAGCCATTTGGATGGGATCTTTTTCCCCGCTTCCCTGGTGGCCTTAGCAAGAGAAATGTTTGTGGGGTTTACAAGGCACTTTTGTCTTTCTGATGGATGATTTCCACAATATTGATGATATTAATTTCTAAGGAATAATGTATGTAATGAAAGATGTTGAAGAAAGAATGAGAATAAATAAAGGAAAGAAAGGGTAATTTGCATATATTTTGTATATGTCAAAGTAAAATTACAAATTATATAGGCCATGTACATTTGAAATGGATGAGATATTGATTTGGAACTTTTTTGAACAACTATCATATTTTAACAAGTTCTACTTGTGTAATATATAGAAAATGTAGAAACACACAGGCATTGTACTATCATATATAGAAGTCATGCAGGGTACTAAGTCCTGCATGGTACTAATGGTTGTAATGTAGTGATGAAATAGTTAGATTAAAATAACAAAATTTATGTATGGCTAGGATCACAAATGGATTACGAAATCTTTTCTCATAACAGTATAACACACATATGTAGATAAGTTATCACGATATTATATGTTTCCGTTGCAACGCATGGGCACTCACCTAGTTTATTATATGTTTAAACATAGTGAGTCTTGTGTGTCGTGTTCATAAATATAATCCAACCAGTTTAAAAACATGGTTTCCAATCAAATTACAATCTCGATTAATGCCACATTAGGTATTTATTTAGAGTATCTTCTGCAAATGATTTATATTAATTAGAATTGACCTAGATCATAGGTTACACGTTTATTATGCAAACCTTCCAAAAACCATACCGTCTCAACCATAGCTTCGATTTCAGCGCTTATTTCCTCGCGTGACCGTAGAAGCGCTCTCTATTTTTGTATTGCTCGTTTTGATAATATTTTATCTTGTATGGTGTAATGTCCTTATGCAAGTATATGTTTGCTTGTGCCTGTTTGTATTTGTTGCGCGTCGCGAATAGATTGCGATCTGTTCCTGAGCTTCGAGGTATCGACAATCAAGATTTGGTGAACCACTGGTCCCGAGATCAAACTCTTCGAGTTCTACAAGGCTGGAGATCCTAAGCATCTGTTTGGTGAAGGCAAGTGTCCTCTGACCCATTATGTCCTATTTACTTTATAAATCACTATCCTGCTTTACTCAATTGAAACCTAAGGATTGACTAGCTTTGTATTTACCTTATCCTTGATTACCTTTTGGGTTATTATGGTTAGCTTCATGCTATTGCTTTACTTTAATTAATGAACATGATGAGATTACTTATGATAGGATGATGTTATCCCGATGATGGTCCTGTGATACTTTAGGGGACTCGGGCTGTTTCCTGAGTGCCTCTCCGTAAGGACCTGTTTGAGGAGCGACACCCGGGAAAACAGTGCAACCATGAGGGTGGTATGGGACGCTCTTGGCCAAGTAATTAGGGAAGTCTTATGTTGGGTGCTGGTTTTTGGTCATTGGGAAACGGAGGCATCTGTTATGGCTCCTATATTCTCGCTCAGGGATCTGGGTACGGGCATCGTCCCACGGCTTTTTCCTGAGGGCAGAGGTATAGGTTTTGAGACGTCAGATGGACTTTATGCAATGGTCATTTCCAACATTCGCATAGTGAGGACTCTAGGGAAAAGCCACGTAGTGAGACCCTGCCAGTTCACCTTGGAAGTGATCAATGGGGAGTCGCGATCCTCGGTCAGAAAGGGGATCACGGCTCATGGGTAAAGTGTGCAACCTCTATAGAGTGTTATGAAACTGATATATCAGCCGTGCTCACGGTTATGAGCGGCCTTGGGATCCTCTTTGATTAGAGATACATATGGTTCGAGATACAATGGTTCTATTAATGGTTTTGGTTCGACGATGATAATGATGTTTCCTCGATGAGGAAATGATTCACGGGTTGGTTATTTCTAAAATTTGGCTTCCACTAATAATAAATACCTGACCAACTAAAAGCAACTACTTGAGCTTTACCCCACATAAAGCTAGTCCACCTCAGCCAAACGGGACATTTGCTGAGTACGTTGATGTGTACTCACCCTTGCTTTCACAAAACACCAGGTTGCCTTTGGTGCAATCTATGCTCAGGTAAAGAAGAAGGCGTCGAGGCAGATCTCCTGGAGTTCCAGGACTTCGACGAGTTCGAGGATTAGGCTAGCGACCTCCCCCAGTCAGATGCCTATGGTGGGTTTATTTACGTTGGCTATGTTTCTATTTTGTGCACTTTGATTCATATTATGTAAATGACTCTAGTCTTTAATATTATTACTTACTCTTTATTGTTATTCGAAGCATTGTGCTATGATGAGTCATTTATGTAATCGCTATGTACGTGAGTTCTGATCCTGGCACATACATGGTTCGCATTCGGTTTACCTTCAAAACCGGGTGTGACATAAGTGGTATCAAAGCCCTTGCTGACTGTAGGACCACTATACTTAGTAGCATTGGCCGTTTTAAGGACTTATTCATTATTACTTCACCTCATCCTTGATTCTGCTTCAAAATATTAGTCACCTCGACTAATTCTATGTTATGCTCCTATATGCCCCCTTGCCAAAAGTATTCTATTCTAGTATGGTCTATACTTGTCTCGATCAATTAGATCTGATCTCACTCTTGTGCTTGCGACATCTTTGTAGATGCCCCTGACCATAACCTTCTTGTCTTTTGTGTTTCTTGTCTCTTCCATTATTAAATTGCTACCATTTGACCATCTCTATTCCCTTGGTATTGACATGCCCATACCCCTAGATTCCTCAATATTCTTGTTTCAAATGCTTACATCATAATTTGTATTGCCTACTTGAACACTTCAGTTTATATGTCCATGAACTTCTTGTCTTCTGAGATCCCTTCCTATTCCATTGCTAAATCGTTATCCTTTGGCTCTTTCTATTCACTTACCTTAGTATGCCCGTATCCTTGGAATATTGCATACTCTTATCTTTTTATATGTGCTTACCTTTATATCCCAAGGTCTGTTTAAGATATTTCATTCTACGTGCCCTTGACCACCCTTGTTTCTTGACGATCCAGGAGCGATCATTCTATTTTGCACATCCTTGGTGATCTTGTTGTTCCCTTGTAACATCCCTCGGTAATGAATTTTAACTTCAACCATTCTGTTGCAACCTTACCTATCTTACCCTTGATTGTTTTCTCCACTTCGCCACCTAGTGAGTCTTGCCTGAACTCTATCCTTATGATTTTCATTATTATCACCTTTACCTTTGACACCTGTATATCTTACATTGATGTTTATCTTATACCTGCCCTTTAAATTCTCCTCTTTTCCATCTTAATCTGGGAGTTATATTTTACCTATTTTTCCCTTGGTCGTATCCACCTCTTTGTCGCTTGCGAGTTCTCAGCTCCATCCTTTGTTGTGCTTCTGTTTAGTGTTGCCTTTACCTTTCCCATCTCTCGACCATACCTTGGTGATTACATTATGTCTATTATCTAAAATCTTCAGTCTTCTATCTCAATTTGAGAGTGGTGTTTTACTTATCTCACCCTTGGCAATATCCTCTTCTTCACCGCGTGTAAGCCTTGACATAACTCCATTCTTTGTTGTGCTTATACCACTGGCTCTTCTGTGCCTTTGTCTTTTCCCTTATGCCTTTGTCTATTATCGCCTTTGACCCTTGCAATATTAATGTCTTCTACCTAAATTCTTACCTTGAACTTATCCTTTAAAAGCCTCCCCTCTCTTTTGACCCGATTTGAGAGCGGTGAGTTACCTATCTCTCCCTTGATTTCTTTTCACTCCTTGTCGTATTACAAGTTTGGTCTTAATTCCATCCTTTGATGTGTCTTTATTTACTATCACCATTACCTTGCCATCCATCGATCTTGCCTTGACACTAATCTTTACGCCTGCTCTTCAAAAATCACTTCTCTTCCACCTCAATTTGAGAGCGACAATTTACCTATCTGGCCCTTGGGCGTACCCTCTCCTTTTCGATTTGTAGGTCTTGTCTTAACTCCATCCTCTGTGGTATTTATATTTTTGGTTCTTATGCACATTTACCTCATCTCCTACATCCTTGTCTATTATCACCTTTAAACCCTCATGATACCTATGCCCTTGCCCACATGCTTACTTTGAACCTACCCTTTAAAGCCTCCACTTTTTCATCGCTGTTTGAGGATAATGCCTCACCTACTTCACCATTGATTGCTTCCCCTTCTTTGATGCCTCACAAGTTTTGTCTAAAATACATCCTTGGTTGTGTTTGTCTGTTATCACCTTAACCCTTGTCATCCCTTGATCTTTACCATGATGCTTATCTTGCACCTGCATTTTAAAGCCGCCTTTTCCATTTCATTTCAAGAGTGATGCCTTACCCATCCCATCCTTGTTCGTTCCCTTTTCCTTGGACACGCTGCAAGCCTTTCCTTAACTGGATCTTTTAGTGTGCTTTTGTCGGTTACCTCCCTTGCCTTTGTAATATCTAGATATTTCCATGATGCCTATATTATGCCTACCTTTTGACTTATCATCTTTCCCATCTAGATTTGAGAATGGTGTTTTATCTACCCTGACCTTAGTTGCATTCTCTCTCTGTCGGTTACAATTCTTGCTTTACCCCCATCCTTTATTATGCTTATGCCCCTATCCTGCATGTCTTATTATTCCCCTTGCCTTTCGATAGCTTTAAAGTAGTTTCCCTTTGTAAGAAGGACCACCATTTAATTAAAAGGAACGTATAGCAACGAGATGTTTGTTGTTGTATGCTTGTGCCATTTGTCTTTGTGTGATGACTGATTTGCTTCTTTGTGATGAGTGTTGATGTGTTGTGGCCTTTGGTCTGCAATGACATCAGTTCACTAGATGAGTGCCATATAGTTGGGTAGTTGGGTTCTCTTTTCCTGCTCTCTCCCTTTAATCCGTCTATGCTTACCTATTTTCTCTCTCTACCCTTTTCCTCTTGTACCTGCTCAGTTGGCAGAGTCTGAGTCGAATCAAAGAATCTATGTGCCAACCTTGTTATCTTGCTCACCTTCCCTTGAAACGCAATACCATCAACCTATCCCTATCAAAATACAACACCATCTTTGTTTCACACTCGTTGTCACTTCCTTTCTATTATAAATGTCTAAATGTCCTTGTTTCATATTTGTCCTTTGTATATATCATGAACCTTGTGAAATCTTGTCTCACTCTCCCTTATCCCCCTACCTAGATGATGAATCCCAATGAAGATAAAGTGGATGATGTCAACGACAAGATTCCAACCTCGACAGTGGTGAAAAGGAAGGATGAGTCACATAGATATCTGCTGAATGGAATGAAGAACAACAAGAGGACCAGAAAGATGTTTGGGTACAAGATTAAAACACCTCAACCGCAAGCAGAAGTGCCAAAGCTCGTGAATACCCAAACAGGAGAATCAAATCAAGCTCAGCTGTTCAACATGCAGGCAACCGATCAACCATCATCTGCTAGCAATCAAGAAAAGTTGACTCATAGAGAGGTCAAAGTAAGAGGTGCTTGTTTCTACTGCAAGGAAGAAGGGCACTTCATTTGCCAATGCCCCAAGAAGTGTCTGGACCAGCTCGCGAAGAAGGCCTTCAAGCAGAACTCAACTAGTGATGATCTAGAAGAAATTGTCTTCACTCGCTCAAAGTACAAAGTAATTCAAACAACTAATGAAGGCGGCAGGTTGCTGAACATAAGAGTTGAGCCGAGAGAGTGATGAGTCTCTTGTTAGTGGATAGATCTATTTGTAGGGTCTTGTGAACAACCGATGAACCAACCTTGTTTTTCTTGCTAACTTCTTGAATCTCGGGGCGAGATTCTTGTTAAGGGGGTTAGATTTGTAACACCCTAAATTTTGGGGTATAAAATTTCTTTCCTAATATCCACCAAATTTAGGTGTTACCCTCTTCTTTACCTGCTTTTCTTCTCTTTTTTTAAATAATGGAGAGTTATTTTATTATATATATGTATATGAGTTTTTGGCGTAGTAAAATAAAATCCTAGAGAAACTTTGATTGTTGCATTCAAGTCGTTGCATAATGTTTATGAGTGTAAAGGTTTTTCAAACTATATCGAATTACCTTGATCTTGTTTCTGGAGGCTCTTGGGAACCTTCGAAACGTTTCTTCGAGTATTAAAATATGAATTTTTAGTCTTTCTAATATTAATTTAATACCTAAAATTTAGTATTTGTGAAAGCTACAAAACCTTGGAAAGTCGATAATATATATATAAACGTTCCTCTCGCCAAGCCCTTTCTAGATCTCGCGTCCTTTTCGCGGGATCATTAAAATGTCTTTCCTCACAAACACCGTGCTGCTCGTGTTTATCATTGTCGTGTTTGCAACTGCCTCTCTTGCTCGGTCGCAACGCAATTGACGACGAATTCGGCAACCATCTCCCGCACTCGCTCTTTTTATAAATTTACCCCACCGTCGCATAACCTCGTGTCTTTCCCCGGATCCAAATCGTGCAGGGCAGGCAACTCGTCTCAGTGGTTACCAGCCGCAGATGAGTCTCTCCTCCCTCCCTTCGACGTTCTGTCCCCTGCGTGCTCTTTTTGTTTTCCTTGATCGGCGGCGTGGCGTGGCCAGGCCCGGCGTCCCGGCGCGGGTGCACGTAGGCTCGGCGTGCGCGGCACGACAACCATCCCTGGCCAGCCCGCCCGGGCCTCAGCACGGCCAAGAACCCCCACGCGCGGCACGGTTCGCTGCCCAGCGCCGCGGTGTCGCGGCCAGCCATGGCTGCGCGTCCGACCTCTGCCCAGCGAGCCCAGTCGCTGCCCCACGCGCATGCTGAGCAGGCTCCGACCAGCGTCCTTGCGCTTATCCCCATGGCTGTGATCCTTATCTCCCCTTCCCTTTGCTGCTTGTGTTTGTCCATGGAAAAAATTGCCTGGAACTGCCGCCGTGCGTGAGGACGGATCGGTGATTCCAGGGAGAGAAAGGGGAACCGTTTCGTCTCCGTCCCACTAAATCCCATGGCCAATCCTCTCCTACCCTTCCTCCATTCTCTCTGTTATATCCCCAGGTGGAAGAAAGCCAAGAAAACAGAACCGTCGTGTGGTTAACAGGCTCACGGTAGAGTAGGAAACCTTTCCCCCACATTCACGTGGCCACCTGTCAGCATTCCATTGGCATTTCTAATTTGCGGATCTTCTGTGGCCACAACCGTGTGACCCTTTATATAGCATGTCTTCGTCCAATAGAAGTACGCCACGTCATATTTAATCCGTGAAATATTATTTATTCAGTATATGTTGCGTTATAAATACGTATCATACCATTCTAGTTACGCTAATTACATAATAATGTCATCTACGTGTGAAAATATTATTTTATCATATCGCATATTTTAATTAGTCATTTAATCTCTTATTTATTCGATGATTATTAAAGTAGCGTTGCAACTAAATTAATCTATACTCTCACTTTGCGATTTAAAAAAATACATGTTAATATTATTATACCAATTCAATTGTTTGTGAAAAAAATACTTACTTAGTATAGACACGATATCTGCTAGTGATTCCAGCGTGTCGCGCATGAGGAGCGCGTGCGTAGCCGCGCGTTGTCCGCGTGCTAAGTTCCGTGTGTTGCGTGACGTCTGCGCGTAATAACAAATTGTTTTCGCTTATAAACACTTATGTTAATAATGTTAATTCATTATGATGTATATTTTAGATAGTTAACTTAAGGTTTACTTGACTAATATTTGTTAGTTTAATATTCTAATTAGATTAAAAGTGTAGTTTTCAACTTGCGCTTTGATAATAAACATTAACATGGTTAATATTAACCTAAATACTTTTATTTATTTAATACTTGTTTAGTTTAAGCACAACATCTAATTAGTTTTTCTCAGCTTGTCGCGTGGCCTGTTCCGCATGCGGTGGCATGCTGTTTTGCGTGCTCCTTGTATGGCGTCGTTCGTTCGCGCATCCGCGCCACACGTATGGTTCGTGTATTGTCGCGTGCTGTTCGCGCGCGTCGTCACGCGTCAGTCGCACATGGTCACGTGTTGTCTTGTGCGCTGTTCGTGTGCTCCTTCGCGCGTGCCACAGGGTTGTTTCACGTGTCGTCGCGCGTGCTAATTCACATGTTGTTCGGTCGCGTCACTGCTCGCATAAATCGCTATTAAGACACTTTTATAAAATCGCCTCGCCGCATCGTTCATGTTAAATAATTAATTTCTTGTTTAGCGCCGGTTAGTTAAAATAATAGTTCGATCGAACTTGTTAAGCGATTATGCCGACTTAGACGTTATATTCAATATTCGATTAATATAAAACGATATAATTTGGTGGTACCCGTATGTCGTGTCGTTTATAAATTTATTATATGTTTAAATATAGTGAGTCTTGTGTGTTGTGTTCATAAATATAATCAGACCAGTTTAAAAACGTGGTTTCCTATCAAATTACAATATCGATTAATACCAAATTAGGTATTTCTTTAGAGTATCTTCCACAAATGATTTATATTAATTAGAATTGTCGGCGTTTCGACCCCAAGGGGTCCCTGGACCGACGAGTGAGATTGTCGCCACGTGCCCCAGCCCAGATGGGTCAGCGCGAGACGGAGCACGGAGGGGGGAGAGCACAACAAAGGGGGAATCCCGCGGCCTCCGTGTTGTCCTGCGCCCAGGTCGGGTGCGCTTGCAGTAGGGGGTTACAAGCGTCCGCGAGAGAGAAAGAGAGAGAGGCTGTCCGCCAGCCCGTCCTCCCGCGCGGCCAACCTTCTCGTACGAGAGCCCTGGACCTTCCTTTTATAGGCGTAAGGAGAGGGTCCAGGTGTACAATGGGGGGTGTAGCAGTGTGCTAACGTGTCTAGCAGGGAGGAGCTAGCGCCCTAAGTACATGCCGTCGTGGCAGCCGGAGAGGTTTTGGCACCCTGTTCATGTGATGTCGTGGCCGCCGGAGGAGCGCTGGAGCCTTGCGGAAGGACAGCTGTCGGGGCTGTCGAGTCCTTGCTGACGTCTCCTTGCTTCCATAAGGGGTTGAGAGCCGACGCTGTCATGGAGCACGCGGGGCACCATCATTACTTGTTTATCGGGGCGAGCCAGATGGGACGCCGGTCTTGTTCCCCATAGCCTGAGCCAGCTAGGGGTAGGGTAATGATGGCCCCTGCTATGGCGTGGTCGGTCCGAGCCCTGGGTCGGGCGAGGCGGATGCTCCCCCGAGGTCGAGGTCGAGTTTGTCTTCCGAGGCCGAGGCCGAGTCCGAGCCCTGGGGTCGGGCGAGGCGGAGTTCGTCGTCTTCCGGAGTCGAGGCCGAGTCCGAGCCCTGGGTCGGGCGAGGCGGAGTCCGTCGTCTTCCGAGGCCGAGTCCAAGCCCTGGGTCGGGCGAGGCGGAGTTCGTCGTCTTCCGAAGCCGAGACCGAGCCCTGGGTCGGGCGAGGCGGAGTTCGTCGTCTTCCGGAGCCGAGGCCGAGTTCGAGCCCTAGGTCAGGTGAGGCAGAGTCCGTCGTCTTCCGAGGCCGAGTCCGAGCCCTGGGTCGGGCGAGGCGGAGTTCGTCGTCTTCCGAAGCTGAGTCCGAGCCCTGAGTCGGGCGAGGTGGAGTTCGTCGTCTTCCGGAGTCGAGTCTGAGTCCGAGCCCTGGGTCGGGTGAGGCGGAGTCCGTCGTCTTCCAAGGCCGAGTCCGAGCCCTAGGTTGGACGAGGCGGAGTTTCTTATGGCGCCCTAAGCTAGACTTGGCTGCTGTCAGCCTCACTTTGTCATGCGGCACAGCAGTCGGAGCGACACCGGCGGCGCTGTCTTCTTGTCAGGCCGGTCAATGGAGCGGCGAAGTGACTACGGTCACTTCGGCTCTGTCGACTGAGGGGTGCGCGTCAGGATAAGGTGTCAGGCCACCTTTGCATTAAATGCTTCTGCGATTCGGTTGGTCGGCGTGGCGATCTGGCCAAGGTTGCTTCTTGGCGAAGACTGGGCCCCGGGCGAGCCGAAGGTGTGTCCGTTGCTTGAGGGGGTCCTCGGGCGAGGCGTGAATCCTTCGGGGTCAGCTGACCTTGCCCGAGGCTGGGCTCGGGCGAGGTGGGATCGTGTCCCTTGAGTTAATCGCACCCACTAGGCCTTTGCAGCTTTGTGCTGATGGGGGTTACTAGCTGAGATTAGGAGTCTTGGGGGTACCCCTAATTATGGTCCCCGACAGTAGCCCCCGAGCCTCCAAGGGAGTGTTAATACTCGCTTGGAGGCTTTTATCGCACTTTTTTGCAAGGGGACCAGCCTTTCTCGGTTGCTTTTTGTTCCGGTGGGTGGGCGCGAGCGCACCCACCGGGTGTAGCCCCCGAGGCCTCGGAGGAGTGGTTAGACTCCTTCGAGGTCTTAATGCGTTTCGTGATGCTTCGGCCGGTCTGGTTGTTCCCTCATGCGAACTGGCCGTAGCCCGGGCGCACCGTCGAGTCCCAAGTTCTCGGGCTGGTATGTTGACGCTGTCAACGGTTTGGCCGGAGCCGGTTTGCGAGAGCAGCCCCCGAGCCTCCGCACAGAGCGAGAGGACGATCAAGGACAGACTTGACTTTTTTACATACGCCCCCGCGTCGCCTTTCCGCAAGGAGGAGGGGGAAAGCGCCATGTTGCCCTCGATGGGCGCCGAACATGGTGTCTCCAGTGAGTTGCTAACGGGTGATCCGAGTGGAC
Organism: Zea luxurians; assembly: GCA_029449295.1. NCBI lineage: Eukaryota > Viridiplantae > Streptophyta > Magnoliopsida > Poales > Poaceae > Zea > Zea luxurians. The sequence goes on along the minus strand of JAOPSE010000052.1, from coordinate 13,766,847 downwards.
GCCCATGCCCCGTCCGTTAGGGGTCGGCTGTGGCCCAGAGGCGTGCTCCAAAAGTACCTACGGGTGATTTGCCGGACCTAGTCCCCTTTCGATGGGGTCCGAGGGCTCGATGCCTCCCTCTAGTGGGATTCCGTTACAGAATCATTCCCGTCGGTCTCGAAAATGTCCTAGGGTACCTCGGGAGCGTAGCCCGAGCCTCGGTTATGTATCGAACGTACCCAGGGTCATCCCTCGCTCAGCGTCTGAGGCAGCTGTGAACCCTTCGGGGGCCAGCTTACGAACCCCTGATCAGTAGTGGGCGCGGAGCCCGAGTAGCCTGAGGTGGCCGTTGAACCCTTCCGAGGGGCCAGCCGTCGAACCTCTGACCAGTAGTGGGCACAGAGCCCGAGTGCTCTGAGGTGGCTGTTGAACCCTTCAGAGGGGCCAGCCTTCGAACCTCTGATCAGTAGTGTGGGCTCGGGGCCCGTTTCCTTTACGGAGAAGGATCCCTTTCGGGGTATCCCCTTTCCTGGTCCCTGTTGTAAGAGAGAGAAAGAGAAAAAGGGGAAGGATACAAAATTGAACGTCGTGGCGCACCTTTTTTGATGCGGTCAATGCGGCGGAAGCGAAGCGTCACCTGCTTCGCCTGCCAAAGGTGCCGCCTGTCCTGCCGTAGAGTTAATGCGACGGGACGAGTGGTTTGCGGTGTAACACCCTGGTGTTACTGTAACTAAAACTTGAGCATGACATCATAAACATTGGCATTGCATATGTTTGACATACCTAGAGTGCATTTACTAGGTAAAAATTTCAAACAAGTGTATTGTTTTTGGTATTTTGCAAATAGGACCCTGGTTAGGGAACTTAACCCTAAATAGGGATTAAAGGGGTAAAACTTAACCCAAATGAGAAAAAACCTTAAGGCTTTTGGGAAAAAGTCATAAAATATCCCCAAAAACCAAGTTGAATCACATTTATACCCTTGGGATACTAAAAACCCTAAATAGAACCCTGGAAAACCCTAAAACCAAACCCTAGGGACCTAAGTGCAAAATTAGTCCACTTTTGGGCTAAAGTGCAAAAATCAAGTCAAATAAGTTTCTTAAGTCCCTTGGTTCACAAATGTGTGGACTTGAAAGCCAAATGTGGAGTTTTGGACTTAAATGCAAAAAGGACCTCCAATTGAGATTTCTCTAAGTCTGAATTTCAGATTGGTAAGCTCAACTTTGGAGCATGGGATCTTCCAAATTATTGAGAATTTGCCCTAGGTCACCACATCAAAGTTGTAGCCCAATTATAGGTGAACAACTTTGCTTAAGAGTGCAAGCTATGTTCTTATGAGAAATTTGGAAATAATTCAGCCCAAAGTTGGACTGTCAGGCTGGTTCAGTCTGAAAATCAGACTAACAGAAGACTGACATCCACTTCAAGCTCAATTTTGAGCATGATCCAGTACTCAACTAAGTTTAATCCCTATAGTCGATTTGTAGCTGGTATGTAGCACTACAACTTTGATGCAGAGACTTGGGGATGTTGCCATAGAAATTTTGGAGAAATACTGCTCTGAACTTGCTCTGTCAGGTTGTCTGATGGGGTGTTCACCATGGTACAGTGTGTAACTGAAGAAGATCAGCTCGCCAGCAAACCCACCGCCGACGACCGACCTCGCCGTGATTCGTGCAGTGGATGGCCCAGCTTATGCTCGGGATGAACAGATAAGGACACACGGTATAGGATCCTCACCGGCGGTGAGCTGGAGGCCACTCCGGTGACTCCTCGTGACTCTCTTCCTCTTTGCGGCCGGAATGGATGTGCTCGCCGGTAACCGCCGCCTCCCGGCCGTGCGCCGCGTGGCTTAGCCTTTCCACCGCATCGCTGTAAACCTTAGCAGCTCTCCGTCGATCGCCGGAATCACTGCCACGCTACTAGACACGTATTCACCACGCCTAGAGTTCTTCCTCATCTCCGGCCGTCTCCACTCTCCACTCAAATTGATCGCCACCGCCCGTCCTTCCTATAAATTGAGGCCGCAACTAGCTCCGCAAGGTCGTCAGCCAACCAGCCACCGTTAATCAGCCACAGTCATTCACTAGGGCTCGAGAATTTCCAATTCCCCCCAAATTCACTTTCCGCCGCCGTGAATCAAGCTCACCGTGGCCAGCTCGAATTAGGTAAGCTCTAGTCCCTCTGCTGCTTGTTCTAGCATCCCTCAGCTCCTCTCAAGCTCCCTGACCCCTTTGATTGAGCTAAGTTGCCATGAATCACCGGGAACACCTTCATCCATCCGCGACATTCTCGGTCACCGTGGCTAGAGCTCCATGGTTGGTCTTAGCTGCAATTAGGTTGGGGGAAATGGTCAGACTAGCCCCGATTTCATGTCCGCCGCTCGGAGAACCCAGCCGTAGCCCCAATCGGCCGGTCCAGAACCTCGTCGGAGCTCTGCCGTGCGGAGCACCGTCGTGGACCTCGGTCTGCGAAGGAATAGAAGCTTAGGGACTTATTTGCAAACTGTCAGTGATACAAAGAAATAGTAAATAAACTCGTTCGCTGTTAGACAAAAATGCAAGGGCCGTTCTGCAAAACCACCAGCGTGGGCGCGGGCGCGCGCACTTCTGCGTGGGTTTGGGCCACTCAGGCCAGTTTAGGCCCAACACTATTCACCTCTTTTCCTTTTTCTTTTTCCGAAAGACTTTGGAAATCTGTTAAAAATTATAGAAAAATCCTAAAATTGTGAAACCAATTTTCCTAGGCTTCTTATTTTCCCTAGAATTTAATAAAAATAGTTTCACGATTTTTAGTTTAAACTAGGAATTTTAGGGCATTTTAAGGAGCTTAAAGAAGTAGTTCTGGATTTTTAAAATATAAATGGTAATTCCAAAAATGCTTAAAATTTTTATATGAGTTCCTTATATTATTTAGAAGCCTTGGGTAGGGCTTGGATTGATTTGGACTTTGTTTGATACTTAGAACCCAAAACCACCCCCCTGCCCTATGAACTCTTTTACCGACTCCGGAAACCCTAAGTTCTCGGAGTTCCGTGAAGGAAAGTTGTATTCAAAACTTAGATAATAAATTTATATTATCTTTGCATTCTCATAAGCATCCCATGGCATTCATTCTTATATATATATGGTTATGTTAGAACGCGAGGAAGAAACAGAAGTCACCGAAGAAGGGACACCACCACCCTCGGATTCTCAAGCAGGCAACTGCTTTTACTTTGATATTTGTGGATCCGAGCCAGACTCATCTGTTAACGAAGGCAAGCCCCGGTGCATTTGCCACCTCCCTTGATGTTTTTTTAAATCTTTCTCACTTGATTGATGCATTAGGTGATAGGAGTTGAATGCTTAAACAATTCCTGCATTACCTTCCTTGATTTTGATTACTCTCCTTGATACCCTGATTTACAAAAAGGTTTTGCTATGCTTAGTATTGCCTTAGAAAAACTAAATGTTTTGTTTTTACAAAATGTGATGTGGCAAAAGCAGGTGGAATGTTTTGAAATAAAAACTTGATGGTGGATCCATCATGGCCATGATGGGTTCAACATCGGAAAAGATGTACCTCTGCCAGGTACCAAGTTTTTGGGTAAAATGATTAAGCTGAGACCGGGCGGGTGACTTGCACGAGAAGAGAGTCTCGGTGTAGTGTCTCCGTCTGAGTCGATTAAGGACCTTGTCGATGTAGGCCTGCTGACCGAGGACCCTTTAACTGGTCACATGCCTCGTCATGGGTAAGCTTTGCCTCGGGCGGACTAAGGCCAGAATAAGATAACACGAAATGGGCGTGGAGCGGTGGCGAGAGTAGCGTGTACCCTCCGTGGCAAGAGGCTGGACGGTGGTGTATCTGTGCACTCGGTTTGCGTGAACCTGATCTGGTCTTAAGAAACTCGGTGGCGGGTTGACATATGCAAGGGTTAAGTGCTACATATGTCGTGTGATCGGAGATCCTCAGCTGAGTATAATCGATTCGGATCGCCGTACCTCCGCGGTTATGGAGACTTGGCCACTGACTTACACGTATCAATCCACTAAAGATGATGGGATTGAAGAGAAACTGGCTAGTGCAGGACAAGTGTTTGAACTAGGGTAGAAAGAACTCTAGATGCAGGTAACTTTACTTAACCTGAAAATAAAACTGGATTTTTAAGGATCCACTCATAGTAAGCTTTTCCGCAAAAACAGAGTCTTTGATTCTTGTTAAGCCTTACCTTGACTCCCTTATAACCAGCATACCCTTGAGAGTCTTTTCTTTAGTCGGGTAAGACTTGCTGAGTAATTCCATACTCAGGGTTTATTCCCTCGTTGTTTTTAGGTGAGGGAGCAGCAGATTTCTGTTGCTTTTGTACCAAGGTGGTTCCCCAGGATGAAAATCAGCAATGAAGATGCGGGAGGACATGGTCCTCCATAAAAACTGTTGTGTATAAACTTTTATGGGAGGAGTTTTTGCCTCCCTTGGTTATGTAATAATAATACTACTCTGCACTCGTTTATAGTTTTGGTCTGTAATAAATAACCAAATCTTACTTTTTAATAAATGTAAGTTTATGTAATCACTTCCGCATTCCGATATCTGCGATGTTGTGTAATGTCTGCAAGACGGGTGAAACGTTCCTGGAAAGGTAAGAAAAGATACCGAACTTATCAAGTGATTCAGGAACATCTATGGGGTTGCCTGATGTCTGTTGGACAAGGACAACCGTAGGTGGGCCTAATGACTTGGAAGGTTTCGTCACAGCTTGGTATCGGAGCGAAGCCCTTCTTTGCAGATATTATAAGGCATATTCAAAAGGATTTCAAAAGAAAGACTTACCTACAAAGATTTCTTCCTTTCTTATCCCTTATATCTGAAGAATCTATAAAGACCAGGTAGGAAGAGTGCAATGTATAGAAGGTTGAATCAAGATTGATTCTGTAATTGTTCATGCATCATGCTAAGAAGTGTACTAATAAATTTCCCCCTTAGAGAAATGCCGCCGCGCACCAGAAAGACCGCGCGTAAGTCGACTGGACCCATTGGAGTACCTCGACATCAACTTGCTCCGCGAGATGTAGATAGTAGTAGCGGAAGCAATAATCCTATAGGGGATCTGGAAGCAGAAGTAAGCAGGCTCCAAGCGGAACTCCGCCGCAGGACAACCATATGGATTGGAGATGGTGACCGTATAAATGAGCTACGAAGAGACGTTCGCCATCTACAAGACCAGTTGGCAGATCGGGATTTGGCACTCGATTGGGTTGTTCAATCTCGTTCATTGGCATGGGCCAAGGAAGCAAGGGCTCAGGCTCGTATAACTGAGCTCAATATGGCTGTTGAAGAATTACAGACATACTGCAATACATTACATGAGGAAGTACATGTATTGTATTCGCAACTGCATCCCAGTGAGCCCATACATCCTGCTGAGTCGAAAGCTGGACCCTCCCACGTGATGGGACAAGCGCTTGGTGGTGAGCTAGACCTTTTTCAACCCCCTCCTTCTATGAGGCTGGTTGATGAATGGTCTCCCACACCTAACGATGAGGCTGTTAGGGGTAACCAGCAGTAGAAGTAGTAGTGTAGTTATAAAAATAAAAGTAGAGTGTTGTAGATTGTACTATTGTACAATAGATAGTGTATTGGGTAATGTGTCCTGTTATGTAATATCGAGTCTGTACCATTACTTTTTATAGTAATGTAAAATGAAAGGTCTCTTTGGCATATTATGTTTATTTCAAATGTTTTTGCCTCAGATGCCGACCAGGACTCGTGGACAGGACGCAGCAGGAACTTCTGGGGGTCGGGATGTCACCCCAAATCCACCTCCAGTTCCACCCACGCTTGCCGAGGCGATTGCCGCCTTGGTAAATGCCACCGCCGACAATACCCGCTTCCTTAGGGAAATGGCAGGTCAGCAGCAGTTCCAGCAGCAGGCTGGAAGGGGTTTTCAGCAAGGTCCCCGTGAAACCACCTATCTGGATTTCTCTGAAACTCGTCCACCTCTATTCACCAAGGCAGAAGACCCGCTAGAAGCCGACGAGTGGATACGGGTCATTGAACAAAAGTTTGGTCTTCTTCGTTGTTCTGAAACGCAGAAGCCATTGTTCGCGGCACAACAACTTCGTGGCCCTGCCAGTACTTGGTGGGGAAATTTTGTGGCAATCCAACCAGACAATCACCAAATAACCTGGGAGGAATTTAAAGCAGCCTTCCGTGAGCACTACATACCTGAAGGGGTGCTGCATATGAAACAAGAGGAATTCATGAAACTGAAACAAGGAGGGGATACCATCAATCAGTATCTCAACAAGTTTAATCACCTGTCGCAGTATGCCATCGACCAGGTGAATACTGATTTGAAGAAAAAGAACTGTTTCATGAGGGGTCTAAATGACCGGTTGCAGCGAAAGATGGCCACATGTATTGATCTCACATATGGAAAGGCTGTCAGTACAGCCTTATCTGTGGAAGCAAAATACGCAAGTACGGGGAAGAATAAGGGATTTAGTGGTGAGAGGCCTAATCAGGGCCAAGCGAAGAGGCAACGGTTCATCATCCAGCCTTCTAGCCAAAACCGCACCTGTTCTCGTCCACCAACATTCCCTTTCAAACAGCCCATTATTATTCGCCCCAACAATACCCCCACTTCCCCAAATCAGCCGGGTGCCCCAGGCACTCGATTCCCTGCCTTACCCAGCTCTTCAACTGGGTGTTTCAACTGCGGCAAGTCGGGACATTTTATCAAAGACTGCCCATACCCCAAGCAAAATCAATCCAATGCTCAGCAAGGATCTGGGAAGTCCACTCAGCCCAAAGGGAATACTGTGGGGAAGAATACCAAGAAAACAGGGCGTGTATACTACACCCAGGTGGCCACTACACCGGAAGGAGAGCCGGTGATGATGGGTACGTTTTCCGTGGCCAGTCACCCTGCAATTATTCTTTTTGATTCTGGTGCTTCGCATACCTTCATTAGCAAGAAATTTGTGGAGCAACATCACATTGCATGCCATGAATCAAAAGAGGGATTTAAAATTCATTCACCTGGGGGATATATTTTTACTCGAGAAGTGGCCTATGAAGTGCCAGTAATAATGACCGGACGGAACTTTCCTGCTAACATGATTGTTCTGAAAGGCCAGGATATAGATGTGATTTTGGGTATGAATTGGTTAACCCAATACAAGGCAATACTCAACACTGAACTCAGAACCGTCAGGTTGAGTTATAATCAAGAAGAAATTCTTTTGTCTCTCCCCATGACCAATCCGGCCAAAGCTTCTGGTAGAGTGTATGAAGCCATAGTACCGGAAATCAAGGATATTCCGGTAGTGTGCGAATTTCCCGATGTCTTTCCCAAAGATCGGCCGGGATTACCACCTGAGCGGGATGTGGAATTTGTAATTGAGCTAAAGCCCGGTACGACTCCAATTTCTCGAAGATCGTACCGTATGCCTCCAAATGAGTTGGCAGAATTGAAGATTCAATTACAAGATCTCTTGGATAAAGGATTTATCCGGCCAAGCTCGTCACCTTGGGGTTGTCCAGCCATATTCGTCAAAAAGAAAGATCAAACCTTACGGATGTGCGTGGACTATCGGCCCCTGAATGAGGTCACAATCAAGAACAAGTACCCTCTTCCGAGGATTGACATCTTATTTGATCAACTAACCGGGGCGAGGGTATTCTCCAAAATTGATCTCAGGTCGGGCTATCATCAAATCCGTATTCGGCCCGAGGACATACCAAAGACCGCGTTCACTACGCGATATGGATTATTTGAATATCTGGTAATGTCTTTCGGATTGACCAATGCTCCTGCCCATTTCACTTATTTGATGAACTCGGTTTTTATGCCCGAGTTGGACAAGTTCGTGGTGGTCATCATCGACGATATCTTGATATATTCCAAAAATGAAGAGGAGCATGCTCAACATTTACGGATTGTATTGACGCGCTTAAGGGAACATCAACTATATGCCAAGTTCAGCAAATGCGTGTTTTGGCTGGAAGAAATTCAGTTTCTAGGACATATCTTATCTGCCAAGGGAATTGCGGTAGATCCTAGCAAGGTCAAGGATATTCTGGAATGGAAACCCCCAACCACTGTTCATCAAGTCCGGAGTTTTCTTGGACTAGCTGGGTATTATCGCAGATTTATACCAGATTTTTCTAAGCTTGTGAAACCAATCACAAGTTTATTGAAAAATGATTGTAAATTTAATTGGTCTCCCAAATGTGAAGAAGCCTTTGAGCAATTGAAGACATTATTAACCACTGCTCCGGTATTGGCTCAACCGGACATCACCAAGCCTTTTGATGTATATTGTGATGCGTCAGGCAGTGGACTCGGCTGTGTGTTGATGCAAGAAGGCCGAGTGATTGCATATGCTTCAAGGCAGTTACGCCGACATGAGGAACATTATCCAACTCATGATCTGGAGTTAGCTGCTGTGGTTCATGCCCTAAAAATCTGGCATCATTGTCTACTGGGAAATGTCTGTCACATTTATACAGACCATAAAAGCTTGAAGTATATCTTCACCCAGTCAGAATTGAATATGAGACAAAGACGATGGCTTGAGCTTATTAAGGACTATGAATTGGAAATTCATTATCACCCAGGCAAAGCCAATGTTGTGGCAGATGCACTTAGCTGTAAGGTGTCCTGCCACTGTCTTCTGATGAAGAACTCTGAAAATACTTTATGTCAAGAGATGGAAAAGCTAAACCTGGGGATGGTCCAACAGGGAACCCTAAGTCAGCTAAAGCTGGAGTCAGTTCTCTTGCAAAAGATAATTGATGCTCAAAAAGATAATGAGGGTATGAAGCATATTCGAGAAAAGATGAAGGCTGGAACAACCAAATGTTTCAAAGAAGATGAACAAGGCACTGTATGGTTCAATAACCGTATAGTGGTGCCGAAGAATGAAGAGATCCGCCAACAAATTCTTGATGAAGCACATCTTAGTCGCTATTCTATTCATCCCGGAAGCACTAAGATGTACCAAGATTTGAAACAACATTATTGGTGGACAAAAATGAAGATCGAGATTGCACGCTATGTGGCCAGATGTGACACCTGTAGACGTGTCAAGGCCATACACATGAAAACCGCTGGTCCATTACAATCTTTGCCAATCCCAACATGGAAATGGGAAGACATAAGTATGGACTTCATCGTGGGATTGCCCAGGACTGCAAAAGGGTATGACTCTATCTGGGTTATAGTTGATCGACTCACAAAGACAGCTCATTTTCTGCCGGTCAAAACAGATCACCCGGTTACTGTCTATGCCCAATTGTATATTGATTGTATTCTTAGTCTGCATGGTGTTCCGAAGACCATTGTGTCGGATCGTGGACCGCAATTTGTAGCCAAGTTTTGGGAAGCACTTCACAAATCCTTGGGTACTAGGCTGCTCCATAGTTCGGCATATCATCCACAAACCAGTGGACAGACTGAGAGGATTAATCAAATACTCGAAGATATGCTGCGGGCATGTGTCCTGAATTTCTCACAAACGTGGGATGAATGTTTGCCCTTAGCGGAGTTTTCATATAATAATAGCTATCAAGAAAGTATCAAGATGGCACCTTTTGAAGCTTTATATGGACGACGATGTCGTACTCCGCTAAATTGGTCTGAACCTGGTGAAAGGTATTTCTTTAGGCCTGATATGGTAAAAGAAACCGAAGAAAAGGTTCAGAAAATAATCCATAATATGAAGAAAGCCCAAGCTCGACAGAAGAGTTATGCAGACAAACGACGAATGCCCTTGTATTTTCTTGAAGGAGACTATGTCTACCTGAAGGTTTCACCAATGAAAGGGGTATCCCGTTTTGGAGTTAAAGGAAAACTTGCACCCAGATACATTGGTCCATTTCCTATACTTAAGCAATGTGGACCAGTGGCATATCAACTGCAGCTTCCCGAGACCCTATCTGTTATACATAATGTGTTCCATGTGTCACAATTGAAGAAATGTCTTCGGGTTCCTGATCGAACCATTGAAGTGACAGATGTTGTACTTGAACCAGACTTGACATATTCTGAGCATCCTATTCGAGTCTTGGATCAAAAGGACCGGGTTACTCGGAGAAAAACTCTCAAGTTCTATAAGATACAGTGGAACCAACATTCTGAAGAAGAGGCTACGTGGGAAACGCAAGACTTTTTAAATAAGAATTTCCCAGGGTTTCTAGCCTCATGTAATTTGTAAAGTAAATTCAGTTATTGTAATAAAGGAGTGAACCCCCACACCACCCCTGCCTTGTACCAGAAATAAGGAAATAAAAATATGACACATTTCCTTTTCCATTACTCACCCTAGGACTTTAAATCTCGGGACGAGATTCTTTTATGGGGGGAAGGATGTAACACCCCTGGTGTTACTGTAACTAAAACTTGAGCATGACATCATAAACATTGGCATTGCATATGTTTGACATACCTAGAGTGCATTTACTAGGTAAAAATTTCAAACAAGTGTATTGTTTTTGGTATTTTGCAAATAGGACCCTGGTTAGGGAACTTAACCCTAAATAGGGATTAAAGGGGTAAAACTTAACCCAAATGAGAAAAAACCTTAAGGCTTTTGGGAAAAAGTCATAAAATATCCCCAAAAACCAAGTTGAATCACATTTATACCCTTGGGATACTAAAAACCTTAAATAGAACCCTGGAAAACCCTAAAACCAAACCCTAGGGACCTAAGTGCAAAATTAGTCCACTTTTGGGCTGAAGTGCAAAAATCAAGTCAAATAAGTTTCTTAAGTCCCTTGGTTCACAAATGTGTGGACTTGAAAGCCAAATGTGGAGTTTTGGACTTAAATGCAAAAAGGACCTCCAATTGAGATTTCTCTAAGTCTGAATTTCAGATTGGTAAGCTCAACTTTGGAGCATGGGATCTTCCAAATTATTGAGAATTTGCCCTAGGTCACCACATCAAAGTTGTAGCCCAATTATAGGTGAACAACTTTGCTTAAGAGTGCAAGCTATGTTCTTATGAGAAATTTGGAAATAATTCAGCCCAAAGTTGGACTGTCAGGCTGGTTCAGTCTGAAAATCAGACTAACAGAAGACTGACATCCACTTCAAGCTCAATTTTGAGCATGATCCAGTACTCAACTAAGTTTAATCCCTATAGTCGATTTGTAGCTGGTATGTAGCACTACAAATTTGATGCAGAGACTTGGGGATGTTGCCATAGAAATTTTGGAGAAATACTGCTCTGAACTTGCTCTGTCAGGTTGTCTGATGGGGTGTTCACCATGGTACAGTGTGTAACTGAAGAAGATCAGCTCGCCAGCAAACCCACCGCCGACGACCGACCTCGCCGTGATTCGTGCAGTGGATGGCCCAGCTTATGCTCGGGATGAACAGATAAGGACACACGGTATAGGATCCTCACCGGCGGTGAGCTGGAGGCCACTCCGGTGACTCCTCGTGACTCTCTTCCTCTTTGCGGCCGGAATGGATGTGCTCGCCGGTAACCGCCGCCTCCCGGCCGTGCGCCGCGTGGCTTAGCCTCTCCACCGCATCGCTGTAAACCTTAGCAGCTCTCCGTCGATCGCCGGAATCACTGCCACGCTACTAGACACGTATTCACCACGCCTAGAGTTCTTCCTCATCTCCGGCCGTCTCCACTCTCCACTCAAATTGATCGCCACCGCCCGTCCTTCCTATAAATTGAGGCCGCAACTAGCTCTGCAAGGTCGTCAGCCAACCAGCCACCGTTAATCAGCCACAGTCATTCACTAGGGCTCGAGAATTTCCAATTCCCCCCAAATTCACTTTCCGCCGCCGTGAATCAAGCTCACCGTGGCCAGCTCGAATTAGGTAAGCTCTAGTCCCTCTGCTCCTTGTTCTAGCATCCCTCAGCTCCTCTCAAGCTCCCTGACCCCTTTGATTGAGCTAAGTTGCCATGAATCACTGGGAACACCTTCATCCATCCGCGACATTCTCGGTCACCGTGGCTAGAGCTCCATGGTTGGTCTTAGCTGCAATTAGGTTGGGGGAAATGGTCAGACTAGCCCCGATTTCATGTCCGCCGCTCGGAGAACCCAGCCGTAGCCCCAATCGGCCGGTCCAGAACCTCGCCGGAGCTCTGCCGTGCGGAGCACCGTCGTGGACCTCGGTCTGCGAAGGAATAGAAGCTTAGGGACTTATTTGCAAACTGTCAGTGATACAAAGAAATAGTAAATAAACTCGTTCGCTGTTAGACAAAAATGCAAGGGCCGTTATGCAAAACCACCAGCGCGGGCGCGGGCGCGCGCACTTCTGCGTGGGTTTGGGCCACTCAGGCCAGTTTAGGCCCAACACTATTCACCTCTTTTCCTTTTTCTTTTTCCGAAAGACTTTGGAAATCTGTTAAAAATTATAGAAAAATCCTAAAATTGTGAAACCAATTTTCCTAGGCTTCTTATTTTCCCTAGAATTTAATAAAAATAGTTTCACGATTTTTAGTTTAAACTAGGAATTTTAGGGCATTTTAAGGAGCTTAAAGAAGTAGTTCTGGATTTTTAAAAGATAAATGGTAATTCCAAAAATGCTTAAAATTTTTATATGAGTTCCTTATATTATTTAGAAGCCTTGGGTAGGGCTTGGATTGATTTGGACTTTGTTTGATACTTAGAACCCAAAACCACCCCCCTGCCCTATGAACTCCTTTACCGACTCCGGAAACCCTAAGTTCTCGGAGTTCCGTGAAGGAAAGTTGTATTCAAAACTTAGATAATAAATTTATATTATCTTTGCATTCTCATAAGCATCCCATGGCATTCATTCTTATATATATATGGTTATGTTAGAACGCGAGGAAGAAACAGAAGTCACCGAAGAAGGGACACCACCACCCTCGGATTCTCAAGCAGGCAACTGCTTTTACTTTGATATTTGTGGATCCGAGCCAGACTCATCTGTTAACGAAGGCAAGCCCCGGTGCATTTGCCACCTCCCTTGATGTTTTTTTTAAAATCTTTCTCACTTGATTGATGCATTAGGTGATAGGAGTTGAATGCTTAAACAATTCCTGCATTACCTTCCTTGATTTTGATTACTCTCCTTGATACCCTGATTTACAAAAAGGTTTTGCTATGCTTAGTATTGCCTTAGAAAAACTAAATGTTTTGTTTTTACAAAATGTGATGTGGCAAAAGCAGGTGGAATGTTTTGAAAATAAAAACTTGATGGTGGATCCATCATGGCCATGATGGGTTCAACATCGGAAAAGATGTACCTCTGCCAGGTACCAAGTTTTTGGGTAAAATGATTAAGCTGAGACCGGGCGGGTGACTTGCACGAGAAGAGAGTCTCGGTGTAGTGTCTCCGTCTGAGTCGATTAAGGACCTTGTCGATGTAGGCCTGCTGACCGAGGACCCTTTAACTGGTCACATGCCTCGTCATGGGTAAGCTTTGCCTCGGGCGGACTAAGGCCAGAATAAGATAACACGAAATGGGCATGGAGCGGTGGCGAGAGTAGTGTGTACCCTCCGTGGCAAGAGGCTGGACGGTGGTGTATCTGTGCTCTCGGTTTGCGTGAACCTGATCTGGTCTTAAGAAACTCGGTGGCGGGTTGACATATGCAAGGGTTAAGTGCTACATATGTCGTGTGATCGAAGATCCTCAGCTGAGTATAATCGATTTGGATCGCCGTACCTCCGCGGTTGTGGAGACTTGGCCACTGACTTACACGTAGCAATCCACTAAAGACGAAGGGATTGAAGAGAAACTGGCTAGTGCAGGACAAGTGTTTGAACTAGGGTAGAAAGAACTCTAGATGCAGGTAACTTTACTTAACCTGAAAATAAAACTGGATTTTTAAGGATCCACTCATAGTAAGCTTTTCCGCAAAAACAGAGTCTTTGATTCTTGTTAAGCCTTACCTTGACTCCCTTATAACCAGCATACCCTTGAGAGTCTTTTCTTTAGTCGGGTAAGACTTGCTGAGTAATTCCATACTCAGGGTTTATTCCCTCGTTGTTTTTAGGTGAGGGAGCAGCAGATTTCTGTTGCTTTTGTACCAAGGTGGTTCCCCAGGATGAAAATCAGCAATGAAGATGCGGGAGGACATGGTCCTCCATAAAAACTGTTGTGTATAAACTTTTATGGGAGGAGTTTTTGCCTCCCTTGGTTATGTAATAATAATACTACTCTGCACTCGTTTATAGTTTTGGTCTGTAATAAATAACCTAATCTTACTTTTTAATAAATGTAAGTTTATGTAATCACTTCCACATTCCGATATCTCCGATGTTCTGTAATGTCTGCAAGACGGGTGAAACGTTCCTGGAAAGGTAAGAAAAGATACCGAACTTATCAAGTGATTCAGGAACATCTACGGGGTTGCCTGATGTCTGTTGGACAAGGACAACCGTAGGTGGGCCTAATGACTTGGAAGGTTCCGTCACACGCGGGGTAGCCATTGCGCGTGCGCGAGCCGTTCGAGGAACGGGACACGGGCGTGTCGTCTTCACGCCGCGGGAGAGGGCTCTCTCACTGTCCCTGGAGGGGACGTGAGCTTGGCTGACGACTTGACCGCTGCTTCCGCCTGCCTACCACCGCCATTACTGCTGGCCCATTTCTGGCCGTATCGACCGTCGCGCCTTCTCCCGCGGCTGGTTGACCCGTGACCGATGCGCCTGATTGGCACTGTTGGGTCATGCACAGGGTTGCCTCGAGTCGCGGTACTGGTTCCGCAGTGGAGGAGGCACGGCAGTGGCGCGAGTGGCAGTGCAGTTTCTCGCACGTAGTAACCGGCGCGCCGGTCACATGATGTGTGGGCCTGGGCCTCCACGCTGGACGCGTCGAAATCGAAAGGGTGCGCCCCCTTGGTGCGGTTGCATGCCGCCTGCATGGCGGTCCACCCTTTCACCCGCTGGTCTAGGCGAAAGTGGAGAAGCGCTTGTAACCGCTGGGCAGTTACGCGCACCACGAGCGGCGGTTTGGCTTCTTCCGCCTTGGGCTAGCTTGCACGACACGTGGGGCCCAGCCCCCGTGTCGTAGGGGGAGGACCTTGGAGCGTGTTGGAGAAGACTCAGCCCGCGACGGCTGAGAACGCAAGTGGGGAGAGTTGCCTTTAAAAGGAGGGTGACCCCCTTGGAAGGCAACCATGTCTTCGCGCTCCCCTCATGCATCGAGTCTTTCCACCTTCCGAGCCCCCGAGTGGGGGGCGCCCGCGATTCTTCCGCCTTGTCGTAGTTGGAGGAACACAACTTCACAGAAGTTGGCACCTTTCAGCCATCGTTCGGCTTCAAGGATTTTTGTCAGGCAACCCGGCCGCATCCCCTCGCCGGTGGTCACCCAAGACGGTGACCACCAGCTCGATGGTGGGGAGAAGCGAGCCGGGCTGCGATCTTGGTCCCGCCCTCAGCTTCAAGGATCTTCGTCATCCTTGCTGGGGCGGAGGGCGGGCTGAGCCGGAGCTCTACCTCCCGCACGGGTCGGCTGGCCACCTCTTCCTCCAGCTTCTGGTGGTGGAAACCATTCTCCAGCTCTACGGAGGAGGCATCCTCCAGCCATGCCGAGGAAGGCGAACTGTTGCTGTCCAGCTAGGATGCAACATTCCGTCCTTTGTCCTTGCTTTCGTGGCGAGGACAGGAGTGAGGACCTGCCGGTGCGCCTCAGGGCGGCCGGCGCCTGCTGGTGCGGTGTTGGTGGATAGGCGAACGCCGCCGTTGGTGCTGACGTGGTGGCGGCGGGAGAAAGCTTCTCCGCCGTCGAGGCCATCAGCGTCGCCTGTGGACCGACCTCCGGCTCTTTGGCTTTAATGTCTAGTTCGCGTCCCTTGAGTGGGGACGCGAGCGAGAGCCTTCCGGTGGCCGCGTCCGTCCTGGGACCATGGCTGCTGCTGCAGGGGTCGCTGGCGAGTCGCCCGGAGCTTGTCGCCCCGCAGGCTCTCTGGTACGGAGGTTGTTCATACCCGCGGGGGCAGAACCGGAGTTCCGTTTGTAATGGCACCTTGAGTGCTGGCGTCTGTTCATTGTGGCTGTCGGGGCCTGAACATGTATATACTTTCGGCACAGAGCCGTGTTTTTTCCTCATTTCGAGCACTAGGACTCGCCTGTCGGCTAACTGAACCGCTTAACCAAGTGTGAGTTGCCTCGTGCGAAGGTGACAAGTGAGGTATCCGTATCCCGGAGGCGTAGGAGTCCCTCGGCTCGGTCGGCCTTGCCGCCCGAGGCCTCTGTTGCTTAGTTAAAGGAGACCCTCGGCCACTCTTCGATGAGCCGAAGCCGGAGGCAGCGATGTTAGCATGGACAGAGGCAGAGTTGGCTCGAAGAGAAGACTTCGTCGGCCGGAGCCTGGCCGGGCCGTCCACTGGCGGGACCAGTGCTGGAGTTGAGTTGCCAAAACCACGAGCCGGGCCGGTGTCCTCGGAGGACAGCTGGCTGAGGCTTCGGGGCGGCCGGCCAAGCCGTCTGCTCGGGCCGGATTTCTAAAGGAGATCCTAGCGGCGATGGCCCGGGCGCGGTGCTGATGTCGTCCTTTAGAGTGGAGATCCTCCGACCGTGTTGCTGTCCGAGGCTCGGTCGGACTTCGCCGAGGGTGCTGCTGCTCCCCCTTCGTCGACGCCTGAGCCTGCAGGACCGGTTCATCTTGTAGTGTGCGTATGTTTTCTGTGGCCACCGAGGCCCAAACATACTGTCGTCGTGTTGTAAAGCTGCGTTTCTTTCCCTCTTGTTTCGAGTATCTGGACTTATTTGTCGGTAACAGAATTGTTTGTCCAAGCAAGAGTTACTTTTCACGGAAGGTGATGAGTGAGGTATCCATATCCCGGAGGCGTAGGAGTCCCTCGGCTCGGTCGGCCTTGCTGCTTACATGTACTCTTACTTGTCCATAGGATTCTGCTACCGATATAGTCGAGAAGGCATGAAAAGTCGTTTCGGTAGAAGAGTTTTCGAGCATGAAGACTTGTTCGATCCGCGGAATCGCTTATCCGAGCGTGAGTTACTTATTGCAGAAGGTGATGAGTGAGGTATCCATATCCCGGAGGCGTAGGAGTCCCTCGGCTCGGTCAGCCTTGGCTGCTTACGTGTACTCCATCGTTTTCAGGATCCCACTTTCGAAGTATTCGAAAAGCACGAATGACGTTCTGGCAGAAAAGATCTTTTCCGAGGAAAAATTTGACGCGGAGGGGGTTCCCCCTTCTAGCCCCCGAGGGAGGGTCGGGCTTTGCCGAGGCAAGGCTGACCCTTCCTTGATGGTTAGACTTTGTGCGTGAACGAGGTGTGCGAACGACTTGAAAGTATCTTAAGGGTAGAAACGACGTAGCTGTCGGATGTTCCAAGCGTTGCTGTAGACCTCGCCTTGACTGTTGGCCAGCTTGTACGTCTCGGGCTTCAGAACCTTGGCGATGACGAACGACCCTTCCCAGGGAGGCGTGAGCTTGTGCTGCCCTCGGGCGTCTTGTCGCAGCTGAAGCACCAAGTCACCCACCTGGAGGTCTCGGGACCAAACCCCTTGGGCGTGGTAGCGTCGCAGGGACTGCTGATACCGCGCCGAGTGTAGTAAGGCCATGTCCCGAGCCTCTCCCAGTTGGTCCAGTGAGTCTTCTCGGTCGGTCCGGTTGTGTCGGTCGTAGTAGGCCCTCGTCCTTGGGGAACCGTATTCTAAGTCCGTGGGCAAGATGGCCTCGGCCCCATAGACTAGAAAAAACAGTGTGAAGCCCGTGGCTCGGCTCGGCGTCGTCCTTAGACTCCAGACCACCGAGGGGAGCTCCTTCATCCATCGCTTGCCGAACTTGTTGAGGT
The DNA here is from genome assembly GCA_029449295.1 of Zea luxurians. Taxonomy (NCBI): domain Eukaryota; kingdom Viridiplantae; phylum Streptophyta; class Magnoliopsida; order Poales; family Poaceae; genus Zea; species Zea luxurians. The sequence continues at coordinate 13,749,132 of JAOPSE010000052.1, read as the reverse complement.
CGTTGTAGATCTGTGGCTTGAGTCCTTGCAGAATCATGCCGTTGGCACGCTCTACTTGCCCATTCGTCATGGGGTGAGCCACGGCGGCCCAGTCCACCCAGATATGGTGATCCTCGCAGAAGTCCAGGAACTTTCTGCTGGTGAACAGGGTGCCATTGTCAGTGATGATGGAGTTCGGGACCCCGAAGCAATGGATGATGTTGGTGAAGAAAGCCACCGCTTGCTCGGACCTGATGCTGTTTAGGGGTCGGACCTCGATCCACTTGGAGAATTTGTCGATGGCGACCAGCAGGTGTGTGTAGCCCACGGGTGCCTTCTGCAAGGGACCGACAAGGTCCAGGCCCCACACAGCAAACGACCAGGTGATGGGTATTGTCTGCAGAGCCTGAGCGGGCAGGTGGGTCTGCCTTGCGTAGAATTGACACCCTTGGCAGGTGCGGACAATCCTAGTGGCGTCGGCCACCGCGGTCGGCCAGTAGAAACCTTGTCGGAAAGCTTTTCCGACAAGGGCTCGAGGCGCTGCGTGATGACCGCAAGCCCCCGAGTGTATTTCTTGTAATAACTCCTGACCTTCGGCGATGGATATGCATCGCTGGAGGATGCCTGAGGGGCTGCGGTGGTAGAGCTCCTTCCCGTTGTAACGCCCCGAATTTTGGAGTTGAATTTTTTCTTTTCTTCACTCGCTAAAATTCGGGCGTTACCCTTTCTTTTTTTCCTTTTCCCTCGCTAAACCTTGATCTTTTCCAAAGTTATAGCGGGATTCGGCTTGGAATCCCATGTAAAGCAAAACCCTAAAATACTTTATGTTGTTTGATGCACCATGCTGAACCATGCATTCTTTTGGATTGTTTGAAAACGTGGATGCATTCATCTAGAGAAAACAGATTTCAAAAAGGAGAAAACCTTTTCTTTTTCTTTTTTTCTTCTCTCTCTCCTCCCCTTTTCTCTCTCCCCCGCCGTGGGCTGCCCCTGGCCGGCCCAGCCGCCCCCAGCCGGCCCAACCGCCCCCGCACGCCCCCCTTGGGCCCAGCCGGCCCAGCCGCCTCTCCCCTTTTTTCCCCCAAATCCCTCTCTCTCTCTCCCATTCTCCCTCTCCCCCACCCTAGCCGCCGCCCCCTACCCCAACTCCGCCGCCCCTGCCCCGGTTCGGCCGCCGCCCGTCGCCGGTTCGGCCGCCCCGTCCCCATCCCCGGTGAGGTCCCCCTCCCCCCTCTCCTCCCTCTCCCCTCTCCCCTCCTCTCCCCCTCCCCGGCCCAACCGCCCCCCTGGCCGGCTCGGCCACCCCTGCTTGCCCCTACCTCGGCCGCCCCCTGCGCGCCCCGCCCAACCGCCCCCGCGCCCCTGGCTGGTTCGGCCGCCCCCTGCCCCGCGCCCCGCCGGTTCGGCCGCCCCTGCCCCGCCCCCCGCCGGTTCAACCGCCCCCCCTTTTTATTTTATTTTATTTTATTATTATTATTTTAGGCAAGCTAATCATTGTTCATGTTAATGAAATGGGAAACTCAATTTAGAATTTCGTTACGTTAGTCGATTCATATGGTTAATTGTTTATCTCGTTTAATGTTGATCAACTAAAAATGGCTAGGTTTCCATTAGTGCATATAACTAATTCTTTTGTTAGAACCAATTGGATCTAGAGCGCATAATGCTTAGTTATTCGTTTACCCATAGTGCGTCTCGGGCGTAAGCTTTAACCCCTGCGAGACCTTTCCCCGCTTCTTTCTAACCACGGTAAAATTCATTGTCGCATGTCATATTCTATGCATATTTACTTTATTTGTTCCCTTGTGTGGTGTACTGTTTGTTTCCTAATTTGAATGGATGAATGTATGTATGCTTGCAATCGAATAGAGAACGATCCGGTCGAAGAGCCCGAGGAACCCGCAGGAGAAGCCCCTGAGCAGCAGTCGGTTGGTGGAGGCAAGTGTCCTTTGACCCATCTCTGTCCTATTCATCCTTTAATTCACCTCCCGCATTACACATTTATACCTAAGGATTGACTAGCTTTTGTTATCCATGTCCTTGTTTACCTATTTGGGTTGGATTATTACTGCTTAGTCTGATGCTATTGCTCAACTCTAATCAATGAACATGATGTGATTATCTATGATACGCTGTTTTCCCCTTCTTATTTATGATCATACTTGTGACCTTCAAGGGGACTCGAGCGGTTTCTCGAGTGCCTCTCCATAAGGACCTGTTCAATGGATGACCGCCCGGGAAACAGTGCAACCATGAGGGTGGAATGGGACACCCTTAGCTGAATAATTAGAGGAACCGGGGTGCAGTTCGCTTAGCCGTCGTGCCGTCAATGGGGCTCGGTGTATGCGGCTCGCTCTGCAAAGGTGGATTTGTCCCTTGGGGAGGAGTGCGGTACATTTAGGAAACCTAACGGGTGGCTACAGCCCCAGGGAATCTTTGTAAAGGCTACGTAGTGATGCCCTGCCGGGTCACCTTGGTAGTGATCAATGGAGAGTCATGATCTCCGGGCAGAAAGGGAATCACGGCTTGTGGGTAAAGTGCACAACCTCTGCAGAGTGTTATGAAACTGATATATCAGCCGTGCTCGCGGTTATGAGCGGCCAAGGGAGCTCCAGAGATTAGTGATACTTGATCAGAGACATTTTGGTACAGGTGGCAATGAGGTTGATGGTTCTGGTTATGATTGTGGTAATGGTAAGTGGTATTCTTTCCGTTTGGAAAGGGTACATTGGGTTAATAACTTGGGTTAATGCTAAAACCTGGCTTTCTATTAGTAAATAATAATCTGACCAACTAAAAGCAACTGCTTGACTTATCCCCACATAAAGCTAGTCCACTACAGCCAAACAGGACGCTTGCTGAGTATGTTGATGTGTACTCACCCTTGCTCTACACACCAACCCCCCCCCCCCTTCCCCAGGTTGTCAGCATTGCAACCAGTGCTCAGGAGAAGACGAAGCCGTGGAAGGAGACTTCCAGGAGTTCCAAGACTACGACGAGTTCTAGGCGTGGGTTAGCGGCAACCCCCAGTCCGCTGCCTGTGAAGGCCGCGTTTATCTACGTTTCGTTTTCGCACTTTGATTATTGTAAATACTATGTGGATGTCTCAGACATATGATGTAATCGACTATTATTTCCCTTTTAATACTATTTGAGCACTGTGTGATGATGTCCATGTTATGTAACTGCTGTGTACGTGAATTGCTGATCCTGGCACGTACATGGTTCGCATTCGGTTTGCCTTCTAAAACCGGGTGTGACACCCGTCCCCCAGTAGGACGAACGACTTGGCACGCTGTGCCAATCGCCGAGCTTCGGCTTGGCCGAGTGGTAGCTCTCCTCAATGGAGATATTGCAGGTACGGGGTCTGCTAGTTTCGATCAGGCGTGACCCCGCTCCGCTCTTACTCGACGCGCAGTGCTTCACCCTCGGGGGCCGAGGGTGCCTTGGGCCGAGCCGAGGGTGCCTCGGGCTGGGCCGAGGGTTCCTCGGGCTGGGCCGAGGCCTTCTCGGGCTCGGGCGTGTCGTCAGTATTGACTGAGGGTTGATGTAGGTCTCGGGAGAAGACGTCTGGGGGAACCGTTGTCCGCCCCAAGGCTATCTTAGCTAGCTCGTCCGCAGTCTCGTTGTATCGTCGGGCAACGTGGTTGAGCTCGAGCCCATAGAACTTGTCTTCCAAGCGCCGAACCTCGTCGCAGTAGGCTTCCATCTTCGGGTCGCGGTAGTGGGAGTTTTTCATGACTTGGTCGATGACAAGCTGCGAGTCACCGCGAGCGTCGAGGCGTCGGACCCCTAGCTCGATGGCGATGCGCAACCCGTTAACCAGAGCCTCGTACTCGGCCACGTTGTTGGACGCCGGGAAATGGAGGCGCAGCATGTAGCGGAGGTGTTTCCCGAGGGGTGAGATGAAGAGCAGGCCCGCGCCCGCTCCTGTTTTCATCAGCGACCCGTCGAAAAACATGGTCCCGAGTTTCGGTTGGATCGGAGCCTCTGGAAGTTGGGTGTCGACCCATTCAGCCACAAAGTCCGCCAAGCCTTGGGACTTGATGGCCTTCCGAGGGGCGAATGAGATTGTCTCGCCCATGATTTCCACTGCCCACTTTGCAATCCTACCCGAGGCCTCTTGGCACTAGATGGATCTCCCCCAGGGGGAAGGATGACACCACAGTCACCGGATGAGACTCGAAGTGGTATCACAACTTCCGCCGCGTCAGAATCACCGCGTACAGCAGCTTCTGAATTTGTGGGTAGCGGATCTTGGTCTCGGACAGTACCTCATTGATGAAGTAGACCGGCCTCTGGACGGGCAATGCATGCCCCTCTTCCCGTCTCTCTACCACGATCGTGGCGCTGACCACCTGAGTGGTAGCGGCGACGTAGATCAAGAGGGCTTCTCCAGCAGCGGGGGGTACCAAGATGGGCGCGTTTGTGAGGAGCGCCTTTAGGTTCTCGAGGGCTTCTTCGGCCTCAGGGGTCCAAGTGAAGCACTTAGCCTTTCTCAAAAGGCGGTACAGGGGTAGGCCTCTTTCGCCGAGGCGCGAGATGAAGCGGCTCAGAGCTGCAAGGCATCCCATGACCCTCTGTACGCCCTTCAAGTCCTTGATGGGCCCCATATTGATGATGGCCGCGATTTTCTCTGGGTTGGCCTCGATGCCCCGCTCGAAGACGATGAACCCCAAGAGCATGCCTCGGGGTACTCCGAAGACGCACTTCTCGGGATTTAGCTTTACGCCTTTCGCCTTGAGACACCGGAATGTCGTTTCAAGGTCGAAAAGGAGGTCGGAGGCTTTCCTCGTCTTGACTACAATGTCATCGACGTAAGCCTCGACCGTTCGACCGATGTGTTGGCCGAACACGTGGTTCATGCACCTCTGGTATGTCGCACCCGCATTCCTCAAACCAAACGGCATAGTAACGTAGCAGTACATGCCGAATGGTGTGATGAAAGAAGTCGCGAGCTGGTCAGACTCTTTCATCCTGATTTGATGATAGCCTGAGTAGGCATCAAGGAAAGACAGGGTTCCACACCAGTAGTGGAATCCACGATTTGATCGATGCGAGGCAGAGGGTAGGGAACCTTCGGACATGCTTTGTTTAGACCAGTGTAGTCTACACACATCCACCATTTCCCTCCTTTCTTCCTCACAAGCACAGGGTTGGCAAGCCATTCGGGATGGAATACCTCTTTGATGAACCCTGCTGCCATCAGCTTGTGGATCTCCTCGCCTATGGCTCTGCGCTTTTCTTCGTCGAATCGGTGCAGAGGCTGTTTCACGGGTCGGGCTCCAGCTCGGATATCCAGCGAGTGCTCGGCGACCTCCCTCGGTATGCCAGGCATGTCCGAGGGACTCCACGTGAAAACATTGGCGTTTGCGCGGAGGAAGTCGACGAGCACTGCTTCCTATTTGGGATCAAGCTCGAAGCCGATCTGGAGCCGCTTGGAGACGTCGTTGCTGGGTCGAGAGGGATGGATTTGACCGTCTCTGCTGGCTCGAAATTGCCGGCATGGCGTTTCACGTCGGGCACCTCCTTGGAGAGGCTCTCTAGGTCGGAGACGAGGGCCTCGGATTCAGCGAGGGCCTCAGCGTATTCCACGCGCTCCACGTCGCATTCATACGCGTGTTGGTACGTGGGGTCGACGGTGATGACCCCGTTGGGGCCCGACATCTTGAGCTTGAGGTAGGTGTAGTTGGGGATGTCCATGAACTTGGCGTAGCATGGCCTCCCCAGCACTGCGTGGTAGGTTCCTTGGAACCCGACCACCTCGAACGTGAGGGTTTCCCTTCGGAAGTTGGAGGGTGTCCCAAAGCAGACGGGTAGATCGAGTTGTCCGAGGGGCTGGACGCGTTTCCCGGGGATGATCCCGTGGAAAGGCGCCGCGCCCGCCCGGACCGAGGACAAATCGACCCGCAGGAGCCCGAGGGTCTCGGCGTAGATGATGTTGAGGCTGCTGCCTCCGTCCATGAGGATCTTAGTAAGCCTGACATTGCCGATGACGGGATCAACAATGAGCGGGTACTTCCCCGGGCTCGGCACGCAGTCGGGATGGTCGCCCTGGTCAAAGGTGATGGGCTTGTTGGACCAGTCTAGGTAGACTGGCGCTGCCACCTTTACCGAGCAGACCTCCCGGCGCTCTTGCTTGTGATGCCGAGCCGAGGCGTTCGCCACCCGCCCACCGTAGATCATGAAGCAGTCATGGACCTCGGGGAACTCTCCTGCCTTGCGATCTTCCTTCTTGTCGTTGTCAGGGGCCCTGCCACCTTCCGCAGGTGGCCCAGCCTTGTGAAAGTGGCGCCGAAGCATGGCGCACTCCTCAAGGGTGTGCTTGACGGGCCCCTGATGATAGGGGCACTGCTCCTTGAGCATCTTGTCGAAGAGATTTGCGCCCCCGGGAGGTTTCCGAGGGTTCTTGTACTCAGCGGCGGTGACAAGGTCCGCATCGGCGGCGTCGCGTTTCGCTTGCGACTTCTTCTTGCCTTTCTTCTTGGTGCCGCGCTGAGTGGATGCCTCGGGGACATCTTCCGGCTGGCGGCCCTGGGGCTGCTTGTCTTTCCGGAAGATGGCCTCAACCGCCTCCTGGCCAGAGGCGAACTTGGTGGCGATGTCCATTAGCTCGCTCGCCCTGGTGGGGGTCTTGCGACCCAGCTTGCTCACTAGGTCGCGGCAGGTGGTGCCGGCGAGGAACGCGCCGATGACATCCAAGTCGGTGACGTTGGGTAGCTCGGTGCGCTGCTTCGAGAATCGTCGGATGTAGTCCCGGAGAGACTCTCCCGGCTGCTGGCGGCAGCTTTGGAGATCCCAGGAGTTCCCAGGGCGCACGTACGTGCCCTGGAAGTTGCCGGCGAAGGCTTGAACCAGGTCGTCCTAGTTGGAGATCTGCCCCGGAGGCAGGTGCTCCAACCAGGCTCGAGCGGTGTCGGAGAGGAACAGGGGGAGGTTGCGGATGATGAGGTTGTCGTCGTCCGTTCCATCCAGTTGGCAGGCCAGCCGGTAGTCCGCGAGCCACAGTTCCGGCCTCGTTTCCCCTGAGTACTTTGTGATGGTAGTCGGGGCTCGGAACCGGGTCGGGAACGGCGCCCGTCGTATGGCTCGGCTGAAAGCCTGCGGACCGAGTGGTTCGGGCGAGGGTCTCCGATCCTCCCCGTTGTCGTAGCGTCCCCCACGCCTGGGGTGGTAGCCTCGGCGCACCCTCTCGTCGAGGTGGGTTCGACGGTTGCGGTGATGGTGCTTGTTGCCGAGGTGTCCCGGGGCCGCATGCGCTGTGTTGTGCGTGTGCCCGGTGTGGACCGAGGCTTCCCGCATGAACCGGGAAGTCACGACGCAATGCTCCGAGGGGTACCCCTGCCTTCGGAAGGCAGAGCTTTCGGCCCGTCGGACCGCGGCGTCCTCCAGGAGATTCTTGAGCTCTCCCTGGATGCGTCGCCCCTCGGTGGTTGATGGCTCCGGCATTGCGCGGAGAAGTATTGCCGCTGCAGCTAGGTTCTGGCCGACCCCACTGGAAGCCGGGGGCGGTCTCGCCCTGACATCGTCGGCGATGCGGTGCTGGATGCCCTGGGGTAGATGGCGCGCTTCTCCGGCCGGAGCTTGGCCCGCCCATTCTTGCCCGATGTCCCGGCGGAACGGCTCAAGTGTTCCTGCTCCCTCGTCGAGCCTGGCCTGCACCTCGCATATTTGCTCGAGCTGTGTGTCCTGATCCCCCACAGGGACTGGGACCATAGCTAGCTCCCGAAGGATGTCAACCCGAGGCACAAGCCTAGGGGGATCACTGTTCTCCGGTATACCAAGATGGTTGCCTTCGCCGGGACCCCCTAGATCGACGTGGAAACATTCACGACTTGGGCCGCATTCCTCGTCGCCGAAGCTACGGCTTCCGTCGGAACAGTCGGAAAGGCAGTAGTCGCATGCGGCCATGAAGTCCCGCATGGCACTGGGGTTACCAAGTCTAGAGAAATCCCAACAGAAGTCGGGCTCGTCATCTTCCTCGGGATCCGAGGGCCCGTGGGTAGAGACGGCTGTTAGCCGGTCCTAGGGTGACCGCATACCGTACCCCGGAGGGCTTGGACGTGCCTCTACGAAGGCTTCCACCGAAGCGACGTCGCTTGGTGGGTCGAGGCTGAATCCAAAAGGCATGAGATGGGAATCGGTTGGTACCTCCTGGTCGACAGGCAGTGATGAAGTCGCGTCAAGGGCAGACTGCACCGTCGTCTTGGGTACGAGGGTGACGCCTAGCAAGTCCTTTGCGAGCGTGCTGGCATCGTCCGTCCGCTCGGAGTTGGCGTGTCGCGGGGAAATAACGCACGTCTTCGTCTCAGACGCGAGGGCAACACTCGACATGTCCCCCGTTAGGGCGCCGGTGTCGTCGACTCGCTCGACAGCCGACGAGGTGCTGCCTCCTGCTTGGCCTTGGTTGCCCCGCCTCCTCCTCCGTCGGCGGAGGGGGTGACGGGACAAACCCGAATGTTGTTCTTCCGCCACGTGGGGAAGACGTCGTCGATTCCGCCGTCGGCGAGCGGGTTGTCGGCCGCCATTGTCGCTGTCGCGCGGCGGAGGAAGGAGTATCATGTCATAGCTGCCGTCGAGGGACATAAACTCGAGATTCCCGAAACAGAGCACCGTCCCAGGCTGGAAAGGTTGCTGGAGACTACCCATCTGGAGCTTGACGGGAAGCTGTTCGTTAACACGCAGCAGGCCCCTACCTGGCGCACCAACTGTAACACCCTAAATCTCATTTTTGAGAACATAGTAAAAACTTTTCAAAAATCTTGCATTAGAATTTTGCTTTTTCTCTCCTTAAGACTCTCATAACATTTGAAGACTCATCTCCCTATTTAAAAGCATTTGCTTAAGTGAATAAAATAATAAATAGAACCATATTTGGCACTCAAGATGGAGTTTTAATTGTATGTGCATTTAAAATAATAATAAAATATAATAATGGAATTGAGATTTGAATTTAACCCAAAGTTGCACTTTGGGGTTTTAGAAATAATATGTAAAAGAGAAAAGAGAAGGAAGAAATTACTATGTGAATAAAAAAAATAATTATAATATATATATATTATTCTTGTACAGATTTGAGTTGGTACATTTGACTCAAAAGTGAAGTTCATAACAGGATTCAAAAATTCAAACTAGAGATTCAAATGAAAAGAAAATAAATCAAAAAGGAAAAAGAAAAATGAAAAAGAAAAGAATTAAAATCCTACATGGGCCGCTTCCCCCCTATTCGGCCCAACAACCGGATTAATCCCGCGCCAGCCCAACTACTCACCTCACCTCCCTCACGCGCGCGCCGATGGCTCTGTCGACCGGGCCCAGGCGTCAGGCGCTCCAGCCTCGCGCGGGTGTGTTCCGGGTCACCGCCAAGTGGGCCGGTGAAGTCAGCCTCTAACTCTCCCTCCGCTCGGGTACGCTTGGTCACTGGTCGGTGGACCCGCACCGTCAGGTCTTCCCCTTCCGTTGGCGCATGTAACTGAACCCGAGCTCGCCGGGGACTGTTGGGCTCGGCCGGGATCTTCGCTGTGGATTCCGCGACTCCCTGGGCGGCCGTGGATAAATAGCGTGCCCGGGGACTCTTCTCCCCGCCTACCCAGCACCTCCTCCACTTATTGCGCGAAGCCGCAACTACGGCGTTAGCTCCGCGCTCCCTCGCCTCTGACCTCACAGCCACCCCTGTGCCAGCCCATCGCTTATCTTCGACCAGTGGACGCCTCGTCCGAGCTCGAGTGAGCTTCGGCTAGCACCAATTTCGCGTATTGAATCCCGACACTGTGCGTGCTTCTTGCCGCGCCGCCACTCACTGCTTCGCTCCGTGGATAAAGCTTCTGCCCACGCCAATCAAGGTGAGGATCGCCACCGAGTCTTCGTTTCCCTCTGTGCATTGCGTAGCGCCTCGTACGAAAACGAATTGCGAGCCCTTGGACCGGGAATTGCTCGCCGTCATACAAATTCCGCCGTGCGCCGTGGGCCGAGCCCTGTGCTCGACGACAGTAGAAATTGGTGGGATGGTTGAGTTCGTCACGTCGCCGATTCGGCGAGGAACAACGGAATTTGGGAATGGTGCTCGGATGGACCGGATAGGGGAGCTCACCGGCGTGCGCCACCGTGCGGCTGCTCACCGTCGGCGCGGTGTCTGTTTGGGGAAGAAAGAGTTGAGGTGAGGTTCTGTTGACCGTCGATATGGTGGTGGACGGTGGAGATTTGAGGGGGGGTAGCGTTTCGGCTTGGTGATCCGGTACCGTCAGATGAGAAAGGCATGGTCCGGATTAGATCGCGTCCTCATTAAATATGGGCCTTGGATCGTGGATCCAATGGCTCACACTTCGTGCCAATTTATAGCGTTATGGGATCTAATCTCATCCGCTGTATTCAGATCGGACGGCTCCCATGCGCCTATACCCTTTCGGCGGGTGATCTTCATAAAGAGCCCCTGCGTTTAGTTAAAATAGAACCCGCCGTCCCTCGGGCACTGTGCGCTGAGTCTCGGAATTCTTGCGCCGCGCCCCCTGTGCTTCCCAGTAATTGAGGCCCAGTCCAGTGCAGTAATAAAATGATTAAATGAATTAGAAATTAGATTTTTAATACAAAAATAATTGCTAGAACTTAGATAATTCATAGAAAATTCATTTTAGCTCCAAATTGAGTCATTCCAATTCCTAAAATTTTGTAATAATATTCTCTATCATTTAGTGTCTCTGTTTTGACATGAACTCTGTCAGAAAAATTTACTTATCATTTAATCATATTTTAATCACATAAAACATTAGAAAATTCATAACTTAAAATCTATAACTCCAAAATTAATAATTCTTTTTCCTGTGATCTTATTTTAATATGTAGATTATTAATATGTATTTTGGCATATATGTTTGGTGTAATGTTAATTTTGCCTATACCATGTTTGTTTGAATTGCTACGACTAGCAGTGAGGTCACGAGTCATCTGAAGATCATCCTGGTACCTGGATTCTCAAGACCCAGGCAAGTTGTGCCCTTGATCACTTCTTTTCACCTACTCATGTTCTAATTAATCATAATGATCTGCATAGGTTAATTTTGATGGGACCTAATAGGTTACCCTAGTTTGTCTATCTTTATACCTTGTTTACCACTGAACCTTCTGGGTAGTACTTGCTAGTGCTTTATGTGGTTTTGGGTATGAAGATACAATATTCATGATCATACTTTTATTATCAAGTTGTTATTTATTGTTCATGTTAAGATCATTATGTTAATTGGAACATGGAGAACCACCCGGGAAAACAGTGCTACCACGAGGGTGGAATGGGACGCCCTTGGCTGATTAATTAGGAAAGCTAGTGGAAGACTACCTTACCCGAAAGGGGCAAGGGCAGTAGGGGAGAGGTCAGTGTAGGGAGGCCCTCGGGAGGATTTTGCTGCGATGGCGGTCCTGCAAGGGATTCCTGCACTGGATCTTCCTAGAAACTGTAGCGGGCTTTCGGAAGCTAGTGGAACTTTGTAAAGGCCTCGTAGTGGATCCCTAGCCATTCACCTCGGTAGTGTCTAAGGGCCTTGCAAACCCTGGCGACATGGGATACACGACTTGTGGGTAAAGATGTACAACCTCTGCAGAGTGTAAAACTGGTATACTAGCCGTGCTCACGGTCATGAGCAGCTCGGACACTCACATGATTAAATGATGGAACTAAATTCAATTTGTCATATGCATTGCATCGCAGGTGAAGTTGTTACTTTTGTTCTACTATTTAATTGGGTTGGTATTTACTTACACTTAGTAACTGCTAATAAAATTTTGACCAACTTTAAAAGCAATGCTCAGCTCTAACCATCTTCTTTGGTAAGCCTTACACTTCACGTGAGCTCCCTCCTTTGGCGAGTTCATGCACATTATTCCCCACAACTTGTTGAGCGATGAACGTATGTGAGCTCACTCTTGCTGTCTTACATACACCACAGGTCAAGAACAGGTACTGCAGGATGATGCTCATGGAGGATGCTGTGATGAGTTCATGAGAGATCTAGGCCGTCGTCTCCCAGTCAACTTTGGTTGCTGGACCGTTGTCTCCTTATAATGTAATTATTTATTTTGTATAGAACTTCTGTTATATATAAAGTTGTGACATTCGATCCTGTGCCACTATACATCATATGTTTGAGACTTGGTCCCAGCATACCTGGTGTTTATGTTAGCGCCCGGGTTTTGGACCCCTAAAATCCGGGTGTTACAGAAGTGGTATCAGAGGAATGTTGACTGTAGGACGAAACCTAGATAGAACTGGACAACCACTACTTACTTACCTTGCTACTCTGATTCTTTCTAAACTTCCCTTAATCTTTTCTCATCTATTTCCGCTTTACTCTGATTACTCTTACCTTTTCATTCTAAAGACAAATGTGGATTTCACACTTTGAAGTCCTGTATCTAAAGTGACTTTTAGGAGTAGGAGACCTATTCTTAGGAACAAAAACAAAACTATTTTTATGGTTATCTATGCACTTGAATGCTTGCTCTTATGATACATGTTTGATTAGGATCTTTGATTGAGTGGGATGAGTTGTGGAGTAATGTCCACAATTACAGCTACATATTCATATAGGCATAGAGATAAATAAATAAAATTCATAAGATAACTAAACAATCCAGATTATCCTCCATTAAAGTGTATCTATTCTAAATAGATCCATCTTGGCTTAAAAGATTCTCTCTTATCTCATAGGTTCATCTTATCTTAACAAGATACTCATCTCATCTTGAAAAGATTTTACGTCATCCTAATAGACCTAACTGACCTCGAAAGATTCTATCTTATCTTATGGATTCATCTTGCCCTAAATTGAATATTTATCCCACTCTAGAATAACAACCATGACCTAATTAAAATTAATGAGATTCTATCTAGTCTAATCTAGTTATACCAATCTAACCTAAAATTGGTGCCCTAGACCAACTTTACCATATACAACCACCTAACCATATGCAACTACCTTACCCATCTGATAGATGCATAACCCCTCTGTTTTAATCTAACAGAGATTTTTAACATATCCTGATAAAATATATCCTACCCAGGAAGATCTATCTAACCTAAACTAGTCTAACCTAGTCATATCCAACCTAATCTAGATTTTATCTAATCTTATATGATCTAACCTACCGTGAGTTACTTAATGCTGGAACACAAAATAAGGCCATACTCCTAAATCACTTAAGCCTAATTTGGAGACTTATATCAACTTGGCCATACACAATAACTTGACCTATATAACAAGTTACATAACTTACCCAATCAATAGAGTCTTAATGGATTGCATAATCTATCAACCACCACCTGACATCAAACCAAATTTTGACCTACAACATGTAGTCTATCTCACCCATATATATCTCTCATCTTGACAGATTCCATCTTACCCTTGAATATTCACCTTATGCAACTGGTTACCCCAATCTGGACATAAAACAAAGATTAAATCCCTACTAAAGAATCTTCAGATTATAACCAGCTACTAGCTTATTCATTCCGCTTATTGAATAAATTCCTTTGCAAAACTATTACCATATGCCTCTAACTTTCATGGTCAGTACCAGGAAAGGAAAAGATTACCACGTAACAGCAAACGGAGATGAATCCTCCAAATCCTCCACCTGTTGAAATCGATCAAGTGGTTGCTACCCAAAGACTGGTAATACAACAATTAACAGAACTGGTGACCGAGATGCAGAATCAGATAAGACAACAACGCGAGGAAATACGTCAGGCCCGCCAAGAAATAAGGCAAGCCCGGTTGGAGAGACAACAACAACAACAACCACCACCACCACCAGCTTCACCAAGCTACATAGATATAAATTATGATGATTTGTAAGATCTAGATGTTACTTTAGTTAGTAGATGATATGATATTATTTTAGAAGGAACAATAAGGTCTATTGACCCTATGTTTTGTTAAAGAATTATACCTCATGCTGAAATTTCTTTGTTTGTGCATATGTTCCGAGAACAATATGAGTATACATCCCTTTCCTTACAAATCTCGAGGACGAGATTATTTTTAAGGGGGGTAGGATTTGTAACACCCTAAATCTCATTTTTGAGAACATAGTAAAAACTTTTCAAAAATCTTGCATTAGAATTTTGCTTTTTCTCTCCTTAAGACTCTCATAACATTTGAAGACTCATCTCCCTATTTAAAAGCATTTGCTTAAGTGAATAAAATAATAAATAGAACCATATTTGGCACTCAAGATGGAGTTTTAATTGTATGTGCATTTAAAATAATAATAAAATATAATAATGGAATTGAGATTTGAATTTAACCCAAAGTTGCACTTTGGGGTTTTAGAAATAATATGTAAAAGAGAAAAGAGAAGGAAGAAATTACTATGTGAATAAAAAAAAATAATTATAACATATATATATTATTCTTGTACAGATTTGAGTTGGTACATTTGACTCAAAAGTGAAGTTCATAACAGGATTCAAAAATTCAAACTAGAGATTCAAATGAAAAGAAAATAAATCAAAAAGGAAAAAGAAAAATGAAAAAGAAAAGAATTAAAATCCTACATGGGCCGCTTCCCCCCTATTCGGCCCAACAACCGGATTAATCCCGCGCCAGCCCAACTACTCACCTCACCTCCCTCACGCGCGCACCGATGGCTCTGTCGACCGGGCCCAGGCGTCAGGCGCTCCAGCCTCGCGCGGGTGTGTTCCGGGTCACCGCCAAGTGGGCCGGTGAAGTCAGCCTCTAACTCTCCCTCCGCTCGGGTACGCTTGGTCACTGGTCGGTGGACCCGCACCGTCAGGTCTTCCCCTTCCGTTGGCGCATGTAACTGAACCCGAGCTCGCCGGGGACTGTTGGGCTCGGCCGGGATCTTCGCTGTGGATTCCGCGACTCCCTGGGCGGCCGTGGATAAATAGCGTGCCCGGGGACTCTTCTCCCCGCCTACCCAGCACCTCCTCCACTTATTGCGCGAAGCCGCAACTACGGCGTTAGCTCCGCGCTCCCTCGCCTCTGACCTCACAGCCACCCCTGTGCCAGCCCATCGCTTATCTTCGACCAGTGGACGCCTCGTCGGAGCTCGAGTGAGCTTCGGCTAGCACCAATTTCGCGTATTGAATCCCGACACTGTGCGTGCTTCTTGCCGCGCCGCCACTCACTGCTTCGCTCCGTGGATAAAGCTTCTGCCCACGCCAATCAAGGTGAGGATCGCCACCGAGTCTTCGTTTCCCTCTGTGCATTGCGTAGCGCCTCGTACGAAAACGAATTGCGAGCCCTTGGACCGGGAATTGCTCGCCGTCATACAAATTCCGCCGTGCGTCGTGGGCCGAGCCCTGTGCTCGACGACAGTAGAAATTGGTGGGATGGTTGAGTTCGTCACGTCGCCGATTCGGCGAGGAACAACGGAATTTGGGAATGGTGCTCGGATGGACCGGATAGGGGAGCTCACCGGCGTGCGCCACCGTGCGGCTGCTCACCGTCGGCGCGGTGTCTGTTTGGGGAAGAAAGAGTTGAGGTGAGGTTCTGTTGACCGTCGATATGGTGGTGGACGGTGGAGATTTGAGGGGGGGGTAGCGTTTCGGCTTGGTGATCCGGTACCGTCAGATGAGAAAGGCATGGTCCGGATTAGATCGCGTCCTCATTAAATATGGGCCTTGGATCGTGGATCCAATGGCTCACACTTCGTGCCAATTTATAGCGTTATGGGATCTAATCTCATCCGCTGTATTCAGATCGGACGGCTCCCATGCGCCTATACCCTTTCGGCGGGTGATCTTCATAAAGAGCCCCTGCGTTTAGTTAAAATAGAACCCGCCGTCCCTCGGGCACTGTGCGCTGAGTCTCGGAATTCTTGCGCCGCGCCCCCTGTGCTTCCCAGTAATTGAGGCCCAGTCCAGTGCAGTAATAAAATGATTAAATGAATTAGAAATTAGATTTTTAATACAAAAATAATTGCTAGAACTTAGATAATTCATAGAAAATTCATTTTAGCTCCAAATTGAGTCATTCCAATTCCTAAAATTTTGTAATAATATTCTCTATCATTTAGTGTCTCTGTTTTGACATGAACTCTGTCAGAAAAATTTACTTATCATTTAATCATATTTTAATCACATAAAACATTAGAAAATTCATAACTTAAAATCTATAACTCCAAAATTAATAATTCTTTTTCCTGTGATCTTATTTTAATATGTAGATTATTAATATGTATTTTGGCATATATGTTTGGTGTAATGTTAATTTTGCCTATACCATGTTTGTTTGAATTGCTACGACTAGCAGTGAGGTCACGAGTCATCTGAAGATCATCCTGGTACCTGGATTCTCAAGACCCAGGCAAGTTGTGCCCTTGATCACTTCTTTTCACCTACTCATGTTCTAATTAATCATAATGATCTGCATAGGTTAATTTTGATGGGACCTAATAGGTTACCCTAGTTTGTCTATCTTTATACCTTGTTTACCACTGAACCTTCTGGGTAGTACTTGCTAGTGCTTTATGTGGTTTTGGGTATGAAGATACAATATTCATGATCATACTTTTATTATCAAGTTGTTATTTATTGTTCATGTTAAGATCATTATGTTAATTGGAACATGGAGAACCACCCGGGAAAACAGTGCTACCACGAGGGTGGAATGGGACGCCCTTGGCTGATTAATTAGGAAAGCTAGTGGAAGACTACCTTACCCGAAAGGGGCAAGGGCAGTAGGGGAGAGGTCAGTGTAGGGAGGCCCTCGGGAGGATTTTGCTGCGATGGCGGTCCTGCAAGGGATTCCTGCACTGGATCTTCCTAGAAACTGTAGCGGGTTTTCGGAAGCTAGTGGAACTTTGTAAAGGCCTCGTAGTGGATCCCTAGCCATTCACCTCGGTAGTGTCTAAGGGCCTTGCAAACCCTGGCGACATGGGATACACGACTTGTGGGTAAAGATGTACAACCTCTGCAGAGTGTAAAACTGGTATACTAGCCGTGCTCACGGTCATGAGCAGCTCGGACACTCACATGATTAAATGATGGAACTAAATTCAATTTGTCATATGCATTGCATCGCAGGTGAAGTTGTTACTTTTGTTCTACTATTTAATTGGGTTGGTATTTACTTACACTTAGTAACTGCTAATAAAATTTTGACCAACTTTAAAAGCAATGCTCAGCTCTAACCATCTTCTTTGGTAAGCCTTACACTTCATGTGAGCTCCCTCCTTTGGCGAGTTCATGCACATTATTCCCCACAACTTGTTGAGCGATGAACGTATGTGAGCTCACTCTTGCTGTCTTACATACACCACAGGTCAAGAACAGGTACTGCAGGATGATGCTCATGGAGGATGCTGTGATGAGTTCGTGAGAGATCTAGGCCGTCGTCTCCCAGTCAACTTTGGTTGCTGGACCGTTGTCTCCTTATAATGTAATTATTTATTTTGTATAGAACTTCTGTTATATATAAAGTTGTGACATTCGATCCTGTGCCACTATACATCATATGTTTGAGACTTGGTCCCAGCATACCTGGTGTTTATGTTAGCGCCCGGGTTTTGGACCCCTAAAATCCGGGTGTTACACCAACTGTCGGCGTTTCGACCCCGGGGGGTCCCTGGACCGACGAGTGAGGTTGTCGCCGCGTGCCCCAGCCCAGATGGGTCGGCGTGAGACGGAGCACGAAGGGGGGAGAGCACAGCAAAGGGGGAATCCCGTGGCCTCCGTGTTGTCCTGCGCCCAGGTCGGGTGCGCTTGCAGTAGGGGGTTACAAGCGTCCGCGAGGGAGAAAGAGAGAGAGGCTGTCCGCCAGCCCGTCCTCCCACGTGGCCAACCTTCTCGTACGAGAGCCCTGGACCTTCCTTTTATAGGCGTAAGGAGAGGGTCCAGGTGTACAATGGGGGTGTAGCAGTGTGCTAACGTGTCTAGCAGGGAGGAGCTAGCACCCTAAGTACATGCCGTCGTGGCAGCCGGAGAGGTTTTGGCACCTTGTTCATGTGATGTCGTGGCCGTCGGAGGAGCGCTGGAGCCTTGTGGAAGGACAACTGTCGGGGTTGTCGAGTCCTTGCTGGCGTCTCCTTGCTTCCGTAAGGGGTTGAGAGCCGCCGTCGTCATGGAGCACGCGGGGCGCCATCATTACTTGTTTATCGGGGCGAGCTGGATGGGACGCTGGTCTTGTTCCCTGTAGCCTGAGCCAGCTAGGGGTAGGGTAATGATGGCCCCTCCTGTGGCGTGGTCTGTCCGAGCCCTGGGTCGAGCGAGGCGGATGCTCCCCCGAGGTCGAGGTCGAGTTTGTCTTCCAAGGCCAAGGCCGAGTCCGAGCCCTGGGGTCGGGCGAGGCAGAGTTCATCGTATTCCGGAGCCGAGGCCGAGTCCGAGCCCTGGGTCGGGCGAGGCGGAGTCCGTCGTCTTCCGAGGCCGAGTCCGAGCCCTGGGTCGGGCGAGGCGGAGTTCGTCATCTTCTGAAGCCGAGTCCGAGCCCTGGGTCGGGCGAGGCGGAGTTTGTTGTCTTCCGGAGCCGAGGCCGAGTCCGAGCCCTAGGTCAGGCGAGGCGGAGTTCGTCGTCTTCCGAGGCCGAGTCCGAGCCCTGGGTCGGGTGAGGTGGAGTTCGTCGTCTTTCGAAGCCGAGTCCGAGCCCTGGGTCGGGCGAGGCGGAGTTCGTCGTCTTTTGGAGCCGAGTCCGAGTCCGAGCCCTGGGTCGGGCGAGGCGGAGTCCGTCATCTTCCGAGGCCGAGTCCGAGCCCTGGGTCGAACGAGGCGAAGTTTCCTATGGCGCCCAAAGCCAGACTTGGCTGCTGTCAGCCTCACTCTGTCGTGCGGCACAGCAGTCGGAGCGACGCGGGCGGTGATGTCTTCTTATCAGGCCAGTCAGTGGAGCGGCGAAGTGACTGCGGTCACTTCGGCTCTGTCGACTGAGGGGTGCACGTCAGGATAAGGTGTCAGGCCACCTTTGCATTAAATGCTTCTGCGATTCGGTCGGTCGGTGTGACGGAACCTCCCAAGTAATCAGGCCCACCTACAGTTGTCCTTGTCTAACAGGCATCAGACACCCTGTAGATGTTCCTAAGTCACTTGACAAGCTCGGTATCTTTCCCGACCTCACCAGGAACGTTTCACCCGTCTTGCAGACATTATAGAACATCGGAGATAAAGAAATGCGGAAGCGAATTACATAAACTTACATTTATTTCAAAAGCAAGCTCGAGTTATTTTATTACAGACCAGACTAAAAGTGAGTGCAGAGTAGTAATATTATACAAACCAAGGGAGGCACAAACTTCTCCCAAAAAGCTATAAGCAAAAGATCCTATGTGGAGGACCGAGTCCTCCCACACTTCAGTCTTGTTTTTCTTCTTTGGGAACCACCTTGGCACAGAAGCAGCAAAAGTTTGCTACTTCCTCACCTAAAAACAACGAAGGGATAAACCCTGAGTATGGAATTACTCAGCAAGACTTACCCGACTAAAGAAAAGACTCTCAAGGGTATGCTGGCTTTTAGGGAGTCAAGGTAAGGCTTTTCAATAAGCAAAGACTTTGTTTTGCAGAAATGCTTACTACAGTGGATCCTTAAAAATCCAATTTTATTTGTCAGGTTAGGTTTAATTACCTGCAACTAGAGTTCTTTCTACCCTAGTTCAATCACTGGTCCTGCACTAGCCAGTTCTTAACAAAAACCCATCATCTTTAGTGGAATGCTACGTGTAGGGCAGTGACCAAGTCTTCATAACCGCGAAGGTACGGCGATCCGAATCGATTATACTCAGCTGAGGATCTCCAATCACACGACATATGTAGCACTTAACCCTTGCATATGTCAACCCGCCACCGGGGTTCTTAAGACCGGATCAGGTTCACGCAAACCGAGAGCACAGATACACCACCGTCCAGCCTCTTGCCACGGAGGGTACACGCTACTCTCGCCACCGCTCCACGCCCATTTCGTGTTATCTTATTCCGGCCTTAGTCTGCCCGAGGCAAGGCTTACCCATGACGAGGCATGTGACCAGCTAAAGGGTCCTCGATCATCAAGCCTACATCGAGACGGTCCTTAATCGACTCAGACGGAGACACTACACCGAGACTCTCTTCTCGTGCAAGTCACCCGCCCGGTCTCAGCTTAATCTTTTTAACCCAAAAACTTGGTACCTGACAGAGGTACATCTTTTCCGATGTTGAATCCATCATGGCCATGATGGATCCACCATCAAGTTTTATTTTTGAAAACATCCCACCACTTTTGCCACATCATATTTTGTAAAAACAAAACATTTTGTTTTTCTAAAGCAAGACTAAGCATCAAAAATCTTTTGTAAAACGGGTGATCAAGGAAGGTAATCAAATACAAGGAAGGTAATGCAGGAATTGTTTTAGCAATCAACTCCTATCACCTAATGCATCAAGCAAGTGATAAAGGTTTTTAAAACACAAGGAGGTGGCAAATGCACTGGGGCTTGCCTTTGTTATCAGGTGAGTCCTGCTCGGATCCACAAATATCGAAATAAAAGCAGTTGCCTGCTTGAGGATCTGAGGTTGGTGGAGTTCCCTCTTCAGTGACTTCTTCTTCTTCTTCGTGTTCTAACATAACCATATATATGCATAAGAATGGATGCCATGGGGTGCTTATGAGGATGCAAAGATAATATAAACTTATTATCTAAGTCTTGAGTACAACTTTCCTTCACGGTACTCCGAGAACCTAGGGTTTCTGGAGTCGGTAAAGGAGTTCATAGGGCAGGGGGGTTGGTTTTGGATTTAGTGATCAAACAAGGTCCAAATCAACCCAAATTCTACCCAAGGCTTCTAAATATTGGTTTAAGTGCCCATAAAAAGTTTGGACATTTTTGGACTTACCATTTATTTTCTAAAAATCCATAACTAATACTTTTAACTACTTTAAATACTCTAAAATTTCTTATTTCCACTAAAAATCACAAAACTATTTTTATTAAATTCTAGGGAAATTAACAAGCCTAGGAAAATTAGTTTCACAATTTTAGCATTTTTCTACATTTTTCTATATATTTCTAAAGCTCTGTGGAAAAAGAAAAAGGAAAAAGCTTCAATAGTAACGGGCTGAAACCAGCCCAGACGGCCCAGTCCAGATGGGAAAGTGCACGCGCGCGCCTGCGCCCTGGCGGTTTTGCAGAAAGGGCCTCACGGTTTTGGCTAACTCAAATCAGGTTTATTTACTGTTCTTCTGTGTCACTGACCAAATGCAGAAAAGTCCCTGCGCTTCATCCTATTCACAATTGGGAGTCCACGACGCCGTTCACGCGCGGCCGTGCTCCGGCGAGCCAGCAGACCGGCCGAACGGGGCCATGACCGGCGCTCCCGAGCGGTGGACACCAAATCGGAGCTAGCCTGAGCATTTCCCCTAACCTAATTGCACGAACGACTAACTATTGAGCTCCGGCCACGGTGACCGAGAGTATTACGGCGAAACAGCCGTGTTCCCGGCGATGGGTGTCGGTCTAGTCCAATTAAAGGGGTCGGGGAGTTTCACAGAGGCATGAGAATGCTCAAACAAGGGAGCAGAGGACGGGAACTGACCGGAGTTGGGCTGGCGACGGTGAGCTCGGTTTCACGGTGGCGGAAATCGGATTTGGGGGAAACTCCGAATTCGAGCACACGAGAGGATGATTGTGGCCGATTAGCGGTGGTTAGCTAGCTGACTACCTCACGGAGCTGGACACGGCTCAATTTATAGGGAGGATGGGCGGTGGCCGCGAATTCGGACGAGACACGCGTGGTCGGAGGTGAAGAAGAAGCACTGGCCGCGGTGAATACGTGTCCACCGCCGTGGCAACCTCCCCGGCGATGATGGGACAGTCATAGGGCATCACGGCGGTGCTGTGAAACGGCTAGGCCACGCGGCGCACGGTCGGGAAGCGGCGGTCGACGGTGAACTTATCGTGCCAGCCGCAAAGCAGAAAGGAAGACAGGGGGTTCGTCGGAGTGGTGGCCAGCTCACCGGCGGTAAGGATCTTTACCGAGCTATGCTTAACCGATGACCACGACGCACGAATCACGGCGAGCGGTGATCAACGGTGATGGACCACCGGCGGTGAGCAGGGAACGGGATCTTCTTCAGTTATCCTTTACTGTACCATGGTGAACACCAATTCAGAGCGACTGACAGAGCACATTGGAGCTTCATTTTCTCCCAGTTTCATGTGACAACAGGTCCAAGTCTCTGCATCAAAGTTGTAGTGCTACATACCAGCTACAACTTTGCTACATGGTGTTGTCACAAAAAGTCACTGAATCTGGTTTGAAATTGGGCTTGAAGTTCAGGGCATGAATCTGTTAGTCTGATATTCAGACAGAACCAGACTGACAGTCCAACTTGGGTTGAGATTTTCTCCACATTTTTCATAAGAACTTGGCTTGAATCCTTAAACAAAGTTGTTCTCCAATGATTGGTCTTCAACTTTGATGTGGTGACCTAGGGCAAAAACCCTATACTTTGTAAGTTACAAAGCCTCAAAGTTGAGCCCATTCTCTGATTTTCAGACTTAGAATAAAACTCACATGAGGTCCATTTTGCATTTAAGTCCAAAACCTTGGGTTTGGCTTTCAAGTCCACATATTTGTGAACCAAAGGACTTAAGAAACCTATTTGGCTTGGTTTTTGCACTTTAGCCCAAAAGTGGGCTAATTTTGCACATAAGCCCCTAGGGTTTGGTTTTAGGGTTTTCCAGGGTTCCAATTAGGGTTTCTGGTATTCCAGGGGTATAAAAGAAATTCAAGTTTGTTCTTAGAGTCATTTTATGACTTTTACCCTAAAGTCTTTAGGTTTTCTTAACTTGGGTCAAGTTTTACCCCTTTAACCACTATTTAGGGTTAAGTCCTTTAACCAGGGTTCTATTTGCAAAAACATTAAAACAATACAACTTGTTTGAAATTTTTGCCTAGTGAATGCACTCTAGGTGTGTCAAACATATGCAATGCCAATGCTTATGATGCCATGCTCCAGTTTTAGTTATAGTAACACCAGGAGTGTTACATCCTTCCCCCCATAAAAGAATCTCGTCCCGAGATTTAAAGTCCTAGGGTGAGTAATGGAAAAGGAAATGTGTCACATTTTTATTTCCTTATTTCTGGTACAAGGCAGGGTGGTGTGGGGTTCATTCCTTTATTGCCATAACTATATACACTTTACAAGTTACATGAAGCTAGAAAGCCTGGGAAATTCTTATTCAAGAAGTCTTGAGTTTCCCACGTAGCCTCTTCTTCAAAATGCTGGTTCCATTGTATCTTGTAGAACTTGAGAGTCTTTCTTCGGGTAACCCTGTCCTTTTGATCCAGAACTCGAAGAGGATGTTCTGAGTACGTTAAGTCTGGTTCCAGGACAACATCTGTCACTTCAATGGTTCGATCGAGAACCCGTAGACACTTCTTCAATTGCGATACATGGAACACATTATGTACAGCAGACAATGTTTCGGGAAGTTGAAGTTGATACGCCACTGGCCCATATCTTTGAAGAATAGGAAATGGACCAATGTACCTGGGTGCAAGTTTTCCCTTTACCCCGAAACGTGATACTCCCTTCATTGGTGAAACCTTTAGGTAGACATAGTCCCCTTCTAAGAAGTATAAGGGCATTCGCCGTTTGTCTGCATAACTCTTTTGACGAGCTTGTGCTTTCTTTAGATTATGAATAACTTTCTGAACCTTATCCTCGGTTTCTTTTACCATATCAGGCCTAAAGAAATACCTTTCACCGGGTTCAGACCAATTTAGCGGAGTTCGACACTGACGTCCGTATAAAGCTTCAAAAGGTGCCATCTTGATACTTTCTTGATAACTGTTATTATATGAAAACTCCGCCAAAGGTAAACATTCATCCCATTTCTGTGAGAAATCCAGGACACATGCCCGCAACATATCTTCAAGTATCTGATTCACTCTCTCAGTTTGTCCACTGGTTTGAGGATGATAGGCCGAACTGTGGAGTAACTTAGTACCCAGGGATTTATGAAGTTCTTCCCAAAATTTAGATACAAATTGTGGTCCACGATCCGACACTATGGTCTTTGGAACACCATGCAAACTGAGAATACGGGCGATGTACAACTCCGCATAGGTAATGACGGGATATTTTACTTTGACAGGGAGGAAGTGGGCGATCTTGGTAAGTCGATCAATGATAACCAAAATAGAGTCATATCCTTTTGCGATCCTGGGCAATCCCACGATGAAGTCCATGCTTATGTCTTCCCATTTCCATGTTGGTATTGGTAACGACTGCAATGGACCGGCAGTTTTCATGTGTATGGCCTTGACACATCTGCAAGTGTCACACTTAGCCACATAGCGTGCAATTTCAATTTTCATCTTCGTCCACCAGTAGTGCTGTTTTAGATCATGATACATCTTAGTGCTTCCCGGATGAATAGAATAGCGACTAAGATGCGCTTCATCTAAAATTTGCTGGCGGAGTTCTTCATTCTTTGGCACTACTATGCGGTTGTTAAACCATAACACACCTTGATCATCTTCCTTGAAACATTTGGCTGTTCCCGCCCTTATCTTCTCTCGTATGTGTTTCATACCCAGATTATCCTTTTGAGCATCAATTATCTTCTGCAGAATAATTGACTCAAGCCTTAACTGATTTAGAGTCCCATGCTGGATTATCCCCAGGTTTAGCTTCTCCATTTCTTGACATAAAGTGTTCTCGGAGGCCTTCGCCATAAGACAGTGGCAGGAAGTCTTACGACTCAGTGCATCTGCCACCACATTGGCCTTGCCTGGGTGATAATGGATCTCCAGATCATAGTCTTTAATGAGCTCAAGCCATCGTCTTTGCCTCATATTTAACTCTGACTGGGTGAAGATGTACTTCAAACTTTTATGATCTGTATATATGTGACAGATATTTCCCAGCAGATAGTGACGCCATATTTTCAGGGCATGAACCACAGCAGCTAACTCCAGATCATGAGTTGGATAATGCTCCTCATGTCGGCGTAGCTGCCTTGAAGCATACGCAATTACTCGGCCTTCTTGCATCAGTACACAGCCGAGCCCGCTGCCACATGCATCACAATATACATCAAAAGGCTTAGTGATGTCCGGTTGAGCCAATACCGGAGCAGTGGTTAATAATGTCTTCAATTGCTCAAAGGCTTCATTACACTTAGAAGACCAATTGAACTTAATGTCATTCTTCAACAAACTTGTGATTGGCTTCACAAGCTTAGAAAAATCGGGTATGAATCTGCGATAATACCCAGCCAGTCCAAGAAAACTCCGGACTTGGTGAACAGTGGTTGGGGGTTTCCACTCCAGAATATCTTTGACCTTGCTAGGATCTACCGCAATTCCTTTAGCTGATAACATGTGCCCCAAAAATTGAATTTCCTCCAGCCAGAACGCGCACTTGCTGAACTTGGCATATAGCTGATGTTCCCTCAGGCGCGTCAATACAATCCGTAGATGCTGAGCATGCTCCTCTTCATTTTTAGAGTATATCAAAATATCGTCGATGAAGACCACCACGAACTTGTCCAACTCGGGCATGAACACCGAGTTCATCAAATAGGTGAAGTGGGCGGGAGCATTTGTGAGCCCGAAAGACATTACCAGATATTCGAATAATCCATACCGCATAGTAAACGCGGTCTTCGGTATATCCTCGGGCCGAATACGGATTTGATGATAGCCCGACCTGAGATCAATTTTAGAAAATACCCTCGCCCCGGTCAGTTGATCAAATAAGATATCGATCCTTGGAAGGGGGTACTTATTCTTGATGGTGACCTCATTCAGGGGCCGATAATCCACGCACATGCGCAAGGTTTGATCCTTCTTCTTAACAAAAATGGCGGGACAACCCCATGGGGACGAGCTTGGCCGGATAAATCCCTTATTCAGTAGATCTTGTAATTGAATCTTCAATTCTGCCAACTCATTAGGGGGCATACAGTACGATCTTCGGGAGATGGGAGCCGTACCGGGCTTTAGCTCAATTACGAATTCTACATCTCTTTCAGGGGGTAGTCCAGGCAAATCTTCCGGAAATACATCTGGAAACTCACATACTACCGGAATGTTCTTGATCTCCGGTACAATGGCTTCAAATATTCTACCAGAAGCTTTGGCTGGATTGGTTTTGGGGAGAGACAAAAGAATTTCTTCTTGATTATAGCTCAACCTGACGGTTCTGAGTTCAGTGTTGAGAATTGCCTTGTGTTGGGTTAACCAATTCATACCCAAAATTACATCTATATCCTGGCCTTTCAGAACAATCATGTTAGCAGGAAAGTTCCGTCCGGCCATTGTTACTGGCACTTCATAGGCCACTTCTCTAGTAAAAATATGTCCCCCAGGTGAATGAATTTTAAATCCCTCTTTGGATTCATGACATGCAATGTGATGTTGCTCCACAAATTTCTTTCTAATGAAGGTATGCGAAGCACCAGAATCAAAAAGAATAATTGCAGGGTGACTGGCCACGGGAAACGTACCCATCATCACCGGCTCTCCCTCCGGTGTAGTGGCCACCTGAGTGTAGTATACACGCCCCGTTTTCTTGGTATTTTTCCCCACAGCATTTCCCTTGGGCTGAGTAGACTTCCCAGTTCCTTGCTGAGCATTCGATTGATTTTGCTTGGGGTACGGGCAGTCCTTGATAAAATGTCCCGACTTGCCGCAGTTGAAACACCCAGTTGAAGAGCTGGGCAAGGCAGGGAATCGAGTGCCTGGGGCACCCGGCTGATTTGGGGAAGTGGAGGTATTGTTGGGGCGGATAATAATGGGTTGTTTGAAAGGGAATACTGGTGGACGAGAAAAAGTTTGGTTTTGGCTAGAAGGCCGGATGACGAACCGTTGCCTCTTCGCCTGGCCCTGATTAGGCCTCTCACCACTGAATCCCTTAATCTTCCCAGAACTTGCGTATTTTGCTTCCACAGATAAGGCTGTACTGACAGCCTTTCCATATGTGAGATCAATACATGTGGCCATTTTTCGCTGCAACCGGTCATTTAGACCTCTCATAAAACAGTTCCTTTTCTTCAAATCAGTATTCACCTGATCAATGGCATACTGCGACAGGTGATTAAACTTGTTAAGATACTGATTGATGGTGTCTCCTCCTTGTTTCAGCTTCATAAATTCCTCTTGTTTCATATGCAACACTCCTTCTGGTATGTAGTGCTCGCGGAAGGCTGCTTTAAATTCGTCCCAAGTGATTTGATGGTTGTCAGGTTGAATAGCCACAAAATTTCCCCACCAAGTACTGGCAGGGCCACGTAGTTGCTGTGCCGCGAACAATGGCTTCTGCATTTCAGAACAACGAAGAAGGCCAAACTTTTGTTCAATGACTCGTATCCACTCGTCGGCTTCTAGCGGGTCTTCTGCTTTGGTGAATAGAGGTGGACGAGTTTTGGAGAAGTCCAGATAAGTAGTTTCACGGGGACCTTGCTGAAAACCTCTTCCTGCCTGCTGCTGGAACTGCTGCTGACCCGCCATTTCCCTAAGGAAGCGGGTATTGTCGGTGGTGGCATTCACCAAGGCAGCAATTGCCTCGGCTAACGTGGGTGGAACCGGAGGTGGATTTGGGGTGACATCCCGACCCCCAGAAGTTCCGGCTGCGTCCTGTCCGCGAGTCCTGGTCGGCATCTGAGGCAAAAACATTTGAATAAACAGAATGTGCCAAAGAAAACCTTCCATTTTACATTACTATAAAGAGTAATGATACAGACTCGATACTACATAACAGGATACATTACCCATTTTACAAAAGGTCAACCTATTATACAATAGTACACCCTAGAATACACTACTCTATTTTTTTTACACCATTAGTCCTGCTTTCCGTTACTTTTGGCGGCTTCATCGTCAGGTGTGGGAGTCCAGACGTCAACCAACCTCAAAGAAGGAGGGGGTTCAAAAAGGTCTAACTCCCCACCCAGTGCGCGTCCCGCAACGTGAGAGGGTCCGGCTTCCGCCTCAGCAGAGTGTGCAGGCTCACTAGGGTGTAATTGTGAGTATAGTACATGGACTTCCTCATGCAACGTATTGCAGTAGACCTGCAGGTTGTCGACAGCTGAGCTAAGTTCTTTAATTCGGGCCTGAGCCCTCGCTTCCTTAGCACATACCAACATATGAGACTGTACTGCCCAGTCAAGTGCTAAGTCCCGATCAGCCAGCTGATCTGGCAGGTGACGGATATCCCTTCTTAGTTCATTGATTCTATCTCCGTCTGCGATCCAAACATTGGTCCTGTGTTGCAGCGTTGCTTGAAGTCGACTCACTTCGGCTTCCAGGTCTCCTATAGGGTCATTACTTCTGCTGCTACTGCTTTCGGGTCGAGGGGCTAGTTGATGCCGGGGTACTCCAATTGGTCCCGTTGACTTACGTGCCGTTAGCCTTGTGTGTGGCGGCATCTTTCTAAGGGGGAAAATGTTATTAGTATAATTCTTAGCATGATGCATGAATAAGTACAGGATCAACCTTAGTCGATTCAACCTTCTATACATTGCACTCTTCCTATCTGGTCTTTAAGATAAACTCTTCAGAGTACTTAGGTAAGAAGAGAAAAGAGTTTTTAGGTAAGATTTTCGAAAATCCTTTTGAAAATGCCTCATAATATCTGCAAAGAAGGGCTACGCTCCGATACCAGCTATGACGGAACCTCCCAAGTAATCAGGCCCACCTACAGTTGTCCTTGTCTAACAGGCATCAGACA
Organism: Zea luxurians; assembly: GCA_029449295.1. NCBI lineage: Eukaryota > Viridiplantae > Streptophyta > Magnoliopsida > Poales > Poaceae > Zea > Zea luxurians. The sequence goes on along the minus strand of JAOPSE010000052.1, from coordinate 13,720,492 downwards.
CCCTGTAGATGTTCCTAAGTCACTTGACAAGCTCGGTATCTTTCCCGACCTCACCAGGAACGTTTCACCCGTCTTGCAGACATTACAGAACATCGGAGATAAAGAAATGCGGAAGCGAATTACATAAACTTACATTTATTTCAAAAGCAAGCTCGAGTTATTTTATTACAGACCAGACTAAAAGTGAGTGTAGAGTAGTAATATTATACAAACCAAGGGAGGCACAAACTTCTCCCAAAAAGCTATAAGCAAAAGATCCTATGTGGAGGACCGAGTCCTCCCGCACTTCAGTCTTGTTTTTCTTCTTTGGGAACCACCTTGGCACAGAAGCAGCAAAAGTCTGCTACTTCCTCACCGAAAAACAACGAAGGGATAAACCCTGAGTATGGAATTACTCAGCAAGACTTACCCGACTAAAGAAAAGACTCTCAAGGGTATGCTGGCTTTTAGGGAGTCAAGGTAAGGCTTTTCAATAAGCAAAGACTCTGTTTTGCAGAAATGCTTACTACAGTGGATCCTTAAAAATCCAATTTTATTTGTCAGGTAAGGTTTAATTACCTGCAACTAGAGTTCTTTCTACCCTAGTTCAATCACTGGTCCTGCACTAGCCAGTTCTTAACAAAAACCCATCATCTTTAGTGGAATGCTACGTGTAGGGCAGTGACCAAGTCTTCATAACCGCGAAGGTACGGTGATCCGAATCGATTATACTCAGCTGAGGATCTCCAATCACACGACATATGTAGCACTTAACCCTTGCATATGTCAACCCGCCACCGGGGTTCTTAAGACCGGATCAGGTTCACGCAAACCGAGAGCACAGATACACCACCGTCCAGCCTCTTGCCACGGAGGGTACACGCTACTCTCGCCACCGCTCCACGCCCATTTCGTGTTATCTTATTCCGGCCTTAGTCTGCCCGAGGCAAGGCTTACCCATGACGAGGCATGTGACCAGCTAAAGGGCCCTCGATCATCAAGCCTACATCGAGACGGTCCTTAATCGACTCAGACGGAGACACTACACCGAGACTCTCTTCTCGTGCAAGTCACCCGCCCGGTCTCAGCTTAATCTTTTTAACCCAAAAACTTGGTACCTGACAGAGGTACATCTTTTCCGATGTTGAATCCATCATGGCCATGATGGATCCACCATCAAGTTTTATTTTTGAAAACATCCCACCACTTTTGCCACATCATATTTTGTAAAAACAAAACATTTTGTTTTTCTAAAGCAAGACTAAGCATCAAAAATCTTTTGTAAAACGGGTGATCAAGGAAGGTAATCAAATACAAGGAAGGTAATGCAGGAATTGTTTTAGCAATCAACTCCTATCACCTAATGCATCAAGCAAGTGATAAAGGTTTTTAAAACACAAGGAGGTGGCAAATGCACCGGGGCTTGCCTTTGTTATCAGGTGAGTCCTGCTCAGATCCACAAATATCGAAATAAAAGCAGTTGCCTGCTTGAGGATCTGAGGTTGGTGGAGTTCCCTCTTCAGTGACTTCTTCTTCTTCTTCGTGTTCTAACATAACCATATATATGCATAAGAATGGATGCCATGGGGTGCTTATGAGGATGCAAAGATAATATAAACTTATTATCTAAGTCTTGAGTACAACTTTCCTTCACGGTACTCCGAGAACCTAGGGTTTCTGGAGTCGATAAAGGAGTTCATAGGGCAGGGGGGTTGGTTTTGGGTTTAGTGATCAAACAAGGTCCAAATCAACCCAAATTCTACCCAAGGCTTCTAAATATTGGTTTAAGTGCCCATAAAAAGTTTGGACATTTTTGGACTTACCATTTATTTTCTAAAAATCCATAACTAATACTTTTAACTACTTTAAATACTCTAAAATTTCTTATTTCCACTAAAAATCACAAAACTATTTTTATTAAATTCTAGGGAAATTAACAAGCCTAGGAAAATTAGTTTCACAATTTTAGCATTTTTCTACATTTTTCTATATATTTCTAAAGCTCTGTGGAAAAAGAAAAAGGAAAAAGCTTCAATAGTAACGGGCTGAAACCAGCCCAGACGGCCCAGTCCAGATGGGAAAGTGCGCGCGCGCGCCCGCGCCCTGGCAGTTTTGCAGAAAGGGCCTCACGGTTTTGGCTAACTCAAATCAGGTTTATTTATTGTTCTTCTGTGTCACTGACCAAATGCAGAAAAGTCCCTGCGCTTCATCCTATTCACAATTGGGAGTCCACGACGCCGTTCACGCGCGGCCGTGCTCCGGCGAGCCAGCAGACCGGCCGAACGGGGCCATGACCGGCGCTCCCGAGCGGTGGACACCAAATCGGAGCTAGCCTGAGCATTTCCCCTAACCTAATTGCACGAACGACTAACTATTGAGCTCCGGCCACGGTGACCGAGAGTATTACGGCGAAACAGCCGTGTTCCCGGCGATGGGTGTCGGTCTAGTCCAATTAAAGGGGTCGGGGAGTTTCACAGAGGCATGAGAATGCTCAAACAAGGGAGCAGAGGACGGGAACTGACCGGAGTTGGGCTGGCGACGGTGAGCTCGGTTTCACGGTGGCGGAAATCGGATTTGGGGGAAACTCCGAATTCGAGCACACGAGAGGATGATTGTGGCCGATTAGCTGTGGTTAGCTAGCTGACTACCTCACGGAGCTGGACACGACTCAATTTATAGGGAGGATGGGCGGTGGCCGCAAATTCGGACGAGACACGCGTGGTCAGAGGTGAAGAAGAAGCACTGGCCGCGGTGAATACGTGTCCACCGCCGTGGCAACCTCCCCGGCGATGATGGGACAGTCATAGGGCATCACGGCGGTGCTGTGAAACGGCTAGGCCACGCGGCGCACGGTCGGGAAGCGGCGGTCGACGGTGAACATATCGTGCCAGCCGCAAAGCAGAAAGGAAGACAGGGGGTTCGTCGGAGTGGTGGCTAGCTCACCGGCGGTAAGGATCTTTACCGAGCTATGCTTAACCGATGACCACGACGCACGAATCACGGCGAGCGGTGATCAACGGTGATGGACCACCGACGGTGAGCAGGGAACGGGATCTTCTTCAGTTATCCTTTACTGTACCATGGTGAACACCAATTCAGAGCGACTGACAGAGCACATTGGAGCTTCATTTTCTCCCAGTTTCATGTGACAACAGGTCCAAGTCTCTGCATCAAAGTTGTAGTGCTACATACCAGCTACAACTTTGCTACATGGTGTTGTCACAAAAAGTCACTGAATCTGGTTTGAAATTGGGCTTGAAGTTCAGGGCATGAATCTGTTAGTCTGATATTCAGACAGAACCAGACTGACAGTCCAACTTGGGTTGAGATTTTCTCCACATTTTTCATAAGAACTTGGCTTGAATCCTTAAACAAAGTTGTTCTCCAATGATTGGTCTTCAACTTTGATGTGGTGACCTAGGGCAAAAACCCTATACTTTGTAAGTTACAAAGCCTCAAAGTTGAGCCCATTCTCTGATTTTCAGACTTAGAATAAAACTCACATGAGGTCCATTTTGCATTTAAGTCCAAAACCTTGGGTTTGGCTTTCAAGTCCACATATTTGTGAACCAAAGGACTTAAGAAACCTATTTGGCTTGGTTTTTGCACTTTAGCCCAAAAGTGGGCTAATTTTGCACATAAGCCCCTAGGGTTTGGTTTTAGGGTTTTCCAGGGTTCCAATTAGGGTTTCTGGTATTCCAGGGGTATAAAAGAAATTCAAGTTTGTTCTTAGAGTCATTTTATGACTTTTACCCTAAAGTCTTTAGGTTTTCTTAACTTGGGTCAAGTTTTACCCCTTTAACCACTATTTAGGGTTAAGTCCTTTAACCAGGGTTCTATTTGCAAAAACATTAAAACAATACAACTTGTTTGAAATTTTTGCCTAGTGAATGCACTCTAGGTGTGTCAAACATATGCAATGCCAATGCTTATGATGCCATGCTCCAGTTTTAGTTATAGTAACACCAGGAGTGTTACAGTCGGCGTGGCGATCTGGCCAAGGTTGCTTCTTGGCGAAGACTGGGCCTCGGGTGAGCCGAAGGTGTGTCCGTTGCTTGAGGGGGTCCTCGGGCGAGGCGTGAATCCTTCGGGGTCGGCTGACCTTGCCCGAGGCTGGGCTCGGGCGAGGTGGGATCGTGTCCCTTGAGTTAATCGCACCCACCAGGCCTTTGCAGCTTTGTGCTGATGGGGGTTACCAGCTGAGATTAGGAGTCTTGGGGGTACCCCTAATTATGGTCCTCGACAAGAATCGACCTAGAACATAGGTTACACGTTTATTATGCAAACCTTCCGAAAACCATACCATCTCAACCATAGTTTTGATTTCAGCGCTTATTTCCTCGCGTGACCGTAGAAGCGCTCTCTATTTTTATATTGTTCGTTTTGATAATATTTTATCTTGTATGGTGTAATGTCCTTATGCAAGTATATGTTTGCTTGTGCCTGTTTGTATTCGTTGCGTGTCACAAATAGATTGTGATCTGTTCCTGAGCTTCGAGGTATCGACGATCAAGATTTGGTGAACCACTGGTCCCGAGATCAAACACTTTGAGTTCTACGAGGCTGGAGATCCTGAGCATCTGTTTGGTGAAGGCAAGTGTCCTATGACCCATTATGTCCTATTTACTTTATAAATCACTATCCCGCTTTACTCAATTGAAACCTAAGGATTGACTAGCTTTGTATTTACCTTATCCTTGATTACCTTTTGGGTTATTATGGTTAGCTTCATGCTATTGCTTTACTTTAATCAATGAGACCCTGCAGTTCACCTTGGAAGTGATCAATGGGGAGTGATGATCCTCGAGCAGAAAGGGGATCACGGCTCATGGGTAAAGTGTGCAACCTCTGCAGAGTGTTATGAAACTGATGTATCAGCCGTGCTCACGGTTATGAGCGGCCTTGGGATCCTCTTTTATTAGAGATACAGATGGTTCGAGATACAATGGTTCTATTAATGGTTTTGGTTCGACGATGATAATGATGTTTCCTCGATGAGGAAATGATTCACGGGTTGGTTATTGCTAAAATTTGGCTTCAACTAATAATAAATACCTGACCAACTAAAAGCAACTGCTTGAGCTTAACCCCACATAAAGCTAGTCCACCTCAGCCAAATGGGACATTTGCTGAGTACGTTGATGTGTACTCACCCTTGCTTTCACAAAACACCAGGTTGCCTTTGGTGCAATCTATGCTCAGGTAAATAAGAAGGCGTCAAGGCGGATCTCCAGGAGTTCTAGGACTTCGACGAGTTCGAAGATTAGGCTAGCGACCTCCCCCAGTCAGCTGCATGTGGTGGGTTTATTTACGTTGGCCACGTTTCTATTTTGTGCACTTTGATTCATATTATGTAAATGACTCTAGTCTTTAATATTATTACTTACTCTTTATTGTTATTCGAAGCATTGTGCTATGATGAGTCATTTATGTAATCGCTATGTACGTGAGTTCTGATCTTGGCACGTACATGGTTCGCATTCGGCTTACCTTCAAAACCGGGTGTGACAACCTTCCCACTTCAGTTGCATCTTGCCCACTGTATCTGGGTTGGCCACTCTCCAAAGGACTAGATGTCCTGGCTTAATGTTTTTCAATCGAACTTTTCTATCACGCCACTTTCTTGTTTTGGCCTGATATTTATTGATGTGCTCTATAGCCTGAAGTCTGGTCCCTTCTATAGTATCTTTTGTTATTTGATAATCAGCTTAGTCTTCTGCCGAAGTTGTTGTTCTTATTGACCCTGTTTTTGCTTCTTCTGGAGTTATTGCTTCGTCACCAAATAAGAGCTTGAAGGATGTAAATCATGTTGACCTTGACGCAGTTGTGTTGTGGCTCCACACCACTTTAATGAACTCATCTGGCCACTTTCCTCTGGGCTGGTTGAAGATTAGCTTCATTATTCCTGTCATTATAATGCCATTTGCTCTTTCTACCAGCCCATTTGATTCTGGATGCCTGACTAATGCAAAATGAATCTTCGTACTGATTCAGTCACATAAATCTTTGAATGTTTCAGCATCGAATTGTGTTCCATTATCCATAGTTATTGCCTTCGACACACCGAAGCGAAAAACAATATTCTGCCAGAAGAATTTTTTGGACCATGGCCGAAGTTATTGTAGCCAAGGGCTTCGCTTCAATCCACTTAGAAAAATATTCTACTGCCACTACAACATACTTCAAGTTGCCTTGTACTGGCGGGAGTGGACCTAACAAATCCAGGCCCCATCTTTGCAATGGCCAGGTTTGTTGTATTAACTGAGTTAGTGACGAAGGTTGTTTCTGGTCTCTTGCACATTTTGACAATTTTTGCACTTTTGAACTAGATCTCCTGCATCTGAAGCTGCCTTCGGCCAATAAAATCCTTGTCTGAAAACCTTCCCTAGCAAAGGTCTAGACCCAATGTGAGATCCACACAGACCTGCATGTATTTCCTTCATCAGCTCTACACCTTGGTTCTAGATAAACACTTTAGAAGTGGAGAGCAGACTCCATGTTTGTATAATTCCCCTTCTATTATGACATATGGTCTTTCCTTGCTTCCATTCTTTTATTATAAACTTCGTCATCCAAAAGACAGTTACCTTGGACGAAAGATATGATTTTAGTCCTTCAATCTTCACTATGTATAGGTGATATTGCAAGCACTGCTCTCTCCATAAGTTCAACCGAAGGTGCTTTTATTGTCTCAAAAAATACTTCCGAAGGTAGAGGGAGCCCCTGTGCCACTGACTTGGCTAGCAGATCTGCATTCTCATTTCCCCTCTTGGAATATTTTTTACAGAAAATCCTTCGAAGGAAGCCTCCAATCTTCGGACTATATCCAAATATTTTTCAAGCTTCGGATCTTTGCCTTGCTGCTTTTGTCTATATGACCAGAAATGACTTGGGAGTAAGTCTTAAGGATCGCACTTCTTATTCCCATTGCCTTTAGCTTCCGAAGCCCCAATAGAAGAGCTTCATATAATATTATTTGTACAACTGAAGTCCAACCTTGCCGCGTAACATGTTCTGACTTTAGAGGGCGCTACTAGAACAGCAGCCGCTCCTGCACCGAAGGTTCCCTAAGAACCATCATAGAAGACTGTCCATGCTTCAGCGTCTTTTATTACTTCTTCTCCCTGAGCCCCTAGCGTCCAATCAGCAATGAAGTCAGCTAACGCCTGGGACTGGATTGAGGATCTATGTACATCATCAATAGTGAATTCATTGAGCTCTGCAGCCCATTTTCCAATTCTTCCAATAGCTTCTCTATTCCTCATTATGTCCTTGAGAGGTTGTGATGAAGGAACAATTATATGATATGCTTGAAAATAATGGTGAAGCTTCCTGGAGGCCATCAACACAGCATACAATACCTTCTCCAATTCTGTATAATTTTTCATTGATAAACTTAGAACTTCGGAGACAAAGTATATTGGTGCTTGTCTTTTGAATTGGCCATCTTGCTTCTCCTGTACAAGTGCCGCACTGACTGCAGTGTGAGATGCTGCCACATACAGGAGTAACGGAGCCCCTGGCGAAGGTGGAGTTAGAGTTGTCAAGTCTATCAAGTATTGCTTTAACTCTTCGAAAGCCTTTTGTTGAGCCGGACCCATTGGAAAACTTTGGCTGACTTTAATATTTCAAAGAATGGTAGATTCCTTTCTACTGACCTTGATATAAATCTATTTAATGATGCCAACCTTCCTGCCAATCGTTGAGCCCCCTTCTTTGAATTTGGTGGCTCCATCCGAAGGATAGCTTTGATCTTATTTGGATTAGCTTCGATTCCTTTTGTTGATACCAGATTGCCAAGGAACTTGCCCTTCTTTACTCCAAAAACACACTTTTCTGGATTTAATTTAAGACCAGCTTGCCTGAAATTGGCAAATGTCTCTTGCAAGTCAGCAATATGATTCTCTTGCTTCGTGCTTTTTACTATGATGTCATCAACATAAGTCAACACATTACTGCTTATTTGAGAGTGAAGGACTTTGGCTGTCATTCTGCTGAAGCTTCCTCTAGCATTCTTGAGCCCATCAGGCATCCGAAGGTAGCAATAAGTACCACTAGGAGTTATGAAGCTAGTCTTTGGCTCATCTTCCTTTTTCATCCAAATCTGATGATAGCCTGAGTAGCAGTCTAATAAACTCATGAGCTCCAAAGAAGCTGCTGCATCTACAAGGGAGTCTATTCTTGGTAATGGGAACTCGTCCTTTGGACATGCTTTGTTGAGATCTGTGAAATCAATACACATTCTCCATTTGCCATTAGCCTTCTTCACCATAACAATGTTGGCTAGCCATTCTGGATATGTTACTTCTCTGATAACACCAGCACTGAGAAGTCTCTTTACTTCGTTCCGAGCACCTTCAGCTTTATCCTTAGACATATTCTGAAGTCTTTGCTTCCTTGGCCTAAAAGATGGATCCATATTAAGTGAATGTTCAATGACATCTCTGTTGACACCACAAAAATCATTAGCTGTCCAAGCGAAGACATCTTTGTTGTTGAACAAAAATCTTAGCAGAGTCTTTTCTTGCTCATTAGGTAGCTGAGATCCCAGCAGTACCCTTTGATATGCTATATCTTCACATAGGAGCATAGGCTTCGGCTGATCTGCCGAAGCAGCCTTCTCTCTTTTGTGCTTATATTATTGACAGGCTTCGGCTTCATCTATGTTATGGATTGCCTTTGATTCTGTCCAACTGCCTTTAGCCCTTCTGGCAGCTTCTTGACTTCCATGGACAGCAATGGGCCCTTGTTCCGAAGGTATCTTCATGCATAAGTATGCCGGATGAAGTATGGCTTCGAAGGCATTAAGCGTCCCTCGGCCGATGATTGCATTGTATGGGTAATCCATGTCAACAATGTCAAAGATAACCGGCTTAGACCTTGTGTTGTGGACATAACCGAAGGTAACCGCCATTGTGATTTTGCCAAGTGCCACAATCTGCCTTCCTCCGAAGCCACAAAGAGGGTGTGTAGCATCATGAATCTTGTCCTCTGGTTCTTGCATCTGTCTGAAAGCCTTTGCAAATATGATGTCTGTTGCACTACCTATGTCAACCAGAACATTGTGGACCAGAAATCCCTTGATGACACAAGATATAACCATAGCATCATTGTGAGGATAGTCTTTGAGCTGAAGATCCTCCTGGGAGAAGGTGATTGGGATATGGGACCACTTGGATCTAATGAAGGGTCCTTGCACCCCAACATGTTTTACTCTTCTCTGTGCTTCCTTCTTCTGCTTCTTGTTGGCTGGCTCTGAACTTGAACCGCCCGTGATTGGGAGCACCAGCTTCGTGACCGAAGATGCTACAGCTTGGTCGTTGAACGAAGCCATCGTCTCAACAGTGGAAGTGAGTTCACCAGAGGTGGGCGCCAATGTTGGGGACTTGTTCTCAAATGCTACGAATCAAGAACAAGACAACACAAATGTTAATGATTAAAGACCTTCGTCCTTCGAAACATTATCTCCTTTAGGATATAATGGTCTCCAAACGAAGGTTATGAAGGGCATACCTTCATAATTTCAGTATGTTGGAATAACAGCAAGAACATATAACACATAGAAAGAGCATGAATAATTATGTTAAACCAATAGATTACCAATATTTTCATTATATGATTATGAATAAGCATTAATAATATTGAGTCACATTAATACCTTCGGCTTGACAGAAGGTATGAATACGAGAGTGACGTGCACGGGATTGTCAGATAACGTGAACAGTATAGAGTTACTATTCACCTATTTATAGGCCCGGGACGCAGCCCGGTCGAAATTACATTTATGTCCTTGATAACTAATAAGAAACATGATACAAACTATCATGGACTAAACAGTCTTTTCCTCATTAAGTCGGTGCTGCCCTTCGTCTCAAGGCGTGTCGTCATGCCGAAGCTTCCTGGATTGCAGCTTCGGCAAATACCTTCGCGTTGTGTCTGCTTGCATATCGTCCTGATGAAGGTGTTTTTGCTTGGAGGACCTTCGGTGAAGAAGAAGGCCCCCAACAGTTAGTTTTCGATGGACTTTGACGACGGTCGAAATTAGATGCGTTTGGTCGTAATGGAAGAACGGGATGGGATATGACGATCTCTTAAACAAGGTTATTTGGTTCAGGGTCCGATGTTAGAACATGACTATTTCAGTGTTGTCTGCAGTTGTCTCTCAAAAATAGAGGGACGAGAGAGAGAGGACGCGAGGAGACGTCTCTATCCTACCTGTCCTGCAACCAAATGCTTAATATCCGACGGAGGTTGAGCCATCCAACATAGCGTAACTTTTCACGGCTGTTAGACTAAGCTTTCGAATATATTATATTCCATCCGTCTCAAGATATAATTCGTTTTAGATTAAACATATATGTGACGGAACCTCCCACGTCATTAGGCCCACCTACGATTGTCCTTGTCCAACAGACATCAGACAACCCCGTAGATGTTCCTGAATCACTTGATAAGTTCGGTATCTTTTCTTACCTTTCTAGGAACGTTTCACCCGTCTTGTAGACATTACAGAACATCGGAGATATCGGAAAGCGGAAGTGATTACATAAACTTACATTTATTGCAAAAGTAAGATCAAGTTATTTATTACAGACCAGAAATATAAACGAGTGCAGGGTAGTATTATTACATAACCAAGGGAGGCAAAAACTCCTCCCAAAAGTCTTTACATAAAAGTTTCTTATGGAGGACCATGTCCTCCCGCATCTTCACTCTTGTTTTTCTTCATGTGGAACCACCTTGGTATAGAAGCAACAGAAATCTGCTGCTCCCTCACCTAAAAACAACGAGGGAATAAACCCTGAGTATGGAATTACTCAGCAAGTCTTACCCGACTAAAGAAAAGACTCTCAAGGGTATGCTGGTTATAAGGGAGTCAAGGTAAGGCTTAACAAGAATCAAAGACTCTGTTTTGCGGAAAAGCATACTATGAGTAGATCCTTAAAATCCAATTTTATTGTCAGGTTAAATAAAATTACATGCAGCTAGAGTTCTTGCTAACCTAGTTCAAACACTTGTCCTGCACTAGCCAGTTTCTCATCAATCCCTTCATCTTTAGTGGATTGCTACATGTAAGTCAGTGACCAAGTCTTCATAACCGCGAAGGTACGGTGATCCGAATCGATTATACTCAGCTGAGGATCTCCAATCACATGACATATGTAGCACTTAACCCTTGCATACGTCAACCCACCACCGGGGTTCTTAAGACCAGATCAGGTTCACGCAAACCGAGAGCACAGATACACCACCGTCCAGCCTCTTGCCATGGAGGGTACACGCTACTCTCGCCACCGCTCCACGCCCATTTCGTGTTATCTTATTCTGGCCTTAGTCTGCCCGAGGCAAGGCTTACCCATGATGAGGCATGTGACCAGTTAAAGGGTCCTCGATCATCAAGCCTACATCGACAAGGTCCTTAATCGACTCAGACGGAGACACTACACCGAGACTCTCTTCTCGTGCAAGTCACCCGCCCGGTCTCAGCTTAATCATTTCAAACCCAAAGTTTGGTACCTGGCAGAGGTACATCTTTTCCAATGTTGAACCCATCACGGCCATGATGGATCAACCATCAAGTTTTATTTTCGAAAACATCCCACCCACTTTTGCCATATCAACTTTTGTAAAAACAAATCATTTTGTTTTTCTAAAGCAATGCTAAGCATCAAAATCTTTGATAAACCAGGTGATCAAGGAAAGTAATCAAATTCAAGGAAGGTAATGCAGGAATTGTTTAATCAATCAACTCCTATCACCTAATGCAGCAAGCAAGTGAGAAAGATTTTGAAAACATCAAGGTGGTGGCAAATGTACCGGGGCTTGCCTTCGTTAGTAGGTGAGTCTGGCTCAGGTCCGCAGATGTCAAAGTAGAGACAAGATACTGCCTGAGATCCCAAAGGTGGTGTCTTCTCTTCGGTCACTTCAATTTCTTCTTCGTTCTCTAAACATAACCACATATATGTATATAAGGATGAATGCCATGTAATTCACATGGGAGTGCAAAGATAATAAGAACTTATTATCTAAGGTCTTGAATACAACTTTCCTTCACGGAACTCCGAGAACTTAGGGTTTCCGGAGTCAGTAAAGGAGTTCATAGGGCAGGGGGGGTGTTTTGGGTTCTAGGTATCAAACAAAGTCCAAATCAATTCAAACTCTACCCAAGGCTTCTAAACAATGTATAGAACTTATATAAAAAGTTTGGACATTTTTGGACTTATTATATGTTTTCTAAAAATCCAAAACTAATACTTTAAACTACTTTAAATGCCTTAAAATTCATTATTTAATCTAAAAATCTTACAACTATTTTTATTAAATTCTATGGAAAATAAGCAATCTAGGAAAATTGGTTTCACAATTTTAAGATTTTTATACAATTTTTAACAGTTTCTAAAGCTTGCTAGAAATAGAAAAAGGAAAACAATGAACAGACTCGGGCCGAAATCAGCCCAGTCGGCCCAACTACAGCAGAAGCGCGCCCGCGCCCACGCGCGCGATGGCGGCTTTGTAGAAAAGCCCTTGGAGTTTTCACTATCTGCGAACGGGTTTTCTTACTGTTTAATAGAGTCACTGACGCTTACAGACAGACCCCCGCACTTTCATCTATTCTCGGGTTCAAGTCCACGACGACGGTAGCGCGGGGGAATGAACTCCGGTGAGATTGTACTGGCGGATTTACACTACGACCGGTGCTCTCGAGCGACAGGGATACAATTGAACCCGCCCCGACCGTTTCCCCTCCATCAATTTCACCGAGGGGACACTGGATTAATAAGTTTACGGTGACCGAGCGGAGGGGCAAGGGAATGAATGTGTTCCAACCAAACAGCGACGAGGATGGTCAAATTGAGGCTGGGTAAAGGTTCACGGGTTCACTAGGACCCATGGACACTCTTTGGTTTGGGCAGAACAAGACCCGAAGAGCGGGTCGACGGTGAGGGGGGTTACGGCGGCGTTCCACAGAGCAACTGCACGTTCCGGTGAAAGGTTTCGGCCTAAGTTCGATTGGTTGGTACTGGGAGCAATAGGGGGCTAACAGCAAGCAAGAACATGAAACAATTGGGTAAGTACTCACTCGAGGAAGGCTGGCCACGGAGATATTCTTCGCGGCGGAGTTAAGAACGGAGGAGAGAGGGATTTGTGGGTTCGTCAGTGAAATTGAGCCGAGTGCTTGATCGCGGAGGTGCGGGATGTGATAAGGGAGTGTAACCCGGGCACAATTTATAGCCAACGGCCGAAATCGGATGAGGATCGTGGACTTTAGATTGTGCAGGCGAGCTCACCGCGCGGCGGAACCCGGTGATGGCACGGTGGCCACCGTTTAACTAGTGCTTGTCACCACGGTGAGTTGCTGACACGTCGCCGAGGAGATTTACCCCGGCCGCCAGCCCATCCCGACCGCCGTGGCGTTCTTATCACCGGCGAGGGCTGACACTTATCCATGACGTGATATTTCTGAAGACCTGTGAACAGTGCTCAGTTTCAGTAGAATCACAAGTCTGACAGCCCATGTTTAGCGTTGATTTACTCTGGATTTTCAATAACAACCTAATCAATGCTTTGCAGCAACGTTGTAGAACTACAATTCACCTATAACTTTGCTACAATGTGCTCCCACAAAAACTCACTTGATCTTGCTTAAAATTAAGCCCTAAATTCATGTCATCATTCTGTTTGTCTAAATTTCAGACCTAATCAGCCTGACAACCAGACTTGGAGCTTAATTATCTCTGGATTTTTCTTAACAACTGAGCTCACACTCTTAAGAAAAGTTGTTCTCTTATGATTGAGCTATAATATTGATGTGGTGACTTAGGGCAAAAACCCTAGAGTTTAAAAGATACAAAGCTCCAAAGTTGAAGTAAACACACTGATTTCAGACTTAGACTCTATAGAGCTAAAGGGGTGATTTTTGCAAATTAGTCCAAAACTTAGGGTTTGGCTTGCAAATTCACACCTTAGTGAATCAAGTGACTTAAGATACTTTATTAACTTGGTTTTTGCACTTTAGTCCAAATGTGCATCGATTTTGCACATAAGCCCCTAGGTTTTAGTTTTAGGGTTTTCCAGGGTTCAAATGGGGATTTTTGGTGTCCCAGGGGTTTAAAAGTGATTCAAGTTCATTCTTGGGAACATTTTGTGGCTATTTCCCTAAGGCTTTTAGGTTTTCTTAACTTGGGCTAGGTTTTACCCCTTTAATCCCTATTTAGGGTTAAATTCCCTAACCAGGGTCCTATTTGCAAAATGCTATAACAATACAACTTGTTTGAAATTTTTACCTAGTGAATGCATTCTAGGTGTGTCAAACATATGCAATGACAATGTTTATGATGCCATGCTCAAGTTTTAGTTGCAGTAACACCAGGGGTGTTACATCCTTCCCTCCATTAAAGAATCTCGTCCCGAGATTAAAAGTCCTAGGGTGAGTAATGGAAAAGGAAATGTGTCATATTTTTATTTCCTTATTTCTGGTACAAGGCAGGGGGTGGTGTGGGTTCACTCTTTATTACAACAACTATACATACTTTACAAATTACATGAGGCTAAAAAGCCTGGGAAATTCTTATCTAAAAAGTCTTGAGTTTCCCATGTAGCCTCTTCTTCAGAATGTTGGTTCCACTGTATCTTGTAGAACTTGAGAGTTTTTCTCCGGGTAACCCTGTCCTTTTGATCTAAGACTCGAATAGGGTGCTTAGAATATGTCAAGTCTGGTTCAAGGACAACATCTGCCACTTCAACGGTTCGATCTGGTACCCGAAGACACTTCTTCAATTGGGACACGTGGAACACATTATGTATAGCAGACAAGGTCTCGGGGAGCTGCAGCTGATATGCCACTGGTCCACATTGCTTAAGTACAGGGAATGGACCAATGTACCTGGGTGCAAGCTTTCCTTTAACCCCAAAACGGGATACTCCTTTCATTGGTGAAACCTTCAGGTAGACATAGTCCCCTTCATGAAAATATAAGGGCATTCGCCGTTTGTCTGCATAACTCTTCTGACGAGCTTGGGCTTTCTTCATATTATGAATTATTTTCTGAACCTTTTCTTCGGTTTCTTTTACCATATCAGGCCTGAAGAAATACCTTTCACCAGGTTCAAACCAATTTAGCGGAGTACGACATCGTCGTCCATATAAAGCTTCGAAAGGTGCCATCTTGATACTTTCTTGATAGCCATTATTATATGAAAACTCCGCTAAGGGTAAACATTCATCCCATTTTTGTGAGAAGTCCAGAACACATGCCCGCAGCATATCTTCAAGTATTTGATTAACTCTCTCAGTCTGTCCACTTGTTTGAGGATGATAGGCCGAACTATGGAGCAACTTGGTACCCAGGGATTTATGAAGTTCTTCCCAAAATTTGGATACGAATTGTGGTCCACGATCCGACACTATAGTCTTTGGAATACCATGCAAACTGAGAATGTGAGCAATGTATAATTCCGCATAGGTAAGAACCAGGTAATATGTCTTGACTGGCAGAAAGTGAGCAATCTTTGTGAGCCGATCAACAATAACCCAGATAGAGTCATACCCCTTTGCGGTCCTGGGTAATCCCACAATAAAGTCTATACTTATGTCTTCCCATTTCCATGTCGGTATTGGTAAAGACTGTAGTGGACCGGCAACTTTCAAGTGTATGGCCTTGACACGTCTGTAGGTGTCACATCTAGCCACATAGCGTGCAATCTCGATCTTCATTTTTGTCCACCAATAATGCTGCTTCAGATCTTGATACATCTTTGTGCTCCCGGGATGAATAGAATAACGACTAAGATGTGCTTCATCATGAATTTGTTGGCAGAGCTCTTCATTTTTCGGTATCACTATGCGGTTATTAAACCATACAATGCCTTGATCATCTTCTTTAAAGCATTTGGCCTTTCCGGCCCTTATTTTCTCACGAAGGTGTTTCATACCCTCATTATCCTTTTGAGCATCAATTATCTTTTGCAAGAGAACTGACTCAAGCTCTAGCTGATTCAGAGTTCCTTGTTGGACCATTCCCAGGTTTAGCTTCTCCATCTCTTGACATAAAGTGTTGTCAGAGGTCTTCACTGTAAGACAGTGACAGGAAACCTTACGGCTCAGTGCATCTGCCACAACATTGGCTTTGCCTGGGTGATAATGAATTTCCAATTCATAGTCCTTAATAAGCTCAAGCCATTGCCTTTGTCTCATATACAATTCTGACTGGGTGAAGATATACTTCAAGCTTTTATGATCTGTATAAATGTGACAGATATTTCCCAGCAGATAATGACGCCAGATCTTCAGGGCATGAACCACAGCAGCTAGCTCCAGATCATGAGTTGGGTAATGCTCCTCATGTCGGCGCAACTGCCTTGAAGCATATGCAATTACTTGCCCCTCTTGCATTAACACACAGCCGAGTCCACTGCCTGATGCATCACAATATACATCGAAGGACTTGGTGATGTCCGGTTGAGCCAATACCGGAGCAGTGGTTAATAATGTCTTCAATTGTTCAAAAGCTTCATTACACTTAGAAGACCAATTGAATTTAACATCATTCTTTAATAAACTTGTGATTGGCTTCACAAGCTTAGAAAAATCTGGTATGAATCTGCGGTAATATCCCGCCAGTCCAAGGAAACTTCGGACTTGATGAACAGTGGTTGGGGGTTTCCACTCCAAAATGTCCTTGACTTTACTGGGGTCTACCGCAATTCCCCTGGCAGATAGGACATGTCCTAGAAACTGAATTTCCTCCAGCCAAAACGCGCATTTGCTGAACTTGGCATACAACTGATGTTCCCTTAGGCGCGTTAACACGATCCATAAATGTTGAGCGTGCTCCTCTTCATACTTGGAATATATTAGAATGTCGTCAATGAAGACCACCACAAACTTGTCCAATTCGGGCATGAATATCGAGTTCATCAAGTATGTGAAGTGGGCCGGAGCATTTGTTAACCCGAAAGACATTACCAGATATTCAAACAACCCATACCGCGTAGTGAATGCGGTTTTTGGTATATCCTCGGGCCGAATACGGATTTGATGATAGCCCGACCTAAGATCAATTTTGGAGAATACCCTCGCCCCGGTCAGTTGATCAAATAAGATGTCAATCCTCGGAAGAGGGTACTTGTTCTTGATAGTGACCTCATTCAGGGGCCGATAATCCACACACATCCGTAAGGTTTGATCCTTCTTCTTGACGAATATGGCTGGACAACCCTAAGGTGACGAGCTTGGACGGATGAATCCTTTCTCTAAGAGATCTTGTAATTGAATCTTCAGTTCTGCCAACTCATTTGGAGGCATACGGTACGATCTTCGAGAAATGGGAGCCGTACCGGGCTTTAGCTCAATTACAAACTCTACATCCCTTTTAGGTGGCAATCCCAGCAAATCTTCAGGAAAGACATCGGGAAACTCACACACTACCGGAATATCCTTGATTTCCGGTACGATGGCTTCATACACTCTGCCAGTAGCTTGGGTTGGAATGGGGATAGGTAAAAGAATTTCTTCTTGATTATGACTCAACCTGATAATTCTTTGATCAGTGTTGAGGGTTGCTTTATACTTGGCCAACCAATTCATACCCAAAATAACATCTATGTCTTGGCCTTTCAGAATGATCATATTAGTAAGAAAGTCCCGTCCGGCCAAGGTTACAGGCACTTGATAGACCACTTCTCTAGTAAAAATTTGTCCCCCAGGTGAGTGAATTTTAAATCCTTCTTTTGATTCATGACATGAAATGTGATGTTGCTCCACAAATTTCTTGCTAATGAATGTATGCGAAGCACCAGAATCAAAAAGAATGACTGCAGGATGATTGGCCACGAGGAACATACCCATCATTACCGGCTCTCCGTCCGGTGTAGTGGCCACTTGTGTATAGTATACGCGTCCCGTCTTCTTGAAATTTTTGCCCTTAATATTTCCCTTGCCTTGAGCTGAATTCCCCGATCCTTGCTGATTATTTGATTGATTCTGCTTGGGATAGGGGCAATCTTTGATGAAATGCCCAGACTTGCCACAATTGAAACATCCGGTTGAAGAGCTGGGCAAAGCAGGGAATCGAGTGCCTGGGGCACCCGGCTGACTTGGGGCAGTGGGGGCATTATTGGGACGAATAATTATTGGCTGCTTGACAGGGAAGGATGGTGCACTTGAACGATTCTAGTTAGAAGGTCGGAGAATAAACCGTTGCCTCTTTACCGGGCCCTGACTAGGCCTATCACCTCCAAATCCCTTAGATTTTCCGACACCTGCATACTTTGCTTCCACAGCCAAGGTTGTACTGACAGCTCTTCCATACGTGAGATCTATGCAGGTTGCCATTTTTCTCTGCAGTCGATCATTTAGACCTCTCATAAAGCAATTCTTCTTTTTTAGGTCCGTGTTCACCTGATCGATTGCATATTGCGACAGATGATTAAACTTATTGAGATACTGGTTAACAGTATCCCCTCCTTGTTTTAGCTTCATGAATTCTTCTTGCTTCATGTGCAGAACACCTTCCGGAATATAATGCTCATGGAAGGCCACTTTGAATTCTTCCCAGGTTATTTGATGATTGGCCAGTTGAACGGCCACGAAATTTCCCCACCAAGTGCTGGCAGGGCCGCGTAGTTGCTGGGCTGCAAATAACGGCTTCTGGGTCTCTGAACAGCGCAGAAGTCCGAATTTCTGCTCAATGACCCGTATCCATTCGTCGGCTTTTAACGGGTCTTCAGCCTTCACAAACAGGGGTGGACGTGTCTTTGAGAAGTCCAAATATGAAGTTTCACGGGGGCCCTGTTGATAACCCCACCCACCATGCTGTTGGAACTGTTCGCCCGCCATTTCTCTCAGAAAGCGGGTATTATCAGCAGTCGCGTTTACTAAGGCGGCAATCGCCTCAGCCAGTGTGGGAGGAATAGGAGGTGGATTTGGTGTAGATTCCCTTCCACTAGAGGGTCTCGCAGCATCCTGGGATCGGGTCTTGGACGGCATCTGTGGCAACAATCATTTGAAAACAAATATAATATGCCAAAGACAAAACCCTCCAATTTACATTACCAAAAAGAGTAATGTACAGACTCGATTTTTTTACAACAGGATACATTACTCAATACATAATAGCACTACCTATTATACAATAGTACAACCTACAATATACTACTTTTATTTCTATTACTACACCACTATTCCTGCTTCTGGTTGCTCTTGGCAGCTTCATCGTCGGGTGTGGGAGACCATTCATCGACCAGCCTCATAGAAGGAGGGGGCTGAAAAAGGTCTAACTCACCATCAAGCGCGTGTCCCACCACATGCGAGGGTCCGGCTTCCGACTCAATAGGATCCGTGGGCTCACTGGGATGCAGTTGCGAATACAATACATGAACTTCTTCATGTAAGGTATTGCAATATGTCTGCAGGTCTTCAACGGCCAAGTTGAGCTAGGTTATATGGGCCTGAGCCTTTTCCTCTTTGGCCCATGAAAGCGAACGAGATTGAACAACCTAGTCGAGTGCCAAATCCCGGTCCGCAAGCTGATCTTGCAGATGGCGGACGTCTCTTCTTAACTCATTTATGTGGTCGCCATCTACGACCCATATAGCCGTCCTGCGGCGGAGTTCCGCTTGGAGTCGACTTACTTCAGCTTCAAGGTCCCCTATAGGATCATTGCTTCCGCTACTACTGTCCACATCTCGTGGGGCAAGTTGATGTTGAGGTACTCCAATTGGTCCAGTCGACTTACGAGCGGTCTTCCTTGTGCGCGGCGGCATTTCTCTAGGGGGAAAAACTTTATTAGTATAATTCTTAGTATGATGCATGTGTAATTACAGAACCAACCTTTAGTTGATTCATACCTTCTATACATTGCACTCCTACTATCTGGTCTTTCATATAGATTCTTCAGATATGAGGGATAAGAAGGGAAGAAATCATTTTAGGTAAGTTTCTTAGAAAGTCTTTTTGAAGATGTCTCATAATATCTGCAAAGAAGGGCTTCGCTCTGATACCAGCTGTGACGGAACCTCCCAAGTCATTAGGCCCACCTACGGTTGTCCTTGTCCAACAGACATCAGACAACCCCGTAGATGTTCCTGAATCACTTGATAAGTTCGGTATCTTTTCTTACCTTTCCAGGAACGTTTCACCCGTCTTGCAGACATTACAGAACATCGGAGATATCAGAAAGCGGAAGTGATTACATAAACTTACATTTATTGCAAAAGTAAGATCAAGTTATTTATTACAGACCAGAAATATAAAAGAGTGCAGGGTAGTATTATTACATAACCAAGGGAGGCAAAAACTCCTCCCAAAAGTCTTTACATAAAAGTTTCTTATGGAGGACCATTTCCTCCCGCATCTTCACTCTTGTTTTTCTTCATGTGAAACCACCTTGGTACAGAAGCAACAGAAATCTGCTGCTCCCTCACCTAAAAACAACGAGAGAATAAACCCTGAGTATGGAATTACTCAGCAAGTCTTACCCGACTAAAGAAAAGACTCTCAAGGGTATGCTGGTTATAACAGAGTCAAGGTAAGGCTTAACAAGAATCAAAGACTCTGTTTTGTGGAAAAGCTTACTATGAGTGGATCCTTAAAATCCAATTTTATTGTCAGGTTAAATAAAATTACCTGCAGCTAGAGTTCTTGCTAACCTAGTTCAAACACTTGTCCTGCACTAGCCAGTTTCTCATCAATCCCTTCATCTTTAGTGGATTGCTACGTGTAAGGTAGTGACCAAGTCTTCATAACCGTGAAGGTACGGCGATCCGAATCGATTATAATCAGCTGAGGATCTCCAATCACACGACATATGTAGCACTTAACCCTTGCATATGTCAACCCGCCACCGGGGTTCTTAAGACCAGATCAGGTTCACGCAAACCGAGAGCACAGATACACCACCGTCCAGCCTCTTGCCACGGAGGGTACACACTACTCTCGCCACCGCTCCACGCCCATTTTGTGTTATCTTATTCTGGCCTTAGTCTGCCCGAGGCAAGGCTTACCCATGACGAGGCATGTGACCAGTTAAAGGGTCCTCGATCATCAAGCCTACATCGACAAGGTCCTTAATCGACTCAGACGGAGACACTACACCGAGACTCTCTTCTCGTGCAAGTCACCCGCCCGGTCTCAGCTTAATCATTTCAAACCCGAAGTTTGGTACCTGGCAGAGGTACATCTTTTCCGATGTTGAACCCATCACGGCCATGATGGATCCACCATCAAGTTTTATTTTCGAAAACATCCCACCCACTTTTGCCATATCAACTTTTGTAAAAACAAATCATTTTGTTTTTCTAAAGCAATGCTAAGCATCAAAATCTTTGATAAACCAGGTGATCAAGGAAAGTAATCAAATTCAAGGAAGGTAATGCAGGAATTGTTTAATCAATCAACTCTTATCACCTAATGCAGCAAGCAAGTGAGAAAGATTTTAAAAACATCAAGGTGGTGGCAAATGCACCGGGGCTTGCCTTCGTTAGTAGGTGAGTCTGGCTCAGGTCCGCAGATGTCAAAGTAGAGACAAGATTCTGCCTGAGATCCCAAAGGTGGTGTCTTCTCTTCGGTCACTTCAATTTCTTCTTCATTCTCTAAACATAACCACATATATGTATATAAGGATGAATGCCATGTAATGCTCATGGGAGTGCAAAGATAATAAGAACTTATTATCTAAGGTCTTGAATACAACTTTCCTTCACGGAACTCCGAGAACTTAGGATTTCCGGAGTCAGTAAAGGAATTCATAGGGCAGGGGGTGTTTTGGGTTCTAGGTATCAAACAAAGTCCAAATCAATTCAAACTCTACCCAAGGCTTCTAAACAATGTATAGAACTTATATAAAAAGTTTGGACATTTTTGGACTTATTATATGTTTTCTAAAAATCCAAAACTAATACTTTAAACTACTTTAAATGCCTTAAAATTCATTATTTAATCTAAAAATCTTACAACTATTTGTATTAAATTCTATGGAAAATAAGCAATCTAGGAAAATTGGTTTCACAATTTTAAGATTTTTCTACAATTTTTAACAGATTTCTAAAGCTTGCTAGAAATAGAAAAAGGAAAACAATGAACAGACTCGGGCCGAAATCAGCCCAGTCGGCCCAACTACAGCAGAAGCGCGCCCGCGCCCGTGCGCGCGATGGCGGCTTTGCGGAAAAGCCCTCGGAGTTTTCACTATCTGTGAACGGGTTTTCTTACTGTTTAACAGAGTCACTGATGCTTACAGACAGACCCCCGCACTTTCATCTATTCTCGGGTTCAAGTCCACGACGGCGGCAGCGCAGGGGAACGAACTCCGGTGAGATTGTACTGGCGGATTTACACTACGACCGGTGCTCTCGAGCGACAGGGATACAATTGAACCCGCCCCGACCATTTCCCCTCCATCAATTTCACCGAGGGGACACTGGATCAATCAGTTTACGGTGACCGAGCGGAGGGGCAAGGGAATGAATGTGTTCCGACCAAACAACGACGAGGATGGTCAAATTGAGGCTGGGTAAAGGTTCACGGGTTCACCAGGACCCATGGACACTCTTTGGTTTCGGCAGAACAAGACCCGAAGAGCGGGTCGACGGTGAGGGGGGTTACGGTGGCGTTCCACAGAGCAACCGCACGTTCCGGTGAAAGGTTTCGGCCTAAGTTCGATTGGTTGGTACTGGGAGCAATAGGGGGCTAACAGCAAGCAAGAACATGAAACAATTGGGTAAGTACTCATTCGAGGAAGGCTAGCCACAGAGATATTCTTCGTGGCGGAGTTAAGAACGGAGGAGAGAGGGATTTGTGGGTTCGTCGGTGAAATTGAGCCGAGTGCTTGATCGTGGAGGTGCGGGATGTGATAAGGGAGTGGAACCCGGGCACAATTTATAGCCAATGGCCGAAATTGGATGAGGATCGTGGACTTTAGATTGTGCAGGCGAGCTCACCGCGTGGCGGAACCCGGTGATGGCACGGTGGCCGCCGTTTAACTAGTGCCTGTCACCACGGTGAGTTGCTGACACGTCGCCGAGGAGATTTACCCCGGCCGCCAGCCCATCCCAACCGCCGTGGCGTTCTTATCACCGGCGAGGGCTGACACTTATCCACGGCGTGATATTTCTGAAGACCTGTGAACAGTGCTCAGTTTCACTAGAATCACAAGTCTGACATCCCATGTTTAGCGTTGATTTACTCTGGATTTTCAATAACAACCTAATCAATGCTTTGCAGCAAAGTTATAGAACTACAATTCAGCTATAACTTTGCTACAATGTGCTCCCACAAAAACTCACTTGATCTTGCTTAAAATTAAGCCCTAAATTCATGTCATCATTCTGTTAGTCTAAATTTCAGACCTAATCAGCTTGACAACCAGACTTGGAGCTTAATTATCTCTGGATTTTTCTTAACAACTGAGCTCACACTCTTAAGAAAAGTTGTTCTCTTATGATTGAGCTATAATATTGATGTGGTGACTTAGGGCAAAAACCCTAGAGTTTAAAAGATACAAAGCTCCAAAGTTGAAGTAAACACACTGATTTCAGACTTAGACTCTATAGAGCTAAAGGGGTGATTTTTGCAAATTAGTCCAAAACTTAGGGTTTGGCTTGCAAATTCACACCTTAGTGAATCAAGTGACTTAAGATACTTTATTAAGTTGGTTTTTGCACTTTAGTCCAAATGTGCATCAATTTTGCACATAAGCCCCTAGGTTTTAGTTTTAGGGTTTTCCAGGGTTCAAATGGGGATTTTTGGTATCCCAAGGGTTTAAAAGTGATTCAAGTTCATTCTTGGGAACATTTTGTGGCTATTTCCCTAAGGCTTTTAGGTTTTCTTAACTTGGGCTAGGTTTTACCCCTTTAATCCCTATTTAGGGTTAAGTTCCCTAACCAGGGTCCTATTTGCAAAATGCTATAACAATACAACTTGTTTGAAATTTTTACCTAGTGAATGCATTCTAGGTGTGTCAAACATATGCAATGCCAATGTTTATGATGCCATGCTCAAGTTTTAGTTGCAGTAACACCAGGGGTGTTACAATATATTTATTTAATAATATATGAACGTAGTTTGTATATATATCTATATTCATTATCACTTATTTAAATATGGAAGAAAAAATGACTAGAAAAAACTATATTTTAGAGCGGAGGGAGTACTAAGTTCGACAACTTTTTTAAGTCATCGGAAATAAGGAACATTCGGGAACGGCCGAAATGACGCCATTCACGTCTCTTTCTCAATTGAAAGCTTCTAAGCCACAGAGGTAGGATGGCAACAGGTCGAGTTTGGATCGGGCAGAGCAAAAATTTGTTCATGATCGCACCTATGAAGTCTACCTAAACTCATCTGTGATCATACGCGTGAGTGCGATTCCAAACCTGTAATTGAACCCACTGGGTTTTGGGCCACCCATGAGTTTTTTACTCAGTGTATACTTTTAAACAATAATTCAAATATAAGCTATTAAGTACCAGCAATAATTGAGTTATATCTATAGATTTTAAACCTTTTCACGTTGAGCAGCAACAAAACATTTCAAGAATTCATTAGTCAAGTTACTTATTCAAAATTATTACTATTATATCTTAATCATTTTAAGCAAAAATAAGGAATGAACTAAATTTTGGGTAAGGTGCGGGTCACCCACGGGTTGAAATAGAAACCCACACCCACACCTGTGAAATTTTGGGTCGGGTGCGGGTTTGCAATAGAAACCCATACCCACACCCACACCCATGAAATTTCGGGTTGGGTGCGGGTGCACCTACAAGTCAATTTTTTACCTATAACAGCATCCGACAATAGTCGACACGAGTATCTGTCGAGTTCGGGTTGAGTGCGGGTTTGCAATAGAAACCCATACCCACACCCACACCCGTGAAATTTCGGGTCGGGTGCGGGTGCACCTACAAGCCAATTTTTTACCTATAACAACATCCGACAACAGTTGGCTCGAGTATCTGTTGAGTTCGGGTCGGGTTAAATCATTATCCCTATGCACACGCTCTCATGGCATCGACAGCTGTTGCGACTCCACAACCAGCGACAAATATGGGTAGCGGGTAGCGCTGGGCATTCAGTTTTTTTGAAATTTTGGTTCGGTTTTTCAAATATTAGAAATCGATCGGTTTTCTAGAGAATGAAAAGCCGATGAGTTCGGTTTCGGTTTTTCAGTAAAAACCAAATACCAAAATTATACTCAAGAAGGTTACAAGACAACACAATACACACAATTTTTAAAAGTAAAAAATATATAGGTATAAATATTTCAAGATATATCATACATCACATACAAATAAGTGAATAACAATTTGATTGCATCACACATTTAGTTCACATAATCAAATAGTCAAAATTCTGAATTCATAAAGTTTGGTATTTCGGTTCGGTATACGGTGAAAACCAATTACGATACTGAGTACCAAAATTCTTAGATGTAAAAACCGAAACCAAACCGAACTACAAAAAACTAAAATTTTGGTTCGGTACGGTTCGTTTTCTGTAAAAAAGTGCCCACCCCTAAGTATGGGTGCAATGATAATGATGACGCCACGTGGGACAACCTGTGGAACCTCAACAACGTAGAGGCAATTTCTCTGAAATAACATCCGTCACAGACGTGCGAGGTTTAGACGCTGGCCAATCTCGCACATTTGTGACCGACCGATAGCTCCATTCAGTCATATTTATAGAGGATCCCGTGAGAACGACGTTAGGGCTTGTTCGTTTTGCTCTCAATCCATACGGATTGAGTAGGATTTAGTGAGCTTAAATCTCAAACAAGTTAAATTCTTCATATTTTTTCTAATTCCATTCAATCCACATGGGGTAGAAATAACCGAACAAAATCTTACTGTCGAGGATTCTACCGGGACAGCGCCGGGAGTAGGGATGGCAATGGGTACCCGAAATCAGAAACCTGATACCCGATGGGTAAAAACCCTATTAGAGCATGTGTATGACGAATTTTGATATCCATAGGTATTTTATTGGGCCATTTGTTACACCCATTAGGTATGGTCGACATGGGTATGTTCTCTCTTGCCCATACCCGCTACCCGATGAAAAACCCGCTAACATATGATATGTGGGTTCGGATTAAGGGGCTTGTTCTCTTTCATGTATGGACTTGTATTGTGTTGCCATTTAATGGTGAATGTTGTTGACCATATGATAAAATTATGTTGGGTTCGATGAATTTGTAATGCTAGCACAAAGATAATATGCTATTTTAGCGTCTTTCAATATTGATGAGGTATAGGTGTCGGCGTTTTGACCCCGAGGGGTCCCTGGACCGACGAGTAAATTGTCGCCGCGTGCCCCAGCCCAGATGGGTCGGCGCGAGGCGGAGCACGAAGGGGGGAAGAGACAGGCAAAGGGGGAATCCCGCGGCCTCCGTGTTGCCCTGCGCCTAGGTCGGGTGCGCTTGCAGTAGGGGGTTACAAGCGTTCGCGAGGGAGAGTGAGAGAGGGGGACTGTCCGCCAGCCCGTTCTCCCGCACGGCCAACCTTCCCGTACGAGTGCCCTGGACCTTCCTTTTATAGGCGTAAGGAGAGGGTCCAGTGTACAACGGGGGGAGTAGCAGTGTGCTAACGTGTCTAGCAGAGAGAAGCTAGCGCCCTAAGTACATGTCATCGCGGCAGCCGGAGAGGTTTTGGCACCCTGTTCCTGTGAGGTCGTGGCCGTCGGAGGAGCGCTAGAGCCTTGCGGAAGGACAACTGTCGGGGCTATCGAGCTCTTGCTGACGTCTCCTTGCTTCCGTAAGGGGTTGAGAGCCACCGTCGTCATGGAGCACGCGGGGTGCCATCATTACCTGTTTTACTGGGGCGAGCCGGATGGGACGCCGGTCTTGTTCCCCGTAGCCTGAGCTAGCTAGGGGTAGGGTAGTGATGGCCCCTCCTGTGGCGTGGTCGGTCCAAACCCTGTGTCGGGCGAGGCGGAGGCTCCTCCGAGGTCGAGGTCGAGTCCGAGCCCTGGGGTCGGGGTCGAGTCCAAGCCCTGGGGTCGGGCGAGGCAGAGTTCGTCGTCTTTCGAGGCTGTAGCCGAGTCCGAGCCCTGGGTCAGGCGAGGCGGAGTCCGTCGACTTCCGAGGACGTAGCCGAGTCTGAGCCCTGGGTCGGGTGAGGTGGAGTCCGTCGTCTTCCGAGGCTGTAGCCTAGTCCGAGCCCTAGGTCGGGCGAGGCGGAGTTCGTCGTCTTCCGAGGCCGTAGCCTAGTCCGAGCCTTGGGTCGAGTGAGGCGGAGTTTCCTATGGCGCCCAAAGCTAGACTTGGCTGCTGTCAGCCTCACTCTATCGAGTGGTACGGCAGTCGGAGCGACACAGGCGACGTTGTCCCCTTGTCAGGCCAGTCAGTGGAGCGGCGAAGTGACTGCGGTCACTTCGGCTCTATCGACTGAGGGACGCACGTCAGGATAAGGTGTCAGGCCACCTTTGCATTAAATGCTTCTGCGATTCGGTCGGTCGGTGTGGCTATCTGGCCAAGGTTGCTTCTTGGCGAAGATTGGGCCTCGAGCGAGCCGAGGGTGTGCCCGTTGCTTGAGGGGGTACCTCGGGCGAGGCGTGAATCCTTCAGGGTCGGCTGACCTTGCCCGAGGCTAGGCTCGGGCGAGGCAGGATCGTGTCCCTTGAGTTAATCGCACCCATCAGGCCTTTACAGCTTTGTGCAGATGGGGTTTACCAGCTGAGATTAGGAACCTTGGGGGTACCCCTAATTATGGTCCTCGACAGTAGCCCCTGAGCCTCAAAGGGAGTGTTAATACTCTCTTGGAGGCTTTTGTCGCACTTTTTTGCAAGGGGACCGGCCTTTCTCGGTTGCGTTTCATTCCAGCGGGGCGCGCGAGCGCACCCGCCGAGTGTAGCCCCCGAGGCCTCGGTGGAGTGGTTAGACTCCTTCGAGGTCTTAATGCATTTCATGATGCTTTGGCTGATCTGGTTGTTCCCTCATGCGAACTGGCCGTAGCCCGGGTGCACCGTCGAGTCCCAAGTTCTCGGGCTGGTATGTTGACGCTGTCAACGGTTTGGCCGGAGCCGAGTTTGCGAGAGCAGACCCCGAGCCTCCGCACAGAGCGAGAGGACGATCAAGGACAGACTCGACTTTTTTACATACGCCCCTGCGTCGCCTTTCCGCAAGGAGGAGGGGGGAAAGCACCATGTTGCCCTCGCTGGGCGTCGAACATGGTGTCTCCAGTGAGCTGCGAACGGGTGATCCGAGTGGACGCCCGTGCCCCATCCGTTAGGGGTCGGCTGTGGCCTGGAGGCGCGCTCCAAAAGTACCTGCGGGTGATTTGCCGGACCCGGTCCCCTTTCGACGGGGTCCGAGGGCTCGATGCCTCCCTCTGGTGGGATTCCGTTACAAAATTGTTCCCGCGGGTCTCGGAAATGTCCTAGGGTACCTCGGGAGCATAGCCCGAGCCTCGGTTATGTATCGAACGTACCCATGGTCATCCCTTGCTCTGCGTCTGAGGCGGCTGTGAACCCTTCGGGGGCCAGCCTACGAACCCCTGATCAGTAGTGGGCGTGGAGCCCTGAGTAGCCTGAGGCGGCCGTTGAACCCTTCCGAGGGGCTGGCCATCGAACCTCTAACCAGTAGTGGGCGCGGAGCCCGAGTGCTCTGAGGCGGCTGTTGAACCCTTCCGAGGGGCCAGCCTTCGAACCTCTGATCAGTAGTGGGGGCTCGGGGCCCGTTTCCTTTCGCGGAGAAGGATCCCTTTCGGGGTATCCCCTTTCTCGATCCCTGTTGCAAGAGAGAGAGAAAGAGAAGAAGGAGAAGGAGATACGAAATCGAACGTCGTGGCGCACCTTTTTTGACGTGGTCAATATGGCGGAAGCGAAGCGTCGCCTGCTTCGCCTGCCAAAGGTGCCGCCCGCCCTGTCGCAAAGTTAATGCGACGGGACGAGTGGTTTGCGGGGCAGCCGTTGCGTGTGCGCGAGCCGTTCGAGGAACGGATCACGGGCGCATCATCTTCATGCTGTGGGAGAGGGCTCTCTCGCTGTCCTTGGAGGGGACGTGAGCTTGGCTGATGACATGACCGTTGCTTCCGCCTTCCTGCCACCGCCATTACTACCGGCCCACTCTTGGCCGTATCGACCATCGCGCCTTCTCCCGCGCCTGGGTGACCCGTGACCGATGCGCCTGGTTGGCACTACTGGGTCATGCGCAGGGTTGCCTCGAGTCGCGGTACTGGTTCCACAGTCGAGGAGGCACGGTAGTGGCGCGAGTGGCGGTGCGGTTTCTTGCACGTAGTAACCGGCGCGCCAGTTACATGACGTGTGGGCCTGGACGTCCATGCTGGACACGTCGGAGTCGAAAGGGTGCGCCCCCTTGGTGCGGTTGCATGCCGCCTGCATGGCGGTCCACCCTTTCACCCGCTGGTCTGGGCAAAAGCGGAGGAGCGCTTGTAACCGCTGGGCAGTTACGCGCACCACGCGCGGCGGTTTGACTTCTTCCGCCTTGGAGCAGCTTGCACGACGCGCGGGGCCAAGCCCCCGTGTCGTAGGGGGAGGACCTTGGAGCATGTTGGAGAAGACTCTGCCTGCGACGGCTGAGGATGCAAGTGGGGAGAGTTGCCTTTAAAAGGAGGGTGACCCCCTTGAAAGGCAACCATGTCTTCGCGCCTCCCTCATGCATCGTGTCTTTCCACCTTCCGAGCCCCCGGGTGGGGGGCGCCCGTGTCGTCTTCGTCTTGCTGTTGTTGGAGCGGGCATTGGTGAGCCATCCGTCGGCCTTCTATTGCTCCGCAGGCCCTCCATCGTGGGGGGTTGTTCGTACCTGCGGAGATGGAACCGGAGTTCCGTTTGTAATGGCACCTTGAGTGCTGGTGTCTGTTCATTGTGGCTGTTGGGGCCTGAACATGTATGTATTTTTCGGCACGGAGCCGTGTTTTTTCCTTTCTTCGAGCACTAGGACTCGCCTGTCGGCTAACTGAACCGCTTAACCAAGTGTGAGTTGCCTCGTGCGAAGGTGACGAGTGAGGT
The DNA here is from genome assembly GCA_029449295.1 of Zea luxurians. NCBI lineage: Eukaryota > Viridiplantae > Streptophyta > Magnoliopsida > Poales > Poaceae > Zea > Zea luxurians. The sequence continues at coordinate 13,690,549 of JAOPSE010000052.1, read as the reverse complement.
ATCCGTATCCCGGAGGCGTAGGAGTCCCTCGGCTCGGTCGTCCTTGCCGCCCGAGGCGTCTCTCGCTTAGTTAAAGGAAACCCTCGGCCGCTCTTCGCTGAGCCGAAGCCGGAGGCAGCAGTGTTAGCATGGACAGAGGCAGAGTTAGGCTCGAAAAGAAGACTTCGTCGGCCGGAGCCTGGCCGGGCCGTCCACTGGCGGGACCAGCGCCGGAGTCGAGTTACCGAGGCCACGAGCCAGGCCGGTGTCCTCGGAGGACAGCTGGCTGAGGCTTCGGGGCGGCCAGCCGAGCCGTCTGCTCGGGCCGGATTCCTGGAGGAGACCCTAGCGGCGATGGCCCGGGCACGATGCTGACAGTCGTCCTTCGGAGTGGAGATCCTCCGACCGTGTTGCCGTCCGAGGCTCGGTCAGACTTCACTGAGGGTGGAGTTGACGCCGAGGGTGCTGTTGCCCCCCCCTCCGTCGACGCCTGAGCATGCAGGACTGGTTCCTCTTGTAGTGTGTGTATGCTTTCTGCGGCCGCCGAGGCCAAAACATACTGTCGTCGTGTTGTAAAGCTGCGTCTCTTTCCCTCTTGTTTCGGGTATCTGGACTTATTTGTCGGTAACAGAATTGTTTGTCCGAGCGAGAGTTACTTATCGCAGAAGGTGATGAGTGAGGTATCCGTATCCCGCAGGCGTGGGAGTCCCTCGGCTCGGTCGGCCTTGCCGCTTACGTGTACTCTTACTCGTCCGTAGGATTCTGTTACCGATATAGTCGAGAAGGCACGAAAAATCATTTCAGCAGAAGAGTTTTCGAGCGTGAAGACTTGTTCGGTCCGTGGAATCGCTTATCCGAGCGTGAGTTACTTATCGCAGAAGGTGATGAGTGAGGTATCCGTATCCCGGAGGCGTAGGAGTCCCTCGGCTCGGTCAGCCTTGGCTGCTTACGTGTACTCCGTCGTTTTCAGGATCCCACTTTCGAAGTAGTCGGAAAGCACGAAAAATGTTCTGGCAGAAAAGATCTTTTCCGAGGAAAATTTTGACGCAAAGGGGGTTCCCCCCTTCTAGCCCCCGAGGGAGGGTCGGGCTTTACCGAGGCAAGGCTGACCCTTCCTTGATGGTTAGACTTTGTGTGTGAACGAGGTGTGCGAACGACTTGAAAGCATCCTAAGGGTAGAAACGACGTAGCTGTCGGATGTTCCAAGCGTTGCTATAGACCTCGCCTTGACTGTTGGCCAGCTTATACGTCCCAGGCTTCAGAACTTTGGCGATGACGAATGGCCCTTCCCAGGGAGGCGTGAGCTTGTGCCGCCCTCGGGCGTCTTGTCGCAGCCAAAGCACCAAGTCTCCCACCTGGAGGTCTCGGGACCGAACCCCTCGGGCGTGGTAGCATCGCAGGGACTGCTGATACCGTGCTGAGTGTAGTAAGGCCATGTCCTGAGCCTCTCCCAGCTGGTCCAGTGAGTCTTCTCGGTTGGTCTGGTTGCGTCGGTCGTCGTAGGCCCTCGCCCTCGGGGAACCGTATTCTAAGTCCGTGGGCAAGATGGCCTCGGCCCCATAGACTAGGAAGAACTGGTGTGAAGCCCGTGGCTCGGCTCAGCGTCATCCTCAGACTCCAGACCACCGAGGGGAGTTCCTTCATCCATCGCTTGCCGAACTTGTTGAGGTCGTTGTAGATCCATGGCTTGAGTCCTTGCAGGATCATGCCGTTGGCACGCTCCACTTGCCCATTCGTCATGGGGTGAGATATGGTGGCCCAGTCCACCCGGATATGGTGATCTTCGCAGAAGTCCAGGAACTTTCTGCCGGTGAACTGGGTGCCATTGTCGGTGATGATGGAGTTCGGGACCCCGAAAGCGATGGATGATGTTGGTGAAGAAAGCCACCGCCTATTCAGACCTGATGTTGTTTAGGGGTCGGACCTCGATCCACTTGGAGAATTTGTCGATGGCGACCAGCAGGTGGGTGTAGCCCCCGGGTGCCTTCTGCAAGGGACCGACGAGGTCCAGGCCCCACACAGCAAACGGCCAGGTGATGGGTATTGTCTGCAGAGCCTGAAGCGGGCAGGTGAGTCTGCCTTGCGTAGAATTGACACCCTTGGCAGGTGCGGACAATCCTAGTGGCGTCGGTGAAAGTCGCCTAGAGGGGGGGTGAATAGGGCGAAACTGAAATTTACAAATATAGTCACAACTACAAGCCAGGGTTAGCGTTAGAAATATATATAAACGAGTCCGCGAGAGAGGGTGCAAAACAAATCGCAAGCAAATAAGGAATGTGACACGAGGATTTGTTTTACCGAGGTTCGGTTCTCGCAAACCTACTCCCCGTTGAGGAGGCCACAAAGGCCGGGTCTCTTTCAACCCTTCCCTCTCTCAAACGATCCCACGGATCGAGTGAGCTTCTTCTTCTCAATCACTACGGGACACAAAGTCCCCGCAAGGACCACCACACAATTGGTGTCTCTTGCTTTGATTACAAGTGAATGAATTGATCACAAGAAACAAATGAGAAAGAAAAGAAGCGATCCAAGAGCAAGAGCTCAAAAGAACACGGCAAATCACTCTCTCTAATCACTAAAGCCTTTTGTGGAGTTGGGAGAGGATTTGATCTCTTTTAGTGTGCTTTGGAATGAATGCTAGAGCTCTTGTATGGTGTTGAAGTGTAGAAACTTGGATGCCATTAAATGTGGGGTGGTTGGGGTATTTATAGCCCCAACCACCAAAAATGGCCGTTGGGAGGCTGCAGTCGCATGGCACACTGGACAGTCCGGTGCGCCAGCCACGTCAGCGAGCCGTTGGGGTTCCGACCATTGAGCTCTGTCTTGTGGGCCCGCCAGGATGTCCGGTGGTGCACCGGACATGCACTGTAGGCTGTCCGGTGCGCCACCCGCGCGTGGCCTGCTCCTCTGCGCGCGCTGGCGCGCATTTAATGCGTTGCAGGTAGCCGTTGCCGCGCGAAGTAGCCGTTGCCCGCTGTCACACCGGACAGTCCGGTGTGCACCAGACACGTCCGGTGAATTATAGCGGACGTCTTCCCGACGCTGGCGAGTTCCTGAGGCCGCTCTTCCTTGGGGCACCGGACACTGTCCGGTGTACACCGAACAGTCCGGTGAATTATAGCGGAGTTGCCTCTGGAATTTCCCGAAGGTGACGAGTTTGAGTTGGAGTCCTTTGGTGCACCGGACATGTCCGGTGGTGCACCGGACACTGTCCGGTGCGCCAGACCAGAGGTGCCTTCGGTTGTCCCTTGCTCTTTGTGATGAACCCTTTGCTTGGTCTTTTTATTGGCTAAGTGTGAACCTTTTGCACCTGTAGAACTTATACACTAGAGCAAACCAGTTAGTCCAATTATTTGTGTTGGACAATTCAACCACCAAAATCATTTAGGAAATAGGTATAAGCCTAATTCCCTTTCAGTCGGCCACCGCGGTCGGCCAGTAGAAACCTTGTCGGAAAGCTTTTCCGACAAGGGCTCGAGGCGCTGCGTGATGACCTGCAAGCCCCCCGAGTGTATTTCTTGTAATAACTCCTGACCTTCGGCGATGGATATGCATCGCTGGAGGATGCCTAAGGGGCTGCGGTGGTAGAGCTCCTTCCCGTCCCCCAGTAGGACGAACGACTTGGCACGTCGTGCCAATCGCCGAGCTTCGGCTTGGTCGAGTGGTAGCTCTCCTTGGTGGAGATATTGCAGGTACGGAGTCTGCCAGTTTCGATTAGGCGTGACCCTGCTCCGCTATTCCTCGACGCGCAGTGCCTCACCCTCGGGGGCCGAGGGTGCCTCGGGCCGAGCCGAGGGTACCCCGGGCTCGGTCGAGGGTGCCTCGGGCTGGGTCGAGGCCTTCTCAGGCTCGGACGTGTCGTCAGTCTTGACTGAGGGTTGATGTAGGTCTCAGGAGAAGACGTCCGGGGGAACCGTTGTTCGCCCCGAGGCTATCTTAGCCAGCTCGTCCGCAGTCTCGTTGTATCGTCGGGCGACGTGGTTGAGCTCGAGCCCGTAGAACTTGTCTTCTAGGCACCGAACCTCATCGTAGTAGGCTTCCATCTTCGGGTCGTGGCAGTGGGAGTTCTTCATGACTTGGTCGATGACAAGCTGCGAGTCACCACGAGCGTCGAGGCGTCGGACCCCTAGCTCGATGGCGATGCACAGCCCGTTAACCAGAGCCTCGTACTCGGCCACGTTGTTGGGCGCCGGGAAGTGGAGGCGCAGCACGTAGCGGAGGTGTTTCTCGAGGGGTGAGATGAAGAGCAGGCCCACGCTCGCTCCAGTTTTCATCAGCGACCCGTCGAAAAACATGGTCCAGAGTTCCGGTTGTATCGGAGCCTCTGGAAGCTGGGTGTCGACCCATTCAGCCACAAAGTCCGCCAAGACTTGAGACTTGATGGCCTTTCGAGGGGCGAACGAGATCTTCTCGCCCATGATTTCCACCGCCCACTTTGCGATCCTACCCGAGGCCTCTCGGGACTGGATGATCTCCCCCAGGGGGAAGGATGACACCACAGTCACCGGATGGGACTCGAAGTAGTGTCGCAACTTCCACCGTGTCAGAATCACCGCGTACAGTAGCTTATGAATTTGTGGGTAGCGGATCTTGGTCTCGGACAGTACCTCACTGATGAAGTAGACCGGCCTCTGGACGGGCAATGCATGCCCCTCTTCTCGTCTCTCAACCACGATCGCGGCGCTGACCACCTGAGTGGTAGCGGCGACGTAGATCAAGAGGGCTTCTCTGGCAGCGGGGGGCACCAAGATGGGCACGTTCGTGAGGAGCGCCTTCAGGTTCTTGAGGGCTTCCTTGGCCTCGGGGGTCCAAGTGAAGCACTCAGACTTTCTTAAGAGGCGGTACAAGGGTAGGCCTCTTTCGCCGAGGTGCGAGATGAAGTGGCTCAGAGCCACAAGGCATCCCATAACCCTCTGTACGCCCTTCAAGTCCCTGATGGGCCCCATGTTGGTGATGGCCGCGATTTTCTCTGGGTTGGCTTCGATGCCCCGCTCGGAGACGATGAACCCCAAGAGCATGCCTCGGGGCACTCCGAAGACGCACTTCTCGGGATTGAGCTTTACGCCTTTCGCCTTGAGACACCGGAATGTCATCTCAAGGTCGGAAAGGAGGTCGGAGGCTTCCTTGTCTTGACTATGATGTCATCGACGTAGGCCTCGACCGTTCGACCAATGTGTTGGCCGAACACGTGGTTCACGCACCTTTGGTATGTCGCACCCGCATTCCTCAAACCAAACGGCATAGTAACGTAGCAGTACATGCCGAATGGTGTGATGAAAGAAGTCACAAGCTGGTCGGACTCTTTCATCTTAATTTGGTGATACCCTGAGTAGGCATCGAGGAAAGACAGGGTTTTGCACCCAGCAGTGGAATCCACGATTTGATCGATACGAGGTAGAGGATAGGGAACTTTCGGACATGCTTTGTTCAGACCAGTGTAGTCTACGCACATCCGCCATTTCCCACCTTTCTTTCTCACAAGCACAGGGTTGGCAAGCCATTCGGGATGGAATACCTCTTTGATGAACCCTGCTGCCATCATTTTGTGGATTTCTTCGCCTATGGCTCTGTGCTTTTCTTCGTCGAATCGGTGCAGAGGCTGCTTCACGGGTCGGGCTCCAGCTCGGATATCCAGCGAGTGCTCGGCAACCTCCCTCGGTATGCCAGGCATGTCCGAGGGACTCCACGCGAAAATGTCGGCGTTTGCGCGGAGGAAGTCGACGAGCAATGCTTCCTATTTGGGGTCAAGCTCGGAGCCGATCCGGACCTGCTTGGAGACGTCGTTGTTGGGGTCGAGAGGAACGGATTTGACCGTCTCTACTAGCTCGAAATTGCCGACATGGCGCTTCGCGTCGGGCGTCTCCTTGGAGAGGCTCTCCAGATCGTCGATGAGGGCCTCGGCGTACTCCACACACTCCACGTCGCATTCGTACGCGTGTCGGTACGTGGGACCGACGGTGATGACCCCGTTGGGGCCCGGCATCTTGAGCTTGAGGTAGGTGTAGTTGGGGACGGCCATGAACTTGGCGTAGCATGACCTCCCCAGCACTGCGTGGTAGGTTCCTCGAAACCCGACCACCTCGAACGTGAGGGTTTCCCTTCGGAAGTTGGAGGGAGTCCCAAAGCAGACGGGTAGATCGAGTTGTCCGAGAGGCTGGACGCGTTTCCCGGGGATGATCCCGTGGAAAGGCGCCGCGTCCGCCCGAACTGAGGACAGGTCGATCCGCAGGAGCCCGAGGGTCTCGGCGTAGATGATGTTGAGGCTGCTGCCTCCGTCCATGAGGACCTTAGTAAGCCTGACGTTGCCGATGACGGGTCGACAACGAGTGGGTACTTCCCCGGGCTCGGCACGCGGTCGGGATGGTCGCCCTGGTCAAAGGTGATGGGCTTGTCAGAGCAGTCTAGGTAGACTGGCGCCGCCACCTTTACCGAGCAAACCTCCCGGCGCTCTTGCTTGCGTTGCCGAGCCAAGGCGTTCGCCACTCGCCCTCCGTAGATCATGAAGCAGTCGTGGACCTCGGGGAACCCTCCTGCCTTGTGATCTTCCTTCTTGTCGTTGTCGTCGGGGGCCCTGCCACCTTCCGCAGGCGGCCCGGCCTTGTGAAAGTGGCGCCGAAGCATGGCGCACTCCTCAAGGGTGTGCTTGACGGGCCCCTGATGATAGGGGCACGGCTCCTTGAGCATCTTGTCGAAGAGATTAGCACCCCCGGGAGGTTTCCGAGGGTTCTTGTACTCAGCGACGGCGACAAGGTCCGCGTCGGTGGCGTCGCGTTTCGCTTGCGACTTCTTCTTGCCTTTCTTCTTGGTGCCACGCTGAGTAGACGCCTCGGGGACATCTTCCGGCTGGCGGCCCTAGGGCTGCTTGTCTTTCCGGAAGATGGCCTCAACCGCCTCCTGGCCAGAGGCGAACTTGGTGGCGATGTCCATCAGCTCGCTCGCCCTGGTGGGGGTCTTGCGACCCAACTTGCTCACCAGGTCGTGGCAGGTGGTGCCGGCGAGGAACGCGCCGATGACATCCGAGTCGGTGATGTTGGGTAGTTCGGTGCGTTGCTTCGAGAATCGCCGGATGTAATCCCGGAGAGACTCTCTCGGCTGCTGGCGGCAGCTTCGGAGATCCCAGGAGTTCCCAGGGCGCACGTACGTGCCCTGGAAGTTGCCGGCGAAGGCTTGGACCAGGTTGTCCCAGCTGGAGATCTGCCCCAGAGGCAGGTGCTCCAACCAGGCTCGAGCAATGTCGGAGAGGAACAGGGGGAGGTTGCGGATGATGAGGTTGTCGTCGTCCGTTCCACCTAGTTGGCAGGCCAGCCGATAGTCCGCGAGCCACAGTTCCGGCCTCGTCTCCCCCGAGTACTTTGTGATGGTAATCGGGGTTCGGAACCGGGTCGGGAACGGTGCCCGTCGTATGGCTCGGCTGAAAGCCTGCGGACCGGGTGGTTCGGGCGAGGGACTCCGATCCTCCCCGCTGTCGTAGCGTCCCCCACACCTGGGGTGGTAGCCTCGGCGCACCCTCTCGTCGAGGTGGGCTCGACGGTTGCGGTGATGGTGCTCGTTGCCAAGGCGTCCCGGGGCCGCAGGCGCTGTCTTGCGCGTGTTCCCAGCGTGGACCGAGGCTTCCCGCTCGAATCGGGAAGTCGCGGCACGATGCTCCGGGGGGTACCCCTGCCTTCAGGAGGCAGAGCTTTCGGCCCGTCAGACCGCGGCGTCCTCCAGGAGATTCTTGAGTTCTCCCTGGATGCGCCGCCCCTCGGTGGTTGATGGCTCCGGCATCGCGCGGAGAAGTATTGCCGCTGCAGCCAGGTTTTGGCCGACCCCACTGGAAGCCGGGGGTGGTCTCGTCCTGACATCGTCGGCGATGTGGTGCTGGATGCCCTAGGGTAGACGACGTGCTTCTCCGGCCGGAACTTGGCCTACCCATTCCTGCCCGGTGTCCCGGCGGAACGGCTCAAGTGTTCCTGCTCCCTTGTCGAGCCTGGCCTGCACCTCGCGGATTTGCTCGAGCTATGTGTCCTGACCCCCCGCAGGGACTGGGACCACAGCTAGCTCCCGAAGGATGTCGACGCGAGGCGCAAGCTTAGGGGATCACTGTTTTCCGGCATACCAAGATGGTTGCCTTCGCTGGGACCCCCTAGATCGACGTGGAAACATTCACGACTCGGGCCACAGTCCTCGTCGTCGAAGCTGCGGCTACCGTCGGAACAATCGGAAAGGCAGTAGTCGCATGAGGTCATGAAGTCCCGCATGGCACTGGGGTTACCAAGTCCGGAGAAATCCCAATAGAAGTCGGGCTCGTTATCTTCCTCGGGATCCGAGGGCCCATAGGTCGAGACGGCCGTCAGCCGGTCCCAAGGCGACCGCATACCGTACTGAAAGTCGCCTAGAGGGGGGTGAATAGGGCGAAACTGAAATTTATAAAAATAATCACAACTACAAGCCGGGTTAGCATTAGAACAATAATAGAGTCCGCGAGAGAGGGTGCAAAACAAATCGCAAGCAAATAAGGAATGTGATACGAGGATTTGTTTTACCGAGGTTCGGTTCTCGCAAACCTACTCCCCGTTGAGGAGGCCACAAAGGCCGGGTCTCTTTCAACCCTTCCCTCTCTCAAACGATCCACGGATCGAGTGAGCTTCTTCTTCTCAAATCAAAACCGGGAACAAAACTTCCCCGCAAGGGCCACCACACAATTGGTGCCTCTTGCCTTGGTTACAATTGAGTTTTGATCACAAGAACAAGTGAGAAAGAAAAGAAGCAATCCAAGCGCAAGAGCTCAAAAGAACACGGCAAATCTCTCTCGCTAATTACTAAAGCCTTGAGTGGAATTGGAGAGGATTTGATTTCTTTGGTGTGTCTAGAATTGAATGCCTAGCTCTTGTAAGTGGGTGAGAAGTGGAAAACTTGGATGCCATGAATGGTGGGTGGTTGGGGGTATTTATAGCCTCAACCACCAAACTAGTCGTTTGGTGGGGCTGTCTGTCGCATGGTTCACCGGACAGTCCGGTGCACACTGGACATGTCCGGTGCACCAGCCACGTCACCAAAGCCGTTGGGTTCCGACCGTTGGAGCACTGTCTTCTGGGCCCGCCTGGATGTCCGGTGGCGCACCGGACATGTACTGTAGAGTGTCCGGTGCGCCAGTATGGGCGTGCCTGACTTCTGCACACGCTGGCGCGCATTTAATGCGTCCGTAGGTAGCCGTTGGCGCCGAAGTAGCCGTTGCCCCGCAGTTACATCGGACAGTCCGGTGTGCACCGGACATGTCCGGTGAATTATAGCGGAGCAGCTGTCGTGAATTCCCGAGGCTGCCAAGTTCCAGAGCAGCGTCCTCTTGGAGCACCGGACACTGTTCGGTGTTCACCGGACATGTCCGGTGAATTATAGCGCGCCGGCTCCGAAAATTCCCGAAGGCGACGAGTTTGAGTTGGAGTCCTCTGGTGCACCGGACATGTCCGGTGGTGCACCGGACACTGTCCGGTGGCATACCGGACTGTCCGGTGCGCCAGACCAGAGGTGCCTTTGGTTGCCCCTTTGCCTTTTTGGTTGAACCCTTGCTTGGTCTTTTTATTGGCTAAGTGTGAACCTTTTTGCACCTGTAGAACTTATACACTAGAGCAAACTAGTTAGTCAAATTATTTGTGTTGGGCAATTCAACCACCAAAATCAATTTGGAAAATAGGTGTAAGCCTAATTCCCTTTCAATCTCCCCCTTTTTGGTGATTGATGCCAACACAAACCAAAGCAAATATAGAAGTGCATAATTGAACTAGTTTGCATAATATAAGTGCAAAGGTTACTTAGAATTTGAGCCAATATAAATACTTACGAGATATGCATGGATTGTTTCTTTATTTTTAACATTTTGGACCACGCTTGCACCACAAGTTTTGCAAATTCTTTTGTAAATTCTTTTCAAAGTTCTTTTGCAAATAGTCAAAGGTAAATGAATAAGATTTTGCAAAGCATTTTCAAGATTTGAAATTTTCTCCCCCTGTTTCAAATGCTTTTCCTTTGACTAAGCAAAACTCCCCCTAAATGAGATCCTCCTCTTAGAGTTCAAGAGGGTTTTGATATATCATTTTTAAATACTACTTTCTCCCCCTTTTGAACACCATAAGATACCAATTTGAAATTTACCAATTGAAGATCTCCAATTTTTGAATTAGGTGGTGGTGCGGTCCTTTTGCTTTGGGCTATACTTTCTCCCCCTTTGGCATGAATCACCAAAAACGGATACTTAGAGTGAAATATAAGCCCTTTGCTTTCAAATTTCTCCCCTTTGGCAAAATAAAATATGAGTGAAGATTATACCAAAGTCGGAGTCCTTTTGCTTTGTGCTTTCTCCCCCATGGATGAGGAGTGGCTTGGAGTGACGGCGAAGGATGAGTTTACGGAGTGGAAGCCTTTGTCTTCGCCGAAGACTCCAATTCCCTTTCAATATACCTATGACTTGGTTTGAAATACACTTGAAAACACATTAGTCATAGCATATGTAAAAAAAAGACATGATCAAAAGTATATTCATGAGCTATGTGTGCAAGTTAACAAAAGAAGTTCCTAGAATCAAGAATATTGAGCTCATGCCTAAGTTTGGTAAAAGATTGTTCATCAAGAGGCTTGGTAAAGATATCGGCTAATTGATCTTTAGTGTTGATATAAGCAATCTCGATATCCCCCTTTTGTTGGTGATCCCTAAGAAAATGATACCGAATGGCTATGTGTTTAGTGCGGCTATGCTCGACGGGATTGTCGGCCATTTTGATTGCACTCTCATTATCACATAGCAAAGGGACTTTGGTTAACTTGTAACCATAGTCCCGCAGGGTTTGCCTCATCCAAAGCAATTGCGCGCAACAATGGCCTGCGGCAATGTACTCGGCTTCGGCGGTTGAAAGAGCGATCGAATTTTCCTTCTTTGAAGCCCAAGACACCAAGGATCTTCCCAAGAACTGGCAAGTCCCCGATGTGCTCTTTCTATTAATTTTGCACCCCGCCCAATCGGCATCCGAATAACCAATTAAATCAAATGTGGATCCCCGAGGGTACCAAAGCCCAAACTTAGGAGTGTAAGCCAAATATCTCAAGATTCGTTTGACGGCCGTAAGGTGAGATTCCTTAGGGTCGGATTGGAATCTTGCACACATGCAAACGGAAAGCATAATGTCCGGTCGAAATGCACATAAATAGAGTAATGAACCTATCATCGACTGGTATACCTTTTGATCTACGGATTTACCTCCCGTGTCGAGGTCGAGATGCCCATTGGTTCCCATGGGAGTCTTGATGGGCTTGGCATCCTTCATTCCAAACTTGTGTAGAATGTCTTGAGTGTACTTCGTTTGGCAAATGAAAGTGCCCTCTTGGAGTTACTTGACTTGGAATCCTAGAAAATACTTCAACTCCCCCATCATTGACATCTCGAATTTTTGCGTCATGATCCTACTAAATTCCTCACATGTAGATTCGTTAGTAGACCCAAATATAATATCATCAACATAAATTTGGCATACGAACAAATCATTTGCAAGAGTCTTAGTGAATAAAGTAGGATCGGCCTTGCCGACTTTGAAGCCATTTGCAATAAGGAAATCCCTAAGGCATTCATACCATGCTCTTGGGGCTTGTTTGAGCCCATAAAGCGCCTTAGAGAGCCTATAGACATGATGAGGATACTCACTATCTTCAAAGCCGGGAGGTTGCTCAACATAGACCTCTTCCTTGATTGGTCCGTTGAGGAAGGCACTCTTCACGTCCATTTGGTAAAGCTTGAAGCCATGGTAAGTAGCATAGGCCAATAATATACGAATTGACTCAAGCCTAGCTATGAGTGCATAGGTTTCACCAAAATCCAAACCTTCGACTTGTGAATACCCCTTGGCCACGAGTCGAGCTTTGTTCCTTGTCACCACACCATGCTCGTCTTGCTTGCTACGGAAGACCCACTTGGTTCCTACAACATTTTGATTAGGACATGGAACTAAATGCCATACCTCGTTCCTAGTGAAGTTGTTGAGCTCCTCTTGCATTGCCACCACCCAATCCGAATCTTGAAGTGCTTCCTCTACCCTGGTTGGCTCAATAGAGGAAACAAACGAGTAACGTTCACAAAAATGAGCAATACGAGATCTAGTGGTTACCCCCTTATGAATATCGCCGAGGATGGTGTCGACGGGGTGATCTCGTTGGATTGCTTGGTGGACTCTTGGGTGTGGCGGCCTTGGAACTTCCTCATCCTCCTTGTCTTGATCAATTGCATCTCCCCCTTGATCGCTGCCGTCATCTTGAGGTGACTCATCATTTTGATTCCCTCCTTCATTAACTTGAGCCTTGTCCTCATCTTGAATTGGTGGAGATGCTTGCGTGGAGGAGGAAGGTTGGTCTTGTGTATTTAGAGGCTCTTCGGATTCCTTAGGGCACACATCTCCAATGGACATGTTCCTTAGCGCGATGCACGGAGCCTGTTCTTCACCTATCTCATCAAGATCAACTTGCTCTACTTGAGAGCCGTTAGTTTCATCAAACACAACGTCACAAGAAACTTCAACAAGTCCTGAGGACTTGTTAAAGACTCTATATGCCCTTGTGTTTGAGTCATATCCTAGTAAAAATCCTTCTACAGTTTTAGGAGCAAATTTAGATTTTCTACCTTTCTTAACAAGAATAAAGCATTTGCTACCAAAAACTCTAAAATATGAAATATTGGGCTTTTTACCGGTTAGGAGTTCATAGGATGTCTTCTTGAGGATTCGGTGTAGATATAACCGGTTGATGGCGTAGCAAGCGGTGTTAACCGCCTCGGCCCAAAACCGATCCGGTGTCTTGTACTCATCAAGCATGGTTCTTGCCATGTCCAATAGAGTTCGATTCTTCCTCTCCACTACACCATTTTGTTGTGGAGTGTAGGGAGAAGAGAACTCATGCTTGATGCCCTCCTCCTCAAGAAAGCCTTCAATTTGTGAGTTCTTGAACTCCGTCCCGTTGTCGCTTCTTATTTTCTTGATCCTTAAGCCGAACTCATTTTGAGCCCGTCTCAAGAATCCCTTTAAGGTCTCTTGGGTTTGAGATTTTTCCTGCAAAAAGAACACCCAAGTGAAGCGAGAATAATCATCCACTATTACAAGACAATACTTACTCCCGCCGATGCTTATGTAAGCAATCGGGCCGAATAGATCCATGTGGAGTAGCTCAAGCGGCCTGTCGGTCGTCATGATGTTCTTGTGTGGATGATGGGCACCAACTTGCTTTCCTGCTTGGCATGCGCTACAAACCCTGTCTTTCTCAAAATGAACATTGGTTAGTCCTAAAATGTGCTCTCCCTTTAGAAGCTTATGAAGATTCTTCATCCCAATATGGGCTAGTCGGCGGTGCCAGAGCCAACCCATGTTAGTCTTAGCAATTAAGCAAGTGTCGAGTTTAGCTCTATCGAAATCAACTAAGTATAGCTGACCCTCTAACACTCCCTTAAATGCTATTGAATCATCACTTCTTCTAAAGACAGTGACACCTACATCAGTAAATAGACAGTTGTAGCCCATTTGACATAACTGGGATACGGAAAGCAAATTGTAATCTAAAGAATCAACAAGAAAAACATTGGAAATAGAATGGTCAGGAGATATAGCAATTTTACCCAAACCTTTGACCAAACCTTGGTTTCCATCCTCGAATGTGATCGCTCGTTGGGGATCTTGGTTTTTCTCGTATGAGGAGAACATTTTCTTCTCCCCTGTCATGTGGTTCGTGCACCCGCTATCAATGATCCAACTTGTGCCCCCGGATGCATAAACCTACAAAACAAGTTTAGTTCTTTGTTTTAGGTACCCAAACGGTTTTGGGTCCTTTGGCATTAGAAACAAGAACTTTGGGTACCCAAACACAAGTCTTGGAGCCCTTGTGTTTGCCCCCAACAAACTTGGTAACTACCTTACCGGATTTGTTAGTAAGCACATAGGAGGCATCAAAAGTTTTGAATGAAATAGCATGATCATTTGATGCACTAGGAGTTTTCTTCTTAGGCAACTTAGCACGGGTTGGTTGCCTAGAACTAGATGTCTCACCCTTATACATGAAAGCATGGTTAGGGCCAGAGTGAGACTTCCTAGAATGAATTCTCCTAATTTTGTGCTCGGGATAACCGGCAGGGTACAAAATGTAACCCTCGTTATCCTGAGCCATGGGAGCCTTGCCCTTAACAAAGTTAGATAGTTTCTTAGGAGGGGCATTAATTTTGACATTGTCTCCCTTTTGGAAGCCAATGCCATCCTTAATGACATGGCGTCTCCCATTATAGAGCATGCTTCTAGCAAATTTAAATTTCTCATTTTCTAAGTCATGCTCACTAATCTTAGCATTAAGTTGAGCTATGTGATCATTTTGTTTCTTAATTAAAGCTAGGTGATCATGGATAGCATCAATATTAATATCTCTACATCTAGTACAAATGGAAGTATGCTCAATAATAGATGTAGATGGTTTGCAAGAATTAAGTTCAACAATCTTAGCACGCAAAATATCATTCTTATCTCTAAGATCGGAAATTGTAATATTGCAAACATCTACCTCTTTAGCCTTAGCAAGCAATTTTTCATTTTCATCTCTAAGGCTAGCAAGAGAAATGTTCAATTTTTCAATCTTAGCAAGCAATTCATCATTATCATTTCTAAGATTGGGAATTGAAACATTACAAACATGTGAATCAACCTTAGCATTTTCACTTCTAAGGTTGTTAATAATCTCATGGCAAGTGTTTAGCTCACTAGATAATTTTTCACATTTTTCAACCTCTAGAGCATAAGCATTTTTTACTTTAACATGCTTCTTGTTTTCTTTAATAAGGAAATCCTCTTGGGAGTCCAAGAGATCATCCTTCTCATGGATAGCGCTAATTAATTCATTTAATTTCTCCTTTTGTTGCATGTTTAAGTTGGCAAAAAGAGTACGCAAGTTATCCTCCTCATTTTTAGCATCATCCTCAACACTAGAGGTTTCATATTTGGTGGAGGATCTTGATTTTACCTTCTTTTTGCCGTCCTTGGCCATAAGACATTTGTGGCCGACGTTGGGGAAGAGAAGACCTTTGGTGACGGTGATGTTGGCGGCGTCCTCGTTGGAGGAGCTCTCGTCCGAGTCCCATTCGCGGCATACATGCGCGTCGCCACCCTTCTTCTTGTAGTATTTCTTCTTCTCCTTTCTTCTCCCCTTCTTGTCGTTGTCCCTGTCACTATCACTTGATAATGGACATTTAGTGATAAAATGACCGGGCTTACCACATTTGTAGCAAACTTTCTTGGAGCGGGGCTTGTAGTCTTTCCCCTTCCTCTGTTTGAGGATTTGGCGGAAGCTCTTGATGATGAGCACCATCTCCTCATTGTCGAGCTTGGAGGCGTCGATGGGTTGTCTACTTGATGTAGACTCCTCTTTCTTTTCCTCCGTCGCCTTAAGTGCCACGGGTTGAGCTTTGGAAGTGG